>JANHMN010000022.1:7621089-7751089 GCA_030674055.1 Rhabdomys pumilio | reverse complement strand
AAACATCCCACTTTACATCTCTCTTTAGAGTTATAAACTCTGCAAAATTCTTCTCTGCTTCTCATGTTTGGCTTTTCATGTCAACATAAGATTACAAAACATTTTTAGATGCTAAGCACTCTGTAACATGGAAAATATAAATTATAAAACTCTACTCTCCCATAAGAAAAGAAGCTATAAAGGAGGGAAGGATGAATACATCAAAAAGATCTATAATAACACAATTGATATAAGTAAGTTATGGTGAGGAAGAAATTACATTCTTCAAGAAAAAAATTGCGCAGAGTTGAAACTACTCTAATCAGAAATATTAAGAAATACAAAATAATTAAATATTTTTCAAGGTAATTTTTTTCTGCTACTTAAAAGGGTAAAATCAAGCAAATTGTCTTGGCAAAACCTTTGAGAATTATGTAAAATAAATTCACAAATAAATTTATAACATGGAACATTAATTATTGAAAGTTCCCACATATAAAAAAACAATGTGTATAACATATGATGCTGAAAGACAACTGAGGTAAGAATGATGCATGTTTTAAAAATATCCTCAAAAAAGAGAAGAATGAGGACTTGTATTACAAGCAAAAATAACAGGTGGTAGTTGAGTTCTGAGTAAGTTTAGGAGTAAACTGACCTGGCTGTTAAATAACAAATCATTTTCTATTTCTAAGACATATTTGGACAATACACAGGCAAATTTTCCTTGGAAGTAACATCTGATCAGTGTTAAAGACAACAGGGAACAATGTTACTGATTCATCAGATGCAGAGAAATACAAAGGAAGGTATAGTAGGAGCAAACCAGCAAGTCACAAATTCACTGGGGATGAATGCCATATCTCAAATAAAATAAGGGTACAGCCAATGGAAGCAAATAGGAAGATGAGGCAATAGTCAGGCAACCTAGTCAGCAGTCCAATCCAGAGGGACAAGGCATTTAGAAAAGAAGTATTAAATGATCTGTACCTACTTACACTATTGCAAGCATACTGGACAGGGCAAAATCAGGCAGGCAGATGATTGTGAACTTAGTAGGCCACAGTGTAGGGTAATGGTAGATACACAATGCTGGGAATCTAAATGCTGAAATAGCAGAGGGATATGGAGAACCAGGGCATTTGCTGATGGGTAAAGCATCAATGAGTGAAGAACACAAATTGTTCAGCAGATCAAATTAGGTCAAAAGTGGAGAAAATCCAAAGGTAATCAAGCAGGAAGACAGGACAGTCGAGAAGCGATAGCAGATCATCAGAAGCAGCCGAGTAAGGTAAATTATAAGCTGTCAGCAGGGGAACAAAACACCATTCAGGAAAAGATGAGACTGCAGAACAAAAAGTCCCTGAACTGGGTGTCTTCCATCTAAGAAATAATTCGTAAACTGCACATGAGAATTCACAAGAAATAGCACACAAATGGAAACAGCAGATGAGTCTACATTCTATTGCCCAGGGATACAGAATCACCCTAGAACATAGATACGTAACAATCCACAAGGAAATTAAATAAATGGGAAAAAATGGGTCAAAGCATTTTTTTTATGATGGGAAAATAAACCAAAACACTAAAAAGTATTAATCTGGAAATGATTGGCTGGGATTGAAGTCTTCGCTTACCCCTTTCTGGAGCCCACAAAATGGGAATGTTGGGAATTTCTGCAGCAGAAAAACAGAAGAGAAAAGGGATTTCTGATTCCCAGTTTGAGGAAAGCAGGTCAAATTTAGGGCTCTATGAACTGGTTCAGGGAAAGAAGAACCAGCCTGAACCTTCTCTTCCTCAGAATCAAAGCACTTCTGAGGTCTGAGAAAGGTTAAGGAAGCCCTCACCCCATCACTTCCCACAACCTCCCCTTTCACACTTACCTCCAGTGCAAACAGTTTCCAGCAAGGAGGTACTTGGGAAAAGTCACATCAAGGTAAAATTTGAGGATGGCCAACTAATGGCATTTACTGTGCAGGTCAAGGTTCTGATTCAGTGAGATTCCTACCACTGTTTGTGAGTGAGCAGTGGGGATAATTTCTAAAAACTCCCTACATCCTTAAAATTAGGAAAAACCATCAGGGACAGTAATACCAATACATACACATTAATTCTAGCTAATACCTAGGAAATCTCATTAAGTGTCCTGGATTTTAATTTATAGCCATGACTCAAAAATTCTTCAGACAGTTGCTTTGAGCTCCACAGCAATTCATACTTCTGTCATTGAAGTAAAAATCCCAGTTTAATTCTTTAGATTTTCCTTTCCTTCAACATTCTTCATTTCACTAAATAGCAATACATTCCTCAAAGCATTAAAGCCAGATCCTGCCTCTTTTACTTGGTTTCTCTCTGTTTCTCTCTTTTTTCATCTGTTACTTCTTTCAAAATATATCAGTTGGCTATGCATGGTGGCCTTTATTTCTAGCTCTTAGAGGCTAAGGCAGAAGAATTATGAGTTTATGGACAGCCAGGGCAACACAGTAAAATCTTGTCTCAAAACTAACTTCTCCTTTCTCCTGTCTCCTCACCAATTAACAGATTTCCATTCTTTCCCCTCCTTCTTTTGATCTAAGTCACTCTTAATTATTCACCTATATTATTTTAATTGCCTTCCAACTGGTTTCCTGTTAAACATAAACCAGTCACCTGACAGCTCTATACTATTACACTAAAAGGGGCAGAATCCTTTGACATAACTCATTCCTCTTTTCTTCATTAGGTCATTGTTTAAATGTCATCTTCCTTAATGGATGGCCCTATTTTAATTACAATGATGCTTCTTGCCTAGCCTACCAATCATCATACTTCCTGGGCTTATTTTTATCCACAGAACTTATGTCTAATTTTATATACTACTTATTTTCTTGGTCTGTGCTTCATCTTTAAATCTCTATGTGAGAAAATTTAGTAAGTTTATTGTATTTTTTGTATAACTATAATAAAATCCATGGAGAGCTTTAACAAGCTTTAAATTAATTTATGCTGTATTGTATGTGTGTCGGGGAGAGACTGTGTGCACACATGTACACACGTGTACGTACACAACAGGATTCTTGCTGGAGTCTGCTTCTCTTTCCATGTGGGTTTAAAGAAAAGCTCTCAGGAGCAGTGACACATGCTTTTTCTGTCTGAGACATCTCAATGGCCCAACACAGAGATCTGTCTATTCCTGTATCCTCAACATCATGAAAAGTATATGAATCTATTACATGTATTATATTAGACACTCAAGGTGAGGTAGCATAAATTTCTTGGGAGAACTCATTTTCTTTATCTCACAGTTTCAGAGTATACAGAATGCTCACAGGTATTTTGAGCTTGTAGATTAGCAGATAAGGATACTAATATCAAATAGGATAGGAGAGCTTTAATAGTAGGTTAGTTAGTAAATTGCAGCCTAGAAGCTGAACCCTGCCTATTGCCTGTTTTCTCATCTTAGTTCATCTTTACATTTCAAAATGATTGGAAACAAACCAAAAGAAGAACATTTCAGGTCACATAAAATTATATGTGGAAATACAACTTTAGTGTTAAGTCAGCATCAATTACAAACCTCTTTTGATTATTGGTTCTCAAATAATCTATTCCCTGTGCTAACTTGGGTATATCTAACCTCCCTTTATGACCTAAGTATTCCTTTTCAGTAGTCTCTGGAAATGCTAGCCTAGTGGTCACACATTCCTTAAACTTGTTTTTATCATATACAATGTTTCTTTCTCCTCTGATTACAGATGACCTTTCTTGCTATAGTAGTTTGGACTAGTCTGTCTTCCTTCAGAATGTGTACAATTAGTTCTGGTGGATCTACCTTTATAAGTAGTGGAACTTTGTTGCAGCTATGAATATCCTTTCTTCATTCTGTACACTTAGGATCTTGATTATTATGTGACACGAGACTTTCTTTCCTGGTCTGGTCTCTTTGTTCTTCTGCATGCTTCTTGTACCTGGATAATTATCCCTTTCCTTACACTTGGGGATTTTCAATCATCTGTAATACCTATATCTGCTTTTGTGCTACAAGGATGCCAGCACTGGGTAATTACAATGGAAACTATACAGTTTTTGAAAATGATTTGCTACCTATATTTAAAAAAATATTTAATAATGGTTATTCTAAGATATTTTATAGTTATAAAGCAGCATAAGCATAATAACATAAAACGATTAAGCTACAACAAACTGCTAATACTATCAGTGATGCACCTCCAGGAGAAGGTATGCTTACACTAGGACTTGCTTTGAATAATATATAAAAGCAGTCCCCCAATCTTCTAAGAAATATTTATTTTTGACAGTGATATTCATCTTCCCCAAAATGTGCCATCTTCAGAATGTACAGTATCAGTAAGCCTTGAAAATGGCAAAAGGGAGTAAATGAAAGAAGTAAGTAAGACCTATAAACAGTTTCACACTTAAGTGTCATATAATTATCCAAACTTCTAACTATACTATTGATAATAATGCATATAATGTTATCTCTTTTAAACTTCACCAGAAGAATTATCATTAAATAGCCCCATTATACAAGGCCTACCTATGAAATGAAGTCCTAAATTATAAAAAACAAGAGATATATTATACTAATGAGGACACATTTTAATAATATTAAAAATAACAATAGTTTTTATGCATTTTCCATTTTTTAGAACTTATTTTACCTTAGTTCATGCCAAATTATTATTCTACTCCTTGTAAAACTCTATTTAAAATCACTTCTTAATAAATAGTGGCCCATCTTTTCCTCCAAAAGGTTCATCCTAAGAATTATCACATACAAGAATATTAATTTATTTGCTGCAAACTGATGGGAAGGAGTGAATGATATAAGAGGCAGACAACAAATTTGTCTCAGGAAAACCCATCACTATAGTTTCTTCATTCTTTGAAGATAATTTATTTTTATGTAAATTAGACCTCTTAGAATCTTTAACTGCTTCTGTATTTTCATGTTTACACTTGGTCACTTTTTCCCAGTGCAGTTAAATAGATAACAGTAAACTTTCAAAAAGTTTATTGCTTTCTTCTAATCATCTTTTGAAGGAACTTATATTCCTTCTAACAATTCTTAGCTCTGTGCCATTAATAATGATTCAGATTAAAAAATCTCACCATAGGAGATATTTCTTTTTCATTTTTATAAAGCTTTAGTTTATTTTTACATATATATATATATATATACACATACATACATACACACACATGTATGTATGTATGTATGTATGTATGTATGTGAGTCTGTGCACATGATTACAAGTACCCACATAGGCCAGAAGTATCTCAGTATCCTGGATTGGGGTCACAGGCAGTCGTGAGTTACCCCACAAAGAAGGAAAACAAGATCTTACCCCTGAGCCATTTCTCTAGCCCTCTTCACACTTAACAGGAGCTATGCTTTTTGTCATGTTTTATTATAAAGAAATAACTCTGACACAATTATAAGAATCATCCCAAGTAATTTTGTTTGTGATCTACTTTAATTCCTATCAGGTCTTTATCATGGAATAATACAAAGTCACAAATATGATGTCACTTCATAAAACTGATACTATTTTATGTTCGTGGAAATATATAGGTATGTATACATTTGTTGAAATTATATTACATTTTGTGCAAGAAGCAATATTATATTTTATAGATAGATATATAATATAGAGATTAATGTACATTATTGATTCTAGTCTGCAATAAAGAAAATAATATTCTCAAATCTTTATAACAATGTTTATATATCTAGCAAAATTTGTGTTTAATATGAATAAAATGTTTATTGGTATTTTGTTTTCAATTATTTTAACATGTACCTTGTAAGACTAATGTTTCCTGTTATTCTATCCTCTGATCATTCAGAACAGTAGATGTGCAAGTGCTAACTTGAAAGCAATCCCACTCATCTGCATACTCAACGAAAATCAAAATAAAACACGCACTTAGCAGGTTCCCTTTGTTTCCTTTCCTCTTTTACAACTATGCTGTTGGTGCTTTTAGTTCCTACCACATTTAGCTCCCCCCGCCCCCACTTACAGGGAAATCTTTTCAGTATTTAATCAACCAGTATCCACTTACAGTTTAAGCTCAAGTTCTATTGACAGCACAGATATATTAAAACAAAAGTAAGGACAATTGTACATGTCTGCAGTCTCAGATACTTGGGAGGCTGAAGCAGGAAGACTGACTTAGCTCAAGAGTCCTAAGCCAGCATAGATAACACAGTGAGCCAAATACTGCTTTGAGAGCATACTGTGGTTTGGATATGGTTTCTTCTCCTACGAGTCCATACGTTAGAGGCTTACATTAGTGGGGTGATGCTGAGTAATAATACAAACCTTTTAAAATGTGGAACCTAATGGGAATATCTCAGACTATGGATGTTACTGCCCTCAAAAGGAAGCTTTAAAAGCCCCTGTACAACCTTTTGAGTTCTCCCAATGTTGCACTGTTCTATAAACCTAAACTGATTCCTGCCTGGTAATATGAACTCTTAATCTCACTTACATTCTTGCTATGATTCTATTCATTATTAGATTCTCATAAGATGCCAAATCAATAAGGCGACATGATTTTGTACCTTCAGCCTTCTACACTATGAGCTAAATAAATACTCATTTAATAAGTGACGCAATGCTGGGTGTTTTTTATATTAACAAAAAAAATGGATTAAAAAAGGCTTATTTATACTAGCTCAGATAATATAATTATGAGTTGACGAGTCAATCGTGAATACTTTTATGTTCAACTTGAACATAAAAAAACTAAGTACAGACAGAATATTTTACATAAGCTGTATAAATACACATAACTAGTAAAAAGTGGCTCCAGGTCATAAACCTAGAAACAAAACAGGAAAATCTCTTTTGTCCACACTGTTTTACAAATAGGCAATACTGCAGTTGTAGAAAGAACTCCAATCAGAACACAAGCATATCATAATTTTGTATGATATCTCTTCCCTACAAAGGCATTATGAAAGCTTAGAACATATTTTCATATAGAACTGATGATATTAAGACATGTATTTTTCAGAAAATTGAAAACACGATTTTGTTTTTGGACTGTTTACATGTTAAGTGCTTAAGATTACCTCATTTTCAAAATTTTGATATGAGGCATTATATATTTTTGTTTTAAATTATAGATATTAAAAACAGATACACCGAATTTAATAGAAGAGAAAGTGGGAAAGAGCCTTGAACTCATTTTTAAAGAATTTTATAACAGTATATTTTGATAATATCCATCTGCAAGTTGTCATCTTAACTTCTCGCCAATACATTCCTACCCGTACCTCGCATCCCTCCCAATTTTTATGCCTCTTTCTTTGTTAAATTCAATAACTTAGCAAATCCAGTTTATGCTATCTATATACTTTTAAGTATTTCTGATTCATTAAAGCATCACAGCCAACCTACCAAGGTCCACATTCTTAAAAAAAAAGAATTAGTTCTTCTTTACCTGAAGCTAACAACCATCCATATTTCCTCAGTTAAGGGTTGGGGCTCATTAACTCCTCTCTAACCCCCATTATCTACTATTATACTATTAATAGGCTTGACCTTATACAGGCCTTATGAAGAGAATCTTACTTGCTAGGAGTTCATGGGCACAGATTCCTGTCATTTAAAGGAGAAGTAGTGCATTTTTTTCATCTTTCATGTTGCTAAGTTTACTAGAGCCTTACAAGTTGATGATTTTAAATGAAAACAAGGCAAACTCTACTACTGATTCATGCATCTAAGTGATTGTATGCCTTTAAAAGTACAGAATTAAAGATAAATTTTATACCTTTATTTTTTTCTACTGGTCTTATCTTACAAGTGGCCCTATTTTTTGATGCATAGGCTAAAGAAAAAGGATCAATTCTGAGAAAGTTTTTGGCCGGTGGGAAAGATTAAAAAAAGGTAATATAAAAATTAATTTTCTCTTGTGCACAGCCAAGAGTAGAACAAGGGCCAGCGGCCAATTTATTTTAAAATGTTTGGGCTTTCGATCAACTAGAATTTTCTAGCAATGAACTGATAGGAGGAAGAAATACTGATTGAGATGTTTAAGCAAAAAGTGGGGAATGATAAAATGAACATGTTCAGCCAACACGTTCAGAAACTGAAGGCCCTTAGTTTCCTCAAACTCTTATACTGTGATTTCCTCAGAGTTACAAACAGTAATTTTAAATAAAATGATAGACATACAAGACAGAGAAAAATCAATACTTATTGATTATCTTGATTCTGAGAAGCACTAACTGAAGTTCACAAACAAACCAACAAAATTGAATTGTGGTACTTGTAAGCAGTTAAATTTTGTACACAAATAATTGAAAGGATAGTTCCTATCTGAGATTAAATCAGGACTATTTTGCCTCTTTCTGTCCCTCAGTCCCTCCCTCCTGCCCCACTTCCATGTTTTAGAACTCATTCCCAGGTCTTCATTCATGCTGGGCAAGAACTTTACTTCGGAGCTATGATCATATATGTGTGTTCTTCCCTTTTAAAACTAAAGATATAAAGTTTATCTCCAAAATGACCCAACCAGCAGATCAAAGAAATGCAATACATCTGAAAATATAAAAATTTCTTGTTAACACTATGGTAAAATGTTAAAGATTATGATTATGCTATCATGTGTAAGCTTTGGTAGCACCCCACACGTAAAGATAGAAGCAGGAGGGATGTAACTATTACGTGAACCATTCTCCATGACATAGGGATGAAAAGTAGAAACAAATGCACAGTTTAGAGAAAATCAATGCCGAAAGCCTTAAGGCTTTAAACAAAATAACTTTATGGAATTTGCTACTTCATTTTCCTTTTAAAAACAGAATTACAAAGAAATCTAAGCTGATTAAAATTCATTTCACTTACAATTCACACCAAGTGGCAATAAACTTGGTTCGCTTTATTTTACCACTTTCATTCTTAATGTACTTTCCCTGATAGTACAAACATCTGACCAATATTTGTTCCTTGTATTTGTAGATCAAACTAATTCACAATTAGTGACTAAAATAGTAGTCCTATGAGAAAGGAGCTGTGCATTATTTTGTAGTTGTCAAATTAGTAATTGTTTGAGTTAAGTTCTAACACTATTTTAAATACTTTGTCAGCAATGGTTGTATAGTTATTTAAATGTGTCTAGCAGAACTCTACTCTACTGGGTAAATATATAAGATAATCAATTTACAAAAAAATAGTTATATAGTTTAAAGCTAGAAATAAATTTTTAACTTTTATTGGACATGCAGCTATATTTTAGGTACTATAGGAATTGTATCTACTTAAGTGTATAAGGAAAATTATAATTGTTTTGGAGACCCCCGTCTTCTTTTAAAGTTTTTTTTTTTATGAAAACCTTTACAGTTAAACAGCTTTTGTCATAAATATTCATATCCTATCTGCTCTTATGTGTAAAATATAAACTGATATAAACATTAAAGAGCAAGTAATAAATAATCAGATAAATCAACGCTTTAAAAAAGATACTGAACACATATATACAGATTGTAAGCTTACTGCTTTATCCAGGTACTTGCTACATACATACTAAATTAAAAACACACCTCCATGGTTTTTAAGTAGTTGAATACCACTTAAGAATAAAATGCTGCTCAACTTCTGACATGTGAAACATAAAGTCATAGTGAGAATCTTATCAATAAATAGTACCAAGAGGAGGAAATAAAAATATTAGGATAGCACGAATTTCAGAATTATATTTATATAAAGATGAAAAGGATCAAATATAATGCTTGAGAGATAAAAACAATTTGACAGGATTTTGAAGGTTTCATGTCTAGATCCTGAACTAGTTAGAAGACTAAATTGTCTGGTAGTTACACTAAAAAGAACCTCCCCAACAACTTGGAAGCACATAAAAGAAAATGTTTAACAATTTAAAGTACACTCATATGAAATGTTAGCAGTGGTTTTCACCAAAGGTTCACAGCTTTTTCCATTTTCAGTATGCATAATTATATGAAAGTGAGTATGAGTATAGGTCATTGAAAGAGAAAGAGTTTCAAAGAGGGGGAGATTTAAAGCAAAGGGGATGAATTGGATAACAAAAACCAATAGACTGCAGGTGATGCGAAATTCAAGATTACCTGAGGTTGAAGGGTTGGGGGCAGACAGAAGACCAGAGAGTGAAAAAGAAGAGGATTAACCAAAACAATGTAATATGAAAATGCCATAATAAAACCTCTTAGTTTGTATATTAATTTTTAAAACAACTGAATGAAAGCTGGGGTGAAGAGACGGTTTAGTGGTCAGTTCTAGCACCCATATCAATTATCTCACAACTGCCTGTATTCCAAATGCAGGATATCTGACAACCTCTTCTGAATTCTGTGAGCATTTGCATTAATTATATTCCTAGATACCCCAACATATCTATACACATAAGTAATGAAAATAAATCTTTAAAAATAAATGTATACAGAACATTGGGAAACAGATAATTCTATTTCCCTCACTTTAAGGAAAATAAGCAGAATGCTTAAATGACTAGAACATTGTATAACACAAATATAGTCCCCAATTTTCCATGTTGAATTCCCCAAACTCCGCAACCGCCCTGAATAATAGTAGTACCTTTCTCCCCAACGGCCCTGAATAATAGTAGTACCCTTTGCAATTCATTACAAGTTTCAAACTCACACTTTCAGTCTCACTCACAGATAGGGTGGAGTTCCTATAAAGATTACTGAGCACTAAGATTCCCATTGCTCAGGAACTAGTGAATGCATTTGGGTGTTATAACTGTACTGCATTTGAACAAATCATGGGCTTTATATTAGTAGTCCCTCCTATAACCTGAATAATGCCTCTTTTCCATAGAGCTACTTTTGAGTTGTATAATAACATATAATAAAAGTTTGTATGCTATCCTAGCTAATGGTATTTTGGAAGGGAGGGGGTATGAGAATCCACAGACTTTGTAGAAAACCAGGACAAAGTGTACATAATCTGGGGAATTCAAGATTTATTGATGGTGTCAGAGGTGAGACAGTCTTGTGGTACTGAGCCTTGAACTTGGACAATCTGAACAATTCCAGGTCAGAATCTAATTTAAATGAGATGAAAGGCAACTGATATATAAAGAGCTGAAGAAATGATTACTGTGAGAAAAAATTCCACACATGTATCATTAATATAAATGAATGTAGCCCACCTATACCTTGTTAATCAACATTAGAGAAAGAATTGAAGAATAACTTGAAATTACAGTAAATAAGATACTTGGTGATATAAACTATTTTATTACAATTAAAAATAATATTATTTGGTTATGAATAAATTCTATGGTAACTTCTTCTATTTTGTGATATAAAAATAAATACTAATGAAAACATATCAAGCCATCATAGAAAAACAATGGATTCATTATAAAAATAATTTAAAATTAAAATATCCATACTCTAAAAATCAAAACTTTCATATAGGCAGTTTCCTTACAAACAAACAATAACAACAAACATAAAATATAACCACACGTCTGCAAAGACAGATTCCCTGTCAAGTGTACTCTTTTCAGGTAGTCTCATATAAAAATTGTCAGATAGCCACCTCAAGCTAGGCGACAGAAAATAAATAATTTGCATACAGATGATTTTTTCACTTATACAGTTGAAGTTGACACTATCTCAAAAAAATCTTCTGAATGCTTTAGAAGAAAATATATTTTATTTATAATTCCAATTATAATGATAATATAAGAAAGAATAATGCTAAAATAGAACAGTCAGTACAAATTTTAAGATTTGTTTTAGAAATGTTTATTTTCAAAATATAGACAGTACTCCTCAGAATTTAGGAGTATAGTTTATTGGTCAGAAACATTTATGCCATATAAAGATTTGCCTGAAAATCAACTATTGATTTTTTTCTCTGAGCATCTACTACAGAATTAGGAATTACAGGGAAGGGAGAAGCAACCAGTACTTTTGCAGGCATTCTTGTGGTCTCTAATGTCGAAATTTAAAAACACACAAAGCCAGCAATTATTTAATAAATGAAGAGAAAAAGAACCTTAGTAATAAGAAGATACTAGATAGAATAGCATACTGGTTTGGATATAGAAGTACATAGTTAATACCATGATGAAACTGAACTAGAAACATAACATTCATTTGAGGGGTAAAGAAAACTATGTCATAATGGTAAAAAAAAGTTTGTACTACCCTGCAGTAATACCTGACATGTATGGATTTTAAAATCACAAATTATTCCCTATATTCATGTATTGTTTTTTGTCTAATTTTTCTGCCTGTGTTGATGATATTCCTGTGCCATGAGCACAGGAATTCTTTATGCTGTTTAGATTATTAAATTCTGAATTTAGATATTGTTCACATTTAAAATATGGCAAATATAGTGCATTTTTATCAATTTAGTATAAATTTAGTATAAATATATAGTAGTTATTTACCATACTTTTGAGACAAATTAAAAAAGTACTTGAAGAGGGAAAGAAGACCCAAATTTGAACTACAGTAGAAAAGCACATCACATTTGTGCCATTCTAACTGCCAAAAATTTGCAATAACCTCCTGAAGTTTAGTTTTCATCAAGCAGATGAATTAACTTCTAGAACAGTTCAAATTCCTTCATATTCAATAATTTTAAATGCAAATTCAAAGAAATATTTAAAAAAAATCTTCTATAGCCAAATATTTGTATTGTCATAGCCATAAGCAATAGTTTTACTTATAAAGCTAAAAATTATATGATAACAGTAAAAGGAATTGAAAATAACATAACTAGAATATTCCTTGAACATGAAAAGAGCATTCCGTCTCACCTCTGGAGTGACATCTCGTGGTGCAAACCCTGTTCCTCCAGTTGTTAATATCAAATTAAGTTCCTTTTCATCACACCAGTCTATGAGTGTTTCCTAAAAGAAAATGTACAGAAGAACTTATTTGTTTGCTAAAAATGAAAGTAATAATTTCATAGCATAGAAACAAGATTCTTTCAATATTTTCTTTCACACTTAATCAAAATACTATATAATTTGTAACATTTACCTTGCTAGTTAAAGAAAATGATAAAAATTGCAAATTGATGATAGTATCTTAAACAAGAAATATTGCAGTTTACTATTTCGGTTATGTGCTTATATGGCATATCTAAAGCTCATTTCAACATTATAAAATATTTCCAAGTTTAAAAAGTTAACTGCTATAAGCTGATTACAAAATCTTATTATTTAATAACAAAATTAATTCTAGCACCTAAATAGTCATGCTTTAATTATACACACAAAAAATCTAATACATTTTTCTATTATGGATTTAAAAAGAGAAAAAGTAGTCACAGGCTCATAAACTAGAAGGAAAAAAGATTTCAAACTACCCCTTCTGGAATGACAATTATGCTCCTCTATAACTTTACCATTAATGAGTAAGTATTTTATGTCTAATATTAATTATTAAATGTTTTATGCCTTTTAATACTGATTTTACAAGAATTTCTTAAACGAAAGTAGAGTTTAAATAATACTTTGGTATCACTTCTAGTCTACAGTCTGTGTTAGAATATACATTGCATTGGTAAAATGTGAAATAATAAAAGAACTGCTGAATTATCACCATCCCTGCCCTTGAATTGTACTATAGAGCTATAATAATGAAAACAGCATGGTATGGGCACAAAAACAGACATACTGAGCAATAAAATTAAGTTATAGACCCAGACACAAACCCATAGGCCTATGGACAACTTATTTTAGATAAAAAAAAGTCAGAAATGCACACTGGAAAAAAGACAGTATTTTCAACAAATAGTCCTGGTCAAACTGGACTGCTGCCTCTAGAAGAATGCAAATAATCCATATTCTTCATGTTGTACAAAATTCAAATCCAAATGGACCTCAACATAAAACCAGATACACTGAACATGATAGAAGAGAAATTGGGAAACAATCTTGAATTTATTTGCATATGAAAAGCCTTTCTGAACAGAACGTAGAGCATTCACTAAGATAAACAATTAATAAGTGGGACCTCATGAAACTGAAAAGCTTCTGAATGTGAAAAGACAGCATCATTCAGACAAAGCAACATCTTACAGAAAGGAAGAAAGATTCTCACCAACCATCCAATATGGGATTAAGATCAATAAAATGAATGACAGCTCATGCTGTCATGGTTGAATAAAGGAAACACTCATTCACCGCTGGTGGGAGTACAAAGTTATACACCCACTATGGAAATCATTGTGGTAGTTTCTAAGGAATATCAGAATCGATCTGCCTAAACATTCAACTATACCAGTGTTAGGCATATACCCAAAGGATGCTTCACACTACTACAGAGACCATGTTCACTGCTGTTCTCTTCCTAACAGCCAGAAACTGGAAACAACCTAGTCATCCCTCAGCTGTTGGGGTGAGCTTCCCTTACATAGTACGATGGTGTGTCCCTGTATTTTCAATACAATGATAGATATACCAGCAGAGAGGTAAATCCTGGCAGGATTTTGGTATTGTCATCTCTATGACCCAATTCTAGATTCATATTTATAAATACTTGTCATTCCTCACCTGCCCCAAAGATGATTCTCTGAGATTATCATATTAAAATGTAAGCTGCCATGGTGAAGGTCAGACAGCCCCCCAATACCTAAAGGCAACTCTAAGATACGGAACCAGCATCTTTTGCTATTGATTAGTTCAAATTGAAATGTGGCTTTTGTTTAATAAAGAGCTGATACTGGAATATGGGGAAGAAGTATGGGAGCAGGCAGGAGAGACAGTGGGTGAAGTGGAAGGCAGGCAGGAATGAGACAGATGGAGCTGGAAGCAAGCAGCATATGTAGAAAGAGAATAGCAGAGAACCCAAGGCTAAGTTACTAGCTTGATGGGAGACTGCTCCAGCAAAAGGCCAACAACTTTAAACTATATAGAAGTCTCCGTTTCTTATTTAAAACACAAGTGGTTCTGTGAAAAACCTTCAATACAATAGATGAATAAAGAAATGTGGCACATTTATATAATGAAATATTACTCAGGCAATTAAAAAAATGAAATCATTTACCTATGGGTAAAGAGATGAAACTAAGGGAAAAATCATCTGAAGTGAGATAACCCAGACCCAGAAAGAAATATGGTATGTATCACTTATAGGTGAGAATCAGCTGTTAAGTCATTGATAATCACATTAACAGTAAAACCAGAGGTTAGGTATTGACTGAGGGAATGAGGTCAAGGGCAGGGGGCTGCAGAGAATGATTAGCTCTCCATAGGAAGGGAAAACAAAACAAACTATGGATAGACTGTGTGTGTGTGTGTGTGTGTGTGTGTGTGTGTGTAGGTCTGGAATGAGAGGATCAAGCAGGAAGGGGAAGGGAAGAAGAGAATAAGGGGGGAAATACCAGGATGTTGTACAATATTTGATCACATTGTGAACCTGGAGATTTTGAACTGAAAAAAAATTGTTTCTTCTTATGTGGGTCAACCCCAGCACACACCTAAATAAAGTCAACAATATGTCAATTGGAAGAGCAAGCCACCAGTTGAAAGGGAGTGAACATAAGAAAACTCAGGAAAGAGAAAGTGGGTCTTTTAGTTGAAGGGAATTTTTTTCTATCTCTGTTTTTTTTTTTTTATTTGATATTTTCTTTATTTAAATTTCAAATGCTATCACCTTTCCTGTCACCCCCAGGAACTCCCTCATCTCCGCTCTCCTGCTTCTATGAGAGTGCTCTCCCACCCACCTACCCATCTTCCTATCTTGGAATTCCCTTACACGGAGGCATCGAGGCTTCACAAGACAAAGGGCCTCTCCTCCCATTGATGCCCATCAAGGTCATCCTCTGAGTTGAAGTGTATTTAAGACAGTGCAAAGGAGGAGGAACTTTTTCCCTCTGGTATGCTGGTGAAGTAGAAAGTAAGCTAGGTGCTTTCGGTTAATTTTAGCTTTGAGTTTGACTATTTCCTGTGGTCAAGTACTCTTGGGAATGTTTGCTTCTTTCTATTCTAGAGCTTTCAGGTGTGCTGTTAAACTGCTAGTATGGGATCTCTCCAATTTCTTTATGAAGGCACTCAGTGCTATGAATTTTCCTCTTAGCACTGCTTTCATTGTGTCCCACAAGTTTGAGTGTGCTGTCTTCATTTTCATTGAATTCTGTAGTATTTAATTTAGTTTGTATTTCTCCCCTGACCAAGTTATCATTGAGTAGACAGCTGTTCAGTTTCCATGAGTGTGTGGGTTTTCTGTTGTTTTTGTTGTTATTAAGTCCAGCCTTAGTCTGTGGTGATCTGAGAAAATGTATGGGATTATTTCAATCTTTTTGTATCTGTTGAGGCTTGATTTGTGTCTGATTATATGGTCAGTTTTGGAGAAGTTTATCAATGGGGGTGACCTTAGCCACCCCCAGCATGGCCCAAGATTGAGGAGAGGGAACTCGAAGACTCCACCTCCAGTATACAGATAGGAAACCAAAGCAGAGGGATGGGGTTACAAACCCACACTCAAAATTTCTGATCCAGAATTGTTCTTGTCTAAAAGAACTGCAGGGATGAAAATGGAGAAGAGACTGAAGGAAATGTGGTCCAATGACTGGCCCAATTTGGGATCCATCTCATGGGGGTGGGGAGGGGAACACCACGGCCTGACACTATTACTGATGCTATGATATGTTTACAGATGGGAACCTGGCATGGCTTTCCTCTGAGAGGCCTAGCACCTGACTGAGACAGATGCAAATACTTACACCAAACTATTGGACTGAAGTCAGGGACCCCTATGATGGAATTAGGGGAAAGACTGAAGGAACTGAAGGAGAGGGCCACCTCATAGGAAGAGCAGTAGTCTCAACTAACCTGGACCCTTGGGAGATCTCAGAGACCGAGCCACCAACCAGGCAGCACACATGGGCTAGTCTGAGCCCCCTGGCATATATATAACAGAAGACTGCTTGGTCTAACCTCAGTGGGAGAAAATGTCCCTAATACTCTAGAGACTTAAGGCCTAAGTGAAGGAAGATGCCGGGTGGGGGTGGGGAAGAACCCTCTTAAAGGCAAGGGGAAGAAGAGGAATGGAATGAGGAACTGTGGAGGAGGACAGGGAGAAAGGCAAGAGGTAGATGAAATGCAAATTAATAAAATAATTCATTAAATTTAAAAAAGAAAGGAAAGAAACTGAGTAGAATCTTTCAATGTTCCTTGTCTCCTAAAGGGCTTCATCCCTTTTTAAAAAAATTTTCTAAAGGTCCTTTGATTATAGCTTCTAGTTTTGTTTTTATGGAATTCCTGAATGTGTGAATTAGTGGGTCTCAGCATCTATATCTGTTTTTTGTTCCTTTACTTGATCTCTTTTCTTTCTGTTTGTTTTGTCATATTCTGATTTGTTTTTGTTTTATCTTACTACATTTTATTATTATCCTTGAAATGCCTGTTTGTTTTCAAAGAGAGACAGAAAATAGGATAGCTTCTGATAAAAAGGGAGGTGGGGAGGAAGTGAAGAGTAGAGGGAGGAGAAAACATAATAGAATATATATTACTGTATATAGAAAATAAATTTATTTTTAATAACAGAAAAAAAATTTAAAAGAAAATTCTAGGAACAAAGAAGCCATGGAATTACTGACTCATTAATTCATTTATTTAAAAAGAAAGTTTTATAGAATATATTTTTTGGGTGGGTGTTTCGAGGTAGATTTCTATGTGTGTAGCCTTGATTGTCCTAGAATTTGCTCTGTAGATCATGCTGACTCGGAACTCAGAGATTTGCCTGCCTTTGCCTCCTGAGTGCTGGGATTAAAATCTCACACAGCAACCATCCCCTTGGCCATGGAATAAATTTATTCAAACCCATCACTAGATAACAAGAGTATAAATCTTAAATAAGACATTGTTTTCTTTCACATTTTCATTTAAATGGAACACCTTTGAGTATGTTGTTTTATTGATGAAAGTATCATTGGAATACTGGCATTACTGTCATCTAGGAGCTTGTTGAGAATAAAGAATATCTGTTCCTTTAAATAGGGATCAGAACCCTTAGATTTAGAGATTCTTCAAGGTAATATTTACTAAAGTATATGAGGATGCTTTCTAACTGTACATCACTATAATTTTCAGTTACTTTTCCATCATGCTTTTTATGAATAATTTATCATAGGTAGTCATTTATCTTTGCAATTTATCATATTTAACTTAAGTTATTTGTGATATATTATTTACAAAGCAATTTATCTTACTATATTTGGTTTTACACCTGTAAAGTCTCTTTCATGCTGAAATAGGCCTTAGTATTTACCAGTCTCCACTTTTTAATCTTTTATTCCTGAAATTATTTAAAATTAAACTCTATATTAAGGCCTGCTGATATTCAATTATTTTTTTCTAATGTTCATAGAATGAATTGAAATGTGAAGATAAGAAAAGGGAAGGTGAAAAGAAAATAAACTTATGCTAATAATACTGTTCATACATGGATTTAACTAATGTAATATTTTGTTTAAAATATAAACATAGAGTAAACCATAATATATATGATGGCAAATCATATCAGCCAAAATCTGTAAATGAAATCTATTCATGATTTATCAGTTTTTCATTTAGAATGATCTTTATTTACTACATATGATATCTTACAATTAAAAAATATTGAATACACTGCTTCTCTTTTCTTTGTTGAGAGGTAAATAAAAGGGAGGTGGCTATGCAAGTCTTTAATCCCACAACATACCTGGGAGGCAGAGGCTGGCAGATCTCTGAGGTCAAACCCACCTTAATCTACAGAGTACTGTGTGAGATCCTAAATAGTCAGGGATACCCAGAGAAATTCTGTCTCAAAATCTACAAAAAAAAAAAAAAAAAAAAAAAAAAAAAAAAAAAAAAAAAAAAAAAACAAAAACAAAAAATCCCCAAAACTCTAAAAAACAAAAGTGGGCTGTAGAATTGAGTTATCAGAACACAAATAGTTAAGATGTAAACAAAATGTTATTATGTATTTAACTTTAAGGGACTGTTCAAAGTTTGTATATCACTGTCCTTCATTCATTGGAGCATCATACTATTAGCTCCATAACAAGTATAGAAATGTGAAAATTTTAAACTATTTGTTAATAATGATTACTTTCAGGTTAAATACACTGCAAGTACACTATATCATTTATTTCCTTTTCATTATTTTCCAGTTTCATTTCTTATTATTTTGTGGGTATTGTAAAAAAAAAAAGTAATCAGATTTTAAACAATTTGATTAGTTGTCACACTTCATTCTTTTGATAGTCAGTATTTTATCATTTAACTCTTCTTTCTCCTTCACTTTTAGAAAGTTCAGAAATAAAATTTCCCCTCAGATATCCTTCTTCCTTTTCCCTAGCTTCATGCTGGCCATGAACTTGATATGTCTGCAACACTAGGTTTAAATCTGTGATCTGCCACTGTTGGTCTCCTGAGTACTGGGTATTGTAGGCATAGCCACATCACATGGGGCTTTCAAAATCTTAACTTTTGCAGAGCAAGACCAGAATAACTGTCACCTGAAAAAACTGAACACATTTTGTTGAGTTGCTTATTTTATTTTTGCAATTTATTATATCATTAATATTTAACACTGATTTACTTTGGCTCCTTCCACATTTTTACTGTAATATTTTATTTCTAATTTACGTTCTTTATAATAAAATTATTACACTTTTTAAAAGAGGAAGAGTAGGAGAGACCTTAGCAGGGCCTGCATAAAGTTGCTTCAGCTGGGCACTTTACTGAGGCTACAGGGCTCTTGGCTTCTCTGCTATTCCCTTGGGCTGCCCAAAGTGACACACCAGCAGTGCCACACAGATTCCTCCAGGACTCTTAGGCACTGCTATGAACAGTGTCACCCTTTACACCAGAAAGCTAGCAGGTACTATGGGGAAAGAAAAAAAAAACAAAAAAAGCTACTGACTTCAGTGAAGAACTCATGTTCCTGATGAAATAAAAGCCAATGTCAAGGGCCCACAGGTTGTCATAACCTTCTATGAGGAAAGGCTACCATAGTTTTCTTACCCTCCAGGGGATGATGATAAACAAGACAAGAATTAGCCCTCTTGAATACCAGCCCCCACCACCTCTGACTGTGAGTTTCAAGTGGGGAGAGGAGAAGTTCTACTTGTCTTGACACCATAGAGGTGGCTTGAGAAGATGTCCTTTGCACTTGTAGTATATTTGGAATAATTCTAACACCTCTCTGGATGTTTTAACTTTGCATAGTGAGCTTATGAATTTAAAGAATGCCAATCTGTTGAGTGTTGATGTGGCAGATACTGCTGATAAAACTACCCAAAGCCTGAGGTCAGTATTTCTATTTTGGTCAAGCTTCAAGAATAGGATATATAGCTTGATCATGCTAGCCATTTTTTTGTCCTGGGAATATTTTTATTCTTGGCCATCGTGTTAAAGCTTGTCATTAACAACATCAAAATGTTGGCAGCCAAAGTACATAGCTTGAAACTGAAAATGGACCCCCAAACAGAATTATTAAATTAACAGGCTGAGATGGGTAAGATTCTGCACAGAGCCTTACCAACCTAAGACATAAATGCATTGCTTTGGATAATGTATATTCCATGACGGGTAAGGAAGGCATTCTTGTCAGATCAACATAAGATATTCAGTCTTGTTTATGAAATAAAAAAAAGGGGGGCAGAGAGCTTTGAGGGCTGTTTGGCAAGAATTTGACATGGGCCAAGGACAAGGAAATGGGCTTCTTGGCAGGAATATGACACTAGGCTAGAACAAAGAAGTAATTTCAAGCAGGAATCTAAATCTTAGGCTATAACAAAGGAGTATTTTCAGACAGAAATCTAAATTTTAGGCTAGAAGAAGGATATAGGCTTCAAACATGAAAATGACTTTGAGCTAGAACAGGGAAGTTGTTTCAGATATTTTGGTCATCCTAATAAGCCCCTAGAAACAGTGATCATGGGAGTGGACACAAAATTTTGTTTATTGTCTTGCTTGTTCTTTGATTATTTGTGTTTATTGTTGTGCTTGTTCCTTGAATATTTGTATCTATTGTATTGCTAGTTCCTCAACCTAGAACTGACTTTAAAACTTGCATGCAATTAAAATGGTATAAGAGCAAAAAGGAGAGGGGATGGGATAGGGGATATCTAGGGAGTAGAAATGGGGAAAAGAGGAGGCATCTGAAATGCAAATAAGTAAAATATCTAATAAAGAAAAAAAGAAAAAAAAAGAGATGTCCGTCAAAGAGCCAGCATAGTTTGTGTGTCCTGCAGCAGCCCAAGTGCTTTAAATTGTCTCAACTGTATATTTCGCACACCCATTGCAGTGGAGGGCAAAGGGTAAGTGTTTCAAGGCAACCTCTTCTGTGCTTTACTAAGGAAGCAACAGGTCTTCCATGAAGGACAAAAGTTGCAGAAAGCAAAAATTTCGGGAAAGCAAAGATACTGTTGATCGTCAAAGAGCATCTCCACAACCCACAGCCTTCTTCCCAATAGTGCTAACTGCATTTTTACAACCTAGTATATGTGAAGTTTTTGGCTACTACTGGTATAGTAATTGGATGGGAGTGTTGGGGCAGGGAGGAAGGGAGACGAGCAGAATCATCTTGGTTAAAATTTAGGGCCTGATTGTAAAAATGGTCAAACAATAGAAAGAACAGCTACCTAATAAATTGGTTCTATGTCTAGAATATTTTGCCTTTTCAAAAAAATGTCTTTTGTACCATAAATGAGGACTGTGAGATATTGTTTTTTAAAAATCTATGAATATTGAAACCTACAGCTAAGGTGCTCCTAACCTGAGCTTAAAGTGGGCCACAAAGGACAAAACCAGCTCTGAGTTACCTGATTAACATATGTCCAAAATACTGTCTTGAATCATAAGATCCATCAATTTTTAGTATTTAGACATGCATCTAGAACTACATGGTCAGATCTTTTTCAGCATGTGTTAATATGTAGGTGAAAATTTTTGTGTAAGTGTAAACTTCATACCATACTGTCAGTTTTGTCTTAATAAAATTATAGACTTATAAAAAAATAAAATAGACAGAGTATAAAAACAAATAGAAAGCTATTATTTGAACTGTCTTACCCTGGAGAATAATATGCAACTAAAAAGAAATATAAACTGTTACTGTTTCATGTGATGTGTGTGGAGAAACTTGGATGGAAATAAACAAACAGCAAATATTACATGCAGTGTATGAGTAAATGTGACAGTTTTTTTCAGTGTCTCAATATTAGTATCTCCTGTGCAGTAGCTTTTAGATCAACAATATTCCCATGAAACTTATGTTAAATGTTCCTGGGCTCAGTATCCTCTCACATTAGGTAATCTAAAAACTCAATTGTCAGTGTGAATATTAAGGATCACTATTTTCCCCTATTTCTAGAAAAATATGCTAACGTTTATTCTTACTTCCCAATATGTTGAGAAAGTAAACCTTTCATTTAAAATTAAATAATCTTCTTTTATGCTTAAATAAAAATATGGAAAATCAGCATTATCATTATATAAACATAATTTCTCATATTTCTGTACAAACTCCACTTTTCAAACTTTAGCAGATTATCTATCTATCTATCTATCTATCTATCTATCTATCTATCTATCTATCTATCTACCTACATATCATCCATCTATCCATCCAGTCAACAGATAGCTTCACAGTTTGTAAAACAGATAAGAGGAAAAATAAAAGCTTTAAGACAATCAAGTAACAACAGTAGCACTAACACTCAAAGACATCAAAAGAAAAAAAATAAATATAAATTTTCCTCATAACTTGTTTTCTAAAATTTTCTTCCTAAGTGGAAATACTGATTTAGTATTTCCTAAGTGGAAATACTAAAAATTATTACATTCAGTGAGTTATAGTTGGTGCCAAGACTAATGCTTTGAGTTTTTAGCTTGGGAACCCAAATGGAGTCAGAAGGTGATTCCTACAAGTTATCTCATAACTTTCAAATACATGCAAACATAATAAGAATAATGACAATAATAATAATAAATGTAATTTTAAAATCACCATGCTGAATCTTTTAAGACTACAAAATTCCAATAGTTTACTTTCCTAAGGGAGTAATACAAGAATATGTATTTAACATATTCAATATAAAAGTATTGTATATAAAAGCATATAAACATAATAGCTGGAAAAATTATACATTTAAAGATTTAATTTTGTAATTTTACATTATGTTTTGGTGTGGGCCCATGCATGGGAATGCAATATAACAAAAGCCAGAGAATAGTCCTTTATTCCCCTGATCTGGAATTACATGCAGTTGAGAGCTTCCAGACTTAGGTGCTAGGGATTGAAATTTGGTCTTCTACTAGTATATACTCTTAACCACTGTGCCCTCCTCTCTCCAGCCTCACATTTAAAGGATTTTACTAACTAGATCAAATTAAAATCCTAGCAACCATACATACTTACATTAGGGAGGGAGATACTAATTGTTCTTTAGATATCATAAAGACTCTTAAGAGTCAAGAACCTGAATCAAAGAGGAAAGAAAAACATTTTCCCTACACCCCTATATGTAAAACTTTAGACCTATATGCCATGAACCTAGCCATAGAATTGGTCTCTGTGTATCTCGCTTAACTCTCCTAGTTATATATTTGTATGTAACCTATAATATGAGAAAATCATAATTCTTGTCTCAAACTACAGGTTAAAAATGTGAGTTTTGCTTTACTACATTCTTAACTCCAAGCAAAATACTTAGCAAGAAATAATCCTAGGCTTCAAAGAATTAAGTACACCAAATGAGCCATGATTAATAAATACTTATTGAAAGCTAAATATATAAGTAATGAAATAAGAAGGCATTCATTTTAACACCTGGTCTTTGAAATGGAAATGAAAGAGGCTCTGAGGTAGAACTTCCTTTCAGTGGAAAAAAAAGATAAGAAAAAAATTATGCTCGTCAATTGGTGAAAATGCTAAAATTATATCTTTAATTTGCCATTATAGAAAAGTAATATATAAATGAACAAAGGTTTAAATGAAAAAAGTAAAAATGCTATGAAAATAAAACTGTTAATGGAATGTTTAAATAGGAGTTGGTAACTGCTGCTGCTCTCTGAGCAGTACACCCTGATTATTTTACAGCTTGCTCTATGGTAAGAAATTATACAAGTTAATAGTTTCAGTTTATAATAGCTATTACTTGTAAAAATATTTAGAGATAAATCAAATGATATATAGATTTGATTAAAAATAGTAACTCTGCCTAAATCCTTTTAACTGACCTCAGCATGTAAGTTTCACATGAAAGAATTGGTTAGTAAAGAAAGTTAGCAGAGCACACGTAACAAAACTCTTATACTAGCTAGTATTGTAAATACACTACATCCATAAGAAATTTGCTAAGATTAAACATTTACTGAGATTTTTCTTTTATACTCAAAAATAATCTTCTAGACTTAAGAATTCTAAGTATGTCCTCTTAAAATATTTAATATATAATCATATTACTTGATTAATTTTTTTTTACCTTGGGAATTGAATGCTTTCAGGATCATTCATAAAACTACAAAATATTTACCTATTAGCTGTAACTGAAAGAGTTTAAGAATTAACTCATTAAAATTAGAAATATGTGCTCAGCAAAGACTTCAAGATAGTAAGAAAGGAGAGTGGAAATACATATATTTAAGCTACACAGACATATCACAAATGACATACAAATGGCCAAGAAAAAAGTATCTATCAAAAGATATTCAACAGGCCTGGTGGTGGTGGCGCACGCCTTTAATCCCAGCACTTGAGAGGCAGAGGCAGGCGGATTTCTGAGTTCGAGGCCAGCCTGGTCTACAGAGTGAGTTCCAGGACAGCCGGGGCTACACAGAGAAACCCTGTCTTGAAAAACCAAAAAGAAAAAAAGAAAAAAAAGATATTCAACAGGCTTACTCACTACACTGTTAGAATGTAAAGCAAACTGAAATTCAGAAAAAAAGATTTATGGAAGTACAAATTGTTTTATTCACCTGAGAAAACTCATGTTCCAGTAAGTATAATTCATTGCATACACTTTAATTTGATTATTTTCAGATCTCATTTATCCTGTCAATCAGGTACAGATGTAATGGGAACGCACACACATGTACACCAAAAGACATGATTAAGACTGATTATTGCCAAGATTATTCACAATAGCCTATTGCTGAAAACAACTTAACTGTTTTCCAAATAGAATGGATACTTAAATTGTTCTATTTTAATGAAAAGACAACACTCATTATGTGGATGTAGATTTCAAAATGATAAAGATAATTCATGGTGCTGGATTTGAGAACAGTAAATCCTTTTGGATGAGGTAAGTAGTAGTAACTAGTAACGGGGTAGAGAAAGCTTTAGTCATGCTCCAATGTTCTATTCCTTTTATTATTGTTATTATTTTTCTTTTCATGCATGGTGAGCATATTCCCTCTCACTGTCCCAATAACCTCCTTTCTTACTTTTCCCCCTTCCTGTAATGCCCAGGAATTACAGTATAGCAAGGTCATTCAGACGTTTTATTTTATATGTTCGTTTTTGTTTTGTTGTTATTGTTTGAGAAGGGTCTTTCTGTATAGCCCTGGTTGTCCAAGAACACATTCTTTAGACAAGGCTGGTCTTGAACTCAGAGATTCACCTGCCTTTGATTCTAATTGCTGGGAGAAGTTTTATCTTAATTTTCTTATAAACCCTCATATTAACTTCCAGTTTTAGTTTACATACCTCAATCCTACCAGCAATGTATTAGCATTCCCAATTGTTTATATCCTTACTAGAATTTGTTGTTTTCTTGTAAGGTTTATTTAAAAAATTTAGAATGTGTGTGTGTGTGTGTGTGTGTGTGTGTGTGTGTGTGTGTGTTTATACATTGTAGTACATGCATATATCATGGTGCCTATGTAGATGTCCATGGACAACTTTTAGGACATAGTTCTCTTTGTTCTACCATGTTGAGGTATGGTATTTTGTTATAGAGTGTTGCAGTCTAAGTGACAGAAAAATTCTGGCCAACTCCCCTGAGTCTGTGTCTGGTTCTGCTGCAGGAGTGCTGAGATTACATATTCGCATCACCACATCTGGCATTTTAAAGTGAGGTTTACAGAGAAAGTGTCTTTAACTGCTGAGGCAACTCTCTAGTTTTATTACTTTATTTCTTTTATACATTTTTTATTAAATTATTTTATTTATTTACATCTATTCTGATAGTGATAGCTTGCGTTGATTTCTATCTTAGTATCTTTGTTCATGGTATATAGGAAGGCTTCTCATTTCTACATCCTTACTCTTCACTAAACAGCTTTATCAGTTCTAACACTTTTCTGGCACAATCTCAGGAACTCTTATAAACATAATAAAAATCATTTGCAAATGAAGATACTTTGACTTTTTCCTTTTCTATTTATAACCCTTTTGTTTCATTGATTATTTTTTTCCTTCTAGGCTTAAATCTGTTGAACCTTGATGGTGAATCTTCTATTTCAATTATACTTACAATTCTAGCAGTAAATTTTATAATTATTTTTTCTAAACCAATATTGTCTATTTGTGGGAGTTCAAACACATCAGTTACAACTCTCTTCTCCATGGCCCTTACTTAGGCTTACACATCAGTCTTCTCCATTCAGAAGATTTGGATTTGGAGTGATGGGTCCCTGCAACTTAAAGCAACAACTAATTGTTTTCAAGCCTTTCATTTTTATGCTTTGACCTTATTATGGATGTATTTCTGTTTTTCATCATTTAGTTTGCAGACTACATACCATGTAACCTCCTGGACCCAATTATCATACAGCATGTATCCATTCTTAAAAGAAACCCCCTTGTATGCATCTGGATGTCTATTATTAATTCTGCGTCTCTTGAGAAGTATAACTAATATTACCGTGTGATGAGATATGGTCATACGATTTTTGATTTTTAAAAATGATTTCTTAATTTTATCTTGTGAATACATTTAAAGGCAATTTCATTTTCTTACTTTGTTTCCTATATTTGTACCACAATTTACTAGTCTATCAACATATAATACTCTTTGTTGAAAACTATATAGTTTATATACTACAGTGAAGTAAATATGGATACTGATACTACTTCCTTATGTCCAAGGCTTCTTGTGGTTGTTGCCTGTCCGATTATTGAACTTACTGGCTTAACTCAGTAAAATTTACTTCTACTTATGGTAGACGTTCTGATAGTTAACTTGTTGTAGGACTCAGCTTTGACATATACACAGGTCACCATAAGAATATTAACTTTGTTTTGGGAGAGCTACCTTTATTTCTTCTCTTTGTATAACCTCTCTGCTCAGTAATTTATCTACCTGTCCCCATCAACATGTGCTTTTAGACTCCATTAATTTGTAATCAACTGACCTACTGTTTCAGTTATTCTTATTAAGCTTTCTATTTCTTAATCCATTTGACTATGTTGGGAGGGGTGTATGAAGCCCAGAAGATGGTATCTGAGACTCTAGAGCCAGTTACAGGCAGCTGAGAGCTGTTTGACTTGGAAGCTGTGAACTGAATTTGGGTCCTCTGCAAGAGTAGAAGGGGTTCTAAACTACCTCGCTATGTCTAGACTACTGTTTTAAACAATACCATAGGACTAAAATTACTGTACAGCCTGATATAATTCAAGCAAGGCTAGTTTTAGAGTCCTGTTTTTGAGGTTTATTCTGGCTTCCTGGGGATTCCTTTTAGTCACTTCTATTTCAGGTTCTTTCTCATAAGCTGGCTGGTTTCATTTCCCATTGTTTATAAAGTTCAAAACAAAACAACCTCTTGATTGCTTACCACTACAACCACCATTGTTTCAGAAAGTGTGCTTAGACCTGATTTTTGCACATTCAAAAAGTCAGTTTCTTGAAAAGCCCTTTGGAACATGCTGCCATGAAAGGCTTCTGTCTGTGGACAAAGCTTTATTATCTTCTGTCCTAACACTAAAGGTAGTAGCCCTTTGTCTTCTGGGCCAACCTTTTATATCCTTAATGTTCTTGCCCTATGAAAAGCTGTTGTAGGTGATTGGCCCTAGAGGTCTAGGATGGCAGTATCTAAGCTAAGCCTGCATTCCTATGAGTGAGGGATATGGAGAGAAAAACCTTACCTTTTATGGTCACACTGATCAGTAATTTAGTCTCTACAAGTGAGAGTTGAAGACATGAGAAATGATGGAAGCCTGTCTATCTTAAAATACAATAACCCTCAAATCAAGCGAGAAATTCTCATACTCTAGGTCACACCTTCCCAAAGAAAACATCTGTTAGAAGAATCAAGGTCCCTTTCCAGAATACTACTCAGCTATTAAGAACGAGGAAATCCTGAGTTTTGCAAGCAAACAGATGGAACTAGAAAATATCATCCTGAGTGAGGTAACTCAGGCCCAAAAAGATATGCATAATATGTATTCATTTATAAGTGGATATTAGCCAAAAAAAATAAATAAATAAAATAAAAAGAGTACAGAATACCCAAGATACAGTCCACAAACCTCAAAAAAGTCTACCAGCTGAAGGGCCCAAGTGAGGAAGCCTCAGCCTCACTTGGGAAAAAGAAGAAAGCAAGCACATGGGAGAGGGGGGACGTGGGAAGGAAAGGGAACAGGGAGTGAGGAGGTGAAAAACATGATTTCCTACTGGATGGGGGAAAAGGACTGAAGCCCTGAGGGCCAGCAGAAAGAATGGAAACAGGCAACCTCCAGAAACAGGACGTTGGGAGGACCCTTCAGAAGGTAACAGAGACCTGATAGACAAGAGACTCTCAGGATTCAAAGAGAGGGACTTTAGATAAAGTGGGGAAAGGAAACTTGTAGAGCCCACCTCCAGCGTAAATACAGGGCATCAAGTGAAGGATGGGGTTTCCATCCACAGTCAAAACTCTGATCTGCAATTGTTCCTATCTGAAAGAACTGCAGGGATGGAAATAGAGAGGAGCCTGTGGAAAAGAAGGTCCAGAGACAGACCCAAAGTGAGATTCAGCTCAAGGGGAGGCCCCAAGGCCTGACACTATTACTGAAGCTATGGAGCACTCACAAAAAGGGACCTATCATGACTGCCCTCTGAAAGACCCAACAAGAAGCTGAGTCAGATGCAGATATTTGTATCCAACTGATGGACAGAAGCTGCTGACCCCTGTAGTTGAATTAGGGGAAAGCTGGAAGAAGCTGAGGAGGAGGGTGACCCATTAGGAGGACCAGCAGTCTCAATTAATCTGGACCCCCAAGATCTCTCAGACACTGGACCACCAACCAGGCAGCATACACCAGCTGATATGAGGTGCCCAACACATATAGAGCAGAGGACTGTAGGGTCTGGTTTCAGTCAGAGAAGATGCTCCTAAACCTCAAGAGACTGGAGGCCCCAGGGAGTTTAGATGGCTGGTGGGGTGGGGGATGGGGGTGGAAGGAAGTATGGGATGGAGAACAGTTAGAGGGCCAGGAGAGGAATAAAATCGAGTGTAAAGAAAAGAGATTACATAAAATTAAAAATTAATAAAAAAAAAAAAAGAAGAAACAAGGCGAGTGAAGGATTAAGTAGTTAAAGTGTTACAGAATCTGTTTTATATGTGGTCATCTTACTTGATTATATTTATTATTTTGTAATAGATTATTAAAGAAATAAGAAGATACTTAAAATATTTCTGTTTGAGAACACAAAGGGAGGGACCCATGGTTCCACCTGTATTGGTAGTTGAGGGCCGACTTGCCAGGCAGGCATCAGTGGAAGTGGACAGCCTTGATACCTGAAAGTTCAGACTCCCTAGTGTTGGAGAGTTTCAAGAGCAGGGAGGTGGGGATGAGAGGATGGTGGGAGCATACCCTCTTAGTAACTGGAGGAGGGGGGATGGGGTAAGGGGTTAGGCATCAGTGGAAGTAGAGGGCCTTGGTGCCTGAAAGTTTGGATTTTCTAGTGTTGGGGAATTTGAGAACAGAGAGGTGAAAATGGGAGAATGGTGGGAGTACACCCTTATAGAAACTCCCAGAATTATATGGATTAGACATGACAGAGGCAGGCCGCCAGAAGACTACATTCCAGAATTCAAACAAAAAATTATCTTGATACTAAAATTTGTTTTGAGAATTGTATATTGCAGAATACACAGCCTCGGTGTATCTACTCATCAAGTAAGCAGAGCAGACCCGCTCGAACCTCTGATGTCCTGGAATTGCACCTGGATGCAATGAAGACACAGATGTCAGAGGCTCATCAATTTACTCTTCCCCCGCCCCTCTTCTAATATCGCAACGCTCATAATCAGCTTGAAGAAGTCAAAGAAGAGTCAGCGCCCCTATTCCCTGAGCTTGGGGACTAAGGTGGTTATTATTGGGCTGTCTCTCTAGGGAAAAGTAGTGGTTTTATTGGATCAGGGAGGATTAGCTAGGATTTATTGCATAGCCATAACCTATTCGTAGAAATATGTAAAATTGTTATTAAGATGAAGTTATAATTTCTTAAATGGTACAAAATTTACTTTGATTTCAAATTTAAGGTTTTCATTGGTATGAGCTTCTTATTGATATAAAGTGAGATTAATATTGTTACTCTCATAGGCATTGTGCCTATATAACACATTTAGGAATACAAGGCTTAGACCCAGTCCTTTTTTAACTTTTTAAACTGATTTGAGATGGTTAGCCTGTGAGTTAAGGGCCTATAGCAAATTCATGGCTCTGAGTTTATTGTTAGGGTGTTTTCTATATTTTATTTAGCCGAAAGGAGTTAACAAACAATAGTCTAGATTGCCTTACATGGATAGTTGGTTTTCAAAATGTCAGAAGTCAACAGAACTGACATTACAAACATTTCTGTATTAATGTCCATTTTGACTAGAGACCTGTCTGCTCCTGACAGCTTCCTGTCTTGTATTCTAAGAAGAAATTGAGCATCTTTGAAGTTACTCCAGTTGTGGTGAGACAGCCACTATGCAAGAATTGCCTCTTGTCATCTACAGACAAATCATTGTCCAGAAAAGGAAACACTTGCAGAATAGTCAACTGATTATATCTGCCAAGACAGAGTAATCAGCCCTTAGTAATTCTGCATTACTTAGTCTGTCAGATGATCCTGGGCCAGAAGGCTGAAGATCGAATGCTCCAACGTTATGTAGTATAGGGACTGTCCAGGTGCTCAGTGGTCTCTATAATTTGGCTAAGATTTAGAAGCTATGCTTGGTGCTTTGCATAATTTCAGTTAACTCAGTCATTCTGGATTTCTGACAGGGTTGAAGACTTATAGTCTCATAGCCAATTCCGGCTATTTACTTTGAGAGAAAAGGTTTGAGAGGACGGTTTTCAGCTGACATTCATTCTAAAGCCAAGAAAAAAAGCCAGGTTCAGAATTAAGTCTTTTAGTTAGGAGGGATGACAGAGGTTCTGTTTATTCAACAAAATAATGGACTAGGTATTAGGTCTATCTTGTACCTTACTGACACAAATTGGTATAGTTATGCTCTAATTGTATTCTAAGAGAAAAGTTTTATTTTAACAGGAACAGTGATATGTAGGAGGAGTTAAGGTGAGAGGAGTAAGGAGAGGAAGATAAGGAGGAAGAAGAGGAGGAGAAGGAGAGGAGGAGCTAGGTGACAAGAGGGTGGGGGACATGGAGGTGGATGTTTGCGTGTCCCCGCCAGTCAAAGATAGTTGATATATCTAGGTTGGGTACTTGGCTACACTTGATACGATTGATACTGAGCATTACCAAACTTATAAAGCCTTTGATTAACATTAAAAAAATAGTATAAAAGCAAAAAGTGGAAGTGAGGGTGGGATAGGGGTTTTTCTAGGGAGGGGAAATGGGGAAAGGGGATGGCATCTGAAATGTAAATAAAATATCCAATAAAGATTTTTACATAAAGAAAAAACAAACAAACAAAAATATTTCTGTTTAAATATATTGTATCAGTTATGATTGTTTCATTGAGGAGCAGTTTCTGAGAGTTCATTTGCTAATCTTTAAAATTATCTTACATTTATATTATATTAAAGTAAAATACAATATAAATTAAAGAAAAATATGTGCATATAAATAAAAACACTGAGAGAGATAGCCACTTTATATCAGGAAACAATGCTAGGATATGACTAAAAAAAATCTAAGGAAGAAATTACTAAGCACTCTGAGGAAAATTAAATAATGCTAATAAGAGATAAATGATATTTATGAATGAGAAATTATTATTATAAAGATCTTTGTTTCTCAAATTATATAAAAATTCAATGGATATATAAATTTCAGGCTAAGTATTTTAAAAATCTATTTTTAGAGATATAGATATCCAGCTAATTAAAAAAATGAAAAAACACATAGAAATTTCACCAAGTAAAAATGATTTGTATAATATTATAAGAAAAGTACATAATAATATACTCTACCAACCTTATTTAGAGCACATTGATTTTATTTAAATGTTTACTTAAAAAATGTGTATGACTTCTTCTTTCTTTACTAGATCGTGTGACCACAACCACAGTGAAGATTTAAAAAATAAAGTAGAAGTAGAAATGCTTGGAGTTATTACACACTTGGGAAATAAAGACCATAAAAAGGTAACACTTCCTACTGCAGAGGATATGAATAAACGAGATGAGTACTCATACATTGACTACAAGCATTTTCATATTATTTTTCAATTTTAAGATTTTTTTTTTTTAATGATCACAAAAAGTGTTAGGTTTCACTATAGTATTTTCAAGCATTATTTGGTTTTAAGGATTCTCCTCCCTAGATCTGATACCTTTTCCTTCTGACCTCTTCCATTTCCAGTACCTTCATTCCCATGTTTATAATATGTATCCTATTGTCTCTCCTCTACCACCACACATCTTTTCCTTCTCAAGGTCCCCTAATTTCATGCAATCATCACTTACTATTAAAAACACATAAAAAGCTTCATTATATTTTTATGAGTTCATTCTCTCATATTCTCATTCTCTCTCTCTCTCTCTCTCTCTCTCTCTCTCTCTCTCTCTCTCTCTGTGTGTGTGTGTGTGTGTGTGTGTCTCACATGTGCCTATGGAGGCCAGAAGATGTCAACTGACACTGGGGCTAGAAATTGAACTCAGGTCCTCTAGCAAGAACAGCAATTTCTCTGAAGTTGTAAGCAATAAATCAAGGATCCAAACACTGTCCTCCATTTGATACAGCAATTCATAAGATCATGGTTTTCTGGTTTAGTTCACAGATTCCAAATACAGTTTTTCTAGTTTGGTCTATTATACCTCAAATATTATTACAGTATATCAAATATTATTACAGTATATCAAAAATAAAGCTTATTAAAAACGAATTGAGCATAATGCAAGTCTCTTCATAGATTCTCTATTATGGTCTTTGGTCTACATGTCTAGCTTTTTGTTACTTTTTTTAAACTTTACAATTTTGAATACTATAGTCAGACAATATACACTATTGGGTAAAATTAGTTGCCTCAATTCATTTTTTCCAAAGGTTCTATTCCTTTATATATAATTTTACAGCAAATGTGTATAATTTTACAACCTTGTTAAAATTCAAAAGAAAATATGTGAAAGTTATAGGTTAATTTTTTGAAAATTAACATTTATATGTTGAACTTTTCTATCCCTAGATGTGGTATTTTTTCCCTTTCTTTCTTATATGTATTAATTTTTATTTTATGTGAATGAGTGTTTGTATGTGTATGGATTTATGCCCATGTGCCATGTAATTTCTTTTTGTATACAAATAACAGAAGAAAACATCAGATTCCCTGGAACTGGAATTAGAGATGTTTGTGAGCCATCATTTAGATTTAGGGAACTAAACCTCTGTAAGAACAGCAAATGCTGTTAATGACTGACTTATCTCTACAGCCCATAGCACCACTCCATATATATATATATATATATATATATATATATATATATATATATATGTGTGTGTGTGTATGTGTATGTATGTATGTATATATGTATATATGTATGTATGTGTGTGTGCATGTACATGTATATATATGTATATCTGTATGTATGTATGTAACATTTTGTAGTTCTCAACATACATGAAACTTTTTTATTGGATATTTTATTTATTTACATTTCAGATGCCATCCCCTTTTCCCATTTTCCCTCCCTAGAAACCCTCATCCCATCCCCCTCCTCCTTTTTGCTTTTATACCATTTTAATTACATGCATGTATTAAAGTCAGTTCTAGGTTGAGGAACTAGCAATAAAATAGATGCAAACAGTCAAGGAAGAAGCAAGAAAATAAACATGAATAGTCAAACAACAAGCAAGGCAATAAACAAAAGTAAACATCTAGCCATTTTATTTTTTCTAAAAAAACAATTAGGTTGTATTGTTTTAAATATGAGATCCCAACATTTGCTGTTGGAAATGCATGACAGTTTATTTCTTTATTCCTCTGGTCTTATATTTCACAAATGAACTAAACTTAGTCATTTTTCTTGCCTTACTATGCTATCTAGTGTTTCTAGTATTAAACTAAATGAAGGTGGAGACAGCTGAAATGCTTGTTTTATTCCTAACCATAAAGCTAAAAATATACTACCTAGAGTTTCTTGGTTTGTCTCTTGTTTTTTTTTTTTTTCTCTCTGTAAACTCTTAACAGTTGAAAAATCATCTCTATTCCTACTTTGCTGAAAGTTTTCATCATGATAGGGTTTGAGATTATGTCAAATACCTTTTCTTCAAAAGTTTTGCAACTAAATTTTGTCAGTTTTAGCCTGATGATATGGCAGATATATAGCTATCGTTTCTCCAAAGCTAATTTAGAATATTTCAAAGCTTAACTGATCATGGTAACTAAGTATTTTCATACATTGTTGGATTTAATTAGTAATCTCTTAAGGATTTCAAGTTGATGAAAGATAATAGTCTGATTTTTTTTGTGTTACCTTTGTTTCTCCTATCTATGTATCAGAAATATACCAGCTTCATAAAATGAAGTGAGAAATGACTTTTCTAGCTATGTCTTTGATATTATTTGATATTATAATGGGTTCATGTGTTGGAAGTAAGGAAAGAGCAATGAAATGATCCTTAATGACACACTGCTAAAGCCATAGCTCATTGCATCACTCAGTGCAGATGAGAAAAGCTTATTCTTGTAGTAGATGGTAAATAACATAGAGACATCCAAAGAGTCTCCATGTCTCCATAGAGACATGGACACTATGGGGAGAAGGAGAGACTTAGGAGCATTCAACCATAAATGAGATGTCTTTACTAAACTCCTCCCTCACAGCTTAGGGATCTATGCAGAAGAGGTGGAAACAATGTAAAAGCCACAGAGATGATGGCACCGAGAAAATAAGGAGATACTTACAGGAGCTCAAAGAGACTATGAAAGAATACTATAGAAGTTCAACCCAACAAAATCCTACCATGTGGAGTCAGGGAGGGGTGTGTGTGTGTGTAATGAATGGGTACAAACTCCTACATAACCAAGAAGCTATTTTCAATTGACACCTGTTGGAAAAGGAAAGCAATCAGTTTTGTCAATGGAATGGTACAGGGTATATCAACCTCACTCCAGGGTAGGTTTTAAGAACAGGTGTTAGTGGCCAACACAAAACAGAATCCATAGATAAATCAAGGTGTGTGTATATGTGTGTGTGTGTGTGTGTGTGTGTGTGTGTGTGTGTGTGTGTGTGTGCATGTGTGTGTGCATGTACTTTTTATTTGTACTTTTTAGTTTATTTTGTTATTTTTTGTTTTATTGATTTTCATTTTTATTTTTTGTTTCAAAGAGTAAGGGTAGGGAAATAGCATATACAGCTGGGTGTGTAGGAAGTTGGACAGCATCTGAGAAGAATACGATCAAAATATATATTATAAATACATAATTTCTGTTCAGTAGAAGATAAGTCTTTGTATAATTTTTGAAGTAGTTATTACAGAATAGTGAATTATTTGTGACAGAATAAGTTTTAAGAATATATCCAAGCCTGAAATTGTCCTTTGGCTTCTTATTTTGATATAAGACTGCTTCCTTCTGAGAGGCTCATGATGTTGCATTGACATCTACTATTGTTTCTGTGAGATTCAGACTGACAGGTACAATGTCTCTAAGCCTGTGGAACTGCAAGCTAAACCTCTTTTATAAAGTGGCATAATCGGGTATTTCATTATAGTAGTAAAACCAGAATGACAAATTCTGTAATTTCAGGGGAATAAATCAAAAAATTAATGACAATTATCTTAACACTTTTTTTAAAGTACCTAATACAATGAACTGGGGATAAGGGTTTATTTTTCTGTTGTTTTGATTCATATTTTTTATTGTTTTTATTTTTATTTTTTTTTAACTTTTGAAGACAGGTTCTTTCTATGAAGTTCAGGTTAGCCAAGATCTTAACTTGTTGCCCAGGCTTGTCTCAAGTCAGTGATTTTCCAGTATTTGCTTTATGAACACTGGGATGTTAGACATGTGCTATCACTTTCAACTCCTTCTTTAGTAATCTTATTTATTTAATACTCAAAGAATTATGCAAATTGTCTACTTGATAATTCATGTTGTTTGATTTTGGAGGTTCTAGGTTTTAAGAAATTGGTCTATTTCTAAATTATGACCAGAAGTTTTTCACAACATTCCCTACTAATAGATTTAATTGAATAAGGATCTGTTTTGATAGTCCTCATTTTATTCTTGACAATGGTAATTATGCCTCTTCTATTTTTGTCAGTCTATTAAGTCTATCAATGCTAGCAAGATGTCTAAGGAACAAGCAGTTGATTCCATGGATTTCTCTCTAGTGTTATCAGTTCTCTTTTTTAATTGGATATTTTATTTACTTACATTTCAGATGTTATCCCCTTTCCCCTTTCCCCAAAGATACCCCTATCCTATCTCCCCTCCTCCTGCTTCTATGAGGATGTGCCCCCACCCACCTACTCCCACCTCCCCACCCTTGAATTCCCCCATATTGGGGCATCCAGTCTTCACCAGACCGAGAACCTTTTCTCCTACCTATGCCCAACAAGGCCATCCTCCTTTACAGCTGGAGCCATGGGTCCCTTCCTGTGTGTTCCCAGGCTGGTGGTTTAGACCCTTGGAGCTCTGGTTGGTTGGTATTTTTGCTTTCCCCATGGGGCTACAAACCCCTTCAGCTCTTCAATCTTCTCTCTAACTCCTTCATTGTAAATCATTGATCAGTTCAACGGTTAGCTGTGTGCACCAGCCTCTGTGTATGTCAGGCTCTGGCAGAGCCTCTAAGGAGACAGGAATATCAGACTCCTGTCAGCATGCATTTCCTGGCATCCACAACAGCGTCTGCAATTGGTGACTGCACATGGGGATGGATACCCAGGTGGGGCAGTCTCTGGACAGAGCTCCTTCAGTTTCTGTTCCAAACTTTGTGTCCATATTTGCTCCCGAGAGAATTTTGTTACTCCATCTAAGAAGGACTGAAGCACCCACACTTTGGTCTTCCTTCTTCATGAGCTTCCTGTGATCTATGAGTTGTACTGTGGGTACTACGAGCTTTTAGGCTAATATTCACTTATTAGTGAGTGCATACCATGTGTGTTTTTTGTGACTGAGTTACCTCACTCAGGATGATATTACCTAGTTTCATCCATTTGCATAAGAATTATATAAATTCACTGTTTTTAATATCTGGGTAATATTCCATTGTGTAAATATACCACATTTTTTTATTCATTCCTCTGTTGATGGACATCTGGGTTCTTTCCAGCTAATGGCTATTATAAATAAGGCTTCTATGAACATAGAGGAGCATGTATCCTTGTTATATGTTGAAGCATCTTCTGAGTATATGCCCAGGAGTGGTAAAGATGGGTCCTCAGGTAATACTATATCCAATTTTCTGAGGAACTGCCAGACTGATTTCCAGAGTGGTTGTACCAGCTTACAATCCCACCAACAACGGAGGAGTGTTCCTCTTTCTCCACATCCTTTCCAGCATCTGCTATCACCTGAGTTTTTGATCTTAGCCATTCTGATTGGTGTGAGGTAGAATCTTAGGGTTGTTTTGACTTGCATTTCCCTGATGAGTAAGAATGTTGAACATTTTTCTAGGTGCTTCTAGGGTCATTCAAGTTTCTTCAGTTGAGAATTCTTTGTTTAGCTCTGTAGCCCATTTTTAAATAGGGTTATTTGGTTGTCTGGAGTCTAATTTCTTGAGTTCTTTGTATACATTAAATATTAGCCCTCTATCAGATGTAGGATTGGTAAAGATCTTTCCCCAATCTGTTGGTTGTCATTTTGTCTTATTGACAATGTCCTTTGCCTTACAGAAGCTTTGTAATTTGTCAATTCTTGATCTTAGAGCATAAGCCATTGGTGTTCTGTTCAGGAACTTTTCCCTTGTGCCCAAGTATTTGAGGCTGTTCCCCACTTTCTCTTCTATTAGTTTCAGTGTATCTGGTTTTATGTGGAGGTCCTTGATCCACTTGGAGTTGAGCTTTGTACAAGGAGATAAGAATGGATCGATTTGCATTCTTCTATATGCTGTCCTCCAGTTGAACCAGCACCATTTGTTAAAAATGCTATTCTTTTTCCACTGGATGGTTTTAGCTCCTTTGTCAAAGATCAAGTGACCATAGGTGTGTGGGTTCATTTCTGGGTCTTCATTTCTATTTCATTGATCTTTCTGTCTGTCTCTGTACCATGCAGTTTTTATCACTATTGCTCTGTAATACAGCTTGAGGTCAGGGATGATGATTCCCTAGAAGTTCTTTTATTATTGAGAATAGTTTTCACTTTCCTGTTTTTGGTTTTTTTTTTTCTTGTTATTCCAAGTGAATATGCAAATTGCTCTTCCGATCTCTATGAAGATCTTTCACTTGCTTGGTTAGATTCAAACCAAGGTATTTTATATTATTTGTGATTATTGTGAAGGGTGTCATTTCCCCAATTTCTTTCTCAGCCTGTTTATCTTTTAAATAGAGAAAGGCTCCTGATTTGTTTGAATTAATTTTATATCCAGCCACTTTGCTGAAGTTGTTTATCAGGTTTAGGAGTTCTCTGGTGGAAATTTTGGGGTCACTTAAGTATACTATCAAATCATCTGCAAACCGTGAAATTTTGACTTTTTCCTTTTCTAGTTGTATCCCTTTGACTTTCCTGTGTTGTCTAATTGCTCTGCTAGGACTTTGACTACTATATTGAACAGGTAGAGAGTGGGCAGCCTTGTCTAGTCCCTGATTTTAGTGGGATTGCTTCAAGTTTCTCTCCATTTAGTTTGATGTTGGTTAGTGGCTTGCTGTATATTGCTTTTACTATGTTTAGGTATGGGCCTTGAATTCCTGATCTTTCCAGGACTTTTACCATGAAGGGATGTTGAATTTTGTCAAATGCTTTCTCAGCATCTAGTGAGATGACCATGTGTTTTTTTTCTTTGAGTTTGTTTATATCGTGGATTCAGTTGATGGATTTCCGTAAGTTGTACCTTCCCTACATTCCTGAGATAAAGCCTACTTGATCATGATGGATGACTGTTTTGAGTTCTTAACTCATTATTTCCTTTCTTCTGCTTTCTTTGAACATATTTTGTTCTCCATTTTTATGATTTCTAGAGATAAGAACTTATTTTCTTTAAAAGATTTGTTCATTTTTATTTTTTATGTGCATGAATGTTTTACCTGCATTATGCCCTGGTGCCCAAGGAAGCATACGATGTTGCGGATCCCAAGAGTGGTAGATGAAATGTAAGTGGTGCTATGTGCCATTTGAGTGCTGCCCAGGTCCCCTGCAGGACTGCCATCTCTCTCTCTCTCTCTCTCTCTCTCTCTCTCTCTCTCTCTCTCTCCCCCTCTCCCCTTTCTCTTTCTCTCTCTCTCTTTCTTATACATATGTAGAATTGTAAAGTGATCTTTCTAGGCTAGGCTGGTGGCACAGACTAAGCCTCCCAGCTATTAGTAAGGTTGAGGCAGGAGAATCTTCAGTTTCAACCCAGTCTTGATAACATAATGAGACATTGTCTTAAAATAAAAATATTATCAACCATGGCCAACACATACTGGCATACATATAAATAAAATTAAAATTTATAAATTGTCCACTCATTTTTCAGTTCTTATAGATTTCAAAATTTATAACTGTATTTTGTTTTAATTTGGCTTTTATGACTATCTAAAATTTCCCTTAGGTTATCTGATTTTTAAATAATCTATGAATTATTTAAAACAATGTTTTCTAATACCTACATGTTGGTATTTTCCTTTTATTTTTATTATTCATTTCTATGTTGATTCTATAAGGATCTAAGGATATATACTGTATATTTTTTAATGTTGATTGTGATTTGTTTTGTGATACAAGACATGGTCTTTCTCGTGAAATGATTGTCAGTACTTAAAAAGAGATTATATTGTTTAATTTTACTTTAAAAATATACATTTCATATATTATTTTAGAAATGCATTTTTTTCCTATTGGATTGAGTCTTCTACATAATGGAATGTCATTTTTTACTTCAATATTCTTTTGTTTAAAGTCTATTTGGGCATATTTCCATGTAGTCAATCTAGCTTGACTTTTTTTTTTAATTAATGTTTATAAGTTAAATATTTTTTCAAATCTTTCAGTTTCAACCTATATAACTTTTTAAAATGATTTTCTTGAGAATGATATTAATGGAATCATTAAGAAAACATTCATTGTTTTAAATACATCTTCTAATTGTCATATTTTAATTATTCTGTATATAAGGTAATTGTTGATATTTAGGGCTTAAAATCCTGTTGCATTACTACTGATATTGTTTGTATACTATTTCTTGATTGTTCACTTAAGCTCTTATCAGAGGTTCATCTTTATTAGTAATATGTTGAGTGTGCTACCTTGTACATTTTTCTTAGTGGGTTCTCTACATACTGATAAATTAAATTTTCAGTATACAGTGTTGACAATATACCATTTTTAGTGACATGCAAAAATCTTATTTCTATTAGATAATTTTATATTTCTATGTTTTAAATCCTAATGTGCTAAAAACTGATTTTATTTATAAGGAGTATTAAATCATATACTCTTACATTTGTTTCAGCCTTCATACATGGCTTTCAAAGATCCATTAGATAAAGTGTACTTTAAATACTCAACTTTCCTTTTCCTTCCTGAAGTTTTAAGCCTTTTGTTGTTATTTCCTTTACTTTGGAGAATGTATATAGCTATTCTTTCAGGATAAGTTTTGCAATATCTTTTGTTTGCCCATCCTATGTTCCCTATTCATACCTACAACATAATTGACACACAGAAACATTAGAAATGTTTTAATATAATATAGACTACACATACTTTTACATTTACAGTGCTTAGATAATATTTTCTAGATTTTATTTCTTCTTTTGTTTGTTTTTCAATTCAAACTAGCTTAAATAGACAATTTGCAGAGGATTGCCTTATCTGGCATCAATGGAAGGTAGGGAGAAGACCCTTGATCCTGTGGAGGCTGGATGCCCCAGTGTAGGGGAATGCTAGGGCAGTGAGGCAGGAGTGAGTGGGTGGGAGAGCACCCTCACAGAAGCAGGGGGGAGGGGATTAGAATAGGGGGTTTGCAGAAAAGAGGCAAGGGGATAACATCTGAAATGTAAATAACTAAGATAACCAATAAGAAAAGAAAGTAAAACAATAAACCATTAGAACAAATCATTTCTCAGTATAAAGTAAATATACATAGTTTAGATCTTAATTTAGAAGATGTATATACATATGATTAGGAAAATAGAAACAAAGACTGAAATAGTTATAAATCCAAGAAAATGTTCAGATTTCTATCATCTTACAAAATATTCTAAAAATTAATTGTTATGGCTTTGCAATTCATAAAATGGTCCTCAATAATTACCAAGGTCCTCTAGGAGTCCTGAAGACAGAGCAACCTGATAAAAGAGCAGCCTTCCACTCTCTTCAAGAGTGGGTACTTATCCCAGCCTCACATGGTTCTGCTTCCTTTCATTAAAATGTGTGTGAGCAAGCAAGACTACTCAGTGAATAAGAATACTTGCCACCAACCCTGATGGCCTGAGTTCGACTCCCGAGCACATAAGGTGGAAAAAAGACAAATAATTAAATTGTATATACCCACTATGTACATGGAGCAGATAAACCATTTACATTATTAAAGCAACTTATTATTTCAGTTATGGCTTTTGCTCTTCAAATTAGGAAACAGTATATATTAGGCTAAATGACTTACTGTCATCTCCCAACATTTTAAAATAGTACATGTGAAGTGCGTATTATCTGTTACTAAGTAAAAATTAAGTAAATAGGATCTGTGAGCCATTCTACCATATAATCTACCATAGACTTTAGATTTATCTCCCTTTCACATTTAAAATATATGTTCTATTTACCAAAGCTGTATATTTTATGAGTAAGCTGATAATTTTTAAAGCCATATTTTGAAGATGCAATTCAAACAGCAGACATACTGTGAACAAACTACAGGAAGACAAATCAAACAGCTTCACTGAGCAACAGCAGCCCGAGGACTAAGAAGGGGATTAATGTACAGAACAACACAATAAGCAGCAGAAATAACCTACTCTGGAGCAAACAGCATTCAAAAAGCTGCAAACCAACTGCAGCATCAAATCAAACCTGTCTGTACACCATGGTTTTTCACACTCAGTACCCTTCATGAATTATTTTGTGCTGAGTCTGGCTGCTTTGCTTTGAACACAAGAGGCACAGCAGCAGAGGAAATACCACCACGAAACTCTAAAGCACAACAAAAAGAATTGTAATGTAATCCCTTGCCAGCCAATGGGAAGGAAGACAGTGTTTGAACAAGAACTACACTCTGATAAAACCAGGCCAGGTGTGTAGGTCATGGAGCCCAACCAAAACAACTGACTGTTGAATAGCTGGATTTCCAACACCGATGCACAAAGGATTCAGAAGAAAATTTACTCTGAGGAATTATAATGGTCTTCCTGGAATATTGAGAACTTGAAAATAAACCTTTAACTTGTACTGTTATGAAATAGACCAACACACTGGTAGGAATGTAAAAGAAAACGTCTATGTAAAAGTAGACACTACTGCTGCAAATGAAAGTTTTACACAAGGTAACTTTGGTGAAATAAGAAAGACCACTAAGGTAAGAGAGACTGAACCTCTGTCCAAAAAGGGTTTCTATCTTCCCTTTCAGGACATAGAGGCTTACACAACTTTGGTTTCTGCCAAGGTATACAGTAAGAAGAGTATCTCCAGATACAGTGACTGCCCTCTTTTCCATTTGCATTTTTTATGTGTTTACCTTTCAGATTTATAATTTCTATTTGGATTCTTTTTGTAATTTTTTCACTTTTACAAGATATCCCATTTGTTTTGAACAGAATTCAGAATTGTGTAGGAAATTGTTTTTATAATAATTTTAATTTTTTCATTATTAATTTAAAATACTAGTATACAATTTCCCTTCTTCCTCTCTTCCCTCTGACCTGTCACACTTTCTCAGCTTCTTCTCACATTCACAAGTTTTTCAATTGTCGAGTATGTATATACAAATGAATAAATATATAAGTACAACCAGATGAATCTATTCAGTGCTCCTTGTATGCATATGTTTCGGGGCTTACCATTTGGTGCTGGATAATCAATTGGGGGCTCTTCCCTGTGGAAGATTAATTCTCCCTCTCTCAGTAATTGCTAATTATCATTAGGTCTTTATTTAGGAGTGAATCCAAGGAGATTCCCCCCCTCCCCCATCCACATTAGCCATGTTGACTAGTGTCATTGTTCAGGTTTTATTTAGGCAGCCATATCATTGAGATTTCATGGGTAATTTTCCTGTTATATCTAGATAATACAATCTTATGAATTCTTAGCAAATAATTTCAGCATTTGATTCATATTTGATATGCTGAAATATGAATAAAATAGAAAATATGAATCAAAAAGAAAGTAGTCGTCTAACTGATGATGATTTTCTTGCTTCTTGGTATAAAAAAGACATTTTACACTCAGTATTTGAGAGTTCATGAGAATATTTATTTTAGTAAACATTCCCAATGTTGTGGAGTCGGCTAGAGACCACATAGATAACTGTGTTTAGTATCTTGCTGGTTACACTGATAACACCCTGACAAAAGAGAAATGCCGATTCATACTGGGAGGCAAAAATTCATTTCCCCTCGTGGACCCAAAAAGAGTTTCCTGGTGAAACTGGGTACTATCTTATCCCACTGTTGCTATTAGACAGAGGGGGAAGCTGTGACCAAGGATAGGGGAGAGCTTATTAACTGACCCTGTGTGGTGTCATTCAGCCTAGTTGGTAAGGCAAGGGAGTGAAGAGGAGCCTTTAAACTAGGCCCCACTGACGTAAAAAAGGAAGTGTAAGATAACAATGACTAGCTTCACCTTGCAGTCTTGTTCAGTCAGCTTCTGAGTGAGTGTCTTCAGTGGGATGTCTATGAACAAGGAGGGAGGGGTTCAGACAGAAAATCAGATCTCTAAGGGGCTCTGCAAAACAAAGGGTTAACTGACTTTTTTATTGAGAAACAAGTGAAGAGTGCTGAACTGTTTTTCTATATTCTGAGGCAAATTTGGGCTTTATCATCCAGCTAGAGAAAAGGCTTATGAGAAAATCCATAGAAGCCTCCTTTGCCTATTAGTGATTCCAGGTTACAGGCTTCTTTAACATCCTGTCCAGAATACACTGAAGATAGGAACACATGAAAAGTAAAATACTAGCAGTTATGTGATTTATTAAACCCTGGTGTATTTGCATCACTTGCTTTTTTTCTTTCCAGTTTTTTGAGGTTTTCTGGTCTAGGTTGGGTTTTTTAGGGGGCTGGGGGTACTGCCTAACATTCATTATATCCTTGCTAAAGGAAGACTTTGGAGGATTGAGGCTACTTCATTTTTGTTGGTATTAGAACTGTTTTTTAGAAGGAATGCTTTTGAAAACTGACAACTTTATTATAATATTGTCTGAAGCAATTAACACACAAGCAACTGATGAACATGGATCCGATGTTTAAACATTATAAATATTACAGCTAATAAAGATGGAATTAGGTTTTAGTACTAAAATATGGAAAAAAAAACGTTTTGTTTTGTTTTTTGTGGAGATGGAGGAAGGAAGTATTGGATGTGGAAAAGTAAGAGGGTAGACCAAGAAGGAGATAAAATCTGGACTGTAAAAAAAAAATTAAATAATATTTTTAAAAAGTATATTTATTTACACAGTGGATTATGAGGAGCACATCAAGCTTAAGACACATCATATACATTTGATAATTTGAGATTATTCAGCTTTAGCTGAGTATGGTAGCACACTAATTTAGTCCCAGCACCAGGGAGATAGGGACAGGTTAATCTCTGTGAACTGGAGGCCAGCTTGGTACAAGGTACCAGACAGCCAAGTCTATTACACAGAGAAATCTAGTATTGAAAGCCAAAACAAATAAATAAATAAAATAAAAATAAAATTACTTGGTTCTTGGTCAAAAACAGTGAAAACTCTACCAAAAATATTACTTCATTTCAGTTAAAAATGTTACTGGTAATATTAAATGCTGATAAAATAAATTTAAACAATGTTTCTAGTGATACATTTAAAAAAATTATGCCTCAATGCTCAAATTCAAAAGTATTTTTGATATAATATTCACTTGGTATAACAATCGTATTTCATAAGAGTTAAAAGTTGTATGTTTTAAGGAACCACATGATAGAACTCATAATTGTAAAACAAACAAAACAAAATAAAAACCTTGGAAAAAATTAAAACCTTTTACAAGAAAGCCAGATTTTCTATAAATTACATAAATACAAATATACTGCTTCTAGTGTGCACCTGCTCTCTGCTATGTCTTTAGCTCACATGATATTATTGCCTCACAGAATTCTTTAAGTTGTGCCAGGAACCATCAAGAAGAAGTTAAAAACTAGCAGGTGGTCTTCCTGAAATGGTTCCAGAATGGACTGTTAAAGTTGATGACTAAATTGCTTCTCTAAGCAATGCCAAGAAGAATTTCATTTTAGAAAAGATTTCTGCTATTAATATGCTTTTCCTGTTATTGTTAAATATATACAATAATCACAAGGTATTAGCCCACCCTTTTGAGCAGATCTCTGCACAACAACAAAGATGTACTCTCTTGCAGTGATGCTATATAGACAAATAGACGATTTCTTAATTCTTAATGATGATCTTATAAAAATTCCTAAAATTATATTAATAAGTATTAAGCTCTTTTATAATAGGACTGCTACTGCCAGTCTTCAAGTATCATGAGTTAATTGCTTCTGAGATAGCAAGCAACTTTGAGCACATTTCATGAGGTTGTAAAATAATTAACCGAAGGTCAAATAAAAAGGGAACTAAGGATTTACTATCGCTGCAAGGACATACTTGCTTATCACTGACTACTACTACTACTAACTGTCAGGCTTCTTTAATGAGTCAGTAAGTTCAAATTTCAAAATTTGGTAAATTGCTTTTGGACAAAGGCAACTTTATTGTTACAAGATTTAATAACAATGTAAAGACAGAAATTGTTGTATTGTTCTTTTTTTAAAAGTAATGTTAATTCTTGATTCATTGAAACATTGATTTCAATTGAAATTGGTATTTATATTTAAAATAGAACAAGGAAATATCAACTAAAAGACTAATATTACTTATAACTGGTAAAGACTTATGGGGGCTATCACAAAAGCCTACATGTGAAATATGCTCTTCTACCTGGGCTGCCTTGTCTGGCCTCAGTGGAAGAGGAAGGGACTAGCCTTGCAGAGACTTGAAATGCCAAGGTGGAGAAATAACCAAAGGGCCCCCAACTGCTTAGAGGGGAAACAGAGGGAGGAATGGGGCAAAGATTATAGGGAGATGACTGAGAGGCAGTGAGTGGAATGTAAAGTGAATAAGTAAAAAAAATTAAATTAAAAAATAAAAAGATAAACCACTACATATATTAATGCTTACACCTAAGACTATCTTATATTTTCAATACAGAACTAGACAAAGAATTCTCAACTGAGGAATAACAAACGGCTAAGAAGCACCTAAAGAAATGTTTAGCATCCTTAGTCATCAAGAAAATGTAAATCAAAACAACTCTGAGATACCACCTCACACCAGTCAGAATTGCTAAAATCAAAAACTCAAGTAAAAGCAGATGCTGGCAAGGATGTGGAGAAAGAGGAACACACCTCCATTGTTGGTGGGATTGCAAGCTGGTACAACCACTCTGGAAATCAGTCTGGCAGTTCCTCAGAAAATTGGACATAGCATTACCTGAGGACCCAGCTATACCACTCCTAGGCATATACTCGGAAGATGCTCCAACATATAACAAGGACATATGCTCCACTATGTTCATAGCAGCCTTATTTATAATAGCTAGAAGCTAGAAAGAAGCAAGATGTCCTTCAACAGAGAAATGGATATAAAAAAATGTGGTACATTTACACAATTGAATATTACACAGCTATTAAAAACAATGAATTTGAGAAATTCTTAGGTAAATGGATGTAACTAGAAAATATCATCCTGAGTGAGGTAACCCAATCACAAAAGAACACACTCACTGATAATTGGATATTAGCCCATACGCTTGAAATAGCCAAGATTCAACTCACAAACCACATGAAGCTCATGAAGAAGGAAGACCAAGTATGGGTGCTTCAGTCCTTCTTAGAAGGAGTAACAAAATACCCAAGGGAGCAAATATGGAGACAAAGTGTGGGACAGAAACTGAATGAGGGGCTGTCTGGAGACCATTCCACCTGGGTATCCATCCCCATGTGCAGTCATCAAAAGTAGACGCTGATGTGGATGTCAGGAAGTGCATGCTGAAAGGAGCCTGATATGGTTGTCTCTATAGAGATCTGCCAGAGTCTCACATATTCAGAGGTGGATGTTCACAGCTAACCATTGAACTGATCAAGGGGTTCCCAACAGAGGAGTTAGAGAGAAGGAGCTGAAAGGGTTTGCAGCCCCATGAGGAGAGCAACAATATCAACCAACCAGAACTCCCAGGGTCTAAACCACCAGCCTGGGAGCACATAGGAAGGGACCCATGGCTCCAGCTTTATATATATGTAGGGGGCGGGGGGATGACCTTGTTGGGCATAGGTAGGAGAGGAGATCCTTGGTCCCATGAAGCCTGAACACCGAGTGTGGGGGAATTCTAGGGTGGGGAGGTGGGAGTTGGGGGTGGGGTGGGAGGGACCATCCTCATAGAGGCAGAAGGAGGGGGGACGGGATAGGGGGTTCATGGGCGGGGGGGGGGGAAATGGGGTAAGGGGATAACACCTGAAATGTAAATAAAATATCCAATAAAAAAAAGAAAGGGTTTCCTTTATATTCATCTTAAAATTTTCCCAGAACGGTATTGCAAACAGTATATAAAATTTGATGGTGCTTCTGTAATATGCATGTATTTTTAACTTAAATAAACAGGATATTAGTATTTGATTCAATATTTAAGAAGTAACAATTTTTCCCACACCTTGCAACCAAAACACTAAGCCTTTGTAGGCATGAAAATTTCATACTATACCTTGATTTCTTCTATTTCATCTGGTACTATCTTGTATGCTGATATAGTCCCACCCAACCTGAAATTAGGAGAAGAAAATACTCTTAAAACCAGCAACAGAATAAAAACATATGAAAGATATATGGCATTAGCATTAGAGTGCCACCAGAAATCTCCCAAGACCCACCTCAATAACCATGGGGGAAAACATTTATTTCATTTTTCATTTATTAGTTTAGAAAAAAAAAACAGGCAACAAATGACTACCAAAAGAGGAAGCAATACACTGAATTTTCATTATGAATTAAACTTTCATTATTGATGGTTTTAATAATGCTAAAGCTACCACATTTATTGCTGGACTCTGTCACAACATATATCAAGACCCAAGAGTAATCCTGTTTTTATTTGTTTAATTAATAAACTAAATTTCTTGGAATAGTTTAAGGTTTCCAAAATTTGAACAAAAAGTGAAGTTAACATATCCTGCTCTAAGCCTCATTTCCTAGTTTTTCTGATAATTATCATCTTATATCTGTGTAGTACAACTATCAAAAATAATGAACCAATATTGATTTTGATATATTTCTTTTAGAGATGTCCAGGATTATCAAAGGTAAAGAAAAAAGCTCTGCAAACTACACATAGATTGAGCCCTAATATTTAAATTTAAATTATTTCAAAATAGAAAGTTTTAAAGACATTATCATTATAAAAATAGATTTTTAACAGGTTTTAAAAGTATTCTTAACAGTTAAGCAGTTAATTAAAATCAACACATAAAATAATCATTATATAAGTGGAATAGATTACAAAAATAATTCCAAATAGTTATTAAAATGATTCAAAGATGCTACGGTAAAAATGGGTGATGGGGAAGACAAATACAAAGCCGCACTGGTATGACCAACTTCAGTCTTGTTTACAGAAACAATTCACTTTTCTCATGTATAATGTTAACAGTACCTTAGATACGTGAATCTGTTCCTAGAAAGATATAGGAAGATACACTTTCCAATTAAGTATTTATATAACTTCAAACCAAAGGAAATGGTTTTAACAATTAAGAAGGTGAAGCAAAGCAGCTATGACATAGCTGTTGCAGTCTGGAACATACACAGCAGTTATAAATGTCTGCGTAAGACTGGTCTCTGCAATAATCTGTCATGGAGGAGAAATGTGCTCACAGGCCCCATTCCTTCTTTAGGAGCTACTGGCTATTATTTGCTGCTGAAGAAAAGGTGCAATTTTCTTTATTAGTATAGCTTATGGAAGAAGGGAGCTGACAAAGAGTAATGGAAGGGGATAAATAAAATCACATAATATTGTATATAAGAATGAAATTGCTGGGGGTGCACATCCAGATTCAACCATCATCTGTCATGCCAATAAGGCCGTTTTGGAAGCCCACAGACTTTCTAGTGTCATTGGGGCCCTGCTGTGAGGAACCGTAGAGAAGGCCTTTAATGAGCCACTGTAGCTGCAGCCGCTGTGCCTAACTTCCCGCCTAGAGGAACTTTCAGTGTTCCCAGCTACACTACCCACAGCTGGAGCAACCAACCAACGTGGAGCACAGAGACACAACTCCAGAAACTGATACCGTGGGTAATCGTGGAAAAGGTCTCAACTATCGTGCTGCTGTCGAGGAGATATTCTCTGCGTTCCAGCCACAAGGACAGCCCTCTTCAAGCAAGCTAGTCTGGGCCGCTGAGTCTTCGAGTACAGTAACCGAGTCTCTCCGGCAGGGTGCTGCCAGGGCCTCTTTCTTCTCCCCCCACCCCCCCAAACATTTCTCTTGGCTGTGGGCCAGCCGTGTGCCCACATGCCCTCAGTCTCGGTCATTCTACGGCCTCTCAATGGTGTCTGAGAGCCCAAGGGCTTGAGACCAGTTGGTCCCTGGCCGCCTCTGGTCAGGGGATCCCCAATCCAAGAGCTCTGCACCCCCACAGAACCAGACTGAGACTTCCTCACATCGGGCAGGGCCCCCACGGTGCTTGCCAGGCAGAGTGAACTCAGTCAAGACTCCTGTGCTCCAGTCTCTTTGGAGCCAAGGGAATCACAACAGCCCAACAAGATTCAAGAAGTCATGTCCACACCCACACAGTGAGCTAACCATCCCCCTCTGATTCAACCAAGCTAGTCGACCCTGCCAAGTGAGTGATGTTCAACCATGGGGCACCTCCAGAGCTCTCCCTCTCACCCTTCTCGACTGCAGGCTGATCCAGCCAGCCTGCACGCTCCCAGTCTCAACTCTTCCACGGCTTTCAATGGCGCCTGGAAGCCCAGGAGTCTGAGACCAGTTGATCCCTGCAAGCCTTCTTGCCCCGGGGGTCCCCATCCAAGAGCTCTGCACCCCACGGAACTTCAGACTGAGTGAGAACTTCTCTGCTAGACAGGACGAGGCCCATAGCTTGCCCACAGGTGCTATGCAGAACCAACTCAGACAAAGATTCGCGCTTCTGCTTCTGCTACGCTAAGCCCCAGTTCCAGTCGACTGAGCCATGACAGACACTCGGACCCACAAAGCCACAGAGGCTCATGCCTGCGCCCACCTGCACATGGGCCTACATCGTTCCCTACAGGTGGTAGAGGACACGTGCAAAGCCAGTTCCAAGAGCACTCCCCACTGGCACCCGTGAAAAAGGCCTCTCCATGGGACAGATCACAACGACAGACTATGATGTGCTTGCTCCCACCCTTTGCAGACATCCCCCTGCCGGGTGCTGCTTCCCTGTTGTGATTATCCTATAGGTGCTCCTACAAGTCCAGCAGGGACAACACCATCTCCTGGAACCTGCCTGGAACACCAAGCTGCCTTTTTCCAACAACCTGGTCAGACTGAATACCCCGGACATGCAAGCTGAGACCCAGACACACACACACTGAGATCCAGAGACACATACTAAAGATTCCAGAGACATGCTGAAATCCAGTAGAGACAATGCTAATTCCTAGAAACTGCCTGGGACGCCAAGCTACCTTCTTCCAGCCACCGCATTTGACTGAAGACTCCAGAGACACAGATCCAGACCTTCCAGCTACAGATAAACTCTTTTGTCAAAGTCAAATAGCTAAAAGTTACATGTTAGTAAGGAAAATATAATGTCTACCTAGATTAATCAGATGTTATTACCCTCAAACTGTACCTCCTATGTTTAATTGTTTCAATGATCCCTTGCCTTCCTAACCCCATCTCCAACTCCCCTTATTCAATGGCTTAGATTCTTCCCCTCCTTGGCCCCATACTAGCCATTGGAGCCTTGTTTCTCTTGGCACTTTACCTCATTCAGTTTCTAAAGCAACAGATAAGTAACATTGCAAAGGTAATTACCAATCAGGTCTTGGTTCAGTATCAAAGTGTTCTCAACATAGGAGACACTTATTCTGATGACACCTCTACTTTATAAAAGAAAAGGGGGGAGTTGTGGGGCGGTGGGCTGTGAGAAGCAGCTGGGTGCTTGGTTGAGCATAAGCCTGGAACCCTGGACCATTATTGGATGGCAGCAATTCAGCTCTGCTTCAGGGCCCTGGTTCTTTTCATTTAGCTTCAGCCCTCCACAGTCCCTCCCACAGAGAGGTAAAAGACCAGCAGTCAAGAGGAACAGGTCTCAGGCCCTAGAGATTTACATATTAATAAGATACCTGAAGGCCAGAGGATGGAGCCAATTAAGCATTCTCCCCAAGCCCCTCCTCCCTCTTGCCCTCTCTCTCTCTCTCTCTCTCTCTCTTTTTTTTTTTTTTTTTTTTTTTTGGTTTTTCGAGACAGGGTTTCTCTGTGTAGTGTTGGCTGTCCTGGAACTCACTCTGTAGACCAGGCTGGCCTCGAACTCAGAAATGCGCCTGCCTCTGCCTCCCAAGTGCTGGGATTAAAGGCGTGTGCCACCACCGCCCAGCTTGCCCTCCTTATTTAACTCAGGTCTGCCCTGAGTTTCACAGGGGTGCACATCCAGATTCAACCATCATCCGTCATGTCAATAAAGCCATTTTGGAAGCCCACAAAAAAAAAAAAAAAAAGAAAAGAAAAGAAAAGAAAAAAAATTATTTCTAAAGAAAAGAGAAAAAAGTAAGGTATGTTAAGCAATATATATGTTTTAATGTTCCCACTGGGATTAAAACCCAATAGACAAGCCAGGTGTGGGGGCACAGACCTTTAATCCCAGTACTCATAAAACAGAAGCAGGTGGATATCTGAGTTTGAGGCCAGTGTAGTCTAATAGTTTCAGGACAGCAAGGGCTACATAAAGAAATTCCATTTTAAAACAAACAATAAAAAGAAATCTGTATAACAATAACACTTAAGCATATGAGAGCATACTAATGAAGTGATAGCATAACTATAAGACCAAGTTGTTAAAAACCACTTTCTCTACCCGGGCCTAGGTCATAAAATGACTTAATCCAAACTATGTTACACAATCTGTCTACCTTACTGATGAAGAAAGAATAAATTCTGTCATCAGCATATAGAAATATCACACATTGCCAGTCACGGTGATAATAACAGCATCAAGACTACAAGTAGTACTGAAATCTTATGTGAAGTATACATGACTACAGGTATTTCAGATCTCCAATTTTTAGGTTTTGTAATATTCCATATATCACTTAAAGATAGAACCCAATACTAAACAAATTAATCATGGGTATTTAAAGAAACTTAAGGTAATTTATTTATTTGTGTGTGGGGGGTGTCACCATGGGCATGTAGACATCAAAGGGCAACTTGCTGGTGTGAGTTCTATCCTTCTACCATGCAGATTCCAGGATGAAAGTCAGGTCTTCAGGTTTGGTGGCAGATACCATTTACTACTGAGTTATGTCACTGGCCCTATGTTTTATACAGACTTTGTACACACAGTCTTCAGGTAGTTATTTTTTTTCTTTTCTTTCTTTCTTTCTTTCTTTCTTTATTCCTTCCTATCTTTCTTTTTTCTTTTCTTTTCCTTTTTTTTTTGTGACAAATCTTTAGTATGCCTGTAAGAAGTCATGAGGAACTTTTCACTTAAGGAATCAAGCTGATGTGGAAAAGGTTTCATATTTTATAGCATATTAGGTTTTCAGATTATAGCTATTATGAAGTGAAAAAAGAAAGGGGGGAGAAAAAGAGGATGACACATAGAACAAAGCTCAAGGTACTTGAATATTTGGGAAAAGTATATAAAGTGGACTGAAAGGAACCAGTAAGATGGGAATAATTTAAACCTCATTATAGGTTTATCCTTCAAGACCCAGAACACTGATACAAGCAGATATCAAGAGTTCAAGCACAGATTGTAGTGCCCAGGACACTTTGCGCCACAAAGACCCTTCCTCACAAAACAAAATAAACCAACAAAACAAAATAAAAAAAATAATTCTAGAAGATTTTTAGGGACCTAATAACTTTTAAGCAAAGTAAAAGAAGGCAGAGAGATCGAGAACAAAAGTAAACAAGCATTCTAACAGTGATAAGTCAGGGAGAAGAGTTTTGGTAGAGAATGGTGGGAATTCAAGCAAGGTTTGATGCAGTACTCTTCTGTATCTCACTGTACTTCATACATACCTGGCTTTTGCAAAATGAATTATTGTTATTTATGTGTTAATAATGAAAGCAAATAAAGTAATTGACAGTGGTATAAATTCTTAGTTCTAATCTACAGTTGCACATTACCAGGACAGAGTATCACACAAAACAGGCTCTCTTTCAATGAACACATCCTACCTTTGCTATTATCATTCATTATCCCTGAGTAATCACAGTTAGTCTTGCTGTATGCCTTCCAAACATAAGTAGACAGAACCATTAAGGTCTTACTTAGGTTTTTATAAACAGGGCCTTACTACTAAGATGTACTTGCCAGCTTTATTCAGGCCTAGAAGAAGTTATTTTATTCCAACTAATAAATAATTTTTCTTTGTGCAAATTGTGTAGATCCAACTGATGATGCTGATACCTGATATCTACTTTCTCTAAGTATTCAATAAATTGTACTTTGAGTGATCCTAGATCTGCTGTCTCTCCTTTTAGCTTAGGGTACTGTAGGAAAGATCATAAACTTGAACTAGATTGCTTTCAAACACTGAACAAAACAAATTTAAATTATTACTTAGTAAGTATATAACAAAAATAACATCTATAATCTGACGTTTTCTCTTTGGGAAAAACTATAGGTTTACAATGGAAAAAAATTGAAAACTAGTTGAGTAATTTAAGACAAAAATAAAAGTGAAAAGTTAAAAAGAAGAAATGAGGAAATAATATTTAAGAGCACAAATTTCTGAAACTCCTCAATAAAAGGGCCATTCATACAAAGTTAACTCAATTGATATGTATATATAGTATACTTGTTAAGATAATGCTTTTAAGCCAGAATGATACTCAACAAATGAGAAATTTTCACTTTTAGTTATGTTTTGTAGGCACAAATATGTGATGGTACTTGGTGACTTGCAACTTCCAACTATTTAATCTGAAGAGGCAGGATGGATAAGAGCAAATTATAATGAGATGTATATCATTGTCAAGCCCAATATATTGTATGGTAACTTAAAAATTAATTAAAAGTATAATTACTGCTAAGTAGGAAGAATGCTTGAAAAATCTAAAATGAATAGCTATCTCCATTTGCTGGAGAATCCACTGAGTGCAAACCCACTATTGCTACTTCCCATGGACCCTCTCTGCCTCTGTTCTAACTCAACTATTTCTTTATCTTAGCTGTCAATACCTAGAAACAAGATCTACCTGGGAACTCCAGTGACCAAACCAGCTGGAACTCAGGCAGGCATTCAGACTATGCTTTTTGCCCTCCATTACATTTCTATTTTCACCCTTAATCCTATAGAAAACAGTTTACAGGTGCCCTGCATCCCACCTCAACTCAGTAACCTTCCTACATACAACCACTTGAGGAAGAATCCAGGGAAACACTGTTTTTAATGTAACCTCAAAACAAACAAACAAATAAACAAATAAACAAACAGGATAAAATATATTGGTATATTTACACAATGGAATACTATTTAACTATTAAAAATAAAATTATGAAATTTGCAAATAAATAAATGAAGCTAGAAAAGAAATCATGCCTAGTGAAGTGCCCCAGACTCAAAAAGACAAATTTTGTGTTCAGTATGTGGCCAATAAGCTTTACATAGTACTACAATGTATACAGCCACTGAGGTAAGGTGTAGAGTATAGGAATGGGCAGAGGGGAAGATCTCACAAGGAAAATAGAATACGTACTAATGAAAAGCAATGGGGAGGGTTGGTATGGGAAGATTAATTGGGGAAGGGGATGGATAAGATAGGTAACGGAGGGAATATAGGGAGAGAAAACTAACACTACGGGCCATTGGAAAAGTTATGTGGAAACCTATTACTATAAAAGCTTCTTAAAATATATACACATATGAAAAAAGGTAAATGGAGTCTCCAAATAAGATAATGCCTATGTTGCCACCAACTGAAACCTCCAGGGCCAGCAATGGATCACATCTAGTTGAGTTTGGCCAAAGGATCCTCAAAAATGCCTCCCAAAATCTCAAGATATTACTAAGTCTATTGGATTCTCCTCACAAACTGATAAGTACCTAACTAGAGCCTTCCCACTAGTGAGTGACTAGCATTGAAAGTACTGGAAGATACTCTGCATGCCATCAGTTGAGAAATTAACTACCGACCCAGCTATGAATCCTATAATCTAAAGAAAGAAAAAGAAAGGTCATGGATTTGAGTGAGTATGGAGATGAGGAGAACCTGGAGGAAATTGGGTGAGGAGAAACTGATTAGAATATATTGCACAAAAAAAAATTTTTAATAAAAAGTATTAAAACCCCCAAAATATAGTAATATGGACTTATCACTTTTAAAAGATTTATAGAACTCAAAAATGTTTCAGAATCATGTATATATTGTTGAATAAACTCTTTCAAAATTGCTTACCAAGTTTAACAATGTCAACTCTCATCTTCTCAAATCTAAAGGCAAGTTTTCTCATTCATCTTCTTTTAAAATATACAGAGTCCAGAATATCTATCAATATGCTTCTTAAAAACATGTGAGAGTCAACTACCAAAAGCAAAGCAGATAAAGTTCTAGTTGGGGGTTGGGGCAGGCTCTACCTGTGTAGCACAGGTAAGACCTGATTTGTGATGCCTGTGACTCTGTCTCTCCCTCCCTCACAGATGATATGCCATCACACCTGCAGTGACTGAAGATAATGACGTTAAATGATAAATACATTCTAGCAATAGAGCTCTTTAAAATCTAAAGAATTGACATATATAAATTTATCAATAGAAGCTTTTTTGACTTTCACTTAGAGTAGGAGTTGGGTATTTGAATGAATTGATTATTTTTTCAGATAGAATATTCTGTGTAACAGGGTTTAAAACTCTTGTTTTTAAATGAACTTAATGTAATGTTTCACAAATGAGAATCAGTACCATTCTATTTCTACTCAAATGAAGACACACGCTGTTAAAAAAAATCAAGAGTCAGCAATGCTAAGATTTTTTCAAGTACTTCCATTTTTCAGCATTCAGTCTAAAATTCTTATGGTAACTTAACTGAACAGATGGCTCAGAGGATAAATATTTGTAGCTTAACATTTTAAATAAAGACTATACCCTTTATAGTACACTTAGTTTTGAAGGGGAGGAGTCTTCTGCAACAACAGGCTGTTCTTATGTAACTATTTAGGGAACAGAAGTCTGTTTTAGTTTAACACACTAAAGTGAAACAGAAAAAGATATGTTTGAATTAACACTCCTTTACTTTCTAATTTAAATTTTGGGTTACTCTTTTGGGTAAAAATGAATGTTAAAAATGAATTTTTATAATCTAACAATTGTTTTCCTATCACCAGTACTGACTCAGGGTTTGTTACTGCCTTATAATAATCACCCTTATGTTTTAGGAAAATTTTCACTATTTTAAATGTTTCCTAGAATACTAATAGTAAGTTGGAAGTGGTCTGAACAAAATCACTTGATCATCTTACTGGATAAAAAAAGCCTTTTACAAAATCAAACATACCTTCATGATAAACATCTTGGAGAGCCTAGAGATATAGGGAGCATGCCTCTACATAATAAACACAATTTTCAACAAGCCCACAGCCAATATCAATCTAAATGTAGAGAAAGTCAAAGCATTTCCACTAAAAATCAAGAACAGTACAAGGATGCCCATTATCTCTGTAACTATTCAGTATAGTATATGAACTCTTAGCTAGAACAGTAAAATACTTGAAGGTGGTCAAACAGATAGAAATAGGAAGAAAGAAGTGAAAGTATTTGTACTTTTACATGATATGGTTTTATACATCAAAGAAACTAAAAATTCCATTAAGAAAGTTCTACAGCTGATGAATACTGCAGGAAAAGTAGCAGACTACAAAATTAACACTCAAAACCCACCAGCCATTGGATGTACAAATAACAGACTGCAAAAGAAACAAAACTTTTTACAATAGTCTCACAAAAAAAAAAAAAAAGTAGTGTAGGATAATTGTAACTACTCAGGGGAAAGGCGTATCTAATTAAAACTTTACCACACTCAAGAAACTGATAAAGACACCAGAAGATAGAAAGAGCCTCCATGCTCATGAATCAGTATAACTAATACTGTGAAAATGGCCATCCTACACAGAAATTTAAAATACAATTTCAGCTTTATATGGAAATACAAAAATAAGATACATAGCGAAAACAACCCTGAATAATAAAAGAATGACTAGAGGTCATCACCATCTCTGACTTCAAATTGTACCACAAAGCTATTTCTTTTCCCTTTATCTGAGGGTAAATTACATCATTTTTTTTAAGTCTTTTTGAATCTCCCAAAGACTAGAAGGTGAGTGTTCCATTATGAATTCCAGTCATCTGTATATTTACATTTGAATAGTCAGTCCACTTTAAGGTTAATCAGAAACAAAGTGCAAACAAATGAGCAAATTTCATTAGTCTATAAAAAAATTATCTAGTTACTAGCCAACCACATATCTCAAAGCAGGTGGTTTTCATACAGAAATAGAAAAAAAAATATGTATTCTTTAATTCATCCTTGTGCCATTCCTACCAATACAAACAAACAGGTCCCATTAAGGCTGAACATTTAGCTTTCTGTTAGAAGCAGAAAAAATGCTAACCAGAAACAGGAAACCCTGAAAAGGACATCTATTTTTAAAAATAAAATGTGAAAGGAGCTGAAGGGTTTGCAACCCCATAGAAAGAACAACAATGTCAACCAACCAGACCCCTCAGAGCTCCCAGAGACTAAACCACCAATCAGAGAGGACCCATGGAGGAACCTATGGCTCCAGCCACATACGTAGCAGAGGATGGCCTTATCTGGCATCAATGGAAGGGGAGACCCTTGTTCCTGTGGCAGCTTGATGCCCAGGGATAAGGGGATGCTAAGAAGGTGAGGCAGGAATGTGTGGGTGGGTGAATGGGGGAGCACTCTTACAGAGGCAGGGGGAGGGAGCGTAGGATGGGGTTTTCAGAGGGGAAACTGGAGAGAGGGACAAAATTAGAAAAGTAAATAAATAAAATAACCAATAAAACACACACACATAAGAAAATGTGAAATGATCAACATTTTGCTAATTTACTAAACATCTCACCCATCTGAACAAGGTGAATTTCCAATAAATTCAAGAACAGACTGATTTCACACTTCCTTTATTCTATTATTTGCTTTACTAATAATATAGGCCAGTGAGTTTGTTGTCTGGTGGAATGGAATGGCTGGCCTCTGTTTCTTCTGGGTCTGCTCATGTATATATGTGCATATGGTCATTAAGAAATGAGAGGTTTCTCATCATTTTGTTTATTTTTCTTTTTCATATAATATGTGCTGATCAAGATTACTCCTTCACTAACTGCTTCCCCACACTCATACACGCCCTTTCCGTTTCTCCTTAGAAAACAATCAGGTACCTAGGAAATAATAATGAAATAAGAAAAAACAAAAACAAATGAAAGTGGACAAAACAATTAACAGACAGAAGAATAAATTAGTTAATTGCCCAACAAACTGGGTGAGGGTATCCATTTCTGGAAGATAAAAACATTCTATAGTTGATAATGGTGATGGCTGTACAACATCTAACATTTTTTAGAAAATCCTGAAGAAACAATTTAAATGGGTGAATTGTGTGCTTTATAATTTATATATCAATAAAAATTAAAACCATTCAAATATTAAGATACCAATAAAAGAAAAAAATTAGCAAGGCTCCATACTCAAAAGAAAAAATTAGCAAGTGTTGGGGTCCAGGAGGTGCTTCACAAACCATAGGAAGACGGATCTCAGTCAAACAGCGGTACTTTTCAGAGCATACGCCCAGAACTGATGGATCATGGACATGATCCAGACTGTGGAGCTGAACAGTGACACTGAGTCAAGATTCTCAGGGCTTTTTAAGCCTAAAATCTATAAACATCTGTGCCAAGTTATTCCACCAATCAGGATTTAGGAATAGAGGACTTCCTTATGAACATGTCTTTATTCTACATGTATCCTGCTCCAATGGGTTAGGGTATTCAACTGAGGTAGAAGACTACGTACCTTGTCTAATATTCATGTCTCAACTTGCCAACCAGGATGTCAGTTACCCACTTACATGTCTTTCTGTCAAGTAGGATATCAAGTCACAGGAAAGTCTTAAGAACTTGAACTTTACTCAACTCCTATTCAAAATGAAAGTCTTATTCCAAATCATTTCTTATACTGGTGCAGGTGTCTCCTCTGTTGTGGTATATCCCAGGGGCAGCTTACAAAAGAAAATACCATGAATGCTTAAAAACAGGTGCAGGAAGTGCTGCTGGATGGTTGGTTCAGAGCCAAGCTTATTGTAGCTAACTATATAAAGCAGTTCTAACTGACTTCTGTTGTCACTGGTTTCCAAGAACACCAAAGCACAGAACATTCTAGCAACAGCAATAACAAAATATGAGAAAGTTTCCTTTTAATATTAGTAACAGCAAGAAATGTTAGGCTAGACAGGTAATCGTTACCTAGACCTTAAGAGAAACAACAATAATAAACTAAAATATTTTTTAATTTTTATTTTTTATTACTTATTTTATTTAAATTTCAAATGTTGTCCCCTTCCTGGTCCACCTACAAGAGACCCCCAACATATTCCCCGTCTCCTTGACCTCTTGGAGGGTGCTTCTCCACTCATCCACCCACTCACTCTCACTTCAGCCCTCTAGCATCCTCCTCTGAGACATCAAGCCTCCTACTGAGGGCAGACAAGGCAGTCCTCTGCTTCATATGTAGCGGGAGCCATGGACTTGCCCATGTATGCTCTTTGGTTGATGGCTTAGTCTCTGAAAGCTCTGAGGGGTTCTGTTAGTTGATACTTTTGTTCTTTCTATGGGGTTGCAATCCCCTTTAGCTCCTTCAGTTCATTCCCTAACCACTGGATGTCCCAGACTCCTGCCAGTGGTTAGCTGTGTCAGTCAGGGGATCATAGGGCCTCTCAGAGGACACCCACACCATGTTCTTGTCTACAAACATATCTTGGCATCAGCAATAGTGTCTTGGTGTCTTAGTGTTTGCACAAAGCATGGATCCCAAGTTTGGGTAGTCTCTGGATGGCCTTTCTTTCAGTCTCTGCTCCATTTTTTGTTCCTGTATTCCTTTTAGACAGGAACAATTCTGGGTAAAAAATTTTCAGATGGATGGGTGGCCACATCCCTTACCTGGAGGCCATTTCTAGCTACTAAAAGGTGGTCTCTTCTGATTCCATCTTCCCACTGTTGGGCATTTCAGCTAATGTCATTCCCACTGGGTCCTGGGAGCCTCTCACATTCCTGGTGTCTGGGACTTTCTAGTCATCCCCTCCATACCCCACCCCACACTGCTGCATATTTCTATTCATTCTCCTGGCCCTCTGGACTTCTCTCCTGTCTCCATTCATACCTGATACTGCCCCCCTTTTTTCTTCCCCCTCCCATTTCCCAGCCAGATCCCTCCCTCCTTCTGCCTCTTGTGATTATTTTATTCTCCCTTCTAAGAGGGATTGAAGCATCCACACTTAGGCCTTCCTTCTTTTTCAGTTTCATGTGTCTGTGAGTTGTATCATGGGTATTCTAAACTTTTTAGCTAATATCCATGTATCATGGAGTAGATACCATGTGTGTCCTTTTGGGTCTAGGTTACCTCACTTAGGATATTTTCTAGTTCCATCCATTTGCCTGCAAAACTCATGATGTCCTTGTTTTTAATAGGTGAGTAATATTCCATTGTATAAATATTCCACATTTTCTGTATCCATGCTTTGGTTGAGGGATATCTGGATTCTTTCCAGCTTCTGGCTAATATAAATAAAGCTGCTATGAACACAGTGGAGCATGTGTCCTTGTGATATGGTGAAGCATCTTTGGGTATATGCACAGGAATGATATAGCTGGGACTTTAGGTAGAACTATTTCCAATTTTCTGAAGAACTGCCAGATTAATTTCCAGAGTGGTTGTACCATTTTGCAATCTCACCAGCAATGGAGGAGTGTTTCTCTTTCTCCACATTCTCGCCAGCATCTGCTATCACCTGAGTTTTTGATCTTAGCCATATTGGTTGGTGTAAGGTGGAATCTTAGAGTTGTTTTGATTTGCATTTCCCTGATGGCTAAGAATGCTGAACATTTCTTTAGGTGCTTCTTGGCCATTCAAGATTCCTCAGTTGAGAGTTCTTTGTCTAGCTTTGTACCCCAATTTTTTTGAGGGGTGCGGAATTTGGTTTTCTGGAGTCTAATTTCTTGATTTATTTGTATTTTTTTGATATTATTCCTCTATCTAATATAGGCTTGGTAAAGTTCATTTCCCAGTTTGTAGGGCAGTTTTGTCCTACTGACTGTGTATTTTGTCTTACAGAAACTTTTCAGTTTCATGAGGTTCCATTTATCAATTCTTGATCTTAGAGCCTTAGCCATTGGAGTTCTGTTCAGGAAATTTTCCCCTGTGCCAATGTGTTTGAGGTTATTTCCAACTTTCTCTTCTATTAGATTCAGTGTATCTGATTTTATGTGGAGGTCCTTGATCTACTTGGACTTGAGCTTTAAACAAGGAGATAAATATGGATCAATTTGCATTTTTCTACATGAAGACTGTCAATTAGACCAGCACCATTTTTTTGAAGATGCTTTCCTTTTTCCACTGTATGGTTTTGGCTTCTTTGTCAAAAACCAAATCGCATAGTATGTTTATTTCTGGGGTCTTCAATTCTATTCCATTGATCAACCTGTCTGTCTCTGTACCAATACCATGCAGTTTTTATCACTATTGCTCTGAAGTACAGCTTGAGTTCAGGGATGGTGATTCTCCCGTAAGTTCTTTTTTTGTTGAGAATTGTTTTTGCTATCCTGGAATTTTTGTTATTCCAGATGAAATTGAGAATTGGTGTTTCCATCTCTTTGAAGAATACAATGGGGATTGCATTGAATCTATAGACTGCTTTTGGTAAGATGGCCACTTTACTACAGATCCTTGATCATGGGAGATCTTTGCATCTTCAGAGGTCTTCTTTGATTTCTTTCTTCAAGGACTTGAAGTTCTTGTCATACAGATCTTTCACTTGCTTGGTTAGAGTTACATCAAGATATTTTATATTTGTGACTATTGTTAAGGTTGTTCTTTCTATGATTTCTTTCTCAGTCTGTTTATCCTTTATATAGAGGAAGGCTAATTATTTGTTTGAATTAATTTTATATCCATCCACTTTGCTGAAGAAGCTTAACAGTGCACGAGCTCTCTGGTAGAATCTTTAGGGTTGCTTATGTATGCTATCATATCATCTGTAAATAGTGATGCCTTGACTTCTTCCTTTCCAGTTTTTATCCCTTTGACCTCCTTTTGTTGTCTAATTGCTCTAGCTAGAACTTCAAGTACTATATTGAATTAATAGGGAGAGTGGGCAGCCTTGACTTGTCCCTGATTTTAGTGGGATTGCTTTATGTTTCTCTCCATTTAATTTGATGTTGGCTGCTGGTTTGCTGTATATTGCTTTTATTATGTTTAGGTATGGGGCTTGAATACCTGCTCCCTCGAAGACTTTTAACTTAAAAGGGTGTTATATTTTGTCAAACACCTTTAAGGGTCTGATGAGATAGATGATCATGTGGGATTTTTCTTTAAGTTTGTTTATATAGTTGTCAGGAGCCATAATGGGACAAGCTAATAATTAGCAGGTGATCATCCTGAAATTGCTTGCCTTGGATTATTATATAATCTGTGACAAGTGAGCCCTTATTCAGCAAGGCTGTAAGGTATTTATTTTAGGAAAGATTCCTGCTATGAATATACTTTTCCTATTATTGTTAAACATATGTAACAATCACTAAGCACTAGCACACCCCTTTGGAGCAGATTTCTGCAGATCCATGAAGATGTACTGTCTTGTGGTGATGCTATATAGAGAAATAGATAACTTCTTAAGTCTTAATGATGATCCTATAAGAATTCCTAAAATTATATCAATGACTATTAAGCTCTTTTATAGTGGGAATGCTATTAGGTCCCTTTCTGATAGTCAAAACTGCAATGAGAACTCTGCCAGTCCCAAAAGTGTCATCAGTTAATTGTTCTTAGATAGTAATCAGACTTTCCTACTCAAAACACATTCCAAGAGGTTGTAAAACAATTAACCAAAGGTCAATAAAAAGGAGCTAACAATTTATTATAGGTGCTAGGACAGAAGATAAAATAATTGCCTGGGTTTATCTATACAAAACCTCACTAATAACTTAGTTATAGTTTTAAACCTTCAGTGAACCTGTGGAGCTACACAGGTGATGGATGTTTAGCCAGATAATTACTCCTAATGGATATGCATGTAAACATTCTATGTTGTAAACGTCTATTTGATTTGATTTTTGGTGTGAACTTGTGATGAACTTTGTAACATGTGATCATGTATTCCCCTTAGATAGCTTTCATAGGAAACTTTTTACATGTAGTAATAAACTCTATAATAGCTTCTCTAAGTGTCTTTTCAACTAAACTACTTTTTATGAGTGATTATTATAAAGTCACTTGAGTGAATCATTGACCTGAATAAAACAAAGAATAATTTATTGAATAGACAAATAATGAGCTAGAGGTGATGGTGCACACCTTTAATCCCAGCACTTTAGAGGCAGTGGCTGGAAGATCTCTGTTGTAGATAAACTATTGCACTTTAATAATTCTTTTATTTTTTTTCATCTATTATCTGCGTGCTCCTGCATACCACAGAGTATGTAGAAATCAGAGCAAAAGTAGCAGGAGTTAATTCTCTCCTTCCACCATTTTGGGGCCTAAGAATCAAATTTAGGCCATCAAGCTTGGCAATAGGAGCTTTTATTCACTCAAGTGTCTCAGCAGCCTCAAAATACAATTTTTCTCAATATATAAATCATTCTTAAAGTAGCTAGGAGAAATTAATTCATTGTATAATTCTTAGTTTTTATTACTGTCTTCATTGAGTACTCTGATTTTCTACATAATGTAAAGCTATTTTGGCCATAGGCTTCTGTCCCATAATCAATGGATCAGCATAGTAGCCTGTATTATGGGGTTACATGTACAAAACTCCATGTGCTGAAGGCCTGTTTCCCAGCTACTGGTAGATGACTGGGTCATAAGATTACAAATTTTATGTATAGATTTAATAAATAAATTTACTGATATGTCCACAGATAAATGTGCAATTAAGAGATGGGTCAAATTATAAAGATAGTACAGCACAGAAGGCACACCTCTGAGAAGATTATCTGGTCCAGGAATCCCACCCCCTTTCCTTTCCTAGCCACCATAAGTCCGTTCCCTTGGCAATATAGACCTCAAAATGAGAAGGCAGCCAGAGCAAAGCAAGAAAGCTGGCTGATCACATTTTGTTATACAGGAGGCTGAGAGAGCAAACTGCCATACTGTTTTCCTTTACCAAAGGCCCAGAAACATTGAGTCAAGTGTTCATGGGCTGAAAGCTCTTGAGCCAAAATGAATCTTTTCTTCTTAAAGTTGACTTTTCAAAGAGACATTTGTTTGCACAATGATGGAAACTTACTAACATAACCCAGTCACAAAAGTTGGCTGAGGGAGGTACAGTCATATAGTAATATAAATAAAAGTTTTTTTTTTTTCCATAAAATTTTTGTTTTAACCAATACCATTGAGCGAGAAGGGAGGAAGGGAATTAGGAGTAAGGCAGAACTCATTTTCCTTGGTTCATGAAAAAAAGCCTGACTGTAAGACTAAATGAGAAAAACAAAATGATAAAGTGAAAGAAATCAAACTAGTTGCAAAATTCCATTCCCTAGAGTTAACCTGTTATCTTAAGTTTTTCATGATTGTGTAAATACTCCATCCTAAAATATGACACTCAAGTCTAATTCTGAACCTGAAAAATGAAAGAACTAAATGAACTATTTTATATATAACAATTATAAACTCTGTACTTCAAAACATGTTTATTCTATGTAGCTTTTAAAGAGAAACACAAGTTATATATATTGAAGGAGCACTGTGTGATGTACTAATGACCAAGTTTGTTTGTATCTATGCTATTTTCCATTGTGATTAAAAAACAAAAAACAAAATGACAATGGGGCTAAAGAATTCTGTCAGTGTTAAGAGCAGTTGTTTGTTAATTCAAGTTTGAGCCCCAGGTCCCACCAAATAGCCCACAGCCAACCACAACTCCAGCAACAAGGGAACCAACACCCTCTTCTCATCTCCATGAACACCAAGCAGACCCATGGCACATACATGTACAATGCAAACAAACACACATGCAAATCAAACCAAATTTAAAAAGCTTTAAATTTTTTCTTAAAATGACCAAGAGCAATTTATAGAAGATTTTACTTTGGCTTGTAGTTCCATAAGGGATGAGGCCTATAATGGTACACAAACCATAGCATCAGTGGGTGGTCAGAGCAGGAATCTGACTTATATATTTCATGACACAGGAAGTCAAAAGAGCAAATTAGAAGTGGAGTACATTCTCAAAGTTCTCTTGCAATAGCATACTTCTTCTGACAAGACTAAAAATTACTCAAACAGCTCTACCAACTGGGAACTAAGTATTTAAATTCATGAGCCTTAATGGGGCCATTTAAACCACCACCATGTGTTTGTGCATGCACGTACACATGCCTGGGTCTGTCTGTGTGTGTGTGTGTGTGTGTGTGTATTCTCAGATATTTATGATTTCTGTATAGTAAAAGTTTCCAAAATCCCTCCTTGTAGCTTTCAAAACACATAGCACATTAGTTCTACCTGCTATCACCCTGCTGAGCAATAGTTATCTTTCTATATTGGTTCTCTCTTAATATATTAATGTTACATTCTAAATGACTGTTTCAAAGTCTTCTACCTAAAGATATAAATGGTTTAACTATTGTGCTTTTAATATTAGATCATTTTAACTTGTATAATTATTTATATCATACATTTATAAGTTCCTACAACCTGTTTCTACTCATTAATGTCTTTTCCAATTTGAAGAGCATCCTTCAGCATTTTTGTGAAACAGGCGTGAAAATATATTTTACCAGCCTTTATCTGAGGAGATCTTCATATTTTATTGTCTAGATAGCTTTCATAGGTATAGCATTTTTGGCTGCACATTTTTGTTTTGTTTGTTTTGTTTAATTCCTCTTTAGTATTTGGAAAATCTCATGCCACTCTTTGGCCTTTAAGGTTTCAGGTTAGACATTTACAGAGAGGTGAACTGAGACAGCCCTCAGGGTTTATTTTCTCTAGCAGCCTTAGGATTTTCTCTTTCAAGTTTACAAGCTTAAGTACGTCTTGAAGTAGCAGTTAAATCTGCCAGTTAACTTTTGACCTTTCTGTATCTGTATGTTTGAATGCTTTTCTAGATTTTATAAGTTTCATTGTATTATTTCTTTTAATAAACTTTCTAGCCCTTTGGTATTTTTACATCCCTAAACTTCAATAATACCAATATTTGCTCTCTAAACAAAGTTCCCACAAACTTTCTCTTTTCCTCCTTACCCTTTTTCTTCCAATTTCACATTTTCCAACAGCCTGCTCTGAACTCACTAATTGGTGATTATTTCCATGTTTTTATTTTCTGAGTGCATACTACAGGTTGAGAATGTGTGTTTAATTATAAAAATTTGTTTGCAAATCTTTGCTATCTTAGCTCAATGATTGAGCACATGGCTAGAATCCTCAAGTCAGTACAATACCAAGTATAGTGGAGAAAGGAGGGAAGATAGCATTGCTGTTAGAGTACTAAGACATTTCTGTTTTCCTCAAGCTCGTTCCATTTCTTTAATCAAATCTGAGAATCCTCCCACAAGGACTATTTCTTGACATTGTCAGCACCTTATTTTCACTGGGAAGTAAAGAAATGATTTCCTTAAAATTGCTGATGTTTTTCACATTAAATACAATCTAAATATTGGTGGCTCACTCTTCTTATTCCAGTTTTGTTGGTGCCTCTTTGACTGAAAATTCTAAACAGGCTGTTTATTTCTCCTGAGTTTATAATTACAACTGTTATTCAGAACTAGATAAAGCCCAGTTCCAGAATTCCTAGGTGTCTACTTTCGGCATTCTGTTACTATCTAGGGACAAAGGTGTTAATCCAATCCTCAATTTATCCAAAATATAATGTTCGTGTATTCTTTCAGAAAGATCAGGAGTACATAAATAAATTAATCTGTCTTCACAAATGTCTCTCTGTTGCCAGCAATGGTTAATCACTGTGAGATTTTACCCAGCTCAAGACAAAGTCATCATGGATAGGCCACCCCAGGGTCCTATATCATATTTGTGACTACCAATAGACTAATTTTGTCATATGGTGAACCCTCATCCTTCGAAGACCAGGAAAACATTGGGTAGGACCAGGCCAACATTAATGTGAGTTGCCTGCATTGATGCACACGGGCCTAAAAACCAAGAAAACAGCTGCATGTAGAGCTAGCCAAAGTAAAAGTATGCAATACCAGGACTGTATGTGCCCACAACATGGGAGCTATGCCACTGGCTGGAACTGCAATCAGGCTTGGCAATCTATCCAGTTGTTTTGCCAGTCCAGCTAAGTTTCAGAACAATGTCTTGTGCATGTGCCTTGATCATACTACCAGGGAATGGGTTTTTTCATCACACTATGCTGGCCAAGGTTGTAGTTCAGGTAGTATATGGTAGGGTTGGTGAAGGCAGTTGATTTGGCCACCTGGGCTTATGCTTATGCTTTCATTCCAGTTTCAAAGACACAGGAGTCTATTCACACTTAAGAAGAGAGCAAGTATGATCCAGATCTATACTAGAGTATAAATAATGCAGAAAGAAATCTTAATCTTTCCCAGGTCCTGTAACAAAGCCCTATACCTGTTTTTGTGCTCTGATCACTGGTAATTGAAATCTTGTTCTACATTCTACCTCTCATGTTTAGAGGCGGGGGGTGGGGGGGCTGGTGGTGGTAAAGAATACAATCAACCACTTGCTTAAACCTAGATCAAGTAGCTTAGTTCAAAAGTATTTGCCTGGCAATAGCAGAGATCATGGATCTTTGCTAAATAGCAGGTTTCAACATGACAAGGCTTAAACTGTGTTTCAAGAATAAGACGTGTACTTGATTTTCTCTCCCTCGCTCAAGCATAAGACTTCATTTTCCTTGTTGGACTGTTTAAAATGTTGGAGGTGAAAGTGACAAGGGCAACTATTTTCTTCATGTCTTCTTCAGTCTTTGTGAATTGTTATATTAACAGCAAGCACTATGTTCTCTCACCTGACTGCTTTAGTTCCTGTAAATATTGTTGAATATATAAACAACAGTGCAACTTGTCCTGTCTATGAAGAGATGATTACAGGAGAGCTTACTAAACTCCTTTCTAATTTCACATTCCTATTTTACTAATTATTTTGTCACCTTATGATTTATGCTAAAAACCTTAATATATTACACAATTTTGGTAGTATATTTCTTGGTCAAAGGAGGTAAGGCTGGTAAACCTAGTCACCAAAGAATTTAAGCATCACTAATGCTTTTTGGTTGAGTTCTAAAAAACTAACATAATGAAAAGTTCACTAGTTACTGTCAGGAATGTAGAGGGGAAAAATAAAGATGCCTTTTTAAAAAGCCCAATTATATTTTAGGGATTGTAGCTTTAACATATCATGGCACCAACTATGATGGATTATGGTAGACTGTATCATTACAATATACATACTACAGACCAATGAGGATATAATTTGTAAAATATAAAACTGAGAAAACCTTACATTTAAAGGTGTTACTTATAAGACAGCTGTAGTAAGTTGTTTAGAATTAACAAAACTGTGGGTAGCAAAGTGAAAACTCAGTTTAATGTTGTTGCTAGAAAAATATTAATATTAAATGAAATCTGTCTACAGTAAAACAAAAATATAAAAGACAAAAATTCTTTTATTTTATATAATAAAAACTTTAAAAATACTTTAAAATTGAAATTTCCTAAATAATTCACTAAAATGTTAACTACATTTTAACCTTTATGAAAATGTAATGTGAAAATGTCCAGCTTTATGGAGAATAACTACTTCAGAAGCCACTGTTTACCCTCTGCTGACTGACATTTTTAAAAAATTCAATTCACCATAGCAACCTGTCTTAATACCAGCAGATAAGCACAGTATATATTTAGAGATGATTGCTTCCCAGTCAGCAATCCTGTCTTTCCTTCATATTTAATGTCATGATCCAAGGAACCAAAATATCATTTAATCAGTGAGGCTGCAGTGAGATGACAAGTATACTCAGGGGAATAAGGCAGTGTTCTAGAAATACCAAAAGAACAAACTTACCGCCAAAATTGGTAAAACTTGTGAATATATAAGCAAGTACCATTTTCATGTTTAAGAAATATAATTGTAGATACAAGTATTTTGTCTAATTTTTGTTTAACATAAACTTAACATTCATAATGTATAAAATCAAAATATATATAATCGGTATGTTGTTTCTTCCATGGGTACTTCTGATACATGATATGCAGATATATATGCAGGTAAAAACGCATATGTAATAAATAAATAAATTTCTAAAGATTTATAAAAGAAGTTCAAAACAGAAATGGGATAAATTTTTGTTTCAAGCATAGCATACAGTTAAAACTGTTTTGAAAGTAAAGAAAATTAAGTTCTATAAAGAATGCAACTGACTATAGCTTAAATAAAAGTTTTTATATCACAGCCATTTCTCCAGAAGAAACAGTTTAATGTTTGTAACTTAAAACAGCATGTATTACCCTACTTAAAGAGGGAAGAAATTAAATTATTTCACGTGTAGAATAATTTCTTAAATGACTGAAAATGTACATGCAGATATATTATTAATGGAAATATAACATCAAACTAAACTTAAGACTTTTCACAGCATTGAGACAATGAAACTAAAAAGGCATTATAAAAGAAATTAACAAATTATACATACAGCAGTGCATATAACAGTAAATTCTTCATCAAAAATAGAAAGCAAGCTATTAAAATGGTTGTTTATTTAGAAACTAAGTATGTATGCAAATTGGTAATTCAAACAAATAGTTATCATGAATAAGATATTCAAAGAAACTTAAAATTGATGTAAGCTAATTTATACTAATCTCACCAAACAAGTCAATTAGTAAGTAATTCCTTTGACCACGATGTACTTCCACATTGCTGTTAACAGTTTGAGTGTTTTGAAAGTGAATCTTTCAGGATGACACCATCTTTTCTAAAGTTTTCTAAAGTTTTTCATATAAATACATATATGAAATATACATATATATGTGTATACACACACACACACACACACACACACACACAGGTTGCATTAGACTTCACTAAATGTAGCAAATTATCAGAAAAAGTAAAAAATTTAAAAATTAGCTGTGAAAACTATTTTATAAGTAAACACAAAAGTAAAATTTTAAATTATACTTGGTGATAAAAACGAAATACTCACAAAGAAGGATCTTGAACAAGATCTTTTAGATTTATCCCACTGCGGTCTTCTGCAAGATTCCTGAAGCAGCTATCACTCACTAAGCAAGAAAAGAAGAAAGAAAAATTAATTTTTGTTTATGTTTCATTATAGGTGGTTTTTGGCCAAATATAATTTAAAATAAAATTTATTCTTTATACTTCTTTCCTAAACATCAGCATTAATTTTTTTTGCATGTTAACTTGAGGGAAAATATGTTAATAATCAACAACATTTTAATAAAGCCAAATTTCAATGACAAGTAGCTAATTAAAACACAGAAACCTTATATAAATGTAATATATAAAGGAATTAAATTGTGGAAATTCTGTTCTTTCTTCTAAAAGATTAATTTACTGATACACAGTGGCAAGTCCCTGATCCCATAACACCTAAAATAAAAAAGACAATCAACACTGCTATCCCTGCTATCACATTTGTTTGAAAGAACAGAGATCAATGAAAATAAAAGAATACAATGAACTAGTAGAATAGAAATAGCTTCTTTGGTAATTTCAATGTGCTGATTTTTTTTTTATTTCTAATAATTTTTGTCATTTATATAGACTAAGAATCAAAAGAGATTATTTGGGAAAAGGAAACCCGTCACAGCTCTTGAAAATTGCAGGCCAGGTTGACAGACTAAAAGCCATCACAGTTCAAACCATTGAGTTTTGGAGGACAATTGGCTTCTCCTCTGATTAATTTAGAATTAAAGAAAAAGCACTTTTATGTTCATGTGTACTGTACCACCCCATCATAATACTTATATATAAAAATTTACAAGTATGAGATGGAACATAAAGTTTCAATGACAAGAGAAAAAACAAAACAAAAAAAAAATCAAAGATATAATTTACTTTTTAAACATGAGTCTAAAAAGTAAAACAAAACAACTATTTAACATGAGACAAAGAAAAATTTTCAACAGTAGTCAAATTGAAAAAGTTAACAGAGAATTAAAATCTACTAAAAAAATTATATAAATATTTTAGAAATTATATAAAATTATATAAAAATTTTTAGAAATAATATGTATAATATTTGAAATTAAGTAGTTGGTAGGCTTCATATCTAATTCAAAGTAACAAAACCTGATATTATTGAACTTAAAAAAATCAGCTGACAAATGTCTAAATGAAAAAGAACAAAGAAGAGATGACAAGAACAGAGCATAAGTCATACAGGAATCAAACAGTGAGAAATACACAGTAGAGAAAAGAGAAAACACAATGTTTTTAGGAAGAATTAAAAACTTGCTGGGCAGTGGTGGTGCACGTCTTTAATCCCAGCACTTGGGAGGCAGAGGCAGGCGGATTTCTGAGTTCGAGGCCAGCCTGGTCTACAGAGTGAGTGCCAGGACAGCCAGGGCTACACAAAGAAACCCTGTCTCGAAAAAACCAAAAAAAAAAAAAAAAAAACTTAACAAAATACCTAAAGATCAATTCAAAAGACTAATAGACTTAGAAGGAGTGGCAAATGCCACACACAAAACAACTGAGAGAGATCTACAATTAGTAAGAATGTTAAGGAGACTAGAGGAGGTGACCAAGGAGTATTTATGAATCACAAAAGAAAAGAATAACTTTACAATGAAAAATTTAGATAAATAACATCTTAAAGAAGTAAACATGCTTTAAATCAAGTATGTGCCATTATGCCCGGTTATATTATTTTTTTATATACCCAATGTGGTAAAATGACATTTCATTTATATTTCCACACTGTTCATGCTACTGGGCATTTTCCATATACTTGTTGGTACTTCTATTTCTTTTTTTGAGAAATGTCTATTCATATTATTTGTCAACCTTATTTTGTATGGGTAGGGCGGAGAAGCCACAAATTACATATGACCTGTTCAGAGAGTAACTTGCCAGAATGCATTCTCTTCTTCCACTATGTAGGTTCTGGAAATCAAACTCAGGTCACCTGCATAGTTAAAAGCACCTTTATGCACTGAGCCACTCCACCAGCCCTATTTATTCATTGTTAAATAGATTATCACAGGAAGCTGTCATTGTAATGTTAAGTACTTTTTATTATTCTAAATATCTTCTAAATAATTAAAAATTAATGTAATGAAATAACAAATTGAGTGAATTATATAGACAATTATACACTTTTAAAATCTTTGTGTATGTGTATCTGTGTGGCATATGTATACGTGCTTGGTATGTGCATACATGTACATATATAGGTAGCTTGTCTTTGCTACTTTGCACTTAGAGGCCAGAGGTCAATATCTGTGTATTCTTTTAATACTCTCAGCCTTACCTATTTTTGTTTTGGTTTGTTTTCTGTTTTTTGGGAGACAGGGTTTCTCTGGATGTCCTGGGACCAGGAACTCAGAGATCCACCTGCCTCTGCTCCCAAGTGCTAGAGTTAAAGATGTGCTACTCTAGTGGGTAAGTACTTTTCTCTGCCTCCAAGGAGCTGAAATTATAGGCGCAAGTAACAATGTCTTGTTCATAAAATGGGTGCCTGGGTATATAAATGCAGGCTGACATTCATGTGCATAAAGTACTGTACCAGCTGTCTTTGGGTTTCTACTGTTGTGATAAAACACCATGAAAAAAACTAACTTGAGGAGAAAATTTTGCTTCAGCTTTTGTTTTCACAGCACAGTCTACCATAGAAATATCAGGGCAGAAGCCTAGAAGCAAGAAGTAATGCAGAGACCATGAACTTACTTACTGGCTTGTAGAGGAATTTTAATCCAGCAACATGGCTACTCTGGCAAGAGATCACATTCACAGACCTTCTAGATCTGTATGATCCAGCTGAAATAACATGCCTTTTATCCTTCTGGCTGGAATACAGACATACCTTTAATATACACCTTTAATCCCAAACAATAATGGTAAAGTTAGTCCATAGATGGACCCAGCCATCTTTGAAAGTGATCTAATTGAGAGGAGACAAAGTGATGAATCAGAAATATTTGACAGAATGAGATATGATATGCCCAAAACACAAGAGAAAAATCACAGGAGAGAGGCAACTAAGAGAGCAGTGAGTTCAACCAGTTCAGTGCAGGTCAGCAGAGGCAGTTGAAACCAGAGAATAAGAAGCCAGAAATATTGCCAGGGTAAGTTTGAGGCCAAGCAGAGCAATTCAGGGAGAATCTGAGAGAAGCCAGACTGAATCAGTCAGCTTGGAGAGGAGTGTTAGCCAGAACAGTTAAGTTGAGCCAGCAAGCTAGAGTTCTGAAAGAACTAGAAAAGGTGAGTTTTTTCCAGCAGCAAGTCTCCAAGATGACGATTATATCAGATGAATAAAAGTTACTTTTACACTGGCTTGCTCTCCAAGGCTTGTTCAGCCTGCTTTCTTATAACAACCAGGGCTACCAGTCCAGGTAAGGCACTATTCACAGTGAGCTTGCCCCTGCCCATAAGTCATTAATTAAAAAAAAAAAAAAAAGACCATAGGAATACCCATAGACCAATCTGATAGGGGCATCTTTTTTTTTTTTTTTTTTTTTCAGTTAGGTTCCCTCTTCCCAAATGACTCTAGCTTATGTCAACTTGGCATTAAACTAGCCAATTGTGCCATTATCTCAGAACATGTATTATTAACCCATAAAAAAAGATTTCTAGTTTAATTTTTAAAGTGCTAGGTATCTCTGAAGTTGGAAAATCTTTTCTTAGTATCCTGTAGGTTGTCTTTTATTCCATTCACTGTATGCTTAGGAAGAAGTGTTGGGGTTGTGTGTTTGTGTGTGTGTGTGTGTGTGTGTGTGTGTGTTGAGCCTGATATTATCCCATCTACCAATTTTTGCTTTTGTTTCTTATACTTTGGGGACCTGTGCAGAAAATCATTCACCTGTACAAGTATCTTAAAGTATTTCCCTGTTTTTTTTTTTTACCCAAAATTCCAGCATTTCAAGTCTTAAATGCACACTTTTAGTCCGTCTTGCTAAACTTTTGTACAAGTAAAAGCTAGAAGTCAAGTTTCAGTCTTCTCCAGCTTCCCCACCAAAATTCATGGAAAACATACTTTCTCTAATGTATGTCTGTAGAACATTTGTCCATCATCAGTTAAGTGTACAGGCATTTCTGAAATCTCTTGGTCAACATTCCATATAAAACTTAAAGGACATAATCTTCATCTAAAACTAAAAGGTTCTTTTATTGTCAGTTAACTTACACATTGTTTGCTATCAACTTTCTGGTCTCCCATCCCTCTTATAGGTCATCTATGTATCTTATCAGCTACTGAAAGATGTATCAGAAATTCCAAAAATATTAGAACTTGTTACATTCTTACTTTGTGATATTCATTTGATTGTGATAAATTCCTGGAACACTATTATTATAAAAATTCGACTTTCATATCAACTCTTAATTTAAAGGCTGCTTTGTTGACAATTAGTAAAGCCTCACGAACTTTCATTTACATGTTTGCATGGTACATTTTCTTCATTGATCCCTTAGTCTGTATGTTTAAGATATATCTCTTGGATGAAGCATAAAATTAGACTATTTTGTCTGGCTTTATATAGTCTGACACGGTGATTTAGCTGGAATATTTAATGTAATTCAATATGACCAGTATAAAAGAGAGAAAGAACAAGCCTCGTACAATTTGCAACTCAGGCTTGAAATCTGTTCTAAAGTAAATTCTGTTGCAGAATAGTAATATGTATATTTTATCTTCATTTTTTATTGTTATAAGAAGAAATGCTTATTTTCCAACAGATGCTCTGTTCTACTTAAAAGCAAATTCTACACTTGTAGCTCTTTATATCTTAAATGCAAGGTAGCGTTTAAGACCAGTCTCTGAGTAATCTGAGGCCTAAATACTACAGGTAACATCATTTGAAACTCTATGGTATAAGAAGACAATGGTATACTTGAAAAAAAATCCTAAAAGATAAAAATATTTAAAAATAATTCATATCATTTTAAATTCATTTATACTATGACTTAAGAAAAATACTATTTTATATGCTTTCCCCTTTCTTGTACCCCAGATGACTGTCACACATTCACCACAATTCAGGAATAAGCACAAGAATGTATGGTCCATCCATAGAGCACTGTTTCTCAACCTCTGGGTCATTATCACTTTGCAGATGGTATGCCCCTTTCACAGGAATCACCTAAGATCATTGGAAAACACAGCTATTTACACTATAATTCATGATAGTAGGAAAATTACAGTTATGAAATAGCAATGAAAATAACTTTATAACAGTTGGGTTTGTTACAACATGAGGAACTGTATTAAAGGGATGCAGCACTGGGCAATTTGAGAATCACTATCTCAGTGTTTCACACCCTTTATCATTAATACCTTATTGCAGGTATAGTCATCCATAACACTGAGTAAATTTAAACTTTTGATCTTATATTACAAAATGTGTATCCTTAATCATGAGTAAAGGCCCAAAGTTGTCTTTCTTAACACAAATAAAATGACCACTACTTAGACTTTCATATAAAATTTGTCTAATGGCAAAATTTAGTCTCATACATCATGAATAAAATTGAAATATCAGGTTATATATTACAAATTAAATATAAAAAATATTCACATTTTATTTCACTATTGAATACTGTCTTATTCAAACATAGGATAGGTTTGTATCAATGAGATGCAGATATATTATTTGAATAATATTATTTTCATTGTTCTGATGAAATATCTGAAGAAACAATTTAAAGGAAGATTTACTTCATCTCATGATTTCCAAGATTACAATTAATTGTAGCAAAGCACAAGAAATCAGAAAGCAAAGAGAGGATGTGAAAAGATGATGGCAGGTATGTGCTTACACTTGTCCGGGTTCTCTGCTGCTGGAGACTGAAGGCAGAGAATGTCTGTACTCCACCAACGAGGCATTAGAGCTTTCAGGTCTCATGCCACTAAGCATGAGCAGATTCTTTATGTTTCATGATGGGTTTAAAATAAGCATGCAGACATCACGACAATTACCCACCTTTCTTTTATTGAGCTACCTATTTACAAACACTTCAAACTCCAAGGATCCAATGAAAAATATAGAAAGAAACATAATCCCCCCAAAATTCAAGTCTGTATAGAAGATCTTACATAGAAGATGTATCAAATCTCATTCATTTCTTCTCTTCACCTTTCTAGTATCATCATTTTTTCCTTAGCATCAAAGATTCCTACCAGAAGTATCCTTCCTTTGGAAGCAAACTATGCTTTCCTCTAATCACCATCAATTTTTAACTCTTTTGACAAGTTAAAAAAAATAACCTTAAATGTCACAGTTAATATTCAGGAAGAAACCAACATGGGTAAATGATGTTACTTAATTTTCTTAGAAAATGATTAAGCCACTTAGACAGGAAAGCAAAAAAAATATTTCAAATTACTTAAAAACAGGTTGTAGGAAGGTAGAGTATAGGTACCCTGCAAAGACAGTAGAATCAAATGGCAAGGTCTGTGATGTGTCATTTGCTTTACTGTGTATGCTGATAACGAGCAGCAAGACACTAGATCTCAACTGTTTGCTCTCCTGCTGCATGACTCCTCTGTTACCACCTAGACACCAGACTTCAAACTTTGCTCCAGGAGAAAATAACATCTTTTAGAGCAAAGGTAGATAATAATGAAAACATTTAATTTTTTGTTTGGTTGTTCGGCACAAAATAAACTTAACCAAATGAGCTTTTTATTGGGAAGAGGTAGATCAAAAGGCAATTATAGGAGATCCTATAATAAAACTATAAACTGATGGGAAAAAACTACCAATAATTAGAAGCATATCACCACTAGAAAACAAATAGAAAAAGATAGCACACAGAACTGGAGCTCCATTTTTAAAAAATATTTATAGATATCAAAAAACTCTGCAAATATACAAATGATATGTATCACCTTGTTAATATTTTAATTCCAACATACTAATTCTTATAAAAATTTTGATACATTGTTGTTGAGGATATAAAGTTATATTACTATATGACAAATAATATTATGAAGCTAGTAAAACTGAAAATAAAGATTTGTTTGCCAACAATTGGGTACTTAAGTATATATCCCCCAAATTGTTACATATACATAACTCTTTGAAGAATTGTTCACAATGGTGTAAAATTTAGGACTAACAACAGTATAATTAATTAATTATTCTGAAGGCAGGCTGTGTGGCAAACATAATTCTAGCACAGAAAGAAAGAAACAGGAGGCAGGTGGACTGGAATTCAAGGCCATCTGATGTTATATATCCAGCAACTACCAGCCCAGCCTAAGCTATACTTAAAAAAATAAATAAAAATAAAAAAAATAAAAAATCAATTAAATAAATGCTAATGCAATAAAATACTTAATGGAGTTTCTGTGATGAATTAGATCTATCAATATGGATGAGTCATATAAACAAAGTTGACAGAAACAGGCTTCAGTATGAAATTATTCCAACAGTATAATGCATATTTTAATTTTTGCTTTTTAAAAAATTATGACATCATGTCCCTCCTCCCCCACTCCCTTTCCTTCCTCCAATACTTTCTATGTCCCTCTTTATGTCAGCTCCTTTTTCAATTTCTAGTCTCCCATTTTTTAAATTTTGATTGTTACATAAATACATAAATACAACCTGCTGAGTCCATTTAGGGTCAAAAATAATTTAAAAGGCAAAATAAGACTACATTTATTTTAAGTATAAGTTAAAGTATGAAAGTATAATAAATAAGAATGGGAAAGAAAACACCACCTTTGGAATAAAAGACAGTATGTTGAATGATGTTCTAATTTCGTTTCTGTTGATGTGATAAAATACCTTGACAAAAAGCAACTTAAGGGAGAAGAAATTTATTTTAGCTTACACTTCCAAGGTACTGTCCATCATAGCAGTGAAGTCACAGAGGGAGTACCTCAAAGTAGGTAGCCACATTCACATCCACAATTAGGGGCAAAGAGAGACTGAGGGTATATATTCACTCATTTGCTTGTACTCAGCTCAGTTTTTCTATTCTTACAGAGTCTAATACCCCTTGACTAGGGAATGGTGACCCCATGGTGGGCTGGGTCATCTTATATCAATTAACTTAAGATAATCCACCACAGATATGCCTAAAAGCCAAACCAATATAAGTAACCTAGACAATCCCTCATCGTCATTCATTTCCCAAGATATTCTAGGTTACATTAAATTGACAATTAAAGTTAACTGATAAAGATAAGTGTTTAGCTATATTTTATTTATTTTGTTCAGTGGTAGTTTCCCTGGATATTCATTAGAATAATACTTTTTAAGTGAGATTCATATATTGGTATTGCCTATTCCTACAAAGATTCGATGTAAAATAAATCACAATTATTTCAATATTTAAAAGTGGGTATTTTTAATAAGACATAGCTCTAATAGTCAAAAATTAAAATCTAAGTGGAACTATATTGTTTTCCTAATTTGTGAAATTCCAATTGTTTTTTACCATCACTGTAAATTCCTAATCTTCCAAAAGAATATCTGTTATACAAGTCAAATTTAATTACAATAAATCAAACTGAGTTATCTAGCACTAAACCTACATATGAATACCACAAATTTTAAAATTTAGTCTTGAGATAAGACCAAAAAAAATCAAAAACAAAATCAAAAACAAATAACAACCAAAAAAAAAACCAAAAAAATAAACAACAAATAAACAAACAAGTAAATATATTCCTTTCATCTTCATTAACTACCCGTAACTAAGCAAAAAATTAAATGATTACATAGTATTATTATAGACATTATTTAAAAAAAACTCAGCAGAATCATTAATTCAATTAATACATATTTTCCTACTGTGTTTCTTTAAAATAATATAGATTTAAAATACTGGTTATAGTTTTCTAATAATTTACCTCAAAAGTATATATTATTAGCACTTTTATTGAATTTTTGTTCTTCAATGAATATTTTTATTATAATAATAATCATGAAAATACAAGCTTGATTAATAATTATTATAATATTATATATCTTGTACCATTGTCTTAAAACAAAATATAATATATAATAATATAATTATTATAATCAATTTCATCAGAAAACAAGCTCTAAGCATCAACATGATTGGCTCAGAACTTCTCAGAAATCTTATGTCTTCATACCTTACAGCCATGTACACGGCTGTGTCTGTAAAATCTGCTAGTCTCATTTAACTATTATCTATAACTCAAACTAAAGGAGAATATAACATAATGAAATATTTGATAATATTGTCTAAGGCATTAGTTGGCAAGTGTTTTTTTTTCTTCTGAAAAGAACACAGCACATATTCTCTCATTACTCCCAATCTGGTATTTTTTAAAAATATATTTTTACTTGAAACAGAATTGCGTCATTTCCCTATCTATCCTAAAATACAAAACACACTCTCCTTCAATACCTCCATGCTTCTCTCCTACTCCTCTCAAGTTGATAGCCTGCTTTTCTTTGATTATTATTGTTATATACATAGAAAAATATGTATATGTACATAGAATACATAATACAGTCTACTGAGTCTGTTTTTATTGTGTGTATACAAATACACACACACACACACACACACACACACACACACACACACATTTTCTCAGGACTGACCATTCTAGAATTTTTTTAAAGTAAAACTATCTTTTCTAAGCTCAAAAAGATAAAATCAAGCTTCAGACAGATTGGCACAAAAGCTGTCAGCCAATTCCTGGTGAAGAAATACAGCTTCTAATTCAGCAAATTGTGCTCATCAACCTTAACCAGCTGGTCCTTCAGATTTGTCCTTGGATCTAGTAGATGGCTGCCACCCAGTGGACACCATCGGTTTTTCACTTATCTGAACAATTCATGAAACAAGCTCAAACACTTATGATGAACTCTGTATTTTACACAGAATATGTTCAGGGGTTTTACTTACAAATTTAAATGAATAGGAAACTTGTTAAAATCCATCAGATTTTTCCTCACACTAAAAAATAATCAAACTACTTCACATGCATATATCAGCAATAACAGTAACAGCAATAGAATGGCTGCAACATTGGGGAACAGCAAATAGCTTAGTGTACAGAGATAGTATTGATACCAAGAGCAGTGGCTTTTTTTTTTCTCTCCTTTGGCTGCTTGCTCCAGATTGGATAGAAGCCCAACAATTGTTCCTCTTCATGTAATTTCTGAAATTTGGAAATCACACCAGCTCAGAAACTTACTAACACTGAAGTTTCCCCTCAGATTTCAGCACTTTTAAACCCCAGTACTCAGGAGGTAGAAGTAGGTAGATCTCTCAAGTTTTAGGTCTGTTATGAGTTTGAGGCCAGAGTGGTCTGCATAGTGAATTCTAAATCATCCAGGGCTATATAGTGAGACCCTATCTCAAAATATAAAAATAAAGCAGACTTTAGCACTTTAGTCAACTCCTATATAGCCTAGCTTTCCCTCCGTATGTGGGACCAGAAAAGTAATAGTGACAGCAACTGTACTAATTTAACAACATTATAAAAGTTCAAATCTCTTCAGTCCTTCAAAGTTCTTCTCTTATCCCACTATGTCCATGTACTCTGACTTTAGCTGCTTCCATGGAGATAAAATACATGGGGAGCTTTAGGGATTATTATAAAAGTATAACAATCAAAATAATGAACTGTTACAAAATAGAACAACTGACCAGAGGAAAAGGAAAATAAAAAACAGAAACAGATCCTCACATTTGTTTTAATACAATGGTACAAAAGCAATAAAATAAAGAAGAAATACAGGTTTTCATCATATAATGTTGGAAAATTAAACAATTAAAGAAACAATGATTTTAATACAAGTCTCAATCTATATGCAAAATAATCCTTAAAATACATAATAGACCTAAAACTTAGAATTGCTTATCTTCTGAATATATGAATTAGAAGATCATTGAGAAAACTTTAAGAACTTGGGAATTTCTTAAAAGATATAGAATATAATCTATGAGAAAAAAATTGATGAGAATATAACTTTTATAATGAAATACTCACACAATCATCAAAAGTTGAAAAAAAGTATAGAATTCACCCTGCTTCCCCAGTTGTGACATACTATTTACTGAAATACCAAAGCTAGGGAAATTTGACATTTGACATTTGTACACCAGGACACAAACCTCAATTTTCACAAATATTTGTATGTATATGTATGTATTGATTTAGTCAGCTTCAAAGCAATTTATATCATGTTTAACTATAACCAGGATACACAACAACTTCAAAACTATAAAATAACCCCAGGGTAGAAGCAATCCTCTTGTTATTACTCTCTGTATTATATCCTATACTATCTAGTCCTCATGGCAATCACTTCTCTGTTCTTCATTCTTACAGGTTTTGGTTGTTTGTTTGCTTGCTTGTTTTTGAGGGATGTAAAAACGGAGTCACATGCTGTGTAATTTCTTGAAGTTAATTTTCTTCATTGTATGTCTACCCTACACTTTACATCTACCATGATAAAGGTACAACACTCTCCAGCTAGGGAAGCCAGTAGGCTCATTACATATCTTCAGTCCTTCCTTGACCATTACAAAATCAATAGTACCCCAGTCTCATTCTCATCTCTGGAAAAACACCAGCTACAACTTCACATATACACCCCAACCCCAGTGATCACACAGATCTCAAAACACACCCCTCCAACACACCCCTCTCCCATTTGCTTTACCCCAGGCTCCAAATCCAACAGGCATTTCCTGGGAACCCACAGGCTACCTCAGCCAGAGAAACAGGTAGACAACTATAGATCTTCACCTCTCTCTCCCAATTCTTCTAAGTCCAATACCTAAGTCTCATACTCAGTTTTATGGCAGGCCGCTCCACACTCTCTGCCCTTATTCCCAAGGGACTAAATAGATCCTGGTGGGATTATTACTCTGTTTTCTCTCCTCTTGTGAACCCCCTCAGCTTCGCTCCTCCTAGCCCATCCCCATTACCCAGTATTAGCTCCCAATACCTACAAACATTTTTCCTGGAATCCTCAGTGACCATACCATATAATGATCCTAGGGGGAAAAATCCTACAGGTAACATACAGCCCTCACACTCTCCTAAGAACAAGAGAGGAAAACAGAAAGCAAGGCACAAACACACACCCAACAAAGACAGACCAGATATCAGCACCTAGAATTACAATCTTCAGAAACTCAAGATACCTAGATGCCAAAATAAAAATATAATTAAGAACAGCCAGAACAATATGTCTCCCTCCACTAGAGCCCAGCAACCCTATCACAGCAGGCCCTGAATATTCCAACATTGTTGAAGTACAAGAAAGACCTTACATTTGCCTTAAAGAGAGAATAAATAAGTCTCTTTGAAAATCTATTAAAACACAAACAGTGAAAGAAAATGAATAAAACAGTAGAATCAATAAAACCCAAAGAAAAATATGGAAGTAAAAAATTTAGGAATTCAAACAGAAACCTCAGAGGCAACCCTCACCAACAATATAAAAGATGAAAGAGAGACTCAAGTATTGAGGAAATGATACAAAATATGGATACAATGGTCAAAGAAAATATTAAATCTAAAAATATTCCAGGCACAAAGTATCCAGGAAATCTGAGATACTATGAAAAGACCAAATCTAAGACTAATAGGAATAGAGGAAGAAAAAGAAACCCAGCTCAAAGGCACAGAAAAATATTTTCAACAAAATCAGAAAATATTTTCCCTAAACTAAAGAAGGAGATGCCTACCAAGATACAAGAAACATATAGAGCACCGAATAGACTGGACCAGAAAAAAAAGTTCACTTGGCACGCACTACACATACAGAACACAGAAATAATAATGAAAGAAATATTAAAACCTGCAAAAACTATCAAGTAACATATGAAGGAAGACCTATTGGAATAGTAGATGACTTTTTAATGGAGACTATAAACACCACAAGGGACTGAACAGATGTTCTACAGACTTGAAGAGACCACAGATGCCAGCCCTAAAGTGGAAATTTTTGGTTTCTTTAGAAACTCAAATGTACCATATGATGTTCTTAAGGAAACTGTCTTATGTGGGGATGTTTTTGCTGAAGCAGACACATAGGAGGATGTTTTGCTAAGAAAAGACACATGATGTTTTTCTGGAAACAGCCTGAAAAAAAGGGCACGTGATGTTTTCCTCAAAAAAAACACCTGATGTGTAAAGAGTATAAGGATAATCCAACAGACAGTGCACGCTACTGTATATTATTGGTTTGCCTTGCCATTCTGTGCTGGTCACTGTTGGGCTTTGCTAATGCTGGTCTTCGCTGATGATACTTTGTTGTAGCCCGCCGATCCTGATCCGGCATTACTACATGGCGCTGGTTTCCTGTTGCACCACTTACAAACAAGTCTACTGCGCATGTGTCAGCAGATTCTGGCGCAAACCCCTCCCAAGTGGGTATATGCAAATGAGGTATTGGTGCCTTAGCCAATCCCTGCACGGCAACCCCTCCCTGGGTGGGGGCTTATGCAAATAGGTCTATGCTAATTAGGTCCGGGTAGAATGACCAATCAGAGAGGGTATGCAAATAAGGTTGTGGGGCGACCAATCAGAGAGGACATGCAAATTAGGTCTGACAGGGCGACCAATCAGAGAAAGCCACGCCCCCTCTCCCCTCTATATAAGCAGCACTCTCTGGCTGCTCTGGGTCCCGGCTTCACGATGGGGTGCTCCTGCAATAAAGCGTGTTGAGAAGATCCCGTCTTCCTGGTCCAGCGAGCATAGATCGTAGGGTCTTCCTTCCTGGTCAAGCAGACGCAGGCATCTTTTCTTCCTGGTCGAGTGAACGCAGATCTTCGCCCGTCTTCCTGGTCGAGAGAGGTCGTGACACTTTGTGGTATTGGTGCTTATCAAGAAAAAAAATGACACCAAAGAACTTTTGATGGTATTCTGGCAACTTCTTGCTGCTTCAGCCTCGAGGTTTCTTCTGGATCAAGCTGTTGTTGTTGATTTGTATGAACTGAACTGATGATATTTTAATGATTTTAGATTTGCTCCAAAGAACTATTTCTAAAGAGGCCTACATCTTCCTCTGCCTTTCCTATTAACCATCCCTTTGAACTACCTATAATGGATGATGGGTAAAAACGAAGTTAACACATTTTAAAACCCTTATTAAAAATAAGTTTTAAAAAATATAAACCTACAAAAACCCAATCTAGTATACTCAGCAAAATAATCAATACTCATAAATGGAGAAAATAAGATATTACATGATAACCTAAATTTAAGCAATAATCTACAAATTCGGCTCTACAGAAGGTGACAGGAGGTAAACTTCAACCTAAAAGAGGTTAACTACACCCAAGAAAATACAAGGAATGAATAATCACAGTGATTATTAGCAAATGAAAAGAGGGAATATGCGAGTATCACTGAGACAAAAACCTGTAGGACCATGAAAGGATGGCTTGGTTTCTGGTAGAGCACTGGCTAGAGATAGCCGGAGACCCAACAGGTGTCTAGGCCTGCAAGGGACAGCATATATTTCACTATGCTCTCAGACTCCAGGCTCCTGACACACGATCTAAGACCCTCATTTGATCAGTGCCTTTCAGTCAGGTAGGGCAACGCCCCTACCAGCCCCTCCACAGTTAGAGGGTGTGACTACAGGTGGCAGTGCCTTGAGAGATTTCCATATTAATGAGATATCTAAAGGCCAGAGGACATAGCCAATTAACTATTCCTTCTCAGACCCTCCTCCCTCCCTATTTAACTCAGGTCTGCCCTTAGTTTCATGGGGGGCGGGGGGGGGGGGGGGTGAGGGAAGAGTGGCCAGATTCATCTACTTCCTGCCATGACAATAAAACCTTTTGAAACCATACACTTCCTCGTGTCTTTGGGACCTGCCGTGGAGAACCGTGAAGTGGGCCTCTGAATATCGAGCTGCCACCTAATCTCAAGTAGAGGGCTTCTCTGCGTTCTAGCCATGGAGTCTGCCGATTTAAGCATGCTAGCCGAGTGGTCGAGTCAGCCAAGCGAGTATAGTAACCAAGAGTCTCCTTCCCTCCCCTTGTTCCTCTGTAATCTCTGGCATCTCTGTTCTTCTGCGGCCACCAACGGCATATGGGAGCCCAAAGGACTGAGACCACTGACCTCCGAGTCCACTCGAGTCCACTCAAGAGCCCTGCCCCTGAGGAACTTCAGACTTAGATCTCCCCACGCCCAGGTGGAGCCCCGGATTCTCACAGCTCAGAGACTGCCCAGCGCAGCAGGGAGGGAACTCAGTCAAATTTCTGTGCTTCTGCTTCCCAGAGGCACACCTCCCTGAGCCAACAAGGGCAGAAGACACTCGGGAACCACAACTCCGCCCAACAGGAAGCTCGCCCAAGCCCACGTGAGAGCTAACAACTCTGCAAAAACCAAAAAGGGAAATGACCTAACAGCTATTTACAGATCATTTCACCATAATATAAAAGAATATAACTTCTCAGCACCTCAATGAACTCTCTGTAAAACTGACCACATACTAGGATATAAAGCAAGTCTCAACAAATACAAGACATTTGAAAAACGTGCTATATCCTATCAGACCACCATAAATTTTACCTGGATATTAACAACAGAAACAACAGAAAGCTTATATAAACTGAAAGAAAACATCTAGGAAATCTAAGATACTATGAAAAGATCAAACCTAAGAATAATAGGAATAGAAGAATTCAAGAAAAAAAGGTTCAGAAAATAATTTTAATAAAATCACAGAAAAAAAATTTCCTAACCTTAAGAAAAAAAAAAAGTTTTCACCTGCCCCCATAATAACCAAAAACAATAACATATAGAACAAAGAGAACGAATACTAAAAGCTGCAAAGGAAAAAGGCCATGTAACACATTTAGGCAGACAAAATTAACTCACAAAAATCAGTAGCTTTCTTATATACAAATGAAAAATGGAACGAGAAAGAAATCAGAGAAATAAGACTTTTCACAATAGCCTCAAATAATATAATGCCTTGGGGTAACTAACAAAGTGTATGACAAAACAAAAAACCTTTAACACACTGAAGAAAGAAATTGGAGATATCAGAAGATCAACATTAAAAAAATGGGACCTAAGGAAACTAAAAAAGCTTTTGCATAGCAAAGGACACTATCATTAGGACAAATTAGGACACAAGCCAACAGAAAGATTTTTACCAACTAACCTCAAATAAAGAGCTAATATCAAAACTATATAAAGAACTCAAAAAATAGATATCAAGAAAATAAATGTTTTCTGTCTCATGTCTATAATAAAAATCTTCCTCTTAAATATAAAAAAAGAAAACAAATAACCCAATTTTAAAATGAGGTACAAATCTAAACAGAATTCTCAAAAGCAGAAACACAAATGACTGAGAAACATTTAAAGAAATGTTCAACATCCTTAGCCATCAGGGAAATGCAAATTAAAACTATTTTGAGATCTTTTATCTTACACCTATCAAAATGGCTAACATCATTAAACCAAATGACAGCTCATGCTAGCAAAGATGTGGAGGGGAATACACCACTACTGCGGGTGTGACTGCACACTTGTACAGCCACTGCAGAAAGCAGTGTTGTGGTTCCTCAAGAAGATGGGAATGAGCCGACCTCAAGATTCAGCTCTGACATTCTTAGGCATATACCCAAAGGATGCTTCATTATACCACAGACACACTTGTTCAATCATGTTCTTTGCTATTCTAATAGAAATTAGAAACAACCTAGAAGTTGTGCAACAGAAAAATGAACAAAGAAAATATACATTTATACAACAGAGTATGAGTCATCTGTTAAAAAAAAAAATGAAAACATGAGTTGGCAGGTAAATGGGTAGGATTAGAGAGAAAAAAAAATTATCCAGAGTGAGGTATCCCAGACTCAGAAAGAGAAATATGGTATGTATCACTTGTATGTAGATATTACCTACCAAGTCAATGATAACAAAGCTACAATCCGTAGAACCACAGAGGTTAGGTACAGAGTAATGAACTAGGGAAAGACAGCTCTAGTTAGGAAAGGAAGACAATAAATAGTTATGGATGTATGGGGTGGCTCAAATGGGAGAATCAAGTGGGAAGAACAAGTAGAGAGGAGAAAGAACGAGGGGAAAATAGTACGAGACAATTAAGTTTGAGTGGAAATAGATGGGTATATGCCTAAGTATATAAGTTGGAGTAAGCAACTTATATACTTGACTTACGGCCAATTACATGAGATGAAACCCATACCTGACACAGTTTAGGTGACCATAAACTTGAGATTAGTTACCCAGTAAACTACAGTTAAATGAAATATTATTGTTCTTTTTTAAAAAGTATACCCTGCTATATTCATAGATCACTGGGTTTTCAGCCATCATCAGAAAAATTTCCTCCTGCAGCAGCTGGTAACAAATACAGAGACCCACAGCTAGACATTACGCAGAGACTAAGAGATCTTGGAACATTCAGCCCTAAATTCAATGTATCCATCAAATTCCTCCCCTTAGGACTCTGGCAACCATGAGGGAGACAGAGTGTCAGGAATGAATCAGAGGGAAGGAAGGACACCAAGAAAATAAGGCCCTCTAAATAAGCATGATCAAAGCACATGTTAACTCAGAGGCAGCATGTGAAGGTCTGCACATGAAGAACACAGGTGAAGAACACAGGTCTACACATGTTCTTTTCAAGTGTATTATGGCTTCCAGGTTAGTGTTTTTATGAGATTCCTGCATGTTTGAATAAGTGGATCTCTACTTATGGCTTTTCTTGGTCTCCTTTTCTTCTATTTGTTTTATCCAATTTCAATGTGTTAGTTTATATTATATTATATTATATTATATTATATTATATTATATTAGTTATCCCTTAGAAGCCTGTTTGCTTTTGTTGTTGTTTTGGTTTGCCTGTAGTGTTTTGTTTTTGTTTTAACATTTATTGACTCTTTGTGGATTTCACATTATGCACCTCAATCCCACTTATCATCTCCTCTTACCCATCCACTGCCCTTGCAACCCCAACACAAAAGAATATAATCTCACTGTGGAAGCTGCAGTGTATCACAGTGTGTTGTTCCACACTTCTTAGCTTGTAAATGTTCATTGCAATAAGTCATTGTTCTGGTTCAAGGCCTCTTGCTTATGCTACACTATCCATTCTGGGTCTTCAAAGGAATTCCTCTCAGATATCCTGCTGATGCCCTACATTGTGGAGACTTTTCACAAGTTGCAACAATTCATCAATAGGGCCAATTTTGGGGTGGGCCAACTTACACCCCTGTATTTGGGCCTGGGTGGTAGCTGAGCTCATCAGCCTGCTAGCTCTTCTGAATCCACACCACCAGGACAGACTCTCACGCACTGCCCTAGCCAGCTCATCCAATGATACAGCTACGAGGGGGAGAGCCAACAACATTCCTGCTCTCAGGCCCTTGGGACCTGCTCACTCATGCTAGTAGGGCCAGCTCTATTGTGCCTCCTGGGAGAGGTTGGAAGGGACAGGCTCCTGGTGATGGATGTGACCAGATCTCTTGCACTCATGCCTCTAGGGACAGCTTTCACACAGTAATCAGGAAAGGGGTGGAGCCAGTTCTGTACAGTCCTCAGACATCAACATGGCCCAGGTGGTAGCTGGTCTTTGGCATAACAGACTCTCCCTACTGCAGAGCAATTGATCCAGACATGACCTTCATGGCATGCCATGGCTCTCATGGCAGCAAGGGCCAGGACCTCACCATGGCCTTAGGTGGCACTGCTGGCTACTCACATCAGACTGTTCCTCACTACCCTCGAGTCTGTAGTTCTGTCTCTCTTCATTGTGCACACATCCTTTTGTGTCTCTTTCTCTTCCATCTCTCCACCACTTACTGGCTCATCTTAGTGGTACTCAGAGCCTCTGAGGTTAACTAAGAAGTGGTCTCAGGAGTGCTATGTCTCAACCACGTCATGTGGTACTAGGCAGGAGTTGTCTTGGGGTGGTAGTCATCAGGTTCAGTGGTGCCAGACTGGAAGTGAAAGGCTGGGTTGCTTGCTACCTACCCAAGCTGCATGGTGCCAGGCTGGGGGTCATCTTGGGTCTGGTCTGTTGGTCCAGGCTTCATGGTGCCATACTGTAGCTTGTTTGTTTTTTCAATTAGAGATAGAAAGAGAGTATATCCAGATAGAAGAGAGGCAGTGGAGGAACAAGGAGAAGTAGAGGGAGGGGAACCATAACCAGGATATATTACTTGAAGTAAAAAAATCTTTTAATAAAAGAAAAAAAAAAGTTAAAAATAGCTCTTCTAGTCTATTCAGGGCAATGTACCAGTGCCCTGAGCAGACCTAGGGCACCAGCTCTGCACCCAATCTCAGAACCCCTAGAGGAGGTTGTACTACCAGGAGCTCTAACAAGCCCAGGATCTTAAGTGAAGAGGCTGTGACACTCCCCACACCCCCCAAACAAGGAATAAATGGGACCCACAGGGACCAAGAAACTCCCTCCCTACATGCTCCTTCCAGTCGGTACCAGTGCCCTGAACAGACCTAGGGCACCAGCTCTGCAACCAATCACAGAACCCCCACAGAAGGCTGGACTCCCAGGAGCTCTAACATACCCAGGAACATAGGATCATAGGATCACAGGATCGCAGGAGCTTGGGCATACCAGGATTTCAGGATCCCAGAAGCAGTCTGACTCCCAGGAGCCTTTACAACCAGGATTTCAGAATCACAGGATCATAGAAACAGCTGGACTCTGAGGAGTTCTGATACAACCAAGATAACAGAAGAGACAGGATCCAGTCAGAGAGAGTGAGTGCAGGTAGCACTAGAGATAACCAGATGGTGAAAGGCAAGCACAAGAACATAAGCAACAGAAACCAAGGTTACTTGGTATCATCAGAACCTATTTCTCCTACCATAGCAAGTCCTGAATACCCCAGGACAGCAGAAAAGCAAAATTCAGATTTCAAATCACTTCTCATGTTGCTAATAGAGGACTTTAAGAAGGACTTAAATAACTTCCTCAAAGAAATACAGTAGAACACAGGTAAACAGGTAGAAGCCCTTAAAGAGAAAACACAAAAATCCCTTAAAGAATTACAAGAAAACAAAACTGAACAGGTGAAGGAATTAAACAAAATCACCCAGGACATAAACATGGAAGTAGAAACAATAAAAAAATAACAAAGGGAGACTACCCTGGAGATAGAAAACCTAGAAAAAAGATCAGGAGAATACAAGAGATAGAAGAGAGAATCTCAGGTGTAGAAGATACAAAACATTGACATAATTGTTAAAGAAAATGCAAAATTCAAAAAGCTCCTAACCCAAAACATCCAGGAAATCCAGGACACAATGAGAAGACTAAACCTAACAATAATAGGTATAGAAGAGAGTGAAGATTCCCAACTTAAAGGACCAGTAAATATCTTCAACAAAATTATAGAAGAAAACTTTTATCAAACTTTCCAAGAAGACCTAATAGCAATTCTCTATAAACTATTCCACAAACTAGAAACAGGAGGAATACTATCCAATTCGTTCTATGAAGCCATAATTACGCTCATACCTAAACCACACAAAGACCCAACAAAGAAAGAGAACTTCAGACCAATCTCCCTTACAAATATCAATGCAAAAATACTCAATAAAATTCTTATAAACTGAATCCAAGAACACATCAAAATGATCATTCACCATGATCAAGCAGGCTTAATCCCAGGGATGGTGGGGTGGTTCAATATAAGGCCCTACCTGGGGATCTATCGATCTATCACATGTGCAAATGCAAAAAAACTATTGTGGATGCCAGGAAGTGCATGCTGACAGGAGCCTGATATAGCTGTCTCATAAGAGGTTCTGCCAGCCTGACATATATAGAAGTGCTCAAAGCTTGCCATTGAACTGATCACAGAGTCCTCAGTGGAGGAGTTAGAGAGAAGAGTGAAGGAGTTGAAGGGGCTTGTGGTCCCATGGGGAGATTGACAATACCAACCAACCAGAGCTCCCAGGGTCTAAACAGCCATCCTGGGAACACAGGAAGGGACCCATGCCTCCAGCTGTATATGTAGTGGAGGATGGCCTTGTCAGGCATCAGTGGGAGAGGAGGGCCTTGGTCCCTTGAAGGCTAGATGCCCCAGTGTTGGGGAATTCGAGGGTGGGGAGGTGGGAGTGGGTAAATGGGTGAGGGCACATCCTCATAGAAGGAGGAGGAGGGGGAATGGGATAAGGGTATGATGGGGGGGGGGGAAATGGAGAAAGGAGATAACATCTGAAATGTAAATAAATAAATTATCTAATAATAATAACAATAATAACAGATAATGGAACTGACTATTGCAGTCAAACATTTGAGACTTTTGTCACCAATTTAATATTACCCATATTACTGGGATTCCTTAAAATCCTAAAGGTCAAGGGACTGTGAAAGGGGATCATGGAACTTTAAAGCAATATCTTCAGAAAATAAAAAAGGAGGAGGTACACCACAAATTTATTTAAATCATGTTCTCTTTTATTTTAATTTTTTTTTTTTTAAAAAAAGAATTGGATGCCAAGGAACTTTCTGCTGAGTGTTTATGGCACCATACAATTAGGCACACTTATGCCTAGGTGAAAGGGAAGGATCTACTTACTGGCATATGGCATGATCCCGATCAGGTATTTCATATGGGGAAGAGGACATGTTTGGCTGCCAGAGTGATGGGTAAGACATGCTGATGCCGGGACAAAGAATAATGTTGACCTATGAGATTGCTGAGTGCCCTGACAATGGGGACTGAGAAGCTGTATTGGATATATGTTCCTGACCCCCCCCCCTTCACTTGTCTATATTCTAGATGGGACAAGTTGCCTTGCCTCAAGTTTTGAGACCCTGTGGAGCAGAGAATCAAAAAGAGAAGTTAGAATGACTCTTGTATTGTTCTTAAATGTAAATGTGACCAGTTATTCAGATTCAATCATGGACTGGTCTAGAAGTCAATCCAATATTAAAAATAACAGTCTTCATTTAGAAAGCTGGTTCTGGACATTTTCCAAGACATATCTGGGAGTCAGCTGCAGTTCTCTATGATGTTATGTTAGCAAGAGATAAAGTTGGGTCAGGATTTGGATTTCAAACAGGTGTTAGCACATGTGTTAAGGCTCTTTTAATTGTCAAGTTAAAATTACTTTTGTTTCTTCTACAATATTTAATGTAAGTTGCATTGATTGTACATTTTATAATTGTGGTTAGTGTGTTGAAACCTGGCATGTGAGTTACGGAGGTCTATCAACCAGCTTTTGTTTTATTGTCCTGAGTATTACAGAACCTTGGTAAAAAGCTTGCAAATACTGAAAGAAGTGAGTCAGGCTTTAAGCAGAAGCAAGAGGATAGTGAGCTTGATTATTACTAGTATAATTGCTAGCACTACTGCTTCTGCAATTGCTTTGACACAAGAAGTTAAGGCAGCTACTTTTGTTAATCACTTGGCAAAAAATATTACTCATCTGTTAATATACAAGAGGATTTAGATAGGCATTTGGAACAACAGACTGATGCTCTTTATCCTATTCAAATTATTGGAAGGAGGTTCAGAGTTTAAGAGTAAGGAGCCATCTCCAGGGTCATGCCAAATACCATTGAATTTGTGTTACTTCTAAAATTTACAATGATAGCTATTATACTTAGGAAAAAGACATTTGCAGTATGTTTGGCATAATTCTAACACCTCTCTGGATGTTTTACTTTGCATAGTGAGCTTATGAATTTCAAGAATGCTGCTCTGCTGTACATTCATGTGACAGATATTGCTGATAAAATTACCCATGGCCTGAGGTCAGTATTTCTATTTTGATTAAGCTACAAGAATGGCATATATAGCTTGATCATGCTAGCCCTTTTTGTCCTGTGAATACTTTTATTCCTGCTCATCGTGTTAAAGCTTGTCTTTAACAACATCAACATGTTGGCAGCCAAAGTACATGGCCTGAAACTGAAAATGGACCCCTAGACAGTTATTAGATTAACAAGCTGACAAGCTAAAGATGGTAAGATTCTGTACAGAATCTTACCAACTTAAGACAAAAGTGCATTACTTTTGATAACACATATTTCATGACGGGTACAGAAGGCATTCTTATCTGAAAGACATAAGACAGGTTCAGTCTTATTTATGAAATAAGAAAAGGGGAGGGATGGAGAGCTTTTGGGACTGCTTGGCAAGAATCTGACATGGGCCAACAACAAGGAAATGGGCTGCTTAGCAGAAATATGACATTGGCCAAGGACAAGGAAGTAATTTCAAGCAGGAATCTAAATCTTAGGCTAGAACAAGGAAGTAGGCTTCAGACATGAAAATGACTTTGGGCTAGGACAGGAAAGTTGGCTCAGATATTTTGGTCATCCTGATAAGCCCTTAGAAACAGTGATCACAGGAGTGTTCACAAAATTTTGTTTACTGCCTTGCTTGTTCTTTGACTACTTATGTTTATTGTCTTGCTTGTTCCTTGACTATTTGCATATTGTATTGCTAGTTCCTCAACCTGAACCGACCTTAATACTTGCATGTAATTAAAATAGTATAAAAGCAAAAAGGAGGAGGGGGGATGTGATAGAGGGTTGCTGGGGGAGATGGAGAAAGGGGATGACATATGAAATATAAATAAATAAAACATCCAATGGGGGAAAAAACAAAAAACAAAACAAAAAGGTAAAAATATAAAGGTACAACAATCAAAAGTGAGTGTGTGTGTGTATGTACTGTATGTATATAGTATCAGAAGCAAACTCAATTTCCACTTTCTAGTTATAAACAACTGTGATGATAAATGCTTTTTTTTTTTTCAAATATTTATCCATATGTGTGTATATGCAAGTGAATGCAGGAGACTATGAGGTCAGAAGAGAGCACTGAATCTCCTGGAGCTGGACTTATAGCTTATTGCACCTTAACAGATATTGTAAGAGGAATTTCATTCCACCAACTTGTCAGCTCTTATCACATCCAAAGACCTTCTAAGTATTTGTGATCCTGATGGAATGCAGACACACCCTAACTACATACCTTTAATCCCTCCAGTTGGAATCCTTAAGTACATACCTTTAATCCCAAACAATGATGTCTAACTGAGGTAGACAAAGTGAGGAATTAGAAAAGAGTTAGCAGAATGAGTCAGAGATAGGATATGCCCAACTCATGCAGTATAAGAAAGACAGGTGACTTAAGAGAACAGCACAGAAAGGGAGAGAGTCAGTGCAGTAAACAGTGCAGTGGAGTTGAATTCTTGTGAGTTCAAGCAGTTCAGTGCAGATCAACAGAGGTAGTTGGAGCCAGAGAATAAGAAGGAGCCAGAAGACTAGAACAAAGTGCCAGGGTTAGTTCGATGCCACTCAGAGCAAGTCAGTGAGAAGCTGGGAGAAGCCAGACTGAAGTAGTCAGCTTGGAGAGGAGTATGAGATGGGACAGCTGAGTCAAACCAGCCAGTCAGAGTTTAGAAAGAACTAGAAAGAGCGAGTATATTCAGCAGTAAGCCTTTCAGATGGCAATTACATCAGTCAAATAAAAGTTACTTTTACAGGTATTTTGCCATGATGGTCACTATTGTGGTTCACTGGGTAGGACTGTTAAACTTGTGTCTGTCCCTCCTATGGCAGCTTTCATAACATTTCCTTGGTACTATGGAAACTTGACCACAAGAAGGAGGCTTTCACATTAGAACCAGTTCAAATAATCTGAGTCCTGTGCACTAAGTGTACAATGTTTTCACCAATAGAGGCTTACCTTCAACCTCTAGGAGATAAACAAGGGCAACAGAGGTGTGAGGGTTTGGATGAGAATGGCCCCCATAGGCTCATATAGTTGAGTGCTTGTTCCACAGTTGGTGAAACTTTTGAAAAGGATTAGCAGGTATTGTCTTGATGGAGGTTTTAAAAGTTCCATACCATTCCCAGTTAGTACTCTCTGCCTGAGTCTGTAGTTCAGTGTAAAGTCATAGCTACTGCTCCAGAAACACACCTCCCTGATTCCACGATCCATGTCACAATGATTATGGACTCCAACCTTTGGAACTATGAGCCTCCAAATTAAAATGCTTTCTTTTATAAGCTGTCTCAGTCATCTGTCTCTTCATAGAAATATAAAAATAACTAAGATGAGAGGGAAATCATCCCTGGTACTAGAAACACAGCTAATTTCCCAGGGTTAGTGAGGTCATTGTTCTTAGAAGAGAATCTACTACCAGCAGCTAATTTCCTAACTAAATCTAAATCATATATTTAAACCCACAGATAAGTATAATATAGCCACTCCTCAAAGAACTTCCTCTTTACAGCAAATGGGAATGGCCATAGAAAAACACAACTGGACATAATACCGAAATCATGAATTAGTTGAGAACCTAGCCCTACTGGACACATCTACAACACATCTCCTGCATCTACTGTTCAAGAAACATCACAGAAGAGGAGGCACAAAGTTTGTAAGAAGAGAGAGTAAAAGATTATAAGAGGCAGAATATCAAGATGTCTTCTATGAAACACCTCTCATAGAAATGGCTATATAAACAAGACTTGAATAATAGCAATATCAATAGACATGTTAATAATGAAGGGAGAAAAATCTAGTCTCATTTCTAGACTACAGGCATCAAATTATTGCCAAGATGGAAACTGAGCCTTTCCCAGGAGTAGTACCCAAATTACCCAATTATAACTACCCAATTATAGCTAGATATATGTAAGAATAATAAAAGAAAAAAGTCTATAAAATGACTGGGTACTTGAGAGGGACTCAAGGTAAGAAGAGGGGGAAATGAAATATTTTAACTGAAAGGTTAATTTTGAAGACTAAGAATTAGAATACACACACACACACACACACACACACACACACACACACACACCACATAAATAATTTTAACTGGGTGGCAACTGGGGCCAGATGATTCCCATGGCACAGCTACCTTCTAGGTCCTGTTCTCTAATGTCCTGGTAGGACCTGCCCTACTCCAAAATTCGACCTGGGTTCTGTCTACATTAGAAAGGGGCCTTAAGAAAGGGGACTGTAGTCCAAGACTAGCTTGCTAATGCCTGGGTCTCCTGGTGTGAGACCCTAAATGAGCTCTACAAAAGAACTTGCTTCCTTCTGGCTACTGTCCTGATCTATACCAAAAAGGTCACCAGTGGCAAGAATGCCCTTTCCATACCTGCACCACTCTGTATCCAGCACTTCTCTTATCTCTTCACTTGGGCTGTTATCAGAATAGTATTAAAGCCTTAAGTTCTCACTATTTCTAAGTTGGAGAGAAAACTAAGCTTTGAAAACCTAGACAATCTTGTCCCAGAACTTGTGTACAGAATAACAAGGCTATAGTATATCTCCAAAATACTGTGCCAGATATAAACAGGATTATATTTATCAACAAGTTCATAGCTGGAAATTTTGCAGTTAGAATGGGAACAATGGGTATGTTTCTAACATTATTGTGTGCTATATGGCTATAATGTACCATAGGGAGAAGTTCATGTTTTAGATAAGCTTATCCAGGCATAAGTAATAGTGTAATACGTAGAGGTAAGTTCAATGTTAACAAATCAACAAAACCTATTAAATGAGATATCTAAACAGAAGCATACCTAAAACAAAACACAACAATATATTGGTTGGTGTGATGGTATGAATATGCTTAGAGGAGGGAGTAGCGCTATTAGGAGGTGTGACCTTATTGGAGTAGGTGTGTCGCTGTGGATGTAGGCTTTAATACCCTTGTCCTAGCTACCTGGAAGCCAGTCTTCCACTAGCAGCCTTCAGATGAAGATGCAGAACTCTCAGCTCTGCCTGTAGTATGCCTGCCTAAATGCTGCCATAGTCCCACCTTGAAGATAATGGACTGAACCTCTGAACCTGTAAGCCAGCCCCTGTTAAATGTTGTCCTTCCTAAGACTTGCATTGCTCATAGTGTCTGTTCACAGCAATAAAACCCTAACTAAGACAGTTGGTTAACAATACTGTGAAAACAGGACTGTAAGAACTTATTCCCTTATATACCTAGAAGCAACTATTCACTCTTCATGGCAATTTTACAGAACTACTCATTAAATTCACAAATACCCATAGCAGATTTGCAAATAATAGCTCACATCATTATGTCCTTTAACTAAATCAATAAATTACAGAATAGATATGCTGCAACAGTATTTAGTAGTCTATTACAAACAACATCAAGTGAAAAAATTTAGAACATAATGCTGAATAAGATGTTTTACAAAAAAAAAAAAAGTAGTTTTATTTATATGGAAAAATGAGAAAAAAGATAAGGAAAACATATTAAGCAATGCCTATATAAGAGTGAGAAGGCTACTTAGAAAGGAGAAACAGAAACTTTCTGAAGTTAAAAAATATTCTGTGAATGTTATAAACTGTAGTGGTTTGAATAAAAATGGCTTTCATAAGCTCACATATTTGAGTACTTAGTCATCAGGGAATGGAACTATTTGAGAAGGAGTCATGTTTGTAAATGTAAAAGACAGTCATGTTGCAGTAGGGGTGTCCTTGTTGGAGGAAATATTTCACTGGGGATAGCCTTTGTAGTTTAAAAAGTCTATGACAGGCCCAGTCAGTCAGGGTTTCTCTCTCTCTCTCTCTCTTTCTCTCTCTCTCTCTCTCTCTCTTTTTCTCCCTCCCTCCCTCCCTCCTTCCTTCTCTCTTGCTCCTCCCTCTCCACCCCCACCCCCAGCTATAGATTGGAACATAGCTCTGAACTACTTCTTTAATACCACAGCTGCCTGCCACCATGCTTTCTACCTCTATGATATGATGATAATAAACTAAGACTTTGAAACTGTAAGTAACTCCCCAATTAAATGCTGTTTTGATAAGAGCTACTGTTGTATGCTGTCTCTTGACAGCAATAGAAGAGTGACTAAGACAGGAATTGAAACTTAAGGAATAAACTTAATTATTACCTATGTTCAGCTAATATCTGTGAGTTTGAATATGTGTAAATTATATCTCATAGAATTAACAAGAAATGGTGAATAAAAATTAGGAAAAGGTACAAAAAATATTATTTATTTATTTTGGGCTTTTTCAAGACAGGGTTTCCCTGTGTAGACCTGGCAATCCTGAAAATTTTTCTACAAGCCTTGAACTCAGAGATCAGCCTGCCTTTGCCTTCCAAAGGGAAGGAAGGGGGGAGGAAAAGGGAAGAGAAAGAGAGAGGGAGGGAGGGAGGCAGAGAGGGAGGAAGGGAAGGAGGGAGGGACACAGAGAGAGAGAAACCTTGACTGACTGGGCCTGTCATAAACTTTTTAAACTACAAAGCCCATCCCCAAGGGATTAAAGGCATGAGACACCACCACCTGGCTGAAAAAGATAAAAAATTAAGTAAGAACATTATAATGGGTCAGGGAAAATGGCGTAGGAACCGGGTGTTTACCTAGCATGAATACGGCCCTGAGTTTGATCTCTAGTTCCATAACAAGAAATCACACTGACAAATGTTGGATATAAGCATTCAGTTGATGAGGTTTCATTATAAATGTGCTTACTTTGCATATTTTTTAAAATCTCAAATAAATATTAAAAAATAATATAAAAAGTAGCAAATACACAAAAGAACGATAAGAAGAAGGACGAGTATTGAGGGAAAATAATTTTAAAAGATGAAAATGGTCATTATGGCTAGACACATTGTTAAGTGAGGTATATATAGAGGTGAAGAAAATACATAAACATTTCACAAAAAAGAAAACTATTAACAGAATGTCAACTAGACCGTTGTGCTATTTGAGGAACTATTTTGCTTAGTTATAAGATAAATAAAAAATGGAGGAGGTACCTATTATGGTTTGAATATAAAATGTCCTACACAGTTTTATATATTGAACTGAACACCTGTTTATGAGCTGACATTGCTATTTTGGAACCTGGTCTATAACTGAGGGCATGTCTTTAAAACTTACTGCTGGTCTCTGGAGTCTTCCCCACTCAGAATATCTCTGCTTTCTGTCTCCTAGAGTAGTGTATTATCTGCAACATATTCCTGACAATGTGATATTCTGTCTCCATAGGTCCCAGAATCAATGGAATCAAGGCCAATAGATGGAAACCTCCAAAACCATAAGACAAAATAAATCTTTTTTTTCTGCTTAACTTAATTTCTTCAGGTTATTTTCCCATACAATGGATAAACCTAACTTAAAAGCTTTAATAAAAAAAAAAAAAAAAAAAAAAAAAAAAAAAAAAAAAAGAACCAAAAGAGGAAAAAAATAAAAATGTTACTCTACAGAATACACACTAGACAAGATGGAATTATTCTATAAACCCAAGTGTGGGAATGGTGAGTGTCCTAGTTTACTTTCTATTGCTATAACAAAACATTAGTCCAAAATAACTTTGGTTGAAAGAAGGCGAGGAGCGCATTGTGAGCTCTCAGGTTCATCATCACTACAAGCCAACTCAAGGACCTAAAGATAGAAAACAAAATCAGAGACCATGAAAGAATGAAAGAATGATGCTTTCTGGCATATTTTCTCTGTCTTGCACAGCTACTTTTTTTATCCAGTCTACCAGTTAGGGATGGCAATACCCACAGTGGGTCGGGCCCTCCCATATTGATTAGAAATTAAAAAAATGGGTTACACACATACGCACAGGGCAAATCTGATGGAGGCAATTACTCAACTGTGGGTCCTTCCCAGGTTTGCTGACAAAGCTAAACAGCACCATGAGAGTTAATAACAAAAGTTTAGAAAACTTAATCTAATAGTGACTTAGAGTTATACTGCTATGAACAGACACCATGACCAAGGCAACTCTTATAAGAACATTTAATTGGGGCTGGCTTACAGGTTCAGAGGTTCATTCCATTATCATCAAGGTGGGAGCATGGCAGCATCCAAGCGGGGCATGGTGCAGGAGGAGCTGAGAGTTCTACATCTTTATTTGAATGCTATTATTAGGAGACTGACTTCCAGGCAGCTACGATGAGGGTCTTATAACCTTCAGCCACAGTGACACACCTACTCCAACAAGGCTATACCTCCTAACAGTATCACTACCTGGGCCAAACATATTTGAACTACCACAAATAGTAATATGATTAATATTCTTAGACTCCATAATGTAGGTAAGCAGGGCAATAAATTTTCTTTTTCAGCAATCTCATCATAGCTTTAGTCACTAAACAATATTTTATAATTCAGAGAATGAACCTCAGTTGACAGAAGTCACAAGTGCCTTCATCTAACTCTTAGAGAAAAGAGGGGTTGGGGGAGGGAAATAGATAATTAAATTGCCAACCAAAATTATCCAACATATTCTTGACATGTTATACTAGCTTCTCATCTAGAAAACTTTCTAGTAAAGGCTAGACTCACAATTATATAAACTCATACAAAAAGCTTTCCAACTAACTAAAATACTTCTGACTAAATGGCTTTTTGACACAGCAGTTCATGGAGACCAAACTAACCACAAACTTAGTATGTACCCAAGGAGGACCTCAGGTTTCTGCTATGACATACAATGGCAGCCTCACTAAAACCCTCTTATATCCCACATGTTTCATTTCCTTTTCTGAATTCAAGATCTCTATCTTTGATTCTCGACAATTTTATTATAATGGTTTAGTATGGATTGTTTAAACTGAGCATAATTAGAGATCTTTGACATTATTTTATCTAAATGTTTCATTTTTCTCCCAGTTTGGAAACAAAGTAAAACTTACTAAGTAATATGTAGGGAAACTTACACGGGAATAATGTAAAAACAATACTGACTGTTAAATAACGGGTCCATAATAAAGGAGCTCAGGTCTAGAATTTGCCTGTTCACAAATATAATTTCTTTCAAATAAAAGAATGATATGCATGAGAAAACTGAAATAAAGTGATAAATCTAGCAAAACGTCAATAAGTAACACATTAATAGAGTGAAAAATTATGTAATCAAAGGGTCTAGCCTAACATTACAAACTCCATTTTGTATTCAGACTCCATCTTATGTTAAGCTTGTCCTTAGTTTGAACTTAGTTACTGGAAAACCACAACTTGTTCCAGGAACCAAGACTCCCCTAGCAACAGTCACTCAATTGTTGGTAATAGCCAATAGCTCCTAAGAGGAAAGTACCTAATGTATCAGATGTTTTGAAGTATCTTATTTAAGTTGACTATGACTGCCCATAACAAGCTGAAGTCAATACTATCCAATAGAAATGGGCCAAGCCTCAATCTTTTAAGTGTTAAACTGCCAAGCTGGAAAGCCCCTAACCCTGATGAAACTTTGATAAATAGGCAAGGCTTCACCAGCTCGGGATTACCACACCCATTCACTGAGTTGGAGAGGTTGGAGAGATCTCAGCTTGAGCTTGAATAAAGACTCTTTACTTTTGCATACCAGTTGGATTTCTGGTGGTCTTTGATGGTCTGGGGGGGATACCACAATCAGGGCATAACAGTAATCACAACATAGAAAAAGGTGTGTTAAAGCCTAAGTCTCCTGCTTACTACAAACTAGTAATAGAAGAGACTTCCACAATGCAAGAAATGATACAAAAAAAGAGTTAGGAATATATGGCTTACTGGGTATGGTATGCATGCCTTTAGCTCCAGCCCTTTAAGCCCAAAGCAGGAAACAGTAGGAGTAGGGACACAGGATCTCTTTGAATTTGAAAGCAGCCTGATTTACATAGCAAGTTCCAGAGCATCCAGGGCTGCAAAGTAAAGACCTGTCTCAAAAGACAGAACAAGGGAAGGCAAGGGCAAGGGAAGGGAAGGGACCAGAGGGAAAGAGGGCAATATATTTGTGGTGGTTTAAAATAGGTTTGGCCCCCCAACAGATTCATGTTTCAATGCTTGGCCATAGGGAGTAGTGCTATTAGGAGATGTGGCCTTATTGAATGAAGTGTGTTACTGTGGGGTGGGCTTGAGGTCTCTTAGCTCTCAAGATCCACCCAGTGTGGAATTTCAGTCTCTTTCTGGCTGCCTGCAGAAGACAGTCTCCTTCTGCTGTCTTTGGATCAAGACACAGAACTCTCTGCTTCTCCAGTGACCTATTTGCCTGCACATTGTCACATTTCCTGCCATGATGATAATGGACTGAACCTTTGAAACTGTAAGCCAGCCCCAATTAAATGTTGTCCTTTATAAGAATTGTTTTGGTCATGATGTCTTTTCACAGCAATGAAACCCTAACCACGACAATATTTAATAGACAAAATCTCAAGAAGATACTAACAAACCAAATCCAGTAGCACAATAAAAAGATTCTACCTTACATGAGTGTGCATGGACGCAAGGCATGCACTTATCAACATAACTGAGACACAAAAATGACAGGGTGAAACATAAACACAAGACCATAAAATTCAACGGAAGCATGCCTCAAATAAAGACCACAGGTAATAGACAATTGACAAAGTACTAAATGAGAAAAAAACTAAAAGCTTTCTCTTTTCATATAGGAGTAAGACAGGAAGGCCCAATTTCACACTTTTAATAAACACAATAAGGGAAGGTCCTATTAAAGCCATCAGGCAAAGAAAAGGAAATAAAGTTATCCAAATTGAGAAAAAGGAAATTAGGATGTCACTGTTTGCAATTGACACAATCCTACAGATAAATAGAAGAATCTACCAAATAAACTATTAGAACTGGTTAATGAATTTAGCAAGGCTTTTAAACAAAAATCACAAAGCGTTTTACCTTCAATAAAGATCTATATGAAAAAGAAATCAAGGAAACAGTTTCTGGTATAACAGCTACAAACATACAAACATACAAAGGGAGATATATGTTCAAAGCTATAAAAGATCTAAGATTTTAGTAGACTAAAAAATATCTATAACCTGATGAAAGGAATTGAAAAGGACACAAATAAATGGAAGAATATCGTATGTAATGACAAGGAAGTCTTAGTGGTACTGAAATGTCCATATTATACAAGGCAAGAGCGAAATCAGTACTTTTAAAATACCATCAATACTCTCCACAGAACTAAAAAAATAACTAATGTAACATTTGTATGAAAGAACAACTTCAAAGAGTCAAAGCATAAATGTAGAACAACAACAACAAAGCAGGAGGCATGGTGATTAAACTTCAAAAGCCACTACAGAGCTACAGTAACAGAAAACAGCAAGGCGTTGACATAAGTGTGACAGTGGCTCTGTTTGGGCTGTGGCACCAGATGCATGTAGTGCAGGCCTAATCACATGACATGGACCAAGAAGCAGGGAAGACAAGACAGAACCAATGTAAGTACTGTCATCAAAGGCCCACCCACAGTTATCCATTCCTGACATTTAGGTGCCGTGCCACTATGAAAAGTTCCATAACCTTCAGAATTGAACCATAAACTGGGCACTAAGCATTCAAAACATAAGCCTGTGAAAAGAATTTCAGATTAAAATCATGTGATTGCTAATTTTGTCAACTTGACTACATCTGGAATTAATGAAATACCCAACCAAGCACCTGAGCACACTTGTGAGGGATTTTTCTTGGTTGTATCTTTTGAGGTTGGAGGGCCCTCCCTAAATCTGGGCCACATCTTCTCTTGGCATCCTATATAAAGGACATGAAAGAAAGAAGCTTTTTGTTTTATTCTTGCTTGCTCTCATTTTCATTGACATGTTTATATATCCTGCTGCTGAGGCATTTCTTACTGGCATTAGAGACTACCTCTATGGCATTCAGATGCACATAGAAGACCAGGTGAGATATTCAGCCTTGTAAACTAAACAATTATTGGCTTCCTGGACTTTCTACTGGGAGACAGCTATTGTTGAACTAGCTGGACCACAATCTGTATGCCATTATTATTCAAATAAATCATGTATATCACATATCCATATATTTATCTGTACTGTTCCTCTAGAGAACCCTGACTAATACACACTATATCATAGCCTCAGTAAAAATATCTTGATGAATTAAAAGAAATAACACAATAATTTATTACTACAATGTTCTTAACTAGGTTAAAATTAGGGTGCCAGTAAGATGACTCAATGAGTAAGGGTGCTCGCTGCCAAGCCTGATGACCTTGAGTTTGATCCCTGGAAGGAAAATGGTACAAGGAGAGAACTAATTCCAGCAGTTGCCTTTTGACCTACACACACATAAAGTGTTATTCATCACTGCAGAGAACTGACAATCTTTGGTCTGAATAATTCCTTATAGGTATCTATCCAAGAGAAATGAATTCTTACGTACATTTAGATATGTCTTCATTAAAAGTCTTACATGCAGTAAACAATCTGGAAACAGCCCACAAGTTAATTAATGGTGGGGAAGGGGAAATCCTGTGGTATAATGAAATAGTATTCTGCATAAAAAAGGACCAAAGTGGCTGATACACACAATACTATGGAAGAAACAAACCCAAAATGTTATAGTAACTGAAAATGTCTCACATAAAAGTATTCAGTATACTTCATATTAGTGTTATTCTTAGACAGGTCAAACTAATCTGCAGAAGAAACATCAAAATACTGGTTGCCTTTTATGAAAATTAGTACTAAATGAAAATTGAATTAAATGAGCCTTTTGGCATGGTTATTATTATTGTATACAGTGACATGAATTTCTATTGTGCATGTACAGGGATCTGCCAATACTCAGAAAAATAAATCTTAAATTAAAAACCTCTAAGTCAATACTGAATTCTAGCTAATATGCACACAGAAGTATTTGGAACAAAATGTACTGAAGTGTTAAGTTTACTACAAATGTACCAAAAGTAAAACAAATTAACATGGAATGAACAATAGATAAATATCTAGATATTACAATGAAGAAAATAAAAAGTTAGTAGAATACAGGTAAATAAATGAAATTAAGTGCAAAGTCATTTTGCCTTTGCTGTATGTTAGAACACATTCATCATGAAACATTAGGAAGAAAATACAGGGTTTTCCATTTTCAGCTTATTAGTATTTACCAAACGAGACTGACTCTTTTTATAGAAAAGAACATGACTACAATAAAGCAGCTTGATCATAAGGCCAACATGGTGAAAATTAAAGCCTCCAAAATAACAAATATGACTTCACCTAGAATCTTACATAGAATAAAAGAGCTTGTCAATACATTCTTTGTCGATAGTACGTGTTTGATGTATTCTATTTGTAGTCTTGAAACACATTTTTATGATTTTGTACTGTTCACTCAGACCATCTAAACTAATTTCTCAAGACTTCTTTCTCCAATTTGTTCAAATCTAACCCAGAGATATGCGCATGAACTTGAAAGGCAGAAGTGAAACCAAGGCCACTGATGTCTGAAGATTATGTATGGTTAGATGTGAAAGACAGAAGCAGAGGTAGCAGCCTGTTAGACATTTAGTCTATCAGTATACAATGTTATACATTTATACATCAGTAGTTGGAAACCCCATTCCATGTCTGAAATACCTGGCTTCCCATTACCCTGGCAAACTTTTAACTTCTATACTGATTATAATACCATAAGAAGGCTGATGCATTATTTTTCTATGTGCTTCTATTTTCCTCATTAAAATTTTTACTTCTTTACATTTCTCTCATAATCATGTATAATTTTAATTCTCTAATGAGTTCTGAGTTTTTTTCTAACACTCACCTAAACCTTGACCAATAGAAATCTTTTTAAATATAATTTTTATATTTGATACAATGGATTTTGATCATATTCACATCTCCCTCAAAAATCTTCCCAGATCTACCACATTCTATATTCACCCAACATTGTGTCCATTTTTACAATTATCTCTTTTCTTTTTTTGAGGTTCTAATATAATTATATCATTTCCTACTTTACTTTCTTCCATCCAAACCCTCCCCCCCACACACACACATCTTTCTCATTTTCAAATCCATGACCTGTTCTTTTATTAATTGTTGTTACATACTGTGATGGCTATGGTTCTACATCTGGAATTAACTTAGACCCAAAGAGCTGGGCAAACTTCTGAGAGATTTTTTTTTTCTTAATTAAATCATTTTAAGTGGGAAAACCTAATTTTAATCTGGATCTTTGAGGTAGAAAAAGCCACTTTTACAATCCAGATATTTTGAAGTGAAAAGATCCACCTTTAATCTGGGTCACATCTTCTGCTGGCAACCTATATAAAGGACATGGAAGAAGGAAGCTTGTCTTTCCTTGCCTGCTTGCTTTTGCTAGCAAGTCCATTCCTTCGCTGGCATTACAGTCTATTTCTTTGGAATTCTGCCATATACTGAAAACCAGCCTCACGAACTGCTGATTCTTGGGACTTCCATTGGTAGACAGCTATGTTAGAATAGCTACACCACAGACTATAAGCCATTTTAATAAATCCCTCTAGATAGCTAAATAGACAGACAGATGAGATAGGTAGGTAGACAGACAGACAGACAGACAGACAAACAGGACAGACAGACTGATTCATTCTCTAAGAAGTATTCTTCTAGAGAATCCTTACTAACACAAATATATGTTGACTATAGTTCTTTGTGTAGAGTTTAGGCCTCATGGGCTTCCTCTGTCAACTCTAGCATGTCCTATTATTGTTATCCTTGTTCAGGCAGTCATGTTGAGGCTTTATGGGTGTAGCTTCTGACTTAACTAGGCAACACAATCTCAGAGCAAACTCCCTGATCTTTTACAACCTTTCTGGTTGTAACCCTTTTCTACAATGATCCCTAAGCCCTAGGTAGAGTTGTTTTGCTAATGAATACATTGAGATTAAAGTCCATAACTCTGCAGTTTGATTGGACATGGTTTTCTGTAACGGTCTCTGTTGCAAAGAGAAGTTTCTTGATAAAAGGTGAGGATTACACTTACCTGTAGATATAAGAAAAACTATTTATAATAATGTAATTAGAAATTATGCTGGTGTAGTAAAGTGGGGGCTGTACATTCTCCTCCGAGATTCATGACTTCATTAGTCCTGGGTAGTTGCCTAGGTTTCTAGTAACAAGCATGATTTTCTTCTTGTTACATGTGTATTAAGTCCAATTAGAAAGCTGTTCGTTACCACACAGGTAAGCTTGCCACTCTTAGGATTACTGTGGTTAACAGGTGTCACAGTTGGGTTCAACTGCTGACAGCTTTCTGCCTTCTGTATGGAGCTTTCTGGTACCATGAAAGCTAGTTGTCAAGGAAGAGGTAAGCTCTTCTGAAAGAACCTACCTCACAATACTGCTGGTTTAACTTTTGAAGTTGGAGGACATATTCAAACCATTGAAGTGGTATTAAAACTTTAGTCTGCAAGTGTGGGCTTTTAAATCTTAGGTCTCAAGAAGCCAGTCTGAAACCTGGATCGATCTAGGAGGTCCTAGAGCTTGAGCCTATTGAATCAAGACTAGTGCTCGAATCTACTTAGGCAGCCTTGCATACCATGTCTCCTGTAGCCTGGACTCTGGATCCTGGAGCTGTAGTTTTTGGTGTCAGTTTTGAAGCCTGAAATATTGGATTCTAACCTGGTAACTTAGAATTTGGGGCTAGCCGAAGCCTCATTGTATGTAGTTGGGTCCTGACTGCATAGACGCTGGAACCATAGAGCCACTGTTTTAAAAGATGAGTACTATTTATCTACTCATTCATTTACTCTTGAATTAATTAATTAATTAATTAATTAATTCAGACACACTCTTATTATGTCATCCTTGCAGTCTTACTACAACATCCTGGCTGGCCCAGAATTCTATGTACACCAGGGTAGACTCGAATTCAAGTCTACCCTGGTGTACACAGAATTCAAGACTCAAGTTCTGCCTGTGTCTTCCTCCCCAATGCTGAAATTAAAGGCATGGGCCAGCATATCCTGAAGAAAAGCATATTATTTGTAAAGTAATTGTTTGTTTGTTTACTTATTTTTAAATAAATCTAGGGGTTTTTTTCCCAAGGAAAAAACAATATTCTGTAATAAAATAGATTCAGTGTCAGTCAATGATAGGAAATCATGCCTCAGTTACTAACTCACTGAAACTCTTTAGTTAAATCTCATTCATCAGCTTCCTAATCTTGAAAACACATATAAGGATGGCAAGATAACAATCCATTTGATTGAGAAGAGCCTGAGGAAAAGAAGTTTCAGCAACAGGCCCAAAGTAGGATCCAGTTCAAGGGGAGGCCCCAAGGCCTGACACTATTACTGAGGCTATGGAGCATTCACAAAAAGGGACCTATCATGACTGCCCTCCAAAAGCAGCTGAAAGAGTCAAATGCAGATATTTGTTTCCAACCAAAGAACAGAAGCTGCTGACCCCTGTGGTTGAATTAGGGAAAAGCTGGAAGAAGCTGAGGAGGATGGCGACCCTGTAGGAGGACCAGCAGTCTCAATGAACCTGGACCCCTGAGATCTCTCAAACACTGGACCACCAACCAGGCAGCATACATCACCTGACATGAGGCCCCCAACACATATATAGCAGAGGACTGCCAGGCCTGGGTTTAGTCATAGATCCACCTAACCCTCAAGAGACTGGAGGCTCCAGGGAGTTTAGAGGTCTGGTGGGGTGGGGGTTGGGGATGGGAACATCCTCTTGGAGACATGAGGGCAGGGAGGAGGTGTGGGATGTGGGACGTGGAACAGTTGGAGGGTAGACCAGGAGGGAAATTAAATTTGGAGTTTAAAATTAATTAATTAATTAATTAATTAATTAAAAAATCCATTTGAGAGATTTAAATCTAAAAGACTTAAATATACATAGAAAGCATAACTTCTATAGTCTGGGTTTATTTGGGGGATCTTGTTTGGGTAGGAATTTTTGGTGAAAACAATGGAAAGAAAACACTTTCCTAAGTGTGCTCTAGTGGTGTCAAAACAAACAAAACAAAATAAAACAAAACAAAAAACCAAATTTATGTAATCTTCCCATGTTCTTTTCTAATATTTGGAGCCGAACTTTAAGTAAGAGTGTGTGTGTGTGTGTGTGTGTGTGTGTGTGTGTGTGTGTGTAATAAAAACAGAAAGGGGATCATGAACAGAGAAAGAAATAACTTAAGGGGCTACAGAGGGTAACAGAACATATACAATAAGAAAGCAAAGTGGGTGATAAAGAAAACAGCTAGAGAATGGGATATGGGGAAGGCAATGGGGGTGTACAAATAAGAACAATGTAAAATGAAATGATATGTATGTATGAAGATGCCATGATGAAACTCTTTCTTTTGTAAGTTAATAAATACTCCCCTCAAAAAAGGGTCAGAATCCTCTTTTAAAATGCTGGCTAATTAACTTCTTCTTTTTTATTAAAAGTACTTAAATAAATTTTCCTATCCCAGGCTTTCTCTCTAAAATGAAGTCCAACTATTTAAATAATTCATAATTTGAAATAGCATTATTCAATCTTATTGTTCTTGAGTTATTCTAATCTTTAAAGGGCATGAAGTACTACTTTTCTCAAATCAGTTTCTCTGCCTTTAATGCCCTTATGATTTTTTTTCTGATGAGCAGTTGGATATTCATGAAATAACTGAAACATAAAGAACAGTCCATAGCAGTGCTTTTTCCCAAATTATCATTTCCAGTAATTTGACAGTGGTATTGTTGAATGACACTAAAATCTACAGATTAAATATCTAGGACCAGGCTACCAAACCATAGTAGAGTTACTGGAAATCCAACTTATCCTAATAATTTCTCTGAACTTTACACTCAAGCTCCATTGATGTGTGATGCATAAGGGCTAATCTAATAAATCTATACAGGAAGCCTAAAATCCCATAATGTTCTATGTTTTAACTGTTCTTTCTTCAAGTAAGCTAGAATACTAGTAAAGTATGGCAAGTTTGGCAATGTCTCGATGACAGTTGTATGTCTACACTAAGCAACTATGAGTAATATACACAAATCTTGTGAAAGAATTGGAAAAAAAATTCTACTGTTTTTAGATAAGTTTTTCTTTTTCAGACATTTTTCAGAAAAATTTTCATTCTAATCCCAAATAAAGGAAAAGAAATATCAAAAGAAATTTTGCCAAGGTAGATGTCTAATAGAATTTCACTAGGTGCAGAATCATAAGCAAATTTTACCTAGGACTTCTGGCCCTAATACCCGACGTGATACTAATTATATCTGTAACCAAGTTCCTTGACATATGTGAAAAGTCCTACTTTTGAAAAGAGAAGTGAAATAAACAATAACTATTGTTCAGGCGTTCTATTTAAATAGAAATAAAGATAAGACTTTTTTAAAAAACCCTTCACCTCTTACTGTGACTAAAAAGTAAAACAATACAGACTAAAGACAGCCATCATCATTATTTTGAGGAGATCTTAAAATACTATAAACACTTTTGTATCAATCCCTTTATAAAGCAAAAACTCCTGTGTAACACTTTTTTATCATTATCATAAGTAAGAAAAAGCTATGCCAGTTTCAGCATTTACTGAGATTGTTTGGTTTTGACCTGAAGTATCTCCCTAAAGGAACCATGAAACTAGAACAAAATACAGGAGGAAAGCTTTTTGCGAGTCTTAGCAATGACTGTTAGAAATAAGTATGATCTCAAAAGAAAAGATCAAAACAATAAAATAAAAACAGATTCCATCAAACTAAAAGTAAAGGACACAGTGAACAAGAAGCAACCTATATAATATGTAAAAGTACTTATAAACTATACATCTGATATGAAGTTAGTACTTTAAAGAAAGTTAGTTAGTAAAGAACTAAAAAAAATAGGAAAAGTCAAATAATGCTTTATATACAAAGGACTTGAGTAAACATTTCTCAAAAGAAGGAGGAAGAGGAGGGGGAGGGAAAAGGAGGAAGAGAAGAGAAGGAAGAAAAAAGGAGGAAGAAGAGGAGAAAAGGGAGGAAGAAGAAGAGGAGAAAGAGGAGGAGGAGGAGAAGAAGAGGAAGAGGAAGAAGAGGAGGAGGAAAACAACAACTACCACCAATATGGCGTGCACACACACACATTCACTCACTCACTCAACATCATTTATTACCAGAGAAATGTAAATTAAAACCACAATTAAAGACATTACCTCACACCTGTTAGAATGGCTATTATTAAAAGAATGGAAGTTGAGTGTTGCTGAGGATGTGAGAACAGGCAAGCCTTTCACATTACTGGTAGTAAATTGATTTAGTACAACCAATTATGGGAAACACTGGAGATTCTTCTCAAAACATTAAAACAGAACCCCAATTCCATCTTAGGAAAACAATAGAGCCTGTAAAGAGGGTATAACTACTTCCCTTAAGAAATACAGAAAAGCACAGTCAAACAGGTAGAAGCCTTTAAATAGGAAACAAACTAAGCTCTAACAGAAATACAGGAAAATACAATCAAATGCATAAGGGAAATGAACAAAACGATCCAAGCTCTAAAGACAGAAATAGAAGCAATAAGAAAACACAAATGGAAGCAACCTGAGAGATGGAAAACCCAGGAAAGAGAACAGGAACTACAGCATCACCAACAAAATACAAGAGATGAAAGAGAGGATCTCAGGCATAGAAAATACCATAGAAGAAATTGATGCACCAGTCAAAGAAAAAATCAAATGTAAAAAGTGAAAAAAAAAAAAAAGACTCAAAACATGCTAGAAATATGGGACACAAAGAAAAGACCAAACCTAAGACTAATAAGGACAGAAGTGTGTGAAGATTCCCAGTTCAAAGGGCCAGAAAACATCAACAAAATCCTAGAAGAAAACTTCCCTAATATAAGGAAAGAGATGGCTATAACATACAAGAAACCTATAGAAAACATACAAGAAACCTATAGAACACCAAATAGATTGATCTAGAAAAGAAACCCCCTCAACCACATAATAATAAAAATGCTAAACATTCAGAACAAAGAAAGAATATTAAAAGCTGCAAAGGGAAAATGCCAAGTAACATATACAGGCAGACCCATCAGAATTAAACTTGACTTCTCAACAGAAACTTTAAAAGCCAGAAAATCCTGGACAAATGTCTTGCAGACCCTAAGAGATCACAAAGGCCAGCCCAGAGTACTATACTCAACAAAACTCTCAATCACCATAGATGGAGAAACCAAGATATTCCATGATAAAACCAAATTTAAACAGTATCTTTTTACTAACCCACCCTACAGAGGACAATAAAAGGCAAACTCAACACAAGGAGGGTAACTACACCCAAGAAAACACAAAAAACAATCATCTCACAGAGAACACAAAAGACAGAGAAAGAGAGGGGGGGAGGAAGAGACAGAGAGAATCACCTCCAATAAACAAAATAACAGGAATCACTAGTCACTCATATTTCTCAACATCAATGGACTCAATTCATTAATAAAATGCCATAGGCTAACAAACTGGATGTGTAAACAGGATCCATCATTCTGCTGAATACAAGACACACCTCAGCAACAAAGATAGATACTGCCTCAGAGTAAAAGTCTAGAAAAAGGTTTTCCAAGTGAATGGACCCAAGAAACAAGCTGGAGTAGTCATTCTAATATCTAATGAAATAGACCTTCAACCAAAAGTAATCAAAAGAGATGGGGAAGAACAATTTATACTCAAAGGAAAAATCCACCAAGATGAAGTTTCAATTCTGAACATTTATGCCCCAAATGCAAGGGCACCCACATTTGTAAAAGAAACCAAAGCTTAAAACACATATTGAACCCCGCAATAATAGTGGAAAACTTCAACACCCCACTCTCACCAATGGACAGGTCATTGAAACAGAAACTAACTAAAGAAACAATTAAACAAACAGATATTATGTGCCAAATGGATTTAACAGATATATATAGAACCTTTCATACTAAAACAAAAGACTATATCTTCTCAGCACTTCATGGAATCTTCTCCAAAATTGACCATATAATCAAACACAAACCAAGCCTCAAATCAAGAAGATTGAAATAACTACTTGCATTCTATCAGATCACCATGGATTAAGGCTAGACTTCAACAACAACAGCAACAAAAGAAAGCCCACATACTCATGGAAACAGAACAATGTCTACCCAATGATCAATATGGTCAAAGAAGAAATAAAGAAACCAAAGACTTTCTAGAATTCAATAAATGAAGGCACAACATACTCAAACTTATAAAACTTTCTATAGAACTATAGAAAGCAGTGCTAAGAGAAAAATTCATAGCACTAAGTGCCTTCATTAAAAAAAAAAAAAAAAGAAGAGATCTAATACTAGCATACTAGCAATGTAACAGCACACCTGAAAGCTCTACAACAAAAGGAATCGACACACCCAAGAGGAGAAAACTGTAGGAAATAGTCAAATTCAGGGAAAAAAATCAACCAATTAGAAACAAAAAGAACAAAACAAAGAGTCAACAAAATCAAGAGCTGGTTCTATGAGAAAATCAACAAGATAGGTAAACCCTTAGCCAAACTAATTAAAAAGAACAGAGACAGTATTTATAAAAAGATAAAGAGATAAAAGTATGTTCTATGGGTGTGTGGTGAGGTAAGGAGAAGGGGATGTCTCAGAGGGCCCATGCCAAGGCATCTCTTCCCCCTGAGGGACCAGCCACACGACTGTATAGTATAGAATAAAGTTTATTCAGGGCATGGGGAGGGAAGATAAGAGGGTAGTGGAGAGAGAGAGAAAGAGAGAAAGAGAGAGAGAGAGAGAGAGAGAGAGAGACAGAGAGACAGAGAGAGAGACAGAGAGAGACAGAGAGAGAGACAGACAGAGAGACAGAGAGAGAGAGAGAGAGAGAAGAGGGGAGGGGAAGGGAGGGGAGGGGAGGGGAGAGGAGAAGTAGAAGCCTGTCGTGAGCACGTGGAGAGAGGGGGAAGAGGGAAGGAAGAGGGAAGGGGTGAGGGGACAGACAGGGAGCAAGAAGACAAGAGAGCAGGAGATCAAAAGAGAGCAAGAGAGCAAGGAAGAGAAAAAGGGCAAGCAGCCCTTTTATAGTGGGCCAGTCTACCTAACTGTGGGGAGGAGCATACCTGGCAATAGCTAACTGGGGTAGAATATAGACAGAATGATAACAGTATCCAAATTTAAAAAATCAGAAATGAAACATTAGACATAGATGAGTAATAATCCATTGTATAAATGTACCACATTTTTTTGTATCCATTCCTCTGTTGAAGGACATTTGGGATGGAACTAGAAATTATCATCCTGAGTGAGGTAACCCAATCACAAAAGAACACACATGGTATTTACTGATAAGCGGATAGCCCAAAAGCTTAAAATAGCCAAGATTCAACTAACAGACACCATGAAGCTCATGAAGAAGGAAGAACAAGTGTGGATGCCTAGGTCTTACTTAGAAGGAGTAACAAATTACCCAAGGGAGCAAATATGGAAACAAAGTGTGGGACAGAAACTGAAGGAGGGGTAGTCTGGAGACCATTCCACCTGGATATCCATCCCATGTGCAGTCACCAAAGATAGACACTGATATGGATATCAGGAAGTGCATGCTGACAGGAGCCTGATTTGGCTGTATCCTTAGAGGTCTGCCAGAGTCTGACATATCCAGAGATAGATGCTCACAGTTAACCACTGATCTGATCAAGGGTTCCCAATGGAGAAGTTAGAGAGAAGACTGAAGGAGCTGAAAGGGTTGGTGACCCCATGAGGAGAGCAACAATACCAACCAACCAGAGCTCCCCAGGGTCTAAACCATCAACCTAGGAGCACATAGGGAGAAACCCTTGACTCCAGCTGTATATGTAGGGGAGGATGGCCTTGTCGGACATAGGTGGGAGAGGAGATCTTTGGTCCTATGAAGGCAGAACACTGAGTGGGGGAAAATTTGAGAGTGGGGAGGTGGGAGAGGTGGGGGGAGTAGGTGGGGGCACCTACTATGGGGGCACACCCTCATAGAAGCAGGAGAAGGGGGATGGGATAAGGGGTTCCTGGGTGGTGGGGGGAATGGGGTAAGGGAATAAAATTTGAAATGTAAATATAATATCCAAGAAAAAAAAAGAAACATTAGACATAACAACAGAAACAAAGGAAATTAAAAAAAATCATTATGTCTTACTTCAAAAGACTATAGTCAACAAAACTGGAAAATCTAAATGAAATGAATGACTTTCTAGACAGATACCACTTACCAAAGTTAAATCAAGATCAGATTAACCCTCTAAACAGTCCCATAACACCGAAAGAAATTGAAGCAGTCATTAAAAATCTCGCAACGAAAATCTGGCCAAATGGTTTTAGTGAAGAATTCTACCAGGTTTTCAAAAAAGAGTTAATATCAGTACTCCTCAAACTATTCTACAAAATAGAAACAGAAAGAATACTACCTTATTCATTCTTAGAGGCCACAGTTAGCATGATACCTAAACCACACAAGAACCAAACAAAGAGAATTTCAGACCAATTTCACTTATGAACACTGACACAAAAATACTCAATAAAATTATCCCAAACTGAATCAAAGAACACATCAAAAACATCATTCACCATGGTCAAGTAGACTTCATCCCAGAGATTCAGGGATGGTTCAATACAAAAACCCATCAGCATAATCCACTATATAAACAAACTAAAAGAAAAACAATCTTATGATCATCTCATTCGATGCCAAAAAAGCCTCCAGCAAAATCCAACATTATTTCATATTAAAAGTATTGGAGAGATAATGAATTCAAGCACATACCTAAACATAATAAAAGCAATATACAGCAAACAAATACCAATATCAAATTAAATAGAGAGAAACTTGAAGCAATCCCACAAAATTCAGGGATAAGACAAGGCTGCCCATTCTCTCCCTATCCAATATAATACATGAAGTTTCTAGCTAGAGCAATAAGACAACAAAAAAGAAATCAAGGGGATAAAAATTGGAAAGGAAGAATCAAAAAAATCACTGTTCATATGGTGGTATATATGAGCGACCCCTAAAAGTCTACCAGAGAACTTCTACAGCTGATAAACAACTTCCGGTTTCCACCTGTGCCCCAGAGCTGAGCCTAGGTCACAGCTATTTTGCACTCCAATCCTGCCCAGAGAGAGCTTGTCTCCCAAGAGTGCTGACACACCTAAGACCAAAGGATCACAGGTTCCTAGGAGGGACAAGCTTCAGTCAGAAAAAGCAAGGCCACCTAACACTAGAGATAACCAAATGTCGAGAGGCAAGCTCAAGAACATAAGCAACAGAAGCCAAGGTTACTTGGCATCATCAAAACCTAGCTCACCCACCATAGCAAGCCCTGGATACCCAACAACCCCTGAAAAAGCAAGATTCTGATTTAAAATCACATCTCATGATGATAATAGTGGAATTTAAGAAGGACATAAATAACTCCCTTAAAGAAATACAGGAGAACACAGGTAAATAGGTAGAAACCCTTAAAGAAGAAACAAATAAGTTCCTTAAAGAAATACAGGAAAACACAACCAAGCAGGTGAAGAAATTAAACAAAACCATCTAGGATCTAAAAATGGAAATAAAAACAATAAAGAAATCACAAAGGGAAACAATCCTGGAGACAGAAAACCTAGGATAGAGATCAGGAGTCATAGACACAAGTATCACCAGCAGAAAACAAGAGATAGAAGAGAGAATCTCAGGTGTAGAAGATAACATCGGAAATGCTGACACAACAGTCAAAGGAAATGCAAAATGCTACTAACCCAAAACATCCAGGAAATCCAGGTCACAATGAAAAGACCAAACCTAAGGATAATAGACACAGAAGAGAGTGAAGATTCCCTACTCAAAGAACCAGTAAACATGTTCAACATATAGAAGAAAACTTCCCTAACCAAAAGAAAGAGATGACAATAAACATACAAGAACTCCAAAAAGATCAGACCAAAACAGAAATTCCTCTTGTCACATAATAATCAAAACACCAAATTCACAAAATAAAGGAAAAAATATTAAAAGCAGTAAGGAAAAAAGGTCAAGTAACGTGTAAGGGCAGACTTATCAGAATTAAACCAGACTTCTCAACAGATACTCTAAAAGCCAGAAGATTGTGGGCAGATGTCATACAGAGCTTAAAAGGAAAATAATGCCAGCCCAGGCTATGATACCTAGCAAAACTCTCAATTAACAAGATGGAGAAATCAAGATATTCCATGACAAAACCAAATTTAAACATTATGTTACCACAAATCCAGCCCTACAAAAAATAACAGATGAAAAACTCAAACACAAGAAGGGAAAGTATACCCTAGAAAAAGCAGGAAAGTAATCTTCTTCCAACAAACCCAAAAGAAGATAGCCACACAAACATAATTCCACCTCTAAGAACAAAAATAACAGAAAGTAACAATCATTGGTCCTTAATATTTCTTAACATCAATGGACTCAATTCCCCAATAAAAAGGCATAGACTAACAGACTGGATACAAAACCAGGACTCAGCATTTTGTTGCATACAGGAAACACACCTCAGTGACAAAGACAGATGCTACCTCAGAGTAAACGGGTGGTAAAAAAGTTTCCACACAAATAGTCCCAAGAAACAAGCTAGAATAGCCATTTTAATATCAAATAAAATCAACTTTCAACCAAAAGTTATCAAAAAAGATAAGTCTCTGTAGAAATAAACTGAAGATCTCAGAAGATGGAAAGATCTCCCATGCTCATGAATCAGCAGGATTAACACAGTAGAAATGGCCATCTTACCAAACTCAATCTACAGACTCAATGCAATCCCTATCAAAATTCCAACTCAATTCTTCACAGAGATAGAAAGAGCAATTCTCAAATTCATTTGGAACAACAACAAAAAAACCCAAAAAAACAAAAAAACAAAAAAAAAAAAAAACAGGATAGCGAAAATTATTCTCAACAATAAGAGAACTGGAGGAATCATAATCCTTGACATCAAGCTGTATTACAGAGCAACAGTGATAAAAACCCACATGGTATTGGTACAGAGACAGACAGGTAGATCAATGGAATAGAACTGAAGACCCAGAAATGAACCCACACACCTATGACAAAGAAGCTAAAACCATCCAGTAGAAAAAAGAGAGCCTATTCAACAAAAGATGCTGTCTTAAGTGGAGGTAGAAGAATGCAAATTGATCCATTCTTATTTCCTTGTCCAAAACTCAAGTCCAAGTGAATCAAAGCTCTCCACATAAAACCAGATATACTGAATGTATTACAAAATAAATTGGTAAAGAGCCTGGAACACACCAGTATAGGGGAAATTTTCCTGAACAGAACACCAATGGTCCAAGTTTAAGATCAACTATAGACAAATAGGATCTCACAAAATTGAAAAACTTCCTTAAGGCAAAGGACACTATCATCAGGACAAAATGGCATCCTACATGTTGGGAAAAGATCTTTACCAGTCCTACATTTGATAGAGGGCTAATATCCAATATATACAAAAAACTCAAGAAATTGGACTCCAGACAATCAAATAACCCTGTTAAAAAATGGGGTACAAAGCTAAACAAAAAATTCTCAACTGAGGAAACTCAAATGACCTAGAAGCACCTAAAGAAATGTTCAACATCCTTAGTCATCAGAGAAATGCAAATCAAAACAACCCTGAGATTCCACCTCACATCAGTCAGGTAACAGCAGATGCTGGAGAGGATGTGGAGAAAGAGGAACACTCCTCCATTGTTGGTGGGTTGCAGGCAGGTACAACCACTCTGGAAATCAGTCTGGCAGTTCCTCAGAAAATTGGACATAGGACCTGAGGACCCAGCTATACTACTCCTGGGCATATACCCAAAAGATGCTCCAACATATAACAAGGACACATGCTCCAGCATGTTGATAGCAGCCTTATTTATAATAGACAGCAGCTGGAAACAACTCAGATGTCCCTCAACAAAGGAATGGATACAAAAAATGTGGTACATTTACACAACAGAATACTACTCAGCTATTAAAAACAATGACGTCATGAAATCTGCAGGCAAATGGATGGAACTAGAAAATACCATCCTGAATGAGGTAACCCAATCACAAAAGAACACACATGGTATGTATTCACTGATAAGTGGAAATTAGAGAAAAAGCTCGGAATACCCATGATACAACTCACAGACCATGTGAAGCTCAAGTAGAAGGAAGTCCTAAGTAGGACTGGATGCTTCAGTCCTACTTAGAAGGGTGAATAAAATAATAATGGGAGGTACAGATTGGGAGAGACTTGGAAGGAAGAGAGGAGGGGGATAGGAATAAAAGGGGAGTGCAGGATCGGGTGTGGGAGGAGATGGGGAAAGACATACAGAGGGTCAGGAAATTATAGCAATGGGGGATGGGGAACTGGGGTAGCCAATGGAAAGTCCCAGATGCCAGGAAAGCAAGAGGCTCCTAGGGCCCAGCAGAGATGACATTAGCTGAAATACCCAACAAAGGGGAGAGAGAACCTGTAGAAACCATATCCAGCGGTTAGGCATTGTCCCTGGTTGAGGGATGGGGCCACCCACCCTTCTCAAAAATTTTAACCCAGAATTGCTCCTGTCTAAAGGAAATGCAGAGACAAAAAGTGGAGCAGAGACTGAAAGTCCACCCAAAGACTGCCCCACCTAGGGATCCATCCCATATGCAGCCACCAAACCTAGACACTACTGCTGATGCCAAGAAGTTCTTACTGACAGGAGTCTGATACAGCTGTCTCCTAAGAGGCTCTGCCTGACTAATACAGATGTGGATGCTTGCAGCCAACCATTGGACTGAGCACTAGGACCCCAATGGAGGAGTTAGGGGAAGGACTGAAAGAGCTGAAGGGATTTGCAACCCCATAGGAAGAACAACAATATCAACCAACCAGATCCCCCAAAATTCCTAGGGACTAAATTACCAACCAAAGAGTACACATGGAAGGACCCATGGCTCCAGCTGCATATGTAGTAGAAGATGGCCTTATCTGGCAGCAGTGGGAAAGGAGGCCCTTGGTCCTGTGAAAGCTTTATAGGCCTTCAAGGCCACAACATAGGGGAATGCTAGGGTAGTGAGGCGAGAGTGGGTGGGTGGGTAGGGGAGCAGGGGGACAAGGGATGGGAGAGGGGGTTTGCAGAGGTGAAACTGGGAAGGGAGACATCATTTAAAACGTAAATAAATAAAATAACCAATTAAAAAATTTTAAAAAGGTATTATCACACTGTAAACCTTGAAATTGTATTGTTTACTAAAGAAATAAAATGTTTCTTGTGGTGTGGCTCAGCCCTGACACACACCTTTAATCCAAAAGCTTTCTTCTTGAGTATTGTAAACAGGATAGAATAAAGTCAAACATAGGTCAAGAGCAAGCAATTAGTTGACAAGGTAGGGGCATAGGATTATTAAGCAAAAAATAACCATAGGAGAGTAATAGAAAATTAGGAAGATGGATAGAGAGATGCACAGAAGTAGAAGGGATGGACATTCAGTTTGAGAAGTGTTTGAGACTTTGAGAAGGAGAGCTTCCTTTTGGGACATTGACTATGGAGAATGGTCAGCTGGTGCTTTTTTTTTTGCCTCTCTGAACTATCAGGCTTTCATCCCAGCATCTGGATCCCAAGTCTTCATTGGTAAAATCAAGTGATTGAGATTTTAGTAAAAACAGCACTATTCAGGAGTTTGTAAAAGAAATTAAAAAAAAAAAAAAAAGAAAATCCTTTTTGATGGCAACTTGGATAAATTATAGGACAATGAGACCTGTGAAATAAGCCAAGCAGAGAGAAAAACACAATGTATATGTGTGTATGTATACACATATATACATATATGTATAGACACATATATAGAGATTAGATAGATAGATAGATAGATAGATAGATAGATAGATAGACAGACAGACAGATAGACAGATAGAAAGAATACTGCTTCCCTAGCCTAGGAATGGGGTATAGGACAAAGAAGATGATAACCAAAAAAAAAAAAAAAAAAAAAAAAATCAAACCTTTATTAGAAAGAAAAAATGAACTCAAGTGACATTATTTATCATGGTGATTGGAGCTAATAATAATATACTGTATAATCAAAATTTTCTAAAATTAAGTTTTCATTGCAATCAATGCATGTTCATTAGCTCAATATAGTTAGTTTATAAAGCATCTGTATTTCAAAACATCATTTGTATACTATCAATAACTTTTATATTTTCAACTTCCAAAGTTACCCTTTATAAAAAGTTTAATGAGAATGTACAAGGATGAAGGCACACTGTTAAATAGCAACAGTTATTGGACAAAGAAAAACACTATATTTCAATTTAATGCCACATTCATAGCAACATTTTTCTCTGTCAATTGTATATAACCATTGCCATGGAACACCAAAAGGTTTATTGGTGCATGGAACAACATATCTTGTTATTTCTTGAGAAAAAACAACTTTTCATATTGGTAAAAGTTTTTTTTTTCTTTTAAAGTAATTTTTTTCATACACTATATTCTAATTTCAATCTTCCCATTTATAGAAGTATTTATAAAATCAGAGTAATAATTTTTTAACTAAAAACACTAAAATAAATTTAATAGTATTTTATGTATTCAACATGATTTGAATTTTGTTATAGTATACAATACATTTTATTTATATTTTATTCAGCAAGTTTTTAAGTTTTTAATAACTTATTTATTTTATTTTATGTGCATTAGTATTTTGGCTGCATATATGTCTGTGTGAGGGTGTCAGATCTTTGGAGTTACAGACAGTTGTGAGCTGCCATGGAAACGCTGGCAAATGAACCCAGGCCCCGTAGAAGAGCAGTCAGTGCTCTTAAATGCTAAGCTATCTCTCCAGCCTACCTTTTTATTTGTTTGTTTGGCTCACTGGTTTTGCTTGTTTGGGGGGGGAAGGGGGGCTTTTTTAAAAATATTTTTATGCCTTGTTAGTACTATTAGTGTTACTATAAGTATTATATTTTATATGTATGACTGTTTTGTATGCATATTTGTCTATCTGCATACCACATTTGTGTCTGGTGCCTGAGAAAACCAGAAGGGGGCACTGGATCCCCTAGAACTGGAGTTACAGGCAGGTGTGAGCTCATGAATGTAAGTGCTCAGAATTGAATCCAGGTCCTCTGTAAGACTAGTTAGTACTCTTAACTGCTAAGCCAACTTTCCATCTACAGAAATATATCTTAAGCTATTGTTATTTTATTTTGTGTGTGTGCTTAAAAGTGCATTTTTGTGTGTCCAAGTACACGGATGCATTTCACATATGCACATGATTCTTAAAACATAAGAAGAGGGTGTGAGATCCTCTGGAAGTAGAGTTACAGGTAGAAGTGAGCTACCATATGGGTATTGGGACCTAACCTGGGTTCTGTGCAAAAGCAGTAAAATCTCTTAATCTCTAAGTCATCTTTCCAGCCCTAAACTCCTATGGAAATGGAAAATATTTGTATATTTACTGTGATTTAAAATATTAACAATAGAATATCAGCAAAATTTTAACAATCTATTTTATTATCTCACTGAGTTAAAAGGTAAGAACTCAATTCATAATTTCTTTATCCAGGAACCAGAAACTATGGTTCAAGAACAGAGAACAAAAAACTAAGAAAACACTGAATGATAATAGATGGAGTGGTGTACACTATAAGTAGTGCAAGCAACCTTTTGATAGAATTCAATCTGTTTAATGTACTAGAAAGAGAATATATTTAAAGCTCAAATTCAATTGCTATTTCCAAGCAAGGAAATTTTTAGAATCAAAACTCCTGCTTACTCACATTGCTTCATTTCTTTAGAAACCAAATAAAAAGCAATTACATTTAAATATAAGTAATAAAAATAACTGAATAAACATGCTTCTTTTTATTCTCTGGAAATAATGTGTAGTATATAATGCTAGTGACTCAGTAGATGGCACTGTTCCCATTAAATCAAAATGGGTCGGATAATCTGGCTTGAAATGCTGTAAGTGGAAATAGGACACATAGGATGGAACAAAAGCATCAATGTGTTTTTAACTGGAAATATAAAACAATACTCTAAATATTTATATTGGCATTCCATCTAAATCTATCAAATATTAAATATGAATAATTCTGTTATAGGGCATTTATTTTCTTTTTAGTGTAACCTTACTGAAATTCTGTAATTTTTTTGGAAATATTAATCATCTATAATATCTCAAAAAAGGAAAAATTGGTCATAACCCTATAATTAGATATAAAATAATAGTATTCTCTGTTTCTTTTAACAGTGCTTTATTGAAAACAGGATAGTTTTAGAGAAAGTTTTCAAAATAGTAACCAAGATATTCTCATTCAATTTTTAATTAAGTTTTGTTTAGTTAGTAGTAGTAGTCATCACGTGTGTATGTGTGTGTGTGTGTGTGTGTGTGTGTGTGTGTGTGTGAGAGAGAGAGAGAGAGAGAGACAGAGACAGAGAGAGAGAGAGAGACAGAGAGAGACCGAGCGAAAGAGAAAGACAGACAGACAGACAGAGAAAGGTGTACATGTGTATTTGTGTATTCCTGTGTGGGCATGGCTACATGTGCCCTGAAGGTGAGAGGGGTTCAAAAGGCAACTCTGTAGCATTGTCCTCCTATCTTTACGTGTGTTCCAGGGGCCAGGTTCCTGTGGGAAGCTGCTGAGATACCTAACTAGGCCTCATACTCAGTTTTTGAATATGTAGTATAAAGACTTTCTTCCTAAACATCACTTCTTTTTACTCACTGGCAGAACTACCTAACATTTTTTTTTCCTTTTAAAAGTAGATATTCCCCCCCACCACCACATAATATATCCCCTCCCTCTATTTCCTCCAGCTTCTCCTCCCCTCCCCTCTCATCAGGATCTACACACCCCCTTTCTGTCTCATTAGAAAACAAACAGGATTCTAAAGGACAATAATATATCTAGATAAAACAAAAACTAACACATTGGAATAGAACCAAACCAACAAAAGGAAAACAATACAAGAAAAGGCACAAAGCCATGTTTGCACACTCAAAATTCCCATTTAAAATACTAAACTGGAAACCAATACATATGCAAAGGACCTGTAGTGTAAAAGTATATATAATAAAATTATATAATGTATAATCAAATTACAAATATATATATGCAATTTTTAAAAGACAGCCTTTTTTTAAGAGAAAAGCCCTGACACACTATTATGTGAAAGAAAGTTGCCAGATTTTGTTTTCTATTGGTCATATATGCTGGGCATAAGGCCTACCCTTTTGTCTATCATCTGGCTATCCTAACTTGAGTTCCCTAGGAGCAGGAGTAGATGTTACATTTTTTTTCTTTATCCCATAACACATTTTATAGATTCCACCATACATGTGTATACTTAATACTGTCAAAAATATCTACTTAACAATGGTACAAGGTAAAGTCAATCACTCAACACAGCAAAACATATTCAATAGCTGCTTACTCAGTGTGGCTGACACATCATTAAACCAAAGCAACAAAAGTAATACCAATAAAATCTATAACCCAGATAGGAACTTAACTTGCCAATTTTATATCCATGCTCTTAAATTAGAAGATTATTATGTCCATAGGGAAGTAATTAATATAATTTAAATTGGGTTTTAAGGCCATAAACAATGTAAGCAATTATTTCATTCATTCAGTCAAAATATTTACCGAGAACTTACAATGTACTACATGGCTTCATAGTTTTAAATTAAAAGAAAAAAGTTAAAGTGTCTTAAGGAAATCAAGGCATTCCTACATCTAGCAGCTCATACACTGCCTCCTCACCCCAGTTAATTTTCTTTTTAGAAGTTTAGACAGAATGGTCAAGACACTTGAAGATTTTGGTTACAAGTGACTTGGTATTAAATAGCCTTATTTATTCATCTTGGCATTAGTATCCTAGCACTGACATTTGAGAGAAGTCAATTCTATACTATCTTCTCTCAATTCTACACTATCAACCTAAATCCCTTAGACTGCTAATATGATAGAAAGGGGATATCAACTCAAGGCTCTAATGTGGCTCTAGATCAGTGTTTCCTAACATGGTGATCCTTTAATACAGCTCCTCATGTTATTTTTGGTGCTACTTTATAACTGCAATTTTTACTACTGTTATGAATTGTAATGTAAATACCTGAATACAGGATATATGATATGTGAGCCCTGTTAAAAGGTTTTTCAAGCCTCAAAGAGACCAGATTGGGAACTGTTCTAGTCTCAGCTTATTCTAATCCTGTATGGTCAAGACCCCAGAATTGTGGTTTGCATTGACATTTGCTTGTTTTCTTACCTGTATCTGAGAACCCTAGAAATCTGTTACACGGCAGAATTCTGCTGCAAGATGATAATTATATTTTTGTGATGATATACTTACATTAAATTATCTAATATGTTCTATTCATATATTTGTTCTATCTGAAAATTCAGTGTCAACAAGATCATTTTAAAGACAACCTAGCTTGTAACATTGTTCAGCTACCCTCATACATTCAGTTTAACTGTCAAAGTCTACTGTAGTGAGAATTTTGGTTTCCTTTAAAACCCAGTTATATGAATATGTTTTTGTTTTAATCCCAGGTGTGAGATATGGAGCTGCTTCAGAATATCCACCAGAGTCTCTAACTATGATTATCTAGTTAGTGCTCTAGGAGGTGCCTATGACTTTTACCAGCTAACGATAGTTTACATTTGGGACTCTGGAAAGGTTATAAATGCAAGAGCCCGGAGAGAGCCTGTGGCAGCTGCAGTTCCCCCGTCCCTCCTCCTGTCCCTGCTGTGTTTGCTATTGCTTAATTACTGGCTGGGGATATTTTGACATATGAAGACTGGACTTGGCCTGGAAACTGAAGTCACATGTCAGTGAGAAGTAGTCTAAAGAGCTATGCCCCTTTTCCCTTCTAACATTTTTTGTCTCCTACCTAATGTTGGGTAGTTGAAAAGGGATTAGGGTGGAATAAGGCTTGGAAGGATGATAGATATATAAGAACCCAATGAAGTAGTCCAAAAAACCTGTGCCTACAGTCTATACCTATATCTAAAAACTGATGACATAACAACAAAAATGATGTTAAAATGAATAGCAAAACCATAAATGTGTATTCCAAAGTATATACTTACAAAGAAGCTAAGTCCCGAGTTTCTTAATAACTGACAACCACCAACCACCTCATTGTATGCCCAAAATTGTAATGTCCTCTAGTTCATTGTGAAAAATATTTAGAAGTCTAGAATCACTTTTACAGATTTTTAAGATTCATTATTGTTGGTATCCTGAACCAGTTTTAGGGATGAAGGTTGTTTCTGAATCCAACAATGAAGGTGCTGGCACCCATAGAAAAGAGGGACCCATGCACCTGTTGCCATGGCAATCACCATACATTTCCAGCATCTAACTGGTTTACCTCCCACCTTTACCTGTGAGGAGTTATGTCACAGCCTAAATAAAAAGCAAACCTCTCTATTTGTCTCCATAGACCCTTTTGCCGCTTTCTCCCACAATAAACCTCTCACATGGAACTGTATTGGCCGGGTGTGTTCTGTCTGGACACAAGCCACGATCCTATCACAACAATTATATCTTCAGTTCAGAAAACAATGAAGAAAAAAACCTAATTGATTACCCCCTATTGGGAAAACAGATTAAAAGAACAAATGAAAATGATAAAATTCATTTCAAGGAGGTCAGGCTATGAGATTAAGACTCACAGTAAGTTAACATGATATGCAAAGAATATAACCCAGACAAAGAAAAATAAAGTGATTTAGAAGAAAAGAAAACCTTCTCGAATATTTTCTATGTAAGAGAGACACAGCCAATTTTTTTTTTTTTTTTTTTTTAGTATTTCCACTCTTTCATAAAACAGTGGCACTACCACTACCTTTTTATTAAATTTGTAACTGAAGATCTATGACAACTGATTTGATTTTAAAAAAGTATGTCTTCAATGAAAGTTGTTAAATACTTGAATGGGCTATGACTTGGCAGAGTATTTGTATAAAAACTTTTAAAGTGGGCTATTAGCCACTCAAATGTCAAAGCTGCGTTAAGGTTCTTTAAAGCAAGATGAACTAGCTAATGTCTTAGTAATGTGTAATGTAAAGGCAGGAGGGTAGGGAAGTGAAAACATCACAATGAAAGAATCTTGTAGGTACAGCTATTATCAACCCTAATGAAAACAAAAACACTTTAAAAAAAAAAGAAAACAAAAACACTTGAAGAAACTTTTGATAAACTGATGATATAACAAAACTGTAAGTTCCTCTTTAAATATGAATAAGCATTCATCTTTATCCCTTTTTATTAGTTTTATTTTTAACAGTCACACTGCTTGAATAAAAAGTAACAACATTCTACTGTATAGTTTACCACAATGTAGTTATAAGACATATAACGATAATTGAACATTTTTTTAATTTAGAAAATCTCTTTTATAGAAGAACTGTTGAAAGCTTAGATGTAGACTACTATTTGAGTAAAATGATCTGAGCCCATTGACATGAATGACAGAGAGCACAGTTGACTGACATGCCTGGATACTGGGATTGTAGAAAGCATTTCCCTTTTCATATTTTTTAAATATTACTTTTATTTTTTTAAAGTCCAGTTGTTACCCCTCCCCCTACAGGTCCACCCTCCCACAGTTCCTAATCTCTTAACTCCTCCCCTTTGTTCCAAAGAGGATGTCCTCATCTCCAACCACCTACCCACCCCACCCCACAGCCCCATCCAGGCCTCCTCACTCTCTGGGACCTCAAGTCTATAAAGGGTTAGAGCCTCTTCTCCCACTGAGACCAGACCAGGCAGTCCTCTGCGGTATGTGCTGGGAGCCTCGAACCAGCTAGAGTATGCTGCCTAGGTGGTGGCTCAGTGTCAGAGATCTCCCGGGTCCAGGTCAGTTGAGACTGCTGGTCTTCCTATGGGGTCGCCCTCCTCCTCAGCCTCTTCCAGCTCTTTCCTAATTCAACCACAATCAATCTTAAAATAATTATTTAAAATAAAATTTTCCTCTTGCTTGTTTTGGTTTTTCACTTATATTGTTTTCATTTTTCTCAAGTCTTGGAAAAAATAAAATCAGAAGTCATCTTTTAGCTTTACATCTTCACTATATCCTTAACTATTTTAAATATTTAAGTTAAATATAAAATTAGTATCAGTTAGTTACATATACTAAATAATATTTTTATTATTGCATTTCTATTTTTTAAAAACCTTATAAGAAGTTCAAACAGTAATAGTTTTGATTGGACCAGTAACCATTTACCAGTATCTATGGATGCATAGATACAAATTAGAAGGAAAATACTCCTCTTTTTCTAACCTACAATTATTATCTAATGGCTAATTTTGAGTGCAAACACATTTTATAGCAATTGATTTTTTTCATCTTCAAATGAATATATTTAAACAATACAGTCACATTTTTCATTCTATTAGAAAAGCAAAAAGGAGGACAATTCTTCTGGTAATCTTTGTGTCCTAGTGTACTAAAAATTTCTTGTGATCAAAAGAACCAAATTACATCAAATCTAATCCAGAGAAAGAATTATTTCTGTTTCTTAAAAACTGGCATTCCCTAAAACAAATGTTTCACATCAGTTCATAGAACAGAGGAGCTAAAGTTCAAAAACTAACAGTAGTTAAAACAAACATGGAATAAAATTATTAACTAAGTTTTGCAAGTTGAACTTCTGGTTAATTGATTTGGCATTTTCATTTTATATTGAAGAAATAAGACAGAATTAAAAAAACTCAAAGTGTAAGCTTCTGTTCTACTTCCCTCATTCGTCATTAGTCTATCCCATTTTCTATTTATCTTAATTATATATTAAAATATTTACCCATCTCTACAGTCATCTATGCAACTTTTTACAATATTCTATTCCAGGCCTTTGCAAAAATTTTACCAGCCATGTGTATGTATATGTGTTCATATTTGTGTGTGGTGCATATGTATGTTATGGGAGAGGGCTGCATATGGAGACCAGAGGCAAGCGGATCTTTGTGAGTTCAAGGTCAGTCTCATCTACAGAGCTAGTTCTAGAGTTTCTAAGGCTACATACT
>JANHMN010000022.1:7607742-7621079 GCA_030674055.1 Rhabdomys pumilio | reverse complement strand
ATAGATAGATAGATAGATAGATAGATAGATAGATAGATAGATAGATATAGTTTAACAACATAAAGAGCATACAAAGTTTGCTTTATAGAAAAAAGAAAAATAAAATAACAAAACTTTCAACTATGACAGAATAACTTGTACCTAATAGGCCCTCTTATCATATACAATAAATTTGGGAAACTATACAAAATAGCATTTTTTTCCTTGATAGTAACCAGAAGACAGCCTGGGGCTACAAGCCTATAGAAAAAGAAAAACCACATGTTTGTCTATGTCTTCCTACCTGGAGACATATTCCATACCAACACTCCACAGGGAGAAAGAGTCCAAACACCACACAGCAGCCTCAACAAAGTATGGATGCAGACACATTTAGGAAAGTGGAAACAGATGGAATTTACAGAACAGATCACCAAAAGGAAGATAGTGTTATAAAGAAAAGCACTTTAGAATCTGCAGAGGCATAAGGTTTTGGTGAATTCTAAGCTGCACATATATAAGTTATAGTTTTGTAAGATCAGCATGTCTTTAAATTGATTATTTCATAAATCATAAACTGTTACATGACATAGAAGTTGTAGCCAACAAGAGCAGGAACAAACACTGAAAATTATATTAAAATGAGGTTTTAAAAAGAGCTGTACATGTAAAGATCCAGTCAGTCAAATGTCTTCTTCACCTGCTCTCGACTTTTGTCATGTTGGGGTGGGGATTCACATGTTTATTAAGTATACATAGATAGGTGCATATGCACCTGATGATACTGTTTGGATACTGTGGCCCCTCATCTGTTTCTACCTTATATATTGAAGGTGTCTCTCTGAACCTGGAGCTCACCATTGTTAGCTAGGTTGGCTAGCCAACTTGCTCCGGGGATTCTTAGCACGTTAACTGCTAAGCCACATACCCAGCTCTTCCACCTTTCTCTTGAGATTAGGTCTCTTACTAAACCTGAAGTTCAACAATTCAGCTACAACAGCTGGCCACTACACCTCAGGCATCCTCTTTCTCTACCTTCCCAGCACTGGGATTAAAGACACATACTAGTTTTGGGGGTTGGCTTGGTTTTTTGTTTGTTTTTGGTTTTGTTTTATTTTTAAGTGGGAGCTAGAGATCAAACTCTAGTCCTCATGTTTGCATGGTAATCACAAGATTACTATAGTTTTAAAGAGGGAAATACAGCTAATAGAAACAAGAAAAAACCTAACAAATACAGAATATATATAATGACCTTTAAAGTGAAAGCATTTTTAAGGTAAATGACTTTCTTTTTAGGACTGAATACATAAAGAGTTGAAAAGACCATTACTCTCACCAATATGACAAGAACATTGTAAAATTCTAATTAATTACTTTTTCTGAGCCAAATAGAGAATTTAAATCAAGCAACAAACAGGAAACATATAGAATGGCATGCACCTATAGTAAATAACAAAATTAGAGCTTTTCCTAACCTAGGGATAGATGCATCTATAAAAACTCTATAAAATAAACTAGTAATTTTTAATATAGTGCTAAAGGCTATTAAAGAGTGTGAAATTTTAGGAGTTGCACAGACAGGAAGTTGTAAATTTTGACCCTCTTTCTTCTGGAACCCCACCAGGAATACAATGAATACAGGGGAGATTTCAGTCATTTTTCATTGTTAACTACAAGAGAAGAACAGAACCCAGAACTGAACAGCTACCTAGGACCATCTAGTCTTTCCCCATTTATCAAACATAAATCTTACACTTACAAATCATGTATAAAGGTACTGGTATATTTCTATTCAAACTAAATGATACAATCTTTTCATACCCTCTAGTGAACAAAAATACCTCTGAAATCATAATCCAAAATAAAACCTTTTCCTTTTCACACTAAAAAGTACATATTTTACTATGTCTACCCTACACTAGGCTAGAATAACTTAGTTCATTGATTTTTATGATGCAGTATAGTCAACACAAGGATTATTAACAAGATTCCATTTAATTTAGACTATATAAAAAGTATATTTTTATGTAGTCAAATTCTACGTAAGGATGTTTCATCCTGTTATGGACCACATATATAATAGTGGTCTTTTAAGATTACAATGGAGCCTACTGCCATCATAGCTGTTGTACTCTCATAATGGCACAACAAAAAAGGGCAGTCTGACAGATTAGAGTGAAATGTGCAGACTGAGAGCCAAAATTATCTTTGGCTGTCTTTCATCTATGTAATAGCTATTTATCACCCATTCTTGATCTGACCTAAAATCCTTATGATTGTCAGGTACAACCTTTGGAATATATTCTTAGCAGATCACTAGCTTCTACAACCACACGTTAAGAATGTCATCAAATGGTAGAGTTCCCGCTTTGCCTACCTCATGTCCCCATCAATATATTTAATAAATAAACTCATGTATAACTTTCTTTTCTTCTGTGTTTATAAAAATTTAGGCAACCATGTGAATGTTTTCATAATATATTGTATCAATTAGCAAAAGCAAAATCTATGTTCCTAGGCCATGAACACTCAGACTGGCTCACAATAAATTATTCTTATTCCCTTTGGTATCAGAGATGTATTTTGCATTTATAAACTTCAATCTGTCTTCTTCTACCAATCATTTTTCTTAAAAATCACCTACTATAACCCAAAATTGCCTTCATTTTGTCACTTCTCTGATTCCTATTTAGAATATATAACCACATGAACCTTACTAGATTGACTATCCTCTTAAGCATAAATAAATTTGTGTGTCTTTCTCCTAATTAATCTATCATTGTCAACTTATTCTAGCACTTCCAACAATTAAAGCTGTATCTTAATATATATTATATAGAAGTTACACTAGTGTTATACCTATACTTTAAAACCATTTATCTAGCATTCAAAATAATGTCTAAACCAGGCCTAGTGATACACGCCTTTAATCCTAGGAGGCTGAGCAGGCAGATGGATTATTTGTGAGTTTGAGGCCAGCCTGCTCTACAAAGTGAATTTCAGGACAGCCAGGGCTATTACACAGAGAAACCCTGTCTTGACACCCCAAAACCAACCAAACAAAACCTTACCTACTGTCTTAAAATTAAAATAGTATTCCTTAAAGAGGTCTATAAATTTATAACTTACATAAGTTTCTACACAGATTAAATATCAATAATATCCCTTAAAGAAAACAAATGAACTCTATAGGCAAATATTCTAAGCAACAGTATAAATGTCTTAATTCCCAGTTATCTGTGAATGTGATTTTACAAATGGAGTTCAAAATATGCCATGTTAATATATACTACTTTGATATCAGGATTATTTTGAGCTTAAGGCAAACTGATGAAAAAATGGAGGCAACAGCATATACAATCTCTCCACCTTCCTTCTCTCTACTAGAAAGAACAAGATAATCTTTAGATATTTTTAAGTATTAGAAACACCTTTAAGCTCTTAGTGATTCAAAGCACACAATACTAAAACAATCTATGCAACAAGTTGTGATGATTAATTTTCATTGTTAGCTTGATTGGATTTAGAATCATCATGAAAACAGGGGTGTGTGTGTGTGTGTGTGTGTGTGTGTGTGTGTGTGTGCACGTGCGCGTTTGTGCACATGCGTGCATGTGTGCCCATGTGTGTCTGAGAGGGTGTTTCCAAAAGAAAAAGGAAAAAATAAAGAGGAAAGAATAGCCCAGAATATGAGCAGCAACATCCCATGGGATAAAGTAAGTTGAGTACCATTATTCATTTATCTTTCTCTCCTTCCCAACCACAGATATAGTATAAGCAGCCACCTCAGGATCCTGACACCATGACTTCCCTGCCTCGATGCACTACTGTAGCCTTCAACTTTTCATCAAAAATAAACTTCTCTTCTTTAGGCTGCTTTTGTCAGGTATTTTGTCATAGCAATGAGACAAGTAACTAATATACAAACCTTACTACCTAGTCCTTATTTTCTATGGGCTTCCATTATGTTTCCTTCCCAAAATTTGATCACCATCTCAACTACTCAGTTGTATGAAATACTAACAAACACATTTTAAGAGAATGAAAATGAAGTCATCAGGCTCATTCCCAATGTTTATTCAAATATTGTAAATCTGTAATTTAATAGCATGAAAATAAAACACAGGCAAAATACAACTATTTACTCAACTTGTAGTCAGTGAAAGACTTTATTAACCCATAGTTCTATATGTTATACTGCTGTTTCTACAGAACCTAGTCTTAGTCTTGTTACTCTATCCAATCTCTGCCCTGGATTATACATTAACTTTGACTCTTTAGTTTTTTTATTTAAAAACACAAAGATATTTTGAAAAATTAAAAAGGCCCCAAATGCAAAGTTTTAGACAAGTACTGAAATATTTTTAAGGTATATTAAATTATATCAACTCATAATCAAGTTACAATGAAATGAAAGGATTTTTTCTGATATTAACTTGAAATCAGCACTACCCCACGTTTGGAGGCCAAAATGTTGCAGACCGCTCTATCAATGTTGGAACCCGCACTGCCAGAAGCCTTGGGGGCTAAATTGTTAGAGCCTGCACTGCCCCAAGCTGCTCTGGTCGGAGAGTCGGGCTTCATCAAGAGAGAGAGTGAGGACGGACTCGAAGAATGGAGACCAGACAGAGTTTATTCTTCAGAGACCAATCCCGTTTATTCTTGTCTCTCTTCTTCTCTCCAAGTCTCTTGTTCCTACTCCAAGTCCCAAGTCTCGAGGTCCTAGTCCCTAGTTCCTAGTCCTTAGTGGCTCCAAGTCTCAAGTCCTGGGTTTCAGCACCAAGTCCTAATCCCAGTTCTCTAGTCAAAGTGTCTAGTTCCTAGTTCTTCTTCCAAGTTACAAGTCTCAAGCACTCTCTTCTGTTTGCCTCTCCTCTTATTTGTCTCACTCCTAAGTCACGCCTTTAAGTCATGCATTTAAGTCTTATCTCTAAGTCACACCTTTAAGTCTCACACACCCAAGGGAAGATCCTGGGTATCTAAAACAAGATGTTATCAGAGTGTGCTCAGCTGTTGTAGGCTGTTGTAAACAAGTCTCTTGTCAGGGTATATGGCTCAAGATGGCTGCAAGGATGATAGCCGCCTTCTGTCAGCTCCCCACAATTAACAGATAAAATTCAGTCAGAGCGAGAACATTCCAGAGTTCACCAGGTTTGGCATTGCTGGTATGGATGCAGATTTTTGCTGGGACAGTCCCTTCTGCTGCTCGGCAGCAGCACCTGCCTAGCCACCACTCCGATTGCCTCCAACCAGACTTCCAAGGCCTCTTCCTCCCAGTCCCAGACAGCTGCGTTGGGTTTATGTCTTTACTTGATGAAAACAAGCTGTTTTGCAGCCATTGGTACCTGTATTGGGGAAACACAGCATACAAGCAAGAATCTTACAGCCTCAGTGGCAAAATTTTTTTCATGTCAGAGACCAAGAACTGCAGTCGTTTATGTCATCATCCCTTCTTCTCCAGACAAAAGATACCAAAAAGTTGCAAAGATCTGTTCATCTTATTGATAAAGTCATCAATAAGCCAAAATGTCTGTCAATGTCAACCCCAGCGTGTCAGACCAGTTCTACTGCTACAAGATGCTCCATTTGATTGCAAAGGTTGAGAGCAAAGAAAATGGAATCAAGACAGTTATAGTCAACATGGTTGATGTTGCAAAGGTGCTTAATTGACCTCCAATGTATTTCACCAAATATTTTGATTGTGATCTGGGAGCACAGACCCAGTTTGACATTAAGAATGACAGTTACATTGTCAATGGATCTCATGAGTTGAATAGCTGCAAGACATGTTGGGTGGATTCATTAAAAAATTTATTCTTCTGTCCTGTGTGTAAGATTCCTGAAACAGACCTGCATGACAATCCAAAGAAACAAACAGGCAATTCTTGTAAAGCCTGTGGGGACCAAGACATGCTTGACACACATCATGAACTCTGTACATTCATTCTCAAAAACCCACCTGAGAATAGTGACATTGGTACAGGAAAGAAAGAATGAAAAAAAAAAAAAGAAAAAGAGCAAGGACAAGGAAAATGGCTCTGTATGCACCAGTGAGACGCCACCACTTCCACTACCAAATGAAATTAAGTCTCCACATGCTGTGGAAGAAGAGGAAGATGATGATTGAGGGGAAAATACAACTGAGGAAGCTCAAAGGCACAGAATAGATGAAATCAGTGACCATGCAAAAGGTCTGACACTTATCGATGATCTGGAAAGAACTGTAGAAGAGTTTGTTAACATCCTGTTTGATTTTGTTAAGAAAAAGAAAGAAGAGGGCATTATTGAATCATCTGATAAAGAAATTATGGCTGAGGCAGAAAAGATGTAAAAGCCATGAGTCCTCTTGTTTTGACAGAAGTTCTCTTTGATGAGAAGATAAGAGAGCAAATCAAGAAATACAGGTACATAACAACAAAAAGGCTCAGTGGTACTTTCTTTATGGTTTGGAATGTGTGGTAGTAATACATCAAAGCTCAGCTGATCTCCAAGATTCTACATATCTTGAAGGAGATGTATGATGCAGACCTTTGAGAAGAAGTCATTATCAGCTGGTCAGAAAAGGCCTTTAGGAAATATGTCTTAAAAGAACTTGCCAAAGAGATTTGTGTCAAAGCAAAGCCATTTATTAAATGGTTGAAGGAAGCAGAGGAAGAATCTTCTGGTGGTAAGGAAGAAGATGAAAATGAAAATATTGAGGTAGTATATACGAAGACTGACAGTGTACCAAAAGTTGAAACTGTTTAGTCTGACAAGGATGATGACATTGATACTGACACCACTTAAAAGGATGGATGCAACTTAACTTACCAGTGAAATGCTTTTCTCCATTATCAGCCAGAAGTACAACATGTATGTTCGAGAGGTAAAGTGGCTTAACATCATGCTACACTTGATACTGAAAAGCTATTACTGTGAGTGGTCTATAATTAAGCCCAGTGAGACATCTAGGGAGTCCATGAATATCAGTGAGCAGTTGTAGTTTGCTTATTTATAGCATGTTTCTTTCAGAAAAACTAGTGGTGGACATATTTGGATCATAATTACACAGTTATTAAAAAAAATAAATAAAAATTTGATTTTTGGTCATTCTTCAGACTTTGGGCTATGAATGGCTTATACTGAAGTAATTGGCTACTTTTACGATGTTACACCATTTAACTTAGGCTCCTTGAGTTTGAAGAATGCAAACAATTATACCTTACTCAGCCATTAAGAAATCAAGTATTTTGAAAGTTGTATCTCTAGCCCCAGTCCATTCAGATTGGCAACTGACAATTCTTGTCATTCTAAGGAAAAGTGATGATTAAATGACAGTGTGACATCCACATGAGAAGTAAAAATGATCTGCATGTCCTATGGTTTAAGAGAGAAAAACAGAGAGGATAGAACTATTCCATGTTAAAACATCATACTTTTGCTGAGAAATTAACAGAATATGAACTACAAAACAGAACTAAATGAAATTTAAGTACAATATTTGAACTTAAAACTAGTGAAAGGGCTTTAACAATACACTGGAAAGGGCAGAAGATAATGAAGCTAAAAACTATAAAACATCCAAATTCTCCAAACAAAGAAAAAAATAAAGAAAAATTAACAAAATTCAAGGGAGCCATGAGCCGATTTCAGAAAATCTAAAACAAAAAAATGATCCTTGAGGAGAAAACGAGTGTAACTAGGATAAAGAACTATGATGTAGACATTTCTGGTTTCTTTGAAGACTGAGTTGTACCATAAGACGTTATTCTAGAAGCTGTCTTATGGGAGGATATTTTGCTGAGGCAGACACACGAGAGGATGCATGATGTTTAGAAGCAGTCTAAGTCTAACCAAAGAGTAAATGGTGCTCTTGTGTTTGTTTGCCTTGCAACACCCTGCTGGTCTTCGCTGATCTTCACTTGTCATGACTTTGTAGGGAAAGAAAGCACCGAAGAACTTCTCCTAATATTCCAGCTGCTTCTTGCCACTTCTGTAAGACTCAGACCAATTGAGGAGAGTCTCATGGCTTCTTCTAGATTGAGCCACTACTACTGACTCATGTTGGGTGATTTTGGATTAGACCGGACTGCCAGTACTGATTCGTGTTTGATATTTTGGACTATATTGCTGATATCTTGACAACAAAGATTGGTATCGCCCCAAAGAACTACTTCTAAACAAGTCCACATCCCCCTTGTCCTATTAACCATTTTTCTCCCCTACCTTTGGTCAGTGGGCTAAAAGGGAGGTTAAAGCATTTAAAAACCCTTATTAAAATAGGTTTTGAAAAAATCTAAACCTACAGAACTATTTGAAAAGGTGACCAAAAAGTTCTCATATATGAAGAAAAACAGTACTTTTCAAGGTTAACCAACTGTAAGCAGAATGAACATAAATATAACCACATGTGAGTACATCACAGTGATGAGAATAGGATGTACAAATTACATACAGATTACAGTTTAAAGGCTTCCAAATAAAAGTAGCCAGTTTATACCAGAAATGTTTGAGAGCTCTTATCTCTATCTGGTCTCTAAATGACTTTACCTCTTCAAAGACCGAAAGCACGCTGGGTACAGGGCATGAGGGTGAAGGTGGGGGTAAAGAAGGGTTGTCATGTCAGGGTAGCATTATTGGGTCCATTATTAAAAAAATACTTTTGGTCAAGAGATATAATCTCTGGCCTGGGTAATGGCCTAACATTCCATTTGGTTCAGGTCAATGTCAGGCCAAGGAACCATCCCAGGAAGGGAGACTCACCTTAATCCATGTTAATAAAATAAACAGAGTTTCCATTCCTTCAGTGAAATATGGTACTTTTCCTTCCAGAATCTGCCTTCCCCCATGTCCCACACAATCCCTAAAATCCACTATGGGGTTTGGCTGTGTCTGACCAAATCAGAAAATCAGAAGGGCATACCTTTCCCACTCCCTCTGTCCCGTTTGAGATAGGTCTCACTAAGTAACTTTGGCTGGTCTGGAAGTCACTACATAGACCAGGCTGGACTAGAACTCACAGAGATCTGCCAGCATCTGCTTCCCAAATCCTTTGGGCTTGTTTACCCTTTCTCTAAAGCCTTTTGCATGCCATGTGTCTAACTTCCATGATACTCTTTCCTTCCCTCCTGCCCAAAACTGCTGAGAGTGTCAACTTGTCTGCCCTGAGAAATTTTGTTTGAAACGCTTATTAAAATTGTCCTCAAGCTTCTATTTGAATCCATTCTTGAATTCTTTCACTAATGAGATTAAGAACTCCAAGGAGATACTAATTTCTCTAGTATCTATAGTCAAAACTAATAGATCCCCAAAATGAAGACAGTAGTAGCCAAATAATGGGATGAAATGGTGATAGGGTAGAAGAGATACATCAAGTACAAAAGATTCAAACCTAAATAGAACACAATGCTTTTAAGTGCTATGGCGAGACTCAGTTTAGAATTCTATATGTAGAAATAACAGCCTTTAAAAGCTGGAATAAAAACATTAAAACATAAATACAAACAGAAAAACCAAAAACTAACAGAATAGCACTAGCATAAAATGAAAAACACAGACCAGTGGACAGAAAGCAGCAGAAATAATCCACATACTTATAGACAACTGGTTATCACCAAAGGCACCAACAAACACAGAGGAAAAGGACCAGTAATCAATGCTGAGAAAATTGGAACATCATGCTCAGAAGAATGAAAGTTAATCCCTATTTCACACCACATACTAAAAACAAATTGAGAACAGTCAATATGTCTGAAGAAAAGGACACTTGTAGCCAAGTCTGACCACCTGAGTTGAATGCCACATGATAGGAGAGAACTGACTCCTATAAATTGTCCTTTGACCCCAACATATACAAGTATAGGACAGATGTGCCCCCCACACACAACAAACACACAAAATAAATATGAATACTGTACATTTTCACATGTGAAAGCTTAAAAAGTTGATCTCATAACAGCACAAGAGAGAGTATCATTTGCCAGAGACGGGGAAGGGTAAGAAAAAGGATGTTAAGTGGAATATTAACATGAGTTAACCTAGATAGGAAGAATAACCTCTGATATTCTATAGCACATTAAGGTTAACTCTGACTAATAATATTGAACTGTACATTTCAAACAGCTGCAACAGAGAAGATTTTGAATATTCCCAACCAAAAAAAAGCTGATAAAATGTTTGAGTGAAAGGTGTGCAAATTATTCTGACCTGATCATGAACACTGTATAAATTTAACAATGTGCCCCATAAATATGTATAATTCAAATGAGTCATTTAATCTTTTAAACAATTAAAAAGCAGAATGCATGCTTATTGATCAGTACTACTTAAACAAACAAAAAATCCTAGAGAATGCCCCTAAAAACCCAAGAAAATCTTTATCAAATGACTATAGGAAAAAATAAGTAGCATCAAAAATAGTAAATGATATAATTTTCTCATCTTCCTAAATATCAGATGTTTAAAGCAAACTATAACAACACTATAAGGTTTAAATACATATATTTAAAAAACAAAGACCACAAAGAAGAAAACATTTTTAAAAAATGAATAAAATCATCAAGGAAGTAAATAACATGGAGTTCTGTCATTCTAAGTCTTATAATTTGACATTACAAACAGGATGTAGGATGGGCCAGGTAAAAATAATATGGCGACAAAGTGATATACAAAGTTTCAGGTGTGAAATGTGAGGATAACATACAGATAAAATTAAATGTTATTATCTCGCTCGTGGAGGTGGTTGTATGGAATGAAACAAATTAAACTGCTTTCCATACATTCTATGGGAGATAATAGACATGAAGAATAAAAGACATGTCTAAACCTGCCTTCAAATTTTCTAGACTGTAGATATAACAGTAGTCCCGTAGTTTCAGGGAGCAAGGCTATGCTCTGTTTGGATCATGCAGAAGTATTTAGAGGAGTGGCTCTCAATCTGTAGGTCATTACCCCTTTCAGGTCAAACAACTCTTCACAGGGCTCCAACAACCCTTTACTGGGGTCACCTAAGACAAACATAGATATTTACATTATGATTCTTGACAGTAGAATAGTTATAGCTACGTAGTAACAAAAATAATATTATGCTTAGGATCACCACAACATGAAGAACTGTATTACAGGGTCACAGTATTAGAAAGGTGAGGACCTCTGATTTGGAGGATCATCAACAGAACAGGGAGCATGGGCTGGAATCGAGTATCTGAAGGGCAACTCTACTCAAGATTAGAAAAGTGGCCATTAAAGAAACCGGTGTAGGAAAGGTTATCTAAAAATAATACCTAGAATAAGATAGGATAAGAACTAAAGGCAAAAGTACTTTGCTTAGAGCTGAACTTTAAGCAGGAAATCAGTAATTTGGTTTGGTACATATTAAATGTATTAATTAGTTTAACATAAATGGCTACATATACTCTGTATAGATATACATGCTTATACCTGCATAACTTCAAAGGGGAAGCCTACATAACTACATAATGAAACAGTTGTCAGCATACAGTTATTAAGAGTCATGATGAAGGGAGTGAATGTACATAGAGAAAAGGCCAAAGATGAATACTCAACTTGAAAAAGACTGGGAAGGAAAATGACAATTGACAAAGGGAGGCAAAATATTAACTGTTATGTTCTAGAAATCAAATAAAAAGCAGTTGGAAGAAGGGATGTGAAAGGAAGGAAGGGAAGCAAATATTTTTGCTAAATTAAGGGAGATTATGAATATTGAGAAATCCATGTGAGATTTAGCAATATGAAATTCACTGGTGACATTATCAAGGATATTTTCATTGAGAAAACAAAAATCTAATTATACTGAATTTGAGAGAAAATAGGAAATAAGCAATTGGGAGCTAAAACTATAGAGTTCTTTCAAGGAGCTTACCACAATTGAGGAGCAAATAAACATTCTCTGGTAGGGAAAGAGGGATAAAATAAATAATGTTGAAGGGAGAAATAACAATGTGTTTGTCTTTTATGGCAGTGCTTGTACAATGTTGACAAAATATCACATAGAAACTTTTGGGGCTATGATCTTAAATCAGTATAAGGAGAGAAAATCAAACAGATAAATACATGGAAACTTAGAAAATAAGACAAGCTATATAAAGATAAAGATGCTGGTAGGTGGGTAGATTTGATAAAAGGAGCTGATGCAAATTTGGTTTTCTGTCAATTTTCTCAGATAGAGAGAAAAATCATCAGCAGAGCAAAAGATTGGGGATGAAATGTTAGAGGATAAGAAAAAAATACGGGGCTGGAGAGATGGCTCAGCGGTTAAGACCACCATCTGCTCTTCCAGAGGTCCTGAGTTCAATTTCCAGCAACCGCATGGTGGCTCACAGCCATCTGTAATGGGATCTGATGCCCTCTTCTGGTGTGTCTGAAGACAGTGCACTCACATACATAAAATTAAAAACATCTTTAAAAAAAGAAAAAGAGAAACATATATACCAGCTAAGAAAATAGAAGATCTAGGAAAATATGACAGATGGTATAGAAGATTCACCTGATACTGGAACCAGGAATTTATGCAAAACTAACCAGGCTGATTTGCCATTTTTCTCTACACACAGAGCTACACAGGTACTCTGAATTGAAAAAAAGACTGGTTAAAAAAACAATAGTTTTTTTTCAAATTACTATCTATGATCTACTAGAAGCCAGGCAATGATGTAGCACAAGCCTTTAATCCCTGCACTTGGGGAAACAGAGGCAGGTGAATCTCTGTGAGTTCAAGGCCAGCCTAGTCTATGGAGTGAGTTCCAGGATAAACAAGGCTACACAAACAAAGCCTGTCCTAGGGCAGGAGTTTGAGGGGTGGGGGTTGGGAATGGGGGAGGTGGAGGCAGGATGTAAGAAGAGTAACACAAGAAAACACAGGACATATGCAAGAGAGTTAAGAGTGCATTTCACAGATAAAGAAGCACCATAAAATTTAAGTTGCATATCAGAGAAAGTGATGATTGGAGAGACTGGAGAACAATTATAAGATGTTAGAATCAATGTTACTTATCTCAACTTCAAAACAAGACTTACATGCTAGAGATAGCTAATTAGATAAAATACTTGTTATCAAGGATAAGGGCCAGAATTCCAATCTTCTGCACCCACATAAAAGCTGGGCAAATGTGGTGGTCTGCTTGTAATCATAACACTCAAGATATGGGAAAACTGGCTAACTAAACTAGCTAAATATAGAGAGAACTTGGTTCAGCAAAAAATTCTGTCTCAGTAAGTAAGTGGAGAGTAATGAAGGAAGATAACCAAAATGAATTTTTGGTCTCTATGTTCATCACCTGTGTGTGTATCCCTACACACACACACACACACACACACGCACACGCACACGCACACGCACACGCACACGCACGCACGCACAC
>JANHMN010000022.1:7577476-7607732 GCA_030674055.1 Rhabdomys pumilio | reverse complement strand
CACGCACACGCACACGCACACGCACACGCACACGCACGCACGCACACACAGATGTGCCTCATTCAAACCATTCTGTTTATGGTAACATCACCAACATCACCAGGCTGCCTTGTAAATTTGATTTTCATTGATATACCAATTTCCAGACTCTCATGACATGTCTTGCCCTCTTCTAATACGTACAGAATAATGTACATTTTACCCTACAGGTGAGGCTACTTTTTGAAACTCTGATTCAACAGTAACTTCTGAACAGAAAAAGATTTCTGCATATCATTGATAATTGAACCCTCTTACTGGGCATTTTCATCCTACCAGTAAGTCTGGTTTACCCATTTTAATGGGCAACCACTAAAAATAATTAAATAAAAATAATTGAGCTGATAAATTTTATTATAATTTGTAAATATTCAACCCACTTTCATTCAAAACAATAATCATTTCCACCAGTTCTCATGTTAACACAGAATATTTTTGTAGAAGGAAACATCTTTGCCCTATTAACTTTGGCCTCAGCTACTGATTTGCTTTGGCCAGTAACATATAAACAAATATCCAAGCAGAAGTTTTAAAGGCCACTATGTATGTTTGCCAACTTTCTTCTTTCCTCCTCTGTTACAAGAACAGCATGGCCCAAATAGTTGTTCCCCAGCCTGGATCTTGTGGAGCAATAGACAGCCAATGCCAAGCTTCAGCTAGCTTCTTGTAGCAAGAAGAGAATAAGCTATTGTTGCTAGCTGCTGAAATATTGAGGTCATTTGTTATACAGCAAAACTAGGCAAAAGTTAATACAATGTGTATTACTTCATAATCAGAAAAAAATAGATTTCAGTGCTTTAATCTTTAAGGATAGCAATTACAAACACTTTGACAACAACTGGGGAAAAATGAGATTCTGTCTCATTTTTAAGACATCAGAATATTTATGAAGTAAAATGAAATAGATGAACTAAGATCTAGAGATAACAGCCTTTTTATAGATAAAAACAACCCACTATTTTCTTTCCTAGGAGAATTAGAAGATTCTAGAATAGACTGAGTATTAAGGTTGGCTGGGGAAGATGGACTCTATTGTTGAAAACAGAAAGCAATGAGTGAGAAGCTTTTTAGTGCAGTAGTCTAAATGTAAGACTAATTAATTGCTAAATTCTAAGCAATGTTGGGAGGCCCAAGACTAAGCTAGTAGAGAGAAAGACATGGCAGAAAGATATCTCCCTTAGCTCCTAGTGCTAGAAGAAAAAAAAAATGCTAGAGAAACGAGACTCAGCCTTAAACAGACAGGTGACTTGTAAACATTTGCCTGAATATCAGACAATTTCAGCAAGAGATCAAAGGGCTCAACTCAAAACTTTCCAGGTGTAGAAATGAAACTCTCACCACCTCTCTCCATGTGAAGAAGAAATCTGGCAGGTTTAGCAGAGACAATGAAGACAACCAGGTATGAACTACTAAAGCCGACTTAAACTGCAATCCAATGATCCTAATAAAATAAAAGACAACTACTAATATCCTGAAGGGCAATGTTTCATTCACTCACTTGGCCGAACAGTTGAAAAGGTGGTAAAAAAATATCGTCACCTCAATCAAATAGTTCAACTATAAATAATATTTGGTATAAAATCTAAAATTATAACATATTTGAAGAAACAAGAAAGTATAACCTAAAATCAGACCAAAGAGAGAAAACAGAGTAAAGCCAGAAATTATGTAATAGAATTTGGAGCAGGGGTTTAAATTAGTAAATATTAACAAGTCAATAAAAATAGAAAAATTAAATTTATGAAAGGATGGAGGTAGTAAAAGGGGAGAACTAATTTCAAATGAATTAGACTTCCAAGAACTGAAAATAAAAAAATGTAAAAACTAAACTTTAGCAAATATGACGGCTCACACCTGTAACTGCAGAACTTGGGAGGCTAAACAGAAGATCAGAAGTTCAAGGTCTGTCTAGGCTGCATGATGAGTTTGATGCAATCCTGGGCTATGTGAATACCTGCACTGATGAATATCAAATTTTTGATACATTTATATTAGGCTACCACAACATAAAACAAAATTAGTATGTTTAAAGAACATAAAGTACCCAATTGAATCACAAATAGAAAAGAATAGAAAGAAAAAGAAGCATGTGAGATATAGTCAAACATCTAACACTGTTGAATAGAGAAACTGAAATAAAAGTAAAATTTGAAGATATAAAAAACTCAGTTTGCCAGGCGGTGGTGGCGCACACCTTTCATCCCAGCACTTGGGAGGCAGAGGCAGGTGGATTTCTGAGTTCGAGGCCAGCCTGGTCTACAGAGTGAGTGACAGGACAGCCAGGGTTACACAGAGAAACCCTGTCTCGGAAAAAACAACAACAAAAAAAAAAAAAAAAAAAAAAAAAAACCTCAAAGTTTATGAAAAACATCAAATCACCAAATACCTAAAGATTTGTCTAAAGAAAACTCAGACTTAAGCATCACATAGTCACTCCATTATAAACTCAAAATAAAACAAAAAAAATCTTAAAAAGCAACCAAAATTTATATACTTTTTTAAGGGATCAAAAATAAATCTATTAGCTAATCGTTCAAAAGAAACTATGGCAATGGGAAGTAGGAATCAAATATTTGAAGTGCTGACAATTAAAATTGCTAACCCAGAATTCTGCACCAGGTTTTTTTTTTCTTCAAAAATTTTTTTTCAAACACATATAAACTGAAAATATTTGCCTCTCTAGCACACTAACATTCCCAGAAAAGATATTAATTTTATATGGCTAAAAAAAAAATCCCAGATGATAGAAAATATTTTTTTAAATGAGGAAAGAACATTATGATGGGCAGATATGGATAACATAAAAAGTATTGATGGTTTTTGTAAAAACCGTTTACAATTTATATCCATGTTGCTTCTGGAATTACAAGAGATCTACATACATATCCTAAATTATTAATTTTCTATTTTTAAAATAGTGGGCCTGGAGAGATGGCTCATTGGTTAAGAGTGCTTCCTAATCTTACAGAGTATAAAAGTTCACTTCCTAGCACCTGTTGCAGCCCGAGCTGCCCCACACTTGGGGGCCAAAATGTCGGAGACTGCTTTATCAATGTTGGAACCTACACTGCCAAAAGCCTTGGGGGCTAAATTGTTAGAGCCCACACTACCCCAGGCTGCTCCAGTCCACGGGTAAGGGTTCAGCAAGAGAGAGAGTGAAGACTCGAAGATTGGAGACCAGACAGGGTGTGATTCAATCCCATTGATTCTTCAGTCTCTCTTCCTAGTCTAAGTCCCAAGTCTTGAGTTCCTACTCCCTAGTTCCTACTCCCTAGTGTCTCCAAGTTCCAAGTTTCCAGTTCTCAGTTCTAGTCTCCAGTCTCATCCAAGTCTTCTTCTGTCTGCCTCTGCCTTTTATATGTCTTACTTCTAAGTCATGCCTTTAAGTCACATACTTAAGTCTTGCCTCTAAATTACGCCTTTAAGTCTCACACACCCAAGGGCAGATCCTGGGTATCTAAAACAAGATGTTATCAGAGTGTGCTCAGCTGTTGTAGGCTGTTGTAAACAAGTCTCTTGTCAGGGTACATGGCTCAAGATGGCTGCAAGGATGATGGCCGCCCCACAAGCACCAACATCAGAGAGTTAACAACCACCTGTAACAACCACCTGCAACACCCTCTTCTAGCCTCCAGGGAACCACACAAAAGTATACAAATGGCAGAAGGTAATAAAAGAAGGTTTTGTATTGCTCAGAAAATAGTAAAGTGTTGGTTTAAGATACAGTAACAAATCAAGAGTGTTCATTCAAACACACAGAATTCCTAAATATACTTATAGAAGAATGTATAGTGAAAAACTAATGTAGAAAATAAATCTTAGAAAACTTAAGAATTAGAAAAATAAGCAGGAAAGAAAGAAAAATTTTTAAAAGGACAAATGAAATAAAAATAAACAGTGAGTTAACAGATTTATACCTAGCTATATCAGTAATTATATTAAATTAAACAGAAATTAAATTATATTAAATGTAAACAGAATAAACATTACAAATAAAACAAAGAGTTTTAAAACTAAACAATATGAGTAAGATCCAACTACATATTTCTAGAAAATATACCTTAAATACAAAAACAGATCAGTCAAAATTTAAGGAAAAAAAGATTTCAACATGGAAATACTAATAAAAATATACATTTTGTATTAATAGGAAGAGACTTCAAAACAAGAACAAGATTTCAAAACTCAAAAAATAAAGGTTATTTCATAATGGCAAAAAGGCAATTTCAATCATAATTTACAATAATCCTATTTATACACACCTAGTGAGAACTTCAAAATACATAAAATTTGGGGCTAGAAAGACAGCTCAGTGGTTAAGAATACTGACTGCTTGCTCTTCCAGAGGTCCTGAGTTCAATTCCCAGCAACCACATGGTGGCTCACAACTATCCGTAATGGGATCTGATGCCCTCTTTCTGGTATGTCTGAAAGACAGCGACCATGTACTCACATCCATAAAATAATAAATCCTTTTTAAAAATAAATAAAATTTTAAGAAAAAATATGTAAATCTACAATTATAGATAATAATTTTAATAACAAATCATTTAATGATTTGAGCAACATGATTAAGCAAATCAACATTATTGACACAGATATATAATAATATATAATATTCACTATATTAACAAATGCAGAATCAATGATTTTTTTTACACACATGAAATTCATCAATCTTTTAAAAAACAGTAAAAATGAGGAAAAAAAAGATTTTCCAATTTTCTTTTGAGGGCCAACAAATCTCAAATCCAAAATCTAGTAGATTAAAAAAAATTATAAGAAAGGAGAACTACAGGTCAATATTTCTCACAACAAATATAAAACCTAAGCAAAATGTCAACATATTTAACTTAAACAAAGCCTTTCTTGGGAGTATAAAATTGGTTTAGAATTGAAAATCATTCAGTGTAATTCACATTACAAATTTAAGAACAAAAACCAAAACCATGTATCTCATCACAATAGAAGCAGAAAAAATCATTTGATAAAATTTAACAGCCATTCATGATTTTGAAAATTATCAGAATAGTAGAAATAGGTAAGAATTTCTTTAATATGATAAAGAACACTGGCAAAAACCTGTAGCTAATATAATTAATGGTTTATTCATAATAAAGATGTTGGACTTTGTTCTCCTAAGACAAGAGACTAACTCTACAACAGAGCACATGTTAACTTTTGCAAGTCCCTGAGTTTGATCTCCAACATACACACACACACACACACACACACACACACACACACACACACAGAGAGAGAGAGAGAGAGAGAGAGAGAGAGAGAGAGAGAGAGAATGAATAGGTACAAACAGTCAAATAAACCAACAAGACAGAATATCTACTCTAGAAAGAACAGATAACAGATGTACCTGATTTATTTCAAGGTGTACTACACAACCCAGGGAGGAAAGAACCATTTTGTTTATTTAAAATAAAAAATGGTGCTAGATCAACTAAATATTCATATTTTTAAAAAATATCTGGGGGATGGAGAGATGGTTCAGCAGTTACGAGCACTGACAACTCTTCCAGATGTCCCAGGTTCAATTCTCAGTACCTACGTGGCAGTTCACAACTGTCTGTAACTCCACCCACACACAGATATACATGCAGACAAAACACCATTGTACATAAAATAAAAATAAATAATTAAAAAATTATCTGATTTTTTACCTCATATCATTTGTATAAATTAAATGTCTACTTATCTCACTCAGACAGATTAATATAAAATATAGAGTTTTAAAGTAAAGGGAGAAACTTTCTAGATGAAAACATTAGAAAGTGATTGGTAAATTTTTCTTTTTTTAATAAATTTTATTTAACGTGTGTTTTGTCTGTATGTGTATCACATGTGTACCTAATGCCCTCAAAGACTAGAAGATATAGCATCTGATTTCCTAGGACTGAATTACAGTTGTAAACCTCTATTTGGATTCTGGAAATTGAACCTAGGCCCTCAGTCTCTTGAGTCTATAGCATGCCCCACCACACAGGAACAAACTTTTCCCTTTTGTTATTTCTTAAGCAACATAGTGTAATAACTATGTATCAGTGGCACCACTTGAGAGATCATGAGATGATGTGAGGCACAGGAAAGGAAGTCCACTTTACAGCTCAAATTCTCCTACACTGATAACAGGGATGTAATATTGTGCAGCCATTTTGGAAAACAACCACTCAGTCATTTCACTCCTAGAAATAAAACAATGTGGTCATCAATGACATATATAAGAATTTTCAATACAGCTTTACTTATAACTGTGAAATTAGGAATAAATTCAAATGTCTATCAATACAATAATAATCATCTATAAACCCAGTAGAAAAAAGACTGTACTTCAGATTCACAGATGAACATGACAGACATACTGCTAAATGAAAGAAGTCGTTATATTTATATAAAATTCAAGAAAGAATAAAACTAAATAAAGTGCATGGCAGCTCATGCCTGTAATCTATCACTCAGAAAACTAAGACAAGAGGATCACTTTAAGTTTAAGGTCAACCTGGACCACATAATATGTTCTACACCAGCTTCAGCTATAAAGTGAGACCTGTTGGAACAGGGGAGGCAGGAAAGGGGAAGGGAGAAAGAAGGTTGGGAGAGAGCATGGGGGAAAGGGGTGGGAGGGAGAAAGAAAAAGAGAAAGGAGAGAAAAAAGAACCGATCTACTCTTGTGATACCTAATCTACTTACAAGACCAATATTATTCCTTTCACAAAAACAGTCAGGATTCAATCCTCTCATACCAGGATGCAACTTTTAAAAGTTCCATCACTTTTCAAAATGTTTCCACTAGTGACCAAATTTACAGCACAGTAACTTTTGGGAAATGAGCAATACCCAAAGATAACGAGATGTGTAACATTAATTACTTACTTTAATTTCATCTTAGTTTCTTTACCTATTAGATTTGAGTTAGTAGATATAAAATTTTTAAAAGTACTTTCTTAGTCCAAACCTCTCTTTAAAATGAACTTTTTCATTAAAACTTGAACTCTCAAATTTCAAACTTGCATATAGTCACCTAAGTCTTAAGTGTAGCAAAACTGCAATACCTCTTATAATTCTAATTTAAGAAGGTTAAAATCACATATCTACCTGCTGCTGTTTATCCCTAGCTCCTTAAATCTCTATTTAAGTTCATCTACTTTAGCCTAGACACTCTGGTGCCACCCATTCAGCAGCCAAGAAATCTGACAACTAGATTATTTTTTCCTTTCTTTTCTAAGGATGAGTTATTCATTCTTCCAGGCCTTGCTCAAACATTACCTTCTTTAAAATGTCATCCCTCCTACAGTCATTCAGTCAAACTTAATTGTTCCTTCCTCTGCACCCACAGCATGTTGCTGGTACTCCTGTTATAGCTCTGATTTCATTCTGTATTTACAGTACTTGCTTTCATGTAAGTCCTTTCCAAAGGAGGAATGTATTCAGCCAGCTAGATCAGCCAAAAACAAGCCTAGAAATCATGGGTAATCGCATACTAAACTCACCTTCCTATCTGAATGTATGTTCATAAGGTAAAGTGAGATACTAGAACAATGACCCTAACTAACTCAATACAGGAACAGTGTAAATGAATGTTCAAGATAATAAACCAAATGCCATCCAGACAATTGAATAAAGAAGCAAACTAAGTCTGTAATAAAGATATTACTCATTAAATTATGATTACTTTATGTTAATAAATGCATGGCTAGCGAGGATACAAACGGACTGAGGGGTTACACATTCAGGAACCATCTTGTTACTAACTTATTCAGAAATTTGTCTCTGTACTTGGTACACTAGAACTTTACATTGATTGACCTAGGAGAATCAGAATTTTTCCTCTAAAGCTTTAGAAGCATACAAAATAAAGTCAGTCTTCTGAATAGTTCAAATGGTAAGGCATAAGTAATTAGACAAGTATTAATGGCACTGTTGTTTCTAATGTGAAATAGACAGATCTATGGTGACAGAAAATGAAGTTTACAGCATAAAGCAAAGATGAACCTTCAACCCTAAGCCCAATAGTTCTAGGATCTCGTGTTCTATTTGCATTTTGTTAAAAAAAAAACTAATAAATTTTAAATAAATGTTCTTTTTACTAAAGCTAGTATATTCAAATTGTTACTTACAATAAAAACAATCATGTAGAGACTTAATTTGATGCCCTCATTAGTCATGTGCCCTAGGTATTCACATACCTTTACAACCTCTTCCTACAATGATTATGGACTGCGTTTATGCCTATTTTAACCAACAGAATAATGGAAGTAAAGCTGTGCCAATTTCAGGCTTTCTTGGAAACCAGCCATCATGCCAAGAGACTAATGAATCAATAGCCATGTAGAAGCTCATATGAAGGAGAGACAAACATTAGCCAAGACTCCCTGGTGACTACAGCTACATAAGAACACTAACCAGTAGCATCTGAAGTAAAAGCACGTTAATTTACAGAAATATAATAGTTATTAAGCCGGGCAGTGATGGCGCACGCCTTTAATCCCAGCACTTGGGAGGCAGAGGCAGGCGGATTACTGAGTTCGAGGCCAGCCTGGTCTACAGTGTGAGTTCCAGGACAGTCAGGGCTATACAGAGAAACCCTGTCTTGAGGGAAAAAAAAAAAAAAAAAAAAAAAAAGAAATTATTAAATTAAAATTCTAAATGACAAAGTTTTATGGAATTTTGAAATGTAAATTATAAGTAATATAATAGTTCAATTCTAATATATATTATGTTATAGAGTGTTGGGCTGTGGGGTGCATATGGACGTGGCTCCTGCTGGGCTGAAGTTTGAGTACTCTGTCTGCCACCCCAAGGGGCTGGGGACACAGCTCAGGAAAGCAGAGAAAGAAAGAATTCGACTGTGTTCACTCCACACAGCACCAGGTGGTCGGGCTGTGAGAAGATGCAGGGCTCTGCTTCAGGGGTGAGAGAGCATAGTCTGAGAACCCCGTGGGGACCGGATCTCTTAGGCTGGGAATTCTCAGGCCAAGGAGGCAGCTGGGAACCGACTGGTCTCAAGCCCTTGGGCTCTCAGGCACAGCTGGAGAGGCTTCGGAAGGACCATGATGGGTGTTGGGGGTGGTGGTTTATGGACTAGATAGACCCGCAGCCAAAGGGGCAAGGGGGGGAAAGCTCCAGGGTGTCCAGCAGGGAGGGGGCTCTTGATTAGGTTGACTCGCTTGGCCGGGTCTTAGCTGGGTCTCCATGGCTGGAATGCAGAGAGGCCTGTGTGGGAGATTAGACTGCAGCTCAGTAGTTGAAGACCTTCTCCACGGTCTCCCACGGGGGCCCCAAAAAGAAGAGGTAGTCCATGGTCTTAAACTTTATTGCCATGGCGGAAAATGGATGAAGCTATACCCCATATTCTCAAGGCCGGCTTGAGGTAAAATACCTTTTGTGAGGAGGAAGGTCTGAGAAGGAATGCTTAATCAGCTATGCCTTCTAGCCTTTAGGTATCTCATGAATATGGAGATGTCTTGAGGCTTTGTGGCCTCTACCTGTGGAAGGGCTAGTAGGGGAGTGGAAGGGGAAAAGGGAAACACGATTAGGTTTAGGGGACAGAGGGTGGGGGTGGGAGACAGGAGAGAAGCCCTGAGGGCCAACAGAATGAATGGAAATATGCAACCTCAGGGGTCAGGGGCACCATCTAGAAAGTACCAGAGACCTGGGAGGTAAGAGACTCTCAGGACTCAAAGGGAAAGACCTTAGATGAAATGCCCTACAGTGGAGAGAGGGAACTTACAGAGTCCACCTCCAGTAGAAAGACAGGTAATCAACTGGAGGGATGGGGTTGTCATCCCACAGTCAAAAATTCTGACGCAGAATTGTTCCTGTCTAAAAGAACTGCAGGAACAAAAATGGAGAAGAGACTGTGGGAAAGGAGGTCCAGTGACAGGCCCAACTTGGGATCCATCTCAAGGGGAGGCTCCAAGACCTGACACTATTACTGATGCTATGGTATGCTTACAGACAGGAGCCTAGCACGGCTGTCCTCTGAAAGGTCCAACAAGCAGCTGATTGAGACAGAAGCCGATACTTACACCTAACCATTGGACTGAAGTCAGGGACCCCTGTGGTTGAATTAGGGAGAGGCTGAAAGAAACTAAGGAGGAGGGCGACCTCATAGGAAGACCAGCAGTTTCAACTAACCTGGACCACTGATATATCTGACACAGAGTCACCAACCAGAAAGCAAACATGAGCTAGAGCTGGCCTGAGGCCCCTGGCCTGGCCTCAGTGGGAGAAGATGCACCTAACCCTCGAGTGTCTTGAGGCCCCAAGGAGCAGGGAGGCCTGGCGGTGGGGTTAAGGGAGACATCTTCTTGGAGACAGAGGGGAGGAGAAATGGGATGAGGAACTGTGGGAGGGCAGCCCGGGACATGAGCAACAACTGAATTGTAAAAATAAAAGTAATAAAAAGGAGAGGTTGACATAGGAATGGTCAAAACACATTATATACACGTCTGACATTGTAAATGAACACATGCACTTAATAAAGGTGAAAAATAACTTGGAAAAAAAGAAATACACATACATTTTGATTCAGAAAAAAAAAAAAAACATAGCCAGGTGTGATGAGACATAATCTCAGGGTTAGGGGAAGCAGAGACAAAAGGAGCCCCTGGGGCTTCCTGGGCAACCAGTCAAGCCTACTTGTTGCAAAGAAAAAGTGAATGGTACCTGAAGAACAGCTGAGGTTGTCCCCTGACCACTACACACATTTATGAGTGCATGCATGTGCATGCATACACACGCACACAATGTACACCAACCACATAACTAGTTGGATTCTTTGCTAACAAACCCAACTAAAGTCAGAGTAATACATTACTTGTGGTCAGGAAAACAATAGAATGATAAAACTGGGTATGTCAATATTTAACTGCTTAAAAGTTTCTATTATATAAGTGGGAAATCTCCATTATTCATCTATGAATCTATCATGTATTATACATGACCCACTTTCAAGTAGCAATAAGAATCAGGAAGTAATGAATGTTTTATGATGATGCATAATTGACAATTTTTAGATTAATACATCACAAACCCATTTGCAAAAGAAAACTGGAAAATTCAAAACCCATATTAACTTCCATTAATGATTATAAACTTTTCTACAAAAACATGCTCTACATTTTATTTTCTTTTGTACCTGATATAATATGAATACATCTATTATCCTTTATGCATATTATTTTTTCTTATGATCAGTCACTTTCATTCAACTTCAAATATAGTTCAAGATATAACTTATTTATGGAATTTGTTATTTTAAATAAGTTATTAAAATTAAATCATTAAAAATTCTTCTGCTATAAATTCCTGTGTGTGGTGGTGTGAACAGGTATGGTTCCCACAGACTCATGTTTTGAATGCTTAACCCATAGAGAATGGCACTATTTGGAGGTGTGGCTCTGTTGGAGGAAGTGTGTCACAGTCTTTGAGGTCTTATATGCTCAAGTTATGCCCATATGGCAGATAGTTTCCTTCTGCTGCCTGAGGATCAAGATGTAGAACTCTCAACTCCTTCTCCAGCACCATGTTTACCTGCATGCTGCCATATTTCCCACAATGATAATTAACTAAACCTCTGAAACTGTAAGCCAGCCCCAATTAAATATTCTTTATAAGAGTTCTTTATAAGAGTTACTATGGTCATAGTGTCTCTTCACAGCAATAAAACCCGAAGTCAATGTTTTACCAAACTACCTACTTAGTATCTCTCTACCAAGGATATGATATGACACGTGATACAGAATTGGGACCAATGAAGGTCCTCAACTCTGGTAATGACAGACCCAAAAATGAACATATCCAAGTGAAGGACTCAGTATTACATGTAAAAATATCTTGAGAAAAAACTTTCCTGTGGGCTCTCTAGTTAGGAAGATAAACACTTGAAATTGCCCATTACTATACTTCTCAAACAGCACCACTCTTCCCAATTTTGAAAGTAAGATAACCTGTAACATGGTCAAAAACAGAACATGAAGTAAAAGATACATGATTACAGTAATTCCAAGATCACGAGATTTGAGTACTTAAAGTCAGCACCTCCTCTATGCTCTGTGGTTATTTTAATCATGTTCCCCTTTACACCAAAGCTAACTTTGAAGTTCAATATCTTACATTAACAATAAAACAATGTTCTAACTGGTCTATAAAACTCAAGAAAGAGACTTTAAAATACTTATTAAAAAGCTAATATTCAATAAAGGTGAGACTGTTCATTAGTATGGCCTGTTTAAGCAAGTTGTAAATTCCATAGAAATTTTAGAATTATTACATTTTTAACATAAGAAATTCTACTTAATTAATTCTATATTACAAAAAATTGAAATCATGCTAAAATAAATATATAATAGTATTATCTATGATATTTATCATAGTGAAAGATTATAAAAAGAACCTCAATGATCACCAGTTGGGTACTAATTAAATAAAGTATAGCCTATTATGCAATACCATAGAGCCATTAAAGAGAAAGCTGTATATGAGCATCTTTAAAGATCTACATAAAGCCATTTGTACAGACCAAGAGGGAATATTAAGCACTCACACTCTAGTAACGGACAATATGACTCAACTTGGAATGTTTTTTTATCACAGTAATCCGCACAAGTCAGTTTACTCACTCTCAGTTACACTTGCTCGGTTGCACACTGGTGACCGTACAACTAATGAAGCTCTGTACCAGCTCTAGAAAGCAGCTCGTACCTGTTAAGTTCCCACTGAGGTTACCTACTGTTATTTTCACTAATAGGAAAATATGACCTAAGCATGGTACCAAAAAGTAAAGGAAAAGACAGAGTAAGCATTGCCAATCCATATGGTTCTCGGGGTCAAAAGATATAAATAGGCTAATTGAGAAATGACAAAAAAACTGGAGAATGTATGTTCTATCCCAAGAGGACAGTCAATGTAAAAACTCTGTCATGTGGGGGAAAATGAATTTTATGTAAAATACATAATTTTTGAGTTTTAGAAGCTAATACTTTCTGTAAAAATAGTATTACATAAGTCTAATAAAACATGGAGATGTTAATTATGGCCAATTGTCCATTGATATGAAAACTTTCATGCATTACACTGATTGAATGTATACAATTTCAAATACATAAAGAATAAACAAAACGCAAATTTTAAAGTGGCAGCACTAGATAAACTCGTAGGTGGGGATATTCAGTTTCATACTTTACCATGCTACTATTACAGATTTGTAACACAAAGATACTTTAATAGGGGGCTGAAGAGACAGCTCAGTATTTAAGAGCACTGGCTGCAGTTCTAGAGGGCCTGGGTTCAATTCCCAGCACCACATGGCAGCTCACAACCATCTGCAACTCCAATTCTAGAGGGTCTGACAACCTCACACAAACACACATGTAGGCCAAACAGCAAACGCACATAAAAATAAAAGAATAAATTATTTTTAAAAACATATTGTAATAGGTTGTTTTAAACAAAGAGAATGACAAAAATTAAGCTTTCCTACTTGCAATTTAATTAATTTAAGTGTAACTTGTACAATGTGGGCATTAATTTTACAAACATACAATTTTTAAAGTTTACATTAAAACAAAATGTTCAGCACTAACTTTTAAATACATAAAGAAAGGGCTCGAACCATTAAAATGTTTCATCATTTTTATATTTAAAAAATAATATTTTGGGCATTCAAGTTATTTCCAAGATATTCAAGTATTCTTAACCAAATAGAGTCTAAAGATCATGTAAATTACTTTTTTCTTAATGTTTAAAAAAAACATAAAATAGGTTAAGTTTTAAAGTTTAATTTTAATTTTTTTTTTTTTTTTTTTTTTTTTTTTTTTGGTTTTTCAAGACAGGGTTTCTCTGTGTAGCCCTGGCTGTCCTGGAACTCACTCTGTAGACCAGGATGGCCTCGAACTCAGAAATCTGCCTGCCTCTGCCTCTGCCTCCCAAGTGCTGGGATTAAAGGCGTGTGCCACCACTGCTCAGCTTAAAGTTTAATTTTTAAGTACTCAAATTGAATTTATTTTCTTAGCAATTTTTTTTTGTTTTTCTTAACATTTCAGTATCAGGCAAGACAACTAGTCATGGTCCTGAAATTGTCAAATACAAAGAAAACCACTTATTTTGGTAACATTTAACTTCTGATTCTCTAAACTGAAAGACAAAATGTTTATGTTTAGACTCTCACTTCAAGTCTAATTTCATATATAATTTTTAGCAAAGACACTTTTTAATACTTCCCAAAGATATAATAGGTTAGGATCTAAGAAGGGACTATCATGTACACAAACATTATAACTGAAATTAATATATTATAGATTCAGGTATTGAAGTCTATACTAACAAATCTTCAGAATAGATTAAAAACATAATGGTTAAAAATATAGTCACACCTATGCTTGAATCTTGATACTGCCGCTAGTATAATCCTAACCAAGTTACATAACCTCTCTACTCTTCAGGAAGTAATGAAAGGAATAAGATAGTACCTTTTTAAAGTTGTATAGATTAAATAACATATCCAAAGAATTTAATATAAACATAATATATAAGTGCCCTATAAATGTCTTTTAAACTTTATTCAGCAAAAAAAAATCATGTTCAGTGTCTTATCATAGCAGAAAAGGTATAGAAACTTAAATTTTTTTAATCAAAACTTGCTAAATGTGAAAAAGATCAAGTTCTGAAGTTATACTTAAGTCATCCACATAAAAGGTAAAATACAGCAACACTATATTCCCTTCAATGCAATGTAAATAAACCATGAATGTTCTCAAGTCAGTGTTGGAATATAAATGCCAAGGGCAAAAGACAATTTTTTATTTACTGCTGTATTACTTGACAGAGGGACTGATGTTTCAGAAATTCATAAGTATATCATTCATTTGTTTCTCATACTAATTCTACACAGTAAGCATAATTACATATGTTTAAACCCAAGGACAGTAACATTAATTAAAAAAAAAAAAGGGACAGAGGAGGTATAACTTTGACAAATGTCCATGTTGTTGTATTGATCATTAAAAGAATGAACCTTCAAACTAAAAAAATTTCAAATGTTTACCAACAGTTTCAGATTGTCAAGATATTTTTTAAATAATTATATTTTATTTATATGTATGTATTTGTGTATATCATGTGTGTGCAGGTGTCCTCAGAGACAAGGAGAAGGCATCAAATACCCAGAGCTGAGGTTACATATTGTTGTACACCACCTGGTGTGGGTATAGGGAACCAAACCCAGGTCCTCTGGATGAGCAGTAAGTACCCTTAACTTCTGAGCAGTCATCTCTTCAGCCCTGTCAAATGTTCACTTTTTATGAAGATATCAAATTCCAATAATCTAAAATAATTATGTAAAATATGGTCAACAACTAAAGCACTATCTGAAAATTTGATACAAAACACAGCATTATATCATATTTTATTATACATCTATCAACTGTCAGTCCAATAATAACAGCCAAGTACTAGTTTATATAAATGTTGCTGGGTGGCTGCTTTCTAAGGTAGTGTATATATTTTACAGCACCTATTTTTTTTTATTTAATTACCTTCTATGTAATTATTTCATTAGTAAGAAATAAAACAAAAGAAGCAAGAAATGCAAACACCCACGTGAAGATTTTTAAAACTTAGTTTTAATAAGATGTATACACATGAAACTGCTAGAAAACCACGCAAAAACAACATAAAGAGAAAAAGGGGTTAGAAATACAGTCTAGCTATTTTCACATTCATTATCTTTGCTCTTAAAGGTTTATATTGAAGAAGAAATATGTTGCCAGTGTAATTCTGGAAAAGGAAACAAATTCAGAGAGGTTAAATAACTTCCCTGAATAAAAGGAGTGGAGGGATAAGAACACCAACCCATCTACAAAACTTTTGACCCAAAATGTGTCCTGCCTACTAGATGTGCAGGGACAAAGATGGAGCAGAGACTGAGGGAATGCCCACCCAATGACTGCCCCCAAAGTGAGACCCATCCCATGGACAAGAACTTAATCCCTGACACTATTAATGATACTGTTATGCTTGCAGACAGGAGCCTAGCATAACAGTCCTCTTAGAGGCTCCACCCAGCAGCTGATTGAAACAGATGCAAAGACCCACAACCAAACATTGGATGGAACTCAGGGAGTCTTATGGAAGAGTTAGGGAAGGATTGAGGGACCTGGAGGGGAAAGGGACTTCACAAGATGACCAATAGAGTCAACTAAACTGGACCCTTGAGGGCTCCCAGAGACCATCAACCAAAGAGCATACTTGAGCTGGACCTAGGGTTCCCCCCTTTACCCCTCACATATGCAGTAGATGTGCAGCTTAGTCTTCATTCTGGTCCCCCAACAACTGGAACACAGGGTTGTACCTAAACCTGTTGCCTGTCCGAGAATCCCTTTCCTGTAACTAAGCCAGCTTGTCTGGACTTAGTGGGAGAGGATGTGCCTAGACCAGTAGAGACTTGACCTGTGGGGATGACGTGATACCCAGGGGCCCTCCCTCCTCTCAGAGAAGAAGGGAAGAGGGATGGAGAGAAGGACTGTGTAAGGGTAGACCCAGAAGGAAGAGGGAAGTGATTAGGCTGTAAAGTGAATAAATTAATTAATTATTATACATGTTACTCTACAATCCCAAACAGACTTTATGATAAGTAAGTAGGTAGGTATTTTACGACACCATGTTCTTTAAATCTTTACCAAAGTATCCTAATGCTAGAAAAGAGTTTCAAATCCCAGAATAGGAAGGGGCTGGAGAAGATGGCTCAGCAGTTAAAATCACTTGAGCCTTTTTCAGAGGATGGGGTTCAGTTCCCAGAACCTATATCAGACAGCTGACAACTGCCTATAACTTCAGCTCCAATGGATCCAAAGCCCACTTCTGCCCTCCCTAAGCAACTAAATGCACACAGGACACATACAGACAAAAAGGCATGCACATACACATATACACAAATAAAATATTTTTAAAAACAGACTGGGAATCAACTAATGTGTTCTCTTTAAATTTCTTTGACATTTCTGATTTTATTTTAAAAGTACACATATATTCCACACTTTATGTCTGATTTACTTATGCTTATTTTAATGGCAATTTAATTTACAAATGATCAAATATAATTGATACTGCAAAAATACTGTTTGTCCCTACAGCTTAGACTCTTTAAGAGTCAGATTATCCCTTGATATAATGCCATATACCTCAAAACTATGGTAATGTATTTTTACATCTCCTTTTCTAATTTGTTTTTCAAAGTAGCAATTTTGTTAAGTATAATAGAGTTAATTCTTCTCTTTCAGTACACATAAATACTGGTAAGATACTGTGAAAGTTATTGGAGTTAAGTCATAAAATTTTCAAAAAGTTCTATTTAATCAATTAAATTAGCTTATTAATGAATTAGCTTATTAATTCATTAAACGACCTGGAAAGAATCTCTGTTTCACAATATTAAAATTTACTTTTTGAGATCACTCAAAATTGCTTTAATTGGTATACATTTAACCAGATAAAGTAATATTTTCTTCTTTCTTTCTTTTTTTTCCTCAGCCCAGATCCAAAGGAAGAAAACTTTGTGGACTACACTGCTTTCTTCTTCCAAGATGTCTTTTTTTAACACCTCAAATTCCAAATATACTTCATTGTTCTTCAATCCTATTTACAGAAGCAAAGTATATATTTTGTCTACTTAACTGACGTCCAAAGAAGTATCCTGTTCAACTTATTCAGCAATCTATCACTAGCAAGAGTAAAAATAGACTCTTATTCACCACTTCTTCCTAAGTAGCATACTGTTGATTCTCTTCTACATTCTCTGAAGCCATGTAGTCAAAAACTTCACTTATTTTCATTTTGTATGTATCAGTGTTTTGCCTGCATGGATATACATTTACCATATGCATGATTGGTGCTCAAGGAAGACAGTTTCAGACAGGGTGAGCTTTCATTTGATTGCTGGGAACCAAAGTCAGGTCCTCCTACAAGAGTAACCAGGGCTCTTAACCAATCAGCTATCTCTCCAGCCCTCATACGTGTTTTTAGTATAGTTGAAACTTGCTATATATCAACTAATAACTTATAGTCTTTGGCAAGTAATATTAGTATTAAGTTGATTAGAAGTTAAATTGGAAGCTGGGATAGAGTGCTTGCCTAGCATGAACAACGCCCTGGGTTTAATCCTCGTACTTGATAAACTTGGGCATAGTAACACATGCCTATAATCCCATCACTGGGAAGGTAGAAGCAAGAGGATCAGAAGTTCACATTTGTCCTTGCTTACGTAGTGTAAGGCCAACAGCTTTTTTTCTATATTGAATAAATCACTCATTTTCTCTAATATTGCTTACATCTATGAATTCATGAAACAACCTAGTTGAGAAGTAGACTTCTTTTTAATTCTAAGTCTCCTCCCCAAAAAGGTAAAATTGCCATAACACACAATTCCTTACATAGAATTTAGGTTTTATTTTCAGTAGTGACTTGCCTACCTAATGACATTATTCTTAAAATAAAAATGTATTTATATATCATTAACAGCCAAAGGGCTTTCAGAAAAAATATAGCTGGGAGTACAGCTCAGTGGTAGTGCTTACCTAGATTGTAAAAATCCCGAGTTCAATCTACAGAACAGAAAGGGGGTGCAGGGAATAGTATTGTATGACTAAAAAATAAAATAAAAAATAAATGTTTGGACAACCCTAGAGTTGAAAAGTAGCATCTCCTCAGCTGACAATGTAGTGTTTTGTTTGATTTTCTAAACAACTATTCCTGAATGAGTGAAGTACTAATAAATGTTCGTGTAACTGTAATATCTTTATGTTCTAGCTTTTATTTAATTTCTACTGCTACTCTTATATTTGTTCAAACATCTCTTAGTAATTTCAATCAACAATTTAATATAGAAGTATATAATTATTAGAGGAAAAAAGGAGTTTAACCTAGCCACATATGGTGGTACACATCTATAATTATAACACTCCAGTGCAGAGGCAAGAGATCCCAGGTTCAAGACCAATTTACAATTTAGGTCATACAGAAAGGTTCCATCAAAAAAAAAAAAAACCACTTTTTAAGAAAAAAAAATCATTCACAAAAAAAAAAATCATTCATCTTTTTCTAAAATGTCAAAATTTAGGTAATGAATTATCATCTTTTTTTAAGTACCTTGGTACCAAACATTATCAGTGTTACCTACTAAGATACAGAATTCACACTGGAACATGATTTCCACTGTTGCAGGCATTCATTATTTCCCTGGCAATATTGCTATAGAAGTTTTAAAGTAATAGAAGTACTTACTGCCTTGATAAACAATTTCTTTCAAAATAGGAAAAAGAGGATAAAACGTGACACATACAAAGTATACTGTCTGCTATGTAATTGCTAAGACTAGCTCCTAGTATAAATACTATTAAAGTTGTTGAAAAAGATTCTACATCTGCCCTACATCTCTAGTTTTGTGGTAGGAGGTATTTGTTTACCTGTCTTACATTAATCATTATCAAATTATCACTAGTCTCTGCTATAAATAGTAACATAATTAGAGAACATTAGAAAAGGAAACATTACTAAAATACCAGATAGACTTAGGTCACCAAAAACTACACAATTTTCCTTTCCTACAAATCTACACCAAATAATGACAAGTAATATGTTTATTCTTAGAGGTACATAACATAAAATGTTTCAATGTAGGGCTGGAGAGGGCTTTGGTGGAAAGAGTTGCTTCTGAGAAGCCTGGCAACCCGAATTTGACCACCAAGATTCACATGGTAGAAACGGAGAACTGGCATTTGAAAGTTCTGACCTCCACATATGCTCCATTACACCACATGCACACAAATAAAATTAGGAGATGTACAATCTAGTTTCATATATATACTGTATAGACATTCTTATTTTCCTGATAAAGAGGCAGTATAACTAACGGCATTACTTTATTACAAGCTGAGTTTTAAATCCTAAATAATTCAAGACAGCCCCCCCAAAAAATGCCATTGCTAAACATTTCCCTTTCTTTTAAAATTCAAAAAAAAAGTTAATTCATATAGTAAGCTGCACAGACTGTACTATATTTGTTAAATTCATAACTGATATGAAGATCAGAACAACACTGAGGGAATGGAGGGTTTCAGAGAACATTCCACATTTCCCACTACCTTTGTAAAACAGATTTAGACAAAACACTTAAAATTACTATTGTGAAACATGCTAGGAGACTTTTTTGTCCCTCCACCCCAGCCTTGAAATTGAGATCTTTCTTTGACCTCAGTCTGACCAGAGCTGAGGTTATGGACATATACCATCATGTCCAGCACCTGGGCATTTTCTTAAATCATTCCTTCTACCTTGAAGAAAGTTACAAACTGCCAGGGCCATGGTGGTATACACCTTTAGTCCCAGCACTCAGGAGGCAGAAACAAGCTGGTCTCTGAATTTAAGGCCAGCCTGGTCTACAGATGGAGTTCCACAACAGTCAGGGCTACACAGAGAAGCCCTGTCTTGAAAAAAAAAAAAAAAAAGAAAGAAAGAAAAAAGAAAAGAAAATAGAAAGTCATAAACCAGCTGGATATGATGGCATACCCGTAATCCAGAGATAAGGAGTGAGATGGCAGAATGAAGAATGCAAGGCTAGCTAGGACTGCATAGCCATGGAGAAAGGGAGAGAGAGAGAGAGAGAGAGAGAGAGAGAGAGAGAAAGAGAGAGAGAGAGAGAGAGAGAGAGAGAGAGAGAGAGAGCCAGAAATTATAGCTTGAAAGAATCACAGTTTCAAGTGTAACCTTTTAATCTACTCTAAAATTCAGGAAAAAAAAAATAATTTAAAGTAAAACTGTTCTAAAAATCCCAGAACTTGAATGACACTGCTTCACTTTAGGAGGGTTGTTTTTCCCTCTGTTCAAGATCACATGGAATGTCAATCCACTGAACTAAGCTGTTTGTAATAAAATCAATTTCTCACAGATTGGAAGTTAGTGCTATTTCTTCTCATTTCTCTCCATGCTTTTAGGTTCTATCATAGTAATATTGTATTTATCCCAGTAACTCTTCAAGAAAAATCCCTAGAGTTACTTCTGATTTCAAATATCCATTTTATCATCAAACTCTATTGTCCTGTTACCATTTCATCTAAAACCGCAGCTTCTTTTCATTCTTCAGCTACACCACCGGTCTGGCTGGCTTCAGACTTTTCCTCCCGGACTGCTGGACTTCATTCTCCTGAGACTGCTCCTCTGAACTGTCCTTAATTCCACTGCCAACCTTCTCTCCCTGACATTATGCCGCCTACCTCTTCACCTGGGCCTTCCAAGGCCTTTCTACTGCATTTCCATTCTGCTCCAGAGTCTCATCTTCAATCACATACTTACTTATAAGGTTGCTGCTACTGACTTTCAACTCCCCTTTAAACTGCCAGTTTCTTCTTGACCCTATTAAATGCACTAAACTTTTCCTTCAGGTAATCACATTTTCTGTTAATCAATTTGAACACAGAATCTCTTTAGCATCTACGCCCAAAATTCACAGGCAATATATTTAGACAACTTTTGTACACTAATGATGCATTTTTCAACTGACCACTTATCAGTGTTATCCCTATCAGAGCATAGACAAGGGCTGTATCTTTCAAACCATTCTGTGAAACACCCATGTACTGTCACTTGATCAAAATAAGATAATTAACTAAGTAAAAATGCAGGGTAAGAGTTAACAAACCATGCTCTTTAAAAACAAACCCTTCAGTTTAAATTTTAAACATCTAGGGCCTTTCCATTTCTACAGACAGCTGACATATTTTTTTTGTTTCTATAAAATTTCACTTTCACTTGTCTATTAATTTTCAAAAACCATGGCCAAAATCAAAAGTTAATGGTTGGTAAAGGGTATGCACACTCACATCACACTGTCTGATTCTTTAAAACTCAACAAGCTCAAATCTAAGAACTGTAACCTACAACTGAGTTTCCATACAAGGAAACAGCTGCACGCCATCTGCATATTCTGACGGAGGGGTGTCCTTCCTTGCAACTGATTTCGATTAGTATCTTTACTCCAGAGGCTTCGATTCCGAAAAATTCAATACACTGCTTTTCACATCTGTAAATATGCATCATGGAAAGGAAACCCAGTTACTAAAAAGGGGGAACAAGAGCAGGGGTATCCTCTTTTCATGAAAGTCAGCAGCTAAATTAAGCACTGTAGTCGGTATCTACTGGCAGAATCAAAGATTTGTTTCTACTTTATAATAAAAGCAAGTTTCATTCAATTTAGTTCCTTCCCGGGCCTCATCTCAACCTGTCAGAATTCTACAAGAAAAAAAATTTAAATGAAGTAGGGAAGGCAGTAGGATTCCCTTCTACATAGCTTCTTTTTCTGAAATCACATCACTAAGTCTTGGATTTCCTTTACTCCACAGTAAGTCTCAGACTCCAAATATAATTCTTTAACCCCCGCTTCTCCATTCAATCACACTTGCACCATGCCAACTACAGAACCACAGCCGAAACCCCTACAAATAGGCTTGCTATTCATCTTGGAAGTCGTGCCCTGCAGCAACTGCCTATCTCCAAACTCAGGAATATCACCCAAATACAACGCAACGGAATCAGACATGCAGAGCACACACGACTTCCGCGAGGGAGGGAAACGCAACCCGGGAAAAGTGCGCTCCTCACCAGCCTCGGGACCATCCACCAGGGAGTGAGAATGAGGGGTTCCCAAAAGGGAGGGGGAGAAAAGAACCCGACTGGGGGAATCCTTCCTTCTCAAGGAAAAAAGAGAAAGAAAAAAAGAAAGAAAGAAAGGCTGGATCTCCCGGCCACGGGAAGCAGCCGGTCCTCGCTGACAAGAGGCAGACAGAAGGAAGGCCCTCTGCTAGGAAAGGCAGAAGGAAGGCACTTTCCGGGGTCCGGACTAGAGCCGATCACCCGGCTCCCGGGGGAGGTGAGGAGTGTCCCGTCGTCTGCGGAGGGGACACCCGGCACGCAAAGGGGCAGCACAGGCGGAGCAGAGTTCGCATGCCGAACCCCGAGTCCTGTCAGGCAGGTGCCATGGGGCCGCCGAGTGGGGGGAGGGGAGAAAAGGGGGTGGAGATGGGATTCCCCCCTCTCGGAAGAGCTTTAGTGGAGGAGGCGCCCGGCCAACCCCGAGCAGCGTGCTTCAGACTGCGGAGCCGGGATCCCGCCGCCCGCACCGGCAGCGCGGAGCCCCGCAGCGCCCGCCGCACCGGCCCCTCGGTCCCCGGGGGCCAGAGACTTTGGCTGCTAGGGCTCTGGGGGCCTGACACCCCACCCGGCCTGCCCCAGCTCCCCGGGGAGCACACGGGAACACCCGAATCCCCAGCAGCTCTCAGCGGTTGTAAAATACACCCCCCGGTCCCCCTCCTCAGCTTGCCCTCTTCCCGAGGCCGCAGAGAAGCACCACGGCGGGCGAGAAACCTCCGGCAAGTCGAGGACAGCGGCCGTGGCGGCCCCCCGACCTCCTCCCCCGGTTACCTGTGAGGACTCCGACACGGATTTGATGGTCGTGGTTTGTGAGGATCATTCCCTCGGTCGCCATGTTTCCCAGCGCAGTCACCGCACTGACAGGAGCCGGGAGAAGCCGGAGCCCGGAGCGCGCCGGCCGGGAGCGCGCTTGCCTTGGAGAGCGCGAGAGCGAGGGCGCCCGGGGAGCGCGAGGCGAGCGGGAAGGAGGGGGCCGAGCGCCCGGTGGCCTGCGTGGGGGAGAGGCCGCGCCAGGAGCGCGCGGGTCCGCGGAGGGGGCGGAGTCGGGCCGCGCGACCCCGAGTCCGGCCGGGAGGAAGCGATCCTGGGGTGGGAGAAGCGGCGGCCTCGCGGAAGACAGAGCGCGGAGGCGGCGGGGCAAGGCCGGCGAGACCCAGAGGCTCTGCGGAGTGAGACCCAAGACGCCTGGATGGCAAGAGACTGAGGGGAAAAGGGAGCACACGCTCTGGAGGTTGCGGGGGCGGACTCGGGGACAGGGGCGGAGCTACACCCCGAGGCGTGCAACTCGTGGAGAGTGAGGGGAGGAGTGCGAGCTCGGCTGCAGAGTGCCAGGAGCGGGAAGGAGCCGGCCCAGCCTAGAGTGGGACTGAGGAACGTTCCTGGGCGCGCGAGTAGCGCGGGATTGGCTGGGCGGACGCGGTGCGGGTGCGCGCGAGGCACGAACGCAGCCTCGGCGGGCCCCAGACAGAAGCAATCCCCCGCCGAGCCTGCATCCACGTCAGTTATCCGCCGCCTCAGGCCGGCTGTGCTGGCGGCGGACCACTCCGGACCAGCTGCGGCAGCGAGGTGGGCTCGGCTCCTCTGAAGGCGTGGGAGAACCTAGAGGTGGCTTAGGAAGCTGCATGGGTGGCAGAACGGTGGCCACTGTGACAAGAGTCCCCTCTCGGGCAGAGACAGGTTACCCTGTGCCGCCCCAGCTTTGACCCGCAGTCAGTTCTCCCTGACTGGATTTCGGTCTGACTCCGCTTTCGTCCTTCTCAGAGACAGCCTACCAAACCTCGCAGATGAAGCTTAGGTGTCTGCAGCAGGGCACATAGCTGGCTTCTCTCTGTCATCCCCCAGTTGTGGCCCTAAGCTTCCTAGCCACGATCTGTGCTTTTTTTGTGAAACCTATCCATCTACTTAGACTAAGTGCAAGTGTCATACACGTTGAACCACAGTCAGTTGCCATGACATTTAAGTTTCATTTTAGTATTTCTGGAATATGGAATTACTATGAAAATTTAGCCATTTAGTTACGTGTCTTTTTCATAAAGTGTTATTAACCACCTCTAACTATTTTGTGTATTTTACTAAATACCCTTTTCTGGCTCTCTCATTTTTTTTAAAGTGTGTGTATGTTTTTTCATTGTTCACCGTAGTAAAATCTAAAAACCAAACAAAAAAGTATCAAATATTTTTGATACCAAACAAAAAAGTATCAAAGTATTTAATAATCTGCACTTCGTCTAAAATCTCAGTTATATGGTTATATGGGGTATGTATTGTTCCAGTTAGAACATGGTATTACTCACCCTGTTCACCAAAGATCCACACTGTGTCTTTAAATAATAGAGTACAAAAGAAATGATGGGTCGAATTGAGGAAGGATAAAATAATTCGTGTTTGAAGATATGTATAGCTGATATTTCGGACAGTGGATTCAAGTTTTAAGCCAGATCATGAACTCACCTCCCATAATTACTACCAAAGATCCTGGTGGCAAAAGAAGTCCTAACTAGTTTCAAAAGAGGGAGATTGGTGAGAAAGTGTGCCCAAATGTATCATTTATCTCAAACTAAAGATAAAATTGCTGATGACATCATAAGCTTTCAAGCCTATTCTATTCTATGTGGTACATGCAAATTCTATCTGATTGAAAGTTTCTTAGTATTTAGAACTTCTAAACCTGCCCACTAACAAGTTCCTTCAAACTTTAAAGGTTAATAGATTAAATGGTCATGCCTTTCAACTTCGAATATTTTATAATTTTTCATGTGAAAATAACTAGCACTTTCACAAATCAATAATAGAACAAAGGACTTTCTACATCTATAATAGTAGTAATGGTGAATTTCATTTTCTTTTCTGTACTGTTTCGTGAACTCGAGGCCTCATACACACTAAGCAAGCACTTTAGAACTAAGTCTGGTGTAATTCATTAAAATGTTGTGTAGGAGGAATATGAAATAAGTCTTAAGATTACATGGATTATTATATTTTACTAAATATCAGTACTAAGATTGCTGAAAAATAATGAAATTATTAGGCAGTTGAAGATGCTTGTCTTTCAACTATTTTGTTCAATTCATATATTCCTCTCCCAAATTTCATAAGCTACAACGATTAAAATTAATACAAGAAAAACTTTACTGTCCTCAGATCCCACAATTTTCCTGTGATTTCCATTTCCATATTATCTATGGTCCAAAAATATTAAACAGAAAATTCAAGCTAGAAAGTATATATGATCATACATGTATTTCATTGTATACATGTATGGCATTCTGAAGGATAAAGAAAGTTTAAAAAATGAAGTTCCTCAAGGTAAATCAAAAGTTTTGAATGCACACCATTCTCAGTGTAATACAGTCACATGTATTTCCATTTGGTCCTGCCTGTACTGTGAATCATCCCCCCCTGCCCCTCCCCCCATTCAACCCACCTAAGCAGCCCATCCCTTAGTCACTGAACATTATCTTGGTCATTAGGACACCTGTCTCAGTACCAAGTGCTTAGTGGTAGCAATTGAGCTATGCCGAAGCTGTAAAATGCACCCAACATTGAAAAGGTAAAAGCTCTCTTGATGTTAGAGTGAGAACTAATGTGTAGAGTGAGAACTAATAAGGAAAATCTAAGATTTGATACTGTGAAATTTCTAGTATTCATTGGAAGTCTTTGAATCATAGTGGAATTGCCATATTACAGTATATGGCACTATTACAGTATAGAAACATCTCAAAAGTCATTCTAAAATCAAGTGTCAAGGAAAATTTTCTGGATAGTAGAAGTAAAGTGGCAGTTTCAAACATTAGCAGTTCATCTTAGGAACCTCAGGACCAGGAAAATGTTGAGTTTGGAAAGAATTGGAGTTGGCCAGAAGTTTATTGTGTTTATATGAATTAAATAATTAAAAATAAGAGTTTACCATCTAAAACAACATAGAAGGTAAACATAGAGTTTAAGTATGAAGGTGAAATATGTTCATCAGAAGAAATCAAATTTAAGGGATTTTTTTTTCTAAAAGTAGTGTATTTACACTTTACTAATATCTGCTTTTTCTTTCATATATTAGAATTTCAATGTAAACAAGGCAAAATCTTACTGGGCTTTGCTGGTGCAAAAAAATACTCAGCTACAGACACTTTTAGAATGCATTATACCACTAAGGCTTAGTTCACAGTGTCTTTTCTGATTGGCTAATGTCCAGAACTAAAACTGACTCCATTAAGAATCTGTTTGAGCACCCTTTCAAATATATTTAATACCACCAAATAGTACACTTTCCGATGGATAAAATGGTGGACATTGTATGTATCTTGCTACAATTAAAAAGAGAGTAGAAAATGAAGCTTTGATTTTAACCAATATTTTCCTCAAAGAAAGCTGAATCATCAAGATGAAGTTCAGATTGCATCATTATCCTAGGATCATCATAACTAAGTACCGTAAACTCTGGGCTAAACTACATATTTATATCTCATACCTCTGAGGCTAGAGATCCAAAATCAACTTGGCAGTAAAACTACACATCCTCTGAAAACTCTAAGAACAGTTCTTTAGCAGTTGGGTCCACTCTTATTCCTAGCTTCCTAAACTAGCTTCTTTTATTATTGTAGAAACAAAATTACAGACAAAAGCAACAAAAAAAACTTACAAAGTATTTATTTGGACTCCTTTGATGCTAGTTGTTCACGGGAAGGAAGTAATAGTATTAGGAGCGTGTGGCAGAAGGTTACATTGTATCTTCAGGAAACAGTGATAATGGTGGGACTCATCTAGCGTCTCCTTTTTCAGTCCCTGACTCCAACCCTGGGAATGATACTACCAAGTTACAATGGGTCTTCCTCCTCAGTTATCCTAATACAGAGAATGCTTCAGACACCTGCCTTAGGACCTTGTTTTCATGGTGATTCTAAATCTCATCAATTTGACAATCAAGACTGGTCATCAGACACCCAGATTTCTCTACTCTTTCCTGGGGTTCCCGATATATACCACCACCCACATAGTCTCTTGCTGATAGAGAGTAATTAAAGTTCTCAGGTCTATACTGAAAATGTACAAATGTAGAAAATCATAACTTATTTACATAGTTGTTTATTTGATATTTGATATAAAGGTAACCTGAGATGACAACAAAAAAGTTTCTGAATTGTAAAGAAAGTATCAGAATTTTTTTCTTAATCAAAAAAAATAGAGAAAAAATATATTAGATTTTATATATGAATGAGATCATGTGTCTAACATTTCATTTTACATAGAGCTTTTCTGGCTCATCATGATGATGCAGGATTTTCTTTTTATCACTAAATATTGCACACACAATTCACATCTTCATCCATTCATCTGTCATTGGACATCTAGTTTGATTCTCTGTTGTTGAGGCCCAAGCTGGCCCACACTTGGGGTTGCCAAAATGTCGGACTGCTCTGTCAGTGTTGAAACCCGCACTGCAAAAAACCTTGGGGGCTAAGTTAGAGCCTGCACTGCCCCAGGCTGCTCCAGTCCACTGGTCGGGGGTTTAGCAAGAGAGAGAGTGAGGATGGATGCGAAGAATGGAGACCAGAGTGTGATTCAATCTCGTTTATTCTTCAGTCAGTCTTCTTAGTCTAAGTCGCAAGTCTTGAGTTCCTAGTCCCTAGTTCCTAGTCCCTAGTGCCTCCAAGTTCCAAGTTACTTCTTCCAAATGCTAAGTGTCTAATGCCTAATAACTGACTCCAAGTTGTACTGTCTAATTCCAAGTTCCAAGTTGTACTCTGTCAAGTAATCTGTTGTCTGGTTCTCTTATCTCTCTTCTGTCTGCCTCTTGCCTTTTATATGTCTCACTTCTAAGCCATGCCTCTAAATCACGCCCTTAAGTCATGCCCTTAGGCCTTGTCTCTAAATCTAATCTCTAAGTCACGCCCTTAAGTCTCAACTCTAAATCACACCTTTAAGTCTCACACACCCAAGGGAAGATCCTGGGTATCTAAAACAAGATGTTATCAGAGTATGCTCAGCTGTTGTAGGCTAATTTAATCAAGTCTCTTGTCAGGGTATATGGCTCAAGATGGCTGCAAGGGTGATAGCCGCCTTCTGTTGGCTCCCCACACTCTGTCTTGGCTATTATGACTAGTTATGGAGTAAACATGGAAGTGCAGATGTCCCATCAGTATTCTAACTAGTTTCATGTTCTCTTGTAGGTAAAAATGGCTGGGGAAATGCAGGGTTCCCTATGCCTTGATGTGGGTAGTTGGCTGGGAATGCCCTGGGTTCCTCCAGCTGGAAGTTAGGCCTGGCTGCTCACTAAAGGCCTCTCTACGGCTCCTCACGGTGGGGCCCCAATACACGAGAAAGTCCTTGAGTTTCCAAAACCAGTTTATTGACATGAAGGATGCTGAATGGATCTGGAAGCACCCCCCCCCCCCAAACCCAGGGCAGTCCTGAGTTAAATAGGGATGGGAAGGGGGCGAGGGGCTGGGGAGGAATGCTTAATTAGCTCCACCCTCTGGCCTTCAGGTACCTCATTAGTATATAAATCTCTCTAGGGCCTGAGGCCTGTTTATCACCTCTACCTGTGTATGTGACTGAAGGGTGCAGGTTGAATGGAGATCAGACCTCGTGTCAGGAGCCTGGGTTCTGGGGGTGTGGCTGAACCCATAACCCAAGAACCAGGATACCCTTCCATGACCCAACATGACATCTTCTTTCTTTTTTCAATCTTCCTGGTTTTGTTGGGGTTTTTAACATTTGTTCTCCCTCCACTCACTATGTATGCATATATATCTGTTGCGAGAGGGAAGGTGCTGGGAGGACAACTTGGGGGAATTGTCTTCTTCCACTTTATGAATTTCAAGGATCAATAGCAAGTCCTCAGTCTTGGCAGCGAGCACCATAACCTGCTGAGCCATCTCAACAGTGCTAAACTTCCTGTTCTGAGGATCCCCATAGTATGTTCAGTAGTCAGTCTACTGGTTTACATTCCTGCTGATGCTCAGCTCCCTCTATATGTCCACCAGCACTTACGTCTTTCTGATGACCACCAGTCTGTTGGGGCGAGATACATTTTATTATGGTTTTAATTTCCATTTCTCTGCCTTACCTATCTGTTGCCCGTTTTCATATCTTCCTTTGAATATCTAATAAAATGTTTTGTCATGTTTCTAACCAGATTACTTGGTTTTGCTGTTGAGTTTCTAACATCGTCTGGAGATTTAGTCTCTTGTCCGATGTACAGTCTTCACATATTTCTCCCACTCTATAGTTTTTTTCTTCCCTTTGGTGTTTCCTTTGTTTTGCTTTTTAGTTTGATGCCACCCTATTTGTCTTTTTAAAATCTTGTTTTATTGCTTGTGCTTTTGAGGTATTATCCAAGAGTCCTTGCCTAATAAACTGCTGAAAAATGTTTCCTCTATCCTTTTTCCTATTTAATAGTTGCATAGTTCAGGCCTTACATAGAGTTTCATTTGTCTGCATTACTTTTTTATTTTTGTGTGTGGTGTGTGTGTGTGTGTGTGTGTGTGTGTGTGTGTGTGTGTGTGTGTGT
>JANHMN010000022.1:7466490-7577466 GCA_030674055.1 Rhabdomys pumilio | reverse complement strand
TGTGTGTGTGTGTGTGTGTGTGTGTGTGTGTGTGTGTGTGTGTGTGTTTTCACATGCACGTGTGACACAATATGTGTGTGTAGAGATCAGAGGACAATGTCAGGAATTGAATTTTATTCTCCTTTCTCTGTATGGGTCCCAGGGATCAAACTCAGGTCCTTAGGCTTGGCAGCAGACACTTCTACCTACTTTGCCATCACCAGTAACCCACCCCCAAACATCAGTTTCTGAAGAGACTTATGTCCTCAACCACGTTGTCAGAAGTGAGGTAGCTTCAGTCTTTACTGCAACTTGATAGGCTGTGTTTGACTGGTATCCATGGGAGGTCTGCCCTTCTATGAAGAAATGGAGCCTGGTGGACTGGGAAGTGGGGCAGACTGAGAGGGGAGGAGGGAAGGGAAACCAGTGAAGTGGCTGTGGATGGATAAATTTACTCTTGGGCTCCCTGTTCTGTTCTACTAGCCTGTGTGGCTATTTTTATGTCAGTATCATGCTGTTTTGGTTACTATAGATTGTAGTATTTTGAAGTCATAGAGTGTGATACCTTTAGCTTTATTCTTTTTGGGTTTTGGTGATTTGAGGTCATTTATGACTCCCAATTTTAGTTTTTTACTTTTTCTATTAATGCGAAGAATAAATATCATTGATACTTTGATAGCAGTTGTATTTAATCCTTAAATCTCTTTAGGTAGTAGGGATATTCAACAATAATTTTTCCAACCAAATCAATGTTTTATAATTATCAGTGTAAAATCTTTATCTTTTTGGTTATTCCTGAGTATTTTTGTAGCTATTTATAAATGGTATTGTTTTCTTTTTAACATTTTAAATTTTTTATTTATTTCTTATTTATATGTATGTGAGGCCTATTTGTCTGTATATGTACCAAAGTATACAGTACCCCCACAGACCAAAAGATCCCCCTGGAACTAGAATTTCAAGTCATTGTGAATTGTCTGGAAACCAAACTTGGGAACCTCTATAAGAATAGCAAATACTCTTAACCGTGGAGCCATCTCTTCAGCCCCAGGATTGTCTTCTTAATTTCCTTTTCAGATAGTCCATTTTTAGTATCTACAAACACTATATTGTGTACTTTCAAATGGATAGTGGTGAAAATATATCAGAGATAAAGTTTTTTCATGGCATAATCAAATATCTGGGTTTGGGCACGAACACTAGAAAAATAAATAAAACTTTTAAAAAGAATAAACAAACTAATTTTGTGTGTTGATTTATATCCTGTGACTTCACTAAATTAGTGTAACAGATTTGAAGGACTGTGTGTTCAATTTTCTGTATGTAAAATCATACCATTTTTGCTGTGGTATGATTTTGCTAACAGGGAAAGCTGGACTGATGAATATTTCGTTTTTTCTCTTGACTAATTGCCCAGCTAGAACTTTCAGTGTCGTGATGAATAGATGTAATGGAAAGAACATCCATAGCTTATTCCTGATCTTAAAAAGGCTTTAAATTTTTGTCTTTGTTTAGGGTGATGTTACCAGTGGATTTATACTCTTGACTCTATTCTCTTGAAATATATGTCTTCTGGAGATATATGCTTTTAGAATTTTTACATGAAGAGATGTTGGACTTCATCAACTAATTTTCCTAACTCTAGTTTTATCTTGTCTTAATATAATGTATATTATTGTTTTACATAGATTAAACTATCCTTGCATCCCTGAGATAAGTATCACTTGGTACGAGCACATTTTTCATGTGCCATGGCATTCAGTTTGCTACTGATAAAAAGTTTTGCAAATATTTTTATCCAGGATATTTTTTTGTCTTGCTGTCACCATGCTTTTGTTGGGCTTTGATATTAGGGAATGCTGGTCCCATAGGTTCATTTTCCTGATATTCAGTTTTTTTGAGTAGCTGTAGAAGTAGTCATTTTTAAATCACTGAAGAATTCATCCATGACGCCATCAGGTCCAAAACTACTTTTCTTTTCCAGATGTTTCATTAATCAAACTTCAGGTTTCTTTGGTTTATATTTTTCTTTTTCTTAGTGGTTAATCTTGGTTTATGATACATAAATGAAATCTATTTTTTAACCAATTTTGAATTATTTTCTAGTTCCTTCAGAGTTCAATACTTGCTTGCAGTAGTTTGATCTTTTCATTTTCTGATATAGACATTTATTGAACTTCCTTTGGTGCGGTTTTGTTATGTACCATAGGTTTGGATAGACAGTATTTCTACTTTCATCCATCCTCATTTTTCCCTTGGACTCACTGGTTGTTCAGAAATGCCTTGTTTAGTTTCCATGTATTTGTAGTTTCTGAAGTTTCTCCTGTTGTTTTCTATATACCATTGTTGCCAGAAAAAAACATTTGGAATGATTCTGGTATCTAAAATATGTTAAGGTTTTCTTGTAGACTAACATATATGATCTAATTAGAAGACTTACACTGTGAAAAAAAATATGTGCACCAAACCTGTAGGGTGGAGTGTTTTGAACATTTCATAGGTCCATTTACTTTAGAGTATAGTTTAAACCCAAAGTTTATTTTCTGTGCAAATGGAATGTTGAAATCTGTTTCAACATTTTGTAATATCTCTTCTTTAGATGTAATAATAATTGCTTTATATATGGATGTATTTTGATGTTAGTTGTATATATGCCCTTCATTTAATTGATTGGGTATTATATAAACATTTTACAATATTTTACTTAAAGCCTGTTATATCTCATATAAATATACTATTCATGCCCTGTTTTCATTTACATTTGCATGGAATATTTTGTTTCTTCACTTTCAGTGTGTGTTTTTATAAATATAGTCAGTTTCTTATAGGCAAAATATTATTGGATCCTGTGTTTTTATCCACTCATTTGGCCATTTTATAGCTTTAAATTTTTATGTAACATTATTACATGTGTGTGAATACACAGGAATTTGGGGGGATATACATACTACCATGTGTGTGGAGGTTAGAGGATAGCTATTAGGAGCCCTTTATCATGGGATCAAACTCAGTCCCAGTCAGGTTTACCCTCAAGATCTTCTACCCTCTGAGCCATCTCACTAGACCTCTTTAACTTTTAATTGGAACGTTTATTTGATTTACATTTAAAATTGTTATTGACATATGAATACATGCTGTGTTATAATTGCTATAGGTCATTTGATCCTTTTATCATTTGCTGTTATTGTTTGATAGTTTTCCATAGTAATAAGCTTTTCTTTTTCTCTCTCAATTTTCTATATTCTGTAATTTTTCCTTTGTGGCTACTCTGACATTTCAACCTTTTGACATTGTGATAAGATGTCATTTCAAAATGTATTGGACTACATTCATATTTATCCTAGGATTCATATATCCTAGGGGCTGCAGGTTAGACACCCATACAATAAAACTCATATTTAAAGTATAGTAATTGCTGGTGGAGAGATGGGTCAATGACTAAGAATACTTAATTCTTTTGGGGGGAAAGGTGTTTGGTTCTCTCCTAGGTCCCTGGGCTCTCTGGGATGTGGTTCCTGGCCCTCCAGCCAGTGTCAGGCATAGACTCCCTCTGGTGGCCTGGGTCTTGAGTTGGATCAGTCATTGGTTGGCCACTTCTGCAGGTTGTTCACCACCTTACCCCAGCAGATCTTATAAGCAGGACAAACTGTGAGTCAAAGGTTTTGTGGTTGGGTTGGTGACCCAATCCCACTAGAAGCCTTGCCTGATTATAGAAGAGCACTTATTCTTGCAGATGACCTGAGTTCAATTCCCTATACCCACATAACTGCTCACAACTGGGCATAACTCCAGCTTTAGGGGATCCAATGCCCTCTTCTGTGACCTCCATAGGCACCAAATACACACATGGTGCACAGACATATATATGCACAAAATAGCCATATACATTAAATAATTAATTAAACAAACCTCTTAAATAGTTGGGCATCTGGACATGGCAGTACACACCTTTGATCTCGGCCCTCAGGAAGCATAGCCAGGCAGATCTCTGTGAGTTTGAGGCCAGTCTGATCTACATAGTGAGCTTCAAGATACCTGGACTATGTAGAGAGACCCTGTCTTAAAAAAAGAAAGAAGAAAGAAAGAAAGAAAGAAAGAAAGAAAGAAAGAAAGGAAGGAAGGAAGGAAGAAAGAAAGAAAGAAAGAAAGAAAGAAAGAAAGAAAGAAAGAAAGAAAGAAAGAGCCCAAGAGACAGAGCAGGGTAGATAAAATAGTTGGGAGCTTGGAAAGATGGCTCTGGTCAAGAACACTGATTGCTCATCCAAAGGACCCAGTTTCAGTTTCCAGAATCTACATAGTGACTGTAACTCCAATCTCAAGGAATCCAACTCCTCCTTCTAGCGTCCGTAGACACCAGGCATGTGGTGGTTCATAACTATCTGTAACTCCACAGTCTCAAAGGGTCTGATGTCCTTCATCTAATCGTCTCATGTACAAGGCACCTTCATGATACACATACATACAGGCTGGCAAACAGTCATATATACATAAATTGTTTAGAAAGACAAACCTAGGTACTACACCTTGGTGTTTATAATTTTATGGACTTAATTTAGATCTATATACTGTGTGTTTCTTAATGACTTTATAGCTATAATTACCACTGATAACTTTTACTTTTTAACTTCACACTAGGTATTTAAAAGGTTATTCTCTACTCTCAGAGTAATACATTACTGTGAATTTGACTGAATTTTTTTTAAAATGCTAGGCTAATGGCTTAGGTTTTTCTTGTTTGAGAATATACTCATTAAAAATGAAAAAAAAACCTGAAAGATGACTTTTCAGGGCTTAATATTCTTGACTGGCTTTAATTTTTTTCTTTTCCGTTTTCTTCTAGCCTGTAAGGTGGCATCTGAGAAAGCTGCTAATATTACCATAGGAATTTCCTTATATGTAACTTTTATGTTTCATTCCTCTTTCAGAATTCTCCCTTGACTTTTGAAATTTTTGTTCTAGTGTTCATCAGAGAAGAGCTGGGAGTTTTTTGAGCTTCAAGATTATGGATGTCCTTACCTGCCCTATGACCTGGGAATCTCTCAGCTATTAATTTAGTAAACGTCTTCTGTGCCTTTGCCTTTTCTCCCTGTGGAATTTCCATAACATGAAGATTTGATGGCTTAATTATATCCCTTAAATTCTACAGGCTTTATTTACTGTTTTTCTCATCCATTATTTTGGATTATTTCAAAAGACATCAGAAATTAACATTTAAAAAGTCATGATTTTGTTTGCTAGTAATCATTTCAGTTAAATGTATATGAAATTCAATCATTGAGTTCTTCAGTTCTGTTGCCTCTACTTGGTTTTACTTTATGATGCCTCTGTTGCATTTGTTATTTGGATAAGAATTATTTTTCTGATTTTATTCTATGTGTTTATATTCTCTTGTATCCCTCCGAGTTTTCATATGGTCGTTATTTTTAATTTGCTCTAAGACAATTCATAATTTTTTCATTTCCTGGGAACCATTTGTTGGATAACTTTTATGCTTTTGGGGTGGTGTCATGTTTTCTTGCTTTTGTTGAATATCTAGTAGTATGCTCACCTCCTCTGGTTTTGTAGAGTGGGTCTCACAGGCAAAGACACACATCCATAGGTAGAGTGGATCTCACAAAGACACACATCTGTAGGTAGATTTTAAGATGACAGTTGAGCAGAAAGAATGTACTGGCTTTGAATGTATAGTAGGGAGTCTCTGTAGCCATTTTCAGCTATCTTCAATATTAAGTGTTTGTGAAATGCTTTAGTTGCCTAGGCTGTGGGAATTTGTCATATCGGTCTGCTAGCTCTGGGTGAGGTTTCCCTGGAAGTAGTGAATACAATCATTAGGCCTGTGTGGCCAATCTGGATTCAGTTCCTCTGCTGCCCAGGACTACCAAGGACTAGTTCTTTTGGACACAGTACGATGTGAGCCAGTGCTAGAGTACCGGACATAGGTTTCAACAGGCCATGGTGAGGGGAATACCTCCAAAACAGATAGGGATATATATTATTAGCTCCTCTGTGGGAATGGTATCTTACCATGTGTGAAGTTTAATTTGGTATAATGGAAGTGAGATAGTTGCTACTAATCAGAAAAAATATACCATACTGATGATGCATCCAGTGTCAGGATGGTAGGGTAAGGAGCAAAAGTGATGGTGGCAGCAGCAGAAAACAACATAGATTCCTCTTTGGACAATGTCTAAGCTCCAGGCACCTGTCTCAACAGGGCCCAGGACCTGTCAGAACTGCAAGACTCTTCATCAGTAAAGATTGTGTGATAATGGGGTGGTTAATGGGGTGCCACTCTGGGCTTCCTGACTACCTCTTGTTTGTGTCAGAAGTATCTCTTCATTATGAGTTGATCTTTGCTGATAGACCATCACAGCAGCTAAAGGACATTTCATTCTGCTCTGTGGGGTCATCCTTTGCGTTCCTGTTCCTCTGTGTGCCTACCACTTCCCTGCTAGACTCCAGTGCCCGCCTCACATATCCTATCTCCCAAAATAGTTGTTTATGTTTGGGTCCTTTTGATGAGGAAGACAGGTATTCATAGCCTGCAGTTAGCCATCTTGCTGATTTCCGATTGTTATTTCTAATTGATTTCTTTAAAGAGTTCTGTCTATTATTGCCTTCACTTATTGACAATTTAATCTATCTATAAGTCAGAAAGCACAATTCCAAGTGTGAAAACTTTCATGGGGTATGTTCAAGCTAACTTTCCTCAAATCAAAAGCATCGTGTTTTCCTTAAATCATTAATTGGTTTCCTAACAAGGAATTTAGCTTAAAATGTAACTTTAGAAAAAAACTATTTCCCTATACTCTAAAAGTCTTCATCCCCAAAGAAGTGGATCAGCGCTTAAGAGCACTGGGTCTCTTCCAGAGGACACAGGTTCAATTCCAGTACCCACACAGCAACTCACAAACATCTAGAACTCCAGTTCCAAGGGATGCCCTCTTCTGGCCCCTGACTGTACACAGATATACATGTGGTACATAGACATGCATGTAGGCAGAACACATATGCACATTAAAATAATTTGAGTTAAGAGTGATGTGGGAAAAAATGTTTTAACCTAAGTAATCTTATTTTTTTACCAAAATAGCCAGTAACTGGAGGAAATATGGTTTATAAAGCGTTTATTTCATGTTTTTTTTCCTTAAAGCAAACCTTTAGAAAAAGTTCTAAAAATTAGGGAGGGTGGGTGAATTTGTAAAAGAAGATATTTCAGCTGCCCTAAAATTTTTCATTTCACCACATATGATGTCTAACCTTACTGTCAATTTATTGGATGAAGAAATAAATACCTGGGAGATTTGTACAACATACCACTGGGTGAGTATCAAAATTTCCAGATATTTACTAAGGCAGGAAAGGCCCACCCTAAATATGCCCTACACCGTCTCAGTCCGTAGGCAGAGGCCTGGCTAAAACAGAGTGGTCAAAGGAAGAAAGCAACTAGCACAGTCATTCTGCCTTCTGTCCATCATGAGGCGAGGATCTCTCGTCCCCACCCCCACCTTCCCACAAAAGAACCATCAAGTAATGATTATATTTGTATCTACCTGCATATCTCCTGATAGAGAATTAATTGGTTGTAGGGTAAGTCTAACCTTGTTTTCTTTCCATTCCCTACTCTTTGATAACAACTACAGAACATATGAAGCAATAGGGACTTTAAATTGGAAGCAGTTCAGGCTCCTCCTAAGGTGCCAGAGAGGCTGTTAGATGTTTGCCTGGCATGTAACAGATTGCAGAAGTCTCTACCTTTGAAATGACCCGTTGTCTAAAGTGGCTGTAATTTACTTAATATTGAAGGTGTGCATCATGCCTAACTATGAGAACATAAAGTTTAAAATGTTACCCACTACCGTCTTCTGTCTGATGATTGTAGTTTTGGACTAAAGATAGCATTGGTCTTGCTACATTTAGAAAAGTAGGGTAAACATTACTACTCACTTCATGGTCATTGCAAAAGGCAGTTTGGCGGGGTGAAATGTCAGCAAATATCCTCTGAAAAGTTAGGAAGTCAAGACCCTACAAATGAGCTGTTACATGAACATTGTCTCCCAAAGAGATGGTTCATAAACGTACTGCTTATAGGACAGGGTTTTCCTCAGCTGGCCTTGACATTTAAAAAATAAAACAATCTTTGGTGGCTAGAGAGATGACTCAGCAGTTAGCACTCCTTCACCCACATCAGGCGGCTTAAAACCACCTGTAGCTCCATATCCAGGTATCCAACACCCTCCTCTAGTCTCTGGGGTATACATGTGGCATACACACACACACACACACACACACACACACACACACAAAGTTTTTAAAAGTATTTTTTAAAAAATCTAAGTACAATCAAAGATACTAATTTTATTATCAAAGAAACATATTGTAATATGAATACTAAAAAAACTAATGATCTTTCAAACACACTCTTGTGCTCACCAGTTCACTTCACCATAATTTGAATAAGAGATAATACCATCTTAAGTATAGACATACTCTAACTCAATAGGAAGATATGCATGTGGTTTTGGTTTTTATGTTTTGTTTTTCTTTTGTGGGTATATATCCCAGGCTGACCTTAAACTCACTATGTAGCCAAGGGATACAAGGAATAACCTTAAACTTCTGATCCTCCTGCCTCTACTTCCTGAGTGTTAAAATTATAGGTGTATATGCTCTGTAATTTAAATTGATATTTGGTTTATCATTTAATCTGCTCATCTTTTGGCTAAGTTAACCAGATAAATTTATTTGTACCCATAAACCTAAGAAGTATGTCTGTCATTTATCAGAGTTTGACACAATTTGGTAAATAGCCAGTCAATCTAGTAGATGACTTTGTATTGCCATCAGTGAAAATCAGAAGCTGATGTGAAATCTTTCTTTTTTATGATATATTGAAGAAACTGAATTTTTTAGAGCATTTGAAGGAAGGAAAGATGATAAGTCTGAGTGATACTGAACTTGTAATATCAAACTTTGGAGCTAATGAAACAGGATCTCAATATGTAGCCAAGGTTAACTTTGAATGTGTGACCTCCTCCTTGCTTCCTGTCTCCTGAGTAGTTCTGGATGTACACGTATGTACCACCACGTCCAGCACAACAGGGCTTATTTCTAAAGAAAATTAAAACCTCTGCTAGCAAGCAGACCAGATTATTTCATACCTTAATTAACCAAAAATAGGTATTCATATACCAATCTCAATTCATTATAGTGGTAAGAAAAAATAATACACACTCAAAGGGTGCTCTTTTAAAACAGTGTTAAAGTTAGGAGTTTAAGGCCCTTAGGTTAAATGAAAAGTTCAAGGTAGTCAGCAGTAGTTAGATTTTATATTATTATGTTCCGTTCTCATGGCTCTGTCTAATGTAATTGGTTTCAAAAATCCCAGGTCTGCCAGAGTCTCTCAGGGTCTAAGTTAAGAGGTGGTTTTCTTGAAACAGAATGTGGATTATATACTCAGCTAACTCAGCTGGCAAAACATGAAACTAATCATCTTAGGGCTTTGGAGACTCTTGTTTTTATAGTCAGAGGGGAAAGATAGGCTGGAGTTAGGCTGGAGTGTGAGCTGGCCGTAATATTATCTGCACTCTGGTAACCAGTGCTGGCTTGAATTAACTGTAAGTCTTTGGATACTTTTCAAGGAATCTGAAGTTCACTTTCTTCTTTTGTAAAGTGAAGGAATTTTATACTTAAATTGCTAATATTCTGTGAACTCATAAACCTTTTCCAGTTGGAAAGTACATTTCAAAAACTCCTCCAGGGTTCAGTTAGGTGGCTTGTCACCTGCTCTCAAGCTTGGCAACTGCAGTTTGGTCCCCAGGACACATGTCATGGAAAGAGAGGACCAGACCTGACCTCCACAGCACACTACACATACAAAATTGTTCTTAGGAAAATTTACCTTTCTCCTATCTGCATGCAGTCTCCTCTACTCCAGTAATTGTTTCCTTTACTGTGTAGGAGCTTAATTTGATTAAATTCTGTTTGTCAATTCTTACTATTTTGTCCTGAGCTATTGAAATCCTATACTAGAAGCCATTGCCTATTTCTGTGTCTTAAGGTGTTTTCCATATGATTTCTTCAGGCATGTCAATCTTTCATCTTACATTAAGGGCTTTGATCCATTTTAAATGGATTTTTATACAGATAGAGAAAGAGGTCATTTCAATCTTCTTCATGTGGATATCTAGTCTTCATAGCCCCATTTGTTGAGGAGGTGTCTTCTAATTGGGTACCTTTATCAAGAATCAGGTGGCTGTAGATATTTGGTTGTATTTCTGAATCCTCTGACATGGTATTGGTCTATGTGACTGTTTCTATGATGATACAATATTGGTTTGTTACTGTGGCTTCCTAAATCAGATATCATGTTACTTCCAGCATCTTTCCTTCTGCTTAGAATTGCTTTGGCTATTCAGAGTCTTTTGTGCTTCTACTTGAATTTCATGTTTCCTTTTTTTCTGGTTCTGTGAAGAATTTTGCTGGAATTTTGATAGTATCTGATAAGATGTGGATATTCAGAATATATAAAGAAGTCAAAAGGTTAAACAGTAAAATGTAAGTTTTTAAATCTATTTTCAATAAAAGAGAAAACAATAATTCAATAATTCAGTACATGATCAAATGAAATTAAAAGAAAATAGTTCTAAGTAGCCAGTAATACATGATAGAAAACATCTCAGTTCTTTAAACTGTAAGGAAATCAGATTAAAACCTCACTAAGATTGCATCTCAGCCCAGTAAGAATGACTATCATCAAGAAAACAAACAACAAATGTTGCCAAGAATGTAGGGGAAGGAGACAGAACAACTTATATACTTTTGGTGGAGAAGTACATTCATCAGCCACTGTGAAAATCAATATGGAAATTACTCAAAAAAATTAAACATAAGGTCAAGCAAAATGGCTCAGCAAGTAAAATCAATTGTCATGTGTTTGACCAGAGTTCCATCCCTGGAACTGACATAAAGGTGGGAAGAGACACACTGGTTCCATAAAGTTTTCCTGTGACCTTTACACATATATGATGGAACATACCCACCACACACACACACACACACACACACACACACACACACACACACTATTTGAAAACTAACAAGACTACCACCTGATCTTGGTGTACTACTCCTGAGTGTATGCAGAGGACCCAGAATTAGTATACAGTAGAAATACCTGCACATGCTTGCCCATTGCAACACTGCTTATGAAAGCTAAATTATAGCCTAGGGGCCCATTGTTGGAAAAATGGGTAAGAGAAATGTGTATATATGTGGAGGATTATTGGGCCATAAAATTAAATTATGTCATTTGTGGGAAAATGGATATAAAATGCTAGAGATCGATTGCTTTTAACTGAAATAAGCCAGACGGTGAAGGACAAAGTTTCAAGGTTGTCAAGCTTAATCTGGTCCAGGTTCTTTGTATAGCTGTGTGAAGATGTCATGATGAAACCCATCACTTTGTGCAATTAATATGTACTAATATTTTTAAATTTATCTTTAAATTTATTTAAAAAATTTTAAAAAGAATTATTTTATGTTTATGAGTGCACTGTACCCGTTTTCAGACACACCAGAAGAAGGTGTCTCTTCAGACACACCATCAGATCCCATTGCAGATGGTTATGAGCCACCATTTAGTTGCTGGGAATTGAACTCAGGACCTCTGAAAGAGCAGTCAGTGCTGTTAACCACTGAGCCATCTCTTTAGGCCCCTCACTATAACATGTTCTAATTGACATAGAATTACACCAATTTTCTTCCTCTCCTCACTCCAGCCCCTTCAAGTACCTTCCTTCCAACTCCTTCTGTCTCTCCCACTCTGAAGCTGATAGTCTCTTTTTCTTTGAATATTATTGTTAAAATACATGTATGTATATACGTCTGCATGTGCACAAATATAAACCCTGCTGAATCTGTTGTTGTTGTTTGTGTATATATTATTTCAGGGCAGACCACTCTACATTAGACAACCAGTAGGGGGACTCATCCCTAATTTCCCTTCTGTCAGCAGTTATTGGTTACCTGTAACATTCTAAAGGGGTGGAGAGGGGACCAAGTACACACTACTCTTCGAGCAGGAGCCTAAGTTCAGTTCCCAACACCCACATCAGGTGGTTCATAATTGGAACTACAGCTCCGTGGGGATGTAATGCTGCTGTTCTCTGCAGACACCAGCACGAGCATTCAAGTGCAAAACTCCCCCATGAGATACATAATTAAAATAACTTAAAAATCATTTAAAAAATAAAATGCATTTTAAATTTTTTAGTTTTCACCTCATTGAAAAAAAACAATTGGCTTACTTAGCTTATTACCAGAAAAGTACTTTTTTTATTATTATTTTTGTTTATTTTAATCAAAATACTTGAGGAAACAACATGGTCACTTGGCCCTGTGAACTTGGGAAAGACATGACAGCAGTAGAAGTTATAGAATTTCTTTGCCTTTAATGGCAAACAAAAGCAGAGAGAGGTACCTTTCAAAGGCACATACTATAGAGCTTACTATTTACAGCTAGGCCCCTGTGCACAACTCCAAAAATAGCACTACTAGCTGTGGGCCCCTGGCTATGGGCTCATTTGATTGGGGACCACTTCATATTTAAGCTACAACAAATCCTTGTACAATATTTTTTATTAAACTTCAGTTAAATCCTAGGCACTATGTAAACTGGCTAAAATGAAAAGATGAACAAGACATAGTTCTGTGTCTCAAGTTCATCATCTGGTGTGAGAGATCTGGTAAATCGATAATTGCAATATAATTCATTAAATGCTATGATATAAGTAAGAACTGAGAATAAGAATTCTCAAATCTAGCTAGATGTGCTAGTATGTGTCTTTAATCCCAGCATTCTAGAGATAGAGTCCAGCCTGGTCTACATATCATGTTCCAGAAGAGCCAGGGCTACATAGTGAGACCCTGTCTAAAAACAAAAACAAAAAAACCCTCAAACCTGAATGAACATTAGAATTTTTAGATCTTACTAAAAATTGTATGTTTTTGCCTTATCTCTCAAAAATTTTGATTTAAATAACCTGGGGAGTGAAAATATGCTATTTCCCAGAGTCTACGAGGAGACCATAATACACAGTAAGGTTTGAGAATCACTAGGATAGAATAAAGATAACAAACTTGGTTCTTAAGAAAAGTGGGAGCCAGGCACTTCAGTCCCTTTAATCCTAGTACTTAGGAGGCTGAGGCACATGGATCTCTGTGAGTTCAAAGACAGCCTGGTCTAGTAAGTTCCAGGAGAACTGCATACCAATGTTCTGTCTCAAAAAACAATTTAAAAAAAACAACACCAAAAATAAAAAAATAAAAATAAAAATCTCTACAAGTATAGGGGCCAGTGTTCACATCCCCAGAATGTGGTAGTGTATGTCCCACAGCAAGATGCGAAGTGGACACAGTAGAATAGCCCAGAAGCTCTCAGGCCAATTAGCCTGGTCTCTGCATCAGTGATGAATAACATAACCTGTCTCAAACAAGATGGAAAGTTGACCTCTGACCTCTACATGTACACCACGGCACATGCACACACTTTACACGGAGGTTAAAACAAAACTGGCAATCATCAAGCAGAAAAGGAGAAAAGAATCATCCAGCTTTGTACCTAGAATTCATGATCCATCGGGGAAACTGGAAATAGTTCCATAGAACTTACTATAGGACTGTGAGGGAAAGAAAAACAGTGAACATTGAGATTGGAGATATAGGCAGGAGGCAAGTCAACTATTGTCCGTGAAGGAATTTGGACTTCCTAATAAAAGTGATGGAGGGTGATGTAATCTCATGTTGGGCCTGACATGAGGTCTAATCTCCATTCCACCTTCACCCTTCAGTCACATACACAAGTGGGCGTGATAAACAGGCTTCAGGCCCTAGAGAGATTTATGTACTAAAGAGGTACCTGAAGGTGGAGAGTGGAGCCAATTAAGCATTCTTCCCCAGCCCCTTCCCCCTCTTCCCCTCTCTATTTAACTCAGGTCCGCCCTGGGTTTTGGGGGGCACACATCCAGATCCATCCACCATCCGCCATGCCAATAAACCGGTTTTGGAAACCCAAGGACTTCCTCGTGTGTTGGGGCCATGCCGTGAGGAACCATGGAGAGGACTTTAGCAAAAAGCCGGGCCTAACTTCCAGCTGGAGGAACCCAGGGCGTTCTCAGCCAACTACACACAGCGTGGCATGAGGGACCCTGCGGTTCCCCAGTCATCTATTACCTACAATCTCATTTCTCTTAAAGAAAAAAAATAGCTTGTATGGTACTGTGGAAGATGGATTAGAGATCCTAGAAGTAGGAATGCCAATCAATAGATTGGTAACTCAGGCAGGAAAGGAGGCCTAAACCAAAAGCAATAGTACTAGTGAGTATAAGGAATTCAGGGATTAGATAGCAAGGAAACAACCCACAAAGCAATGCCACGTGAGCAAGGAAGAGCCATCCAGGGTATAGAGCTTTCTTTATTTTTCATCTAATGCTTACTTGCCAGCAGTGATCAATCCAGAAGTAAATACTTCAGAAGTAGAAAAATGTCCTTCTATGAATTTAACTGGAAACAATGTGACTTGAAATCTAGTCATTTCACCCCAAATTTACCAACATAATTAGTGGCTATTTGCAACACCTATACTGAAGTCCCAATAAGCTTAGGGCCAAAATGTGCAACATCTCTCCCCCAGTTTGGTGGTAGAATTGAAGAACAGAACTAAAATAAAGGTTTGAGAGATTTTAGTGAACAGAAAAGCTGTACCTAGTCTTCACATCTGTCCAAAGCAAATGTAGTGAAAGTCTTCTAATCCTTCAGAGTGTCATCTCGCATTGACTTCAGATAAAAGAGCCTCTGTCCTACATCATCACACTGACTTCCTCTAGTTCTCCTCGTTGTTCTGTGTAGTTCTTTGATCCTGGGATTCTCCTTAAAATAGGAGAAGAACAAGAAGAGGGGAGATAAAACAGGTGTTTGCAAATCTAAACAATCTTAAATTAGAGTGCTTAGTAAATGCATTGCAGGGCTGGGGCATTGTGGCACACGAGGCCATGGGTTGAATTCTCAACATGGCCAAAGTAGGTCGATAAATGTAGAAATAAAGAAATGTTTTTGCAAAAATCTATACCCATTATCTAAGCCTTTTAAAATCGGAGTGGTTTTGTTGTTGTTTTAAAAGTTATTCTCTCAGCATATCGAGTTCACTTCTGTTGGTTGTTGCTCTCGCCGTAGTTGTAGTACCCATTTTACCTGAAGGAAAAGAGTTGGAAAGTGAGGTCTATTAACATCCATCATGGCATTACTTAATTGTACAATTATAAGACTAATAATAGCATTGATACAAAGTTTCAAATTGTTTTAGAAAATAAGAGAAACTTTTTAATGTGTTGCGGTGGACCTTTTTTTTTCTATTGAAAGCTTTTGTTCTTTAGTGGAAAAACTCATTTCAGAATTACATTTAAATAAACATTTTTAAACATTTTGAGAACCTACAGAAATGAATCTTGAACATTTGAAAGAAGTGGAATGATAAACCAAGTCCATATAGGTACACTATGCAAACATATATTCCACAAAACGGTCATGTAGTAAAAGATGCCCAAAATATAAAGGCGGGGGCTCAGCAAGTGAAAGAAGAGGCAGGATGAATAATATACAGGCTGAAACAGGAGGCAAGAAAGAGAAAATTGTAGGGTGTTTCACAGCAAATGTGTCTAGGTTAGGTCTAAACTAGAGGAATCCTGTTAAATTTGAATTTTAGTGCACAGTAGTAATTTTTAGTTCATGTTCCATGTAAAATTTGAAAAAAATAATTATTTATTGCTTAGTTCAAATTCAAATCTACCTTTAAAAAAAGTGAAAACCCTGCTTTAGATTTCCTGCTTCTCTCCTGAGCGCTTGGCATGAACAGGTGGAGTTATTGTCACCCATTAAAACTGTCTTAATGAGGATGCAATTTATTTTTTATTTTTTTTTTTACTGAATTAATGTTTAGGGGAAAAAATTAACTTTAGTCTTCCTGTATGAACTTCTGTAAGATTTTATGGTAAACAACAACAACAACAACAACAAATCACAAATTAGTTTCATCACCTGTTAAAACCACAGATGCAACTTTAATGTTTAAAGGGTTCAGGTTGCCTCGAAGCTTTTAAACTATTTAAGAGCAATACTTCGGTGAAAGATCCAGATTTGAGCTAGTTGTGGTTTCTGCCTCTGCATCCCAAAATTTTAGCCATCAGGAGGAGAAATTAAAGAAGGGAGAAAAGGTGAAAGGTGAGGGGAATGACTTGCTTTCAGAATAGAGGATTAGTGAGTACATAGGTTCCCAGGCATATTCATTTTCCACTTCCTGGACTTCATTGTTAATTATAAATGTAACACAGTATCTAGCCTTCAGGTTCTTCTAAGGAGAACCTTCTGTATCTTCTCAGAGAGTCAAGGAAATGGTAAGAGTCTGGAATATGGGGAAGGGGTGGTCAAAATCAAGTATCATATCATAGTTACATCATTACTAAAGATTATTACTAAAGACCGACCATCAGAATTTAGAGACTGCTCAGTGCCCATGCTCTCTATGATAGGCAATTAACAAAGGCCACAAACTGCAGTCTTGACGTAGTACAAGTAAGCAGGGAGGACGGACACAAGCCGTGAGCCAAATTATTAGTAAACCCTTTCAGTTGTGCCATATCTCTGTGGGGTGGGGGAAGGAAAGACTTATCCCGGAGTGTGAACAACAGAAACGCTTTCTTGTATCAGATACCTGGAGCAAAGACTGATGCTGGTGATTCTGAGTCCTGAGCTTCAGGGAATTCCCCAAATAGGGATTGCTTGAACTGTCACAAAGTCTCTATTATTTGCCAGCAAAATAGAAGGCACCATTAACTCAGCCAGACAGCAGACTGAACAGGGGACAAAGGATTTTTGGCCAAGAGCATGGAGGAAAATTTCCTTCTATTTGGAAATATCTGGAATGAAAGGACCTGTATTTGCCTGATTTTCGAAAGAGGTGTGTCCAAAATCACATGCCACTTTCTTCTAAGCCAAGTTTAAGCAATTCAATTCTTTTGAAACTAGAAGAACCAGAATACCATCCAAAAGGGCTATTGAGTACTCAACCTCAAATAGTCCTTGTGTAATAGCCCAACCCATTTTTACTTCACTGCCCTAATTGCCTAATTTCTTTGTAGTAGAGAGAAAACATGTTAGACAAGAATTATGGAGGAAGTAGGCAGTTGCTTTCATTTTTTGTTTCTTTGTTCAGAATGGGGTGAACTAGTTCAGGGAGGGAAACAATAGTTAAGGGTTGCACGACGGAACACCATGTTTAATGTTTAATCAAGGCTGCCAGTAATACATCATGATGCCATATAGCATGACACAAAACATCAATAGGCTGTTTTCTTCATTTTTCATTTGGTTTATAAATGTGGCACATTTTGTCCCAGGGGTAATTGAAAGCCAGTCTCCTACAGCATTTCACAGTTCCTGAATGGCCATTTGTTATGGACTTGGCTTAGATGTGGTTGGTGCCACCTACCGGACTAAATACATAATTACAGGCCATTTGTAAACCGGTTTGTAAATATTCTCTAAAAACAGCCTTAGGAGACATGAATCTTCTTTGGGAGGATAACACTATATAGTTGAGTTTGGATTCCCATCATAATCTTTAGGACCGGAAGAGACATAAGAAATCCAACTTTAATACCACCATTGTGTCATTCACTCCAGAACCCGAGCTTTAACTGTGGACACGGAAGCCCGGTTTTCTGAGTTTGCTTCTTGTTCTGTATTCAAGATCTTCAAGATCTTACAGAGCCATTACAAGGGTTATACAAAGTGAGAGGTTGTTAAAGTGCCCTGTTACGTGTGGTGACTGTAAATAATAGACACAGAAAAAATTGAAAACAAATAACTTGCCCATGTTGTGTGGGGGCTACAACACATATATCTGACTCTAGAGCCATGGCCTTTCCCATTGAATTAAAACTTCTCAAGGCCTGGTAATGAAATAATTTTAGGTGACACCTATAATGAATTTAAGAGATGTTGTAACATGGCTTTAAATCCTGTAAATCACAGTGGAAAATTATTTTGAATTGAACTCAACCCGAGGTGACCTTGCACTACTGTACCTTATGCCCTGCGTGCTGGGGTTATAAGCAAGTGCTTCAGCACCTAGCTCAGTTATTATTACCCTCTGCAATGCTGTGTACTTGATAGAACCAAGGAGAAAGTTTAAAGTTGATTCTTGTTTCTTTAAAATTCTCTTGTTAGCCTTACTTTCCAAGAATAATAAAACAGGCCCCAGGCTTTACCGTCTTTCTAGAATTAAGTTTTCTATTTCATTATTGTTAAATGTACTTGTGAAACTTGTGAAAAACTATTGTTTTTTTTCACTCAGTAATAGAAACTTTGTGCCTGAGCATGGTAGGTAGCTTGTGATACTGATTCCTAGGAGGCAGAAGTAGACGGATCACTGTAAGTTTGAGGTGCATATGAATTGCATAGTCAGCTCCAGGCCAGCTTAGGCTATAGAGTGAGATCCTGTTTTGTTTTAACTGTTTTTGTTTTCAATAAATTCATATATGAAAATAAAGACAACCTGAGTAGCAAAACTGAATAAATAATAATAAGCGGCAGCTGAAGAAGTTGAGAAAGCAGAATTACACTAGACCCCACTGTTGATAATACTGTAGTTTCACAATTCTCTTGTTGTCTTAGAGTATGTTCTGTTCTGAGAAAACCATTCTGACCAAAAGCAACTTAGGGAAGAAAGGTTTTATTTGCTTCCATGTCCCAGTGACAGTCCACCATGAGGGGAAGTCAGAGCAGGAGTTCAAGGCAGGAACTTGGAGTTAGGAATTAAAGCAGAAGCCATGGAAGAAAATTCTTACTGGCTTGCTCAGCCCACTTGCTTCTATAACCCAAGACTACTGGCCTAGGGGTAGTACTGTCTACAGAAGACTGGTCCCTCCCAAATCAACATTTAATCAAGAAAATGCCCATAAAAGACGTGTCTGCAGGCCAATCTGAGGGAAACATTTTTCTCAGTTGAGGCTTCCTTCCCCCAGATGATCCTATCTTATATATCAAATTGACAAAAAACTACCAGCACACCCATGAGAAGAACTAGCATGGTTTTAAAAGTAATAATAAAAAAACCACAATTTGTAAGTAAGTCAACATAACAAAATCTATGACTGTTGGATTTCAGATCAATTTGGGCTCAAATAAAACCAAAAGATTTGAGTATGTGTATGCACATATGCAGTCAGTAAAACATGGGCTCGGTGGATCCCTCCTGCCTGTGGCTGTGGTAATGTGTCACTATAGATACCTATCACTCTGTTTGCTAGGAGTGAAGGAGAAGGGAATGAAAGTATGGACCTGTGGGCTGCCACAGTTCAGACTGATTCAGTGCTCTCTCTGTGTTTAGGAGAGTCTCCTGAGGCACTCAAATTGAATAGAATCACTAATGAGGGGCTGACTCAAATCTGGAATTCAAAGAACTGTTTCTGTACTCTATGGATCCCTCGAGATGATCTTTGGCTAATTTTCAATGGCATAAAAACAGAGCTTTCTGTTTTTCTCATACTACTTCTTTGTCCTTTCATTTTTGTATATTGATGACTGCCTCCAGGTTCTTTCTTTCCAACTTCCTGCTGTCCAGTTCTTCTCAAAATATAGGTAGAAAGAAAAGTACGTGTGGAACCTCAATTTTCCTAATTTTATCTATTAATGAAGATCGAATGCTGTGTACCTGGACCAATATATTAAGTTGCTTCATCCTACTAAATATTTTTACAGTAATGACCTCTTCACATATTGTGTTAAGGAACAGATAAGAAACAGTCTAGGAAATCTAGATATTCTAGAAATATTGAAGATATAGACTACTGTTATTCCATAGTTAAAGTCCTGTCCCATTCTGAAGGCCTGGGGGAGAAATCACTCTTAGGCCTCAGTAACATGAACATTTATATTTGTCCTAATCAGATGGGTTTGTTGTCAGTTTGTGAGCACTGACAATCCACAGTTTCTGGTGAACTGCAGAAACACATGTACAACCTACCTCCACTAAATAGCACTTCTATCATACATTATGCTTTTTGACCGATTTATTTTCCATTTTATTTGGCTTGCTCACCTGTTTGTTTGGTCATATGTGTTGTATGCAACGTTCATAAGACATCCAAGCTCTTTGCGGACTGAGACTGAGAAGAACTTACATGCATAGTTCCTGATACTGGGGGGACATTGCCATTCCTGGAGTAGGCTTTACAGCTTGTCCCTTTTTACAATATAGACTTCAGATAAATAGATTCTTTACAGTTTAAGAATCCTTTCCCTGCCCTTCATAACCATTTACTTTTTATGAAATGCTATGATTTTTCTATGATCCCATAAAATTTTTAGAGTAAATCACTGGCATTCCCAGAAAAAGATCTGAATTAGTGAATTTAAGGCCCTTACCAACTGTCTAGTTCCTATGCCTTCAGCTCTGAAACAACAGTCTATTCCAATGTAATTTATGAGCTCAATTCTAGTTCTTAGGAGTAAAGATGGAATAGAAACTAAATGTTTGAATGTCAAATATTGCCATCTACATATTCTAAGGATATGGTATATTTATCTTTAGAAAGGAAAACTTAGTTTCTTCTGCAGAGATTCTTTACCTTAGTACAGTAGCTTATGAATCCCACTATTAGTAATAATAGTGAAAAATTTTATTTGTACTACATTTAACTAACATTGTGTGCCAGACACTGTGATGCTCACTGTTAAGTAATGGGACCTTGAGTGTTAACAAACAAAACAAAACCTCAAACTATGTACCTGTGATACTCTACCCACCTTGAGGCCTCAGAAGATTCAAAGCTCCTTGCTTTGGCTCAAAATTGTGTTGTAGGTACAGTGATAATTTGAAGTCATTGGTCTTCTGGTAGTTCTTCAAGGTCTCAATTTTCAGCTCAATCACTTTGTCATGAAAGCCATTCTGAAAGAGGACATTTCCCAATACCTAGAACATTGACTTTTCTAATTGTACTATTACCTGGGTTTCTTCATACAGATAAAATAAAGCCCTTGGGTTTTGTCTTTTAGAGGTAGGAAGATGGTATTTATTATTTTCCCGTAATTTCAAGTAATACAAAATCAAAAGCATGGGAAGAAGTAGTTATTCAAAAAAGTACACAAAAATATTGAATAATGAATATTTAAGATTATTCAAGGTAAATCCAGAAATAGGTGACTTCAGCTCTCTCATACAATTCAGTTCTTGTAACAAACAGTGAGGACGGCCTTAACAATATGAAGCTAAAAGCCCTTTCACTGTATGAACAAATATATCCCATGACCAGCCTTGGAAAACCTTAGTACCTGAAGGATGTTGGGTTGTTCTTCATATTTGACCCATTTTATTTTCCTCTGTTGATTTTCCTGGTGGAAGAAAGACCTTCTGGGTGACAAAGTAAATTGAGATAAAAATCAGTTTTTTCAATAGCCTCAAACCACCTTATACAAAATTATAGTACAGGTTCATTGTTAGGTTGTTTTTATTTCACAGACTTCTTGATTAACCTTCCCATGTAACGCAGTCTCTAAAAGCTAAGAGATGAATGAATACTTCATTTTCTGTGAATGATTTGTTTTGGGAAGATGGGATGGAAATGTAATATCTCTAAATAAATTTCCAAGATAAATCAACAAGTGTTCAATGTGTATGAAATTGTCATTATTGGTATGGATTTTCTCATTTTAGGATAACTAATATGATTTTGCAGAAGGTTGTAATGCCAGTCTACTATAAATATAATATCTCAAGGATACATACATTATTTATAAAATTTGCATCAGTTTAGGAGCATACCACATCTTAAGCAGATTAATGATTCATGTATCAGTTCCAAAAGCCACTACTGCTCAGAATAATTGTCTACCTTCCTTATGTCTCCCACTTTGTCAACATCTGATGTCTCTGGCTCACTCTTGGCCTTCCAAAGTGATACGGGGGATTTCTGACCCTGATAGGAAAGATAAGAAATAAAGGAATAGATTAGTGCAGATGGGAAAAATACAGTGTTTTTGGTATACCAGAAATCAAATATACTCCCAAAACCGAGATCCCCAAATTAGCCTTGATTATAGAAGGGCCGTTTCCTACAGTGTGGCGTCAACTCTTAGTCCACTCACCTTTCCATCCTGCATGTCTGCCTTGGACTTGGTCGGTGATGCTTTCTGTTGATCACGGAGCTCCTCTGACTCAAATGTCTGTGGAGAGACATTTTAGCAAAGCTTTAAATTAGTGGTAATTATGAAGTCAAGGCCTTTGGTTCCTGCCAGTCAGCAACTTCTCAGGGCTCAAAATAGAAATCGTACACCTACCATGGGGTTCAAAATGGCTCCTTAATGTTCCTTTTAATAATAACTATTAAGTGAATCCATATAATATGTGACTGACAGTTAAGCTTCTCACTTCATTACTTATTCTCACTGATACATTACAATCCTTCTTATTTAATCTTCACAAGCCTGAGAATTATTATCATTGATGAAACTGAGACTCGGAGAGGTTAAACCACTTGTTTATGGTAATGCAGCTACAGAAGTACAGGGAGCTAGAGATAAAACCAGATCTTTCTGACTCTGAAGCCTGTGTTGTTCGCCATTGTGAATACTGCTCTTCTGCATTTTTCCTTGTATAAACGTTAGGTAGGAAACATCACATAATAGAGACCAAAAGTGAGTTTAAAAATAATGTAATTAAAAATATAAGCTGATACCAAACAATGTCATAACTGGGGTTAAATAAAAGAAAGCCAGGGGAGGCTTTGTTTTTACATAGAGGAAACAAGGGCTTTTCTGAAGAGGTGACAGTTAATCTGAAGCCTGAAGGGTGAGAATAAGTAAATCATGAGAAAATAACTTTGTAGGCAGGAGAAAGTAAAGCAAGAGCAAAAGACCTTCCACTAAGAAAAGACAAGTCTGAGAAACTACAAGGAGGCCTTTGTGGTGGTTGCAGCGAGAGCAAGGGGAGCACCCATGTTTCTGTGAGTTCATATGAGTGTTAGTCCTGGTGGGTTGGGAAGAGCCTGTTTCAATGAAGTCATCTCCCACCTCTGGCTCTCTCTGTCTTCTGCACAGATCTCTGAGCCTTGAGGATTTGGGAGGAGTTGGAGGGAAGGGAAACATGATCAAAATATATAGCGTGAAAAAATTAATAAAAATCTATGTCTCAAAGAAAGAAAGAAGGAAGGAGAGAGAGGAAGACTTTTTAAGAGAGGAAGACTGGAAAGGTGGGTACAGACCCATTAAGTCATAGTAAGGTGAGCTGTAAACTGTTTTTTATCAGATGACTGAAACACTTTGAATGTTCTCTAAAAATATTACTTTGTTGTGTAAATAGAGCACCTCTGGAAGTATGACATAAAAACCCCGAGTGTGAGGGGCCAGAGGAATGAGAGTGTCTTTGCGTTATCTGTAGGTAACTTTTGAGATCCTTAGAGGCACACCTTGGTCCATACCATTTCCATTTCCTTCCAAAGCATCTTGTTTTTCTTTTCCTATAAGAAGAGGAAGAACCACACAAACAGATATGTTTGTCTGACTGTTAAGTAAGGTTAGGAAAAAACAACTGTTTAATGGTAGAAAAGGGATTCCCAGACACAGCAAACCACAGAGGAAGGCAGTGAGTGGTCCTTGCTTTTCATACAGAAATATGATTTTGATATCAATGATGATGGTGGTTACACAATTATTTCAAACAATAAATTTTTATGGTATTTATGAGATGTATCAGTAGAAATAAATTCTTAACTCTTAAGATGTTCTCATATGATAAGTCTCTTGAGAGCTTCGATTATAACTTCTAATATTTAAAGATCTTTTACATGATTGACTACAAAAAGATCTACAACTCTTTCAAAACAATCTTTTTCTTTTCTTTTGATAGGTGTTTTTAATCCTTTAACAATGACAAGAGTTAATGTTCTTATATTCATAAACTACTAAGTGAAACCTTTTATGTTTTTTGAAGTAAAAAAAAGCAGAATCCAGGACAGCCAGGGCTACACAGAGAAACTCTGTCTTGAAAAAACAAAAATACAAAACAAACAAAAAAATTAGAATCTTGCTAACTAGACCCTGATCTTTCCATCATCCATCCTGATTTCCTTAGCATCACCTTGGATTTTGTAGATACAGGAAGAGATCAAAGAGATACAGAGAGATACAGGTTTGAAGCATCGAAGACCAGAGATGAGTATTTATTTCCGTATATGACAACAGCAGTTCAAGAAGTTATGCCTTTCGTATCTACTAACAACATCTCACCAAGTTCTGTTTCATCTCCTCTGCTTCCGTAATGAGCTCCATGACTGAAGATTCATCACACCCTCTTCCTGCCATGATCTGTCTCATGATCTTCAGACTTGAAGAAAAGAGAGAAAACATTAAATATATGTGCCCTTTAAAAGGTAAAATTAATATCTGCAATCAGCCAGAAAGCATTCTTCCATGGAGGTTCAGCAGAGGCTAAAAACTCAGGAATTAGAGAGGCCCTGAACACTGAAAGTGTCCCTGGGATGATTTCATTCCTAATTGATGTTAGTTGAAGGTAGATACTCAGTAATGGATTCTGTGCTCTTTAATATTCAAAACTTAGGTCTTCAACAGCCATTGGAAGTGCTTCCCACCCTCTGAAAAGAGTGTTTTAGTGCATGACTTGAGAGAAGGAGTGTTTCTGCCTCTATATAGAAGAAATTGAAAATTTTGACATCTTTCAAATTAATTCCAGAATCATTCCCTATGGAATATCTGTCTGCTTCCTTCTATCCCTGTGAGTATCCAAATATGAATTAGTATCAAGTCTGACTATGAGACGGATACTATTTAAAGTCATTAATTTATGTTTGTGTTACTGTCCTTTTTCCTCCCTGGATCTGAGTAGAAGGGCAGATCTAATATGCTCTCTTGCTCCAAGAGAAGTCTATATTGCTGGTTTACAAACAGCTGGTGTTTGGTGTTTGACCACTTTTTTTTTTTTTTTTAGAGACAGGGTCCCTGGCTGTCCTGGAACTCACTCTGTAGACCAGGCTGGCCTCGAACTCAGAAATCTGCCTGCCTCTGCCTCCCAAGTGCTGGGATTAAAGGCATGCGCCACCACCGCCCGGCATTTGACCACTTTTTATTCTCCCGAAATCTGAGTTTCTTAAGTGCTTATGATAAGGGGATATAAAGAACACAGATCAACTGAAGTGATATTTCCTGTGATTAGAAAGGAAGCAGAGGCTTGGACGTTGCTAAGAACAATTTTCTAGGACAGATCTAAATTCTCATCTCCCTAATCCAAAGAGCTCCTAGGCTCAGAAAGAAATCATCACTTCTCTGCTTAATATAGGAAGAGCAGTGTTTACCCTAAAGTACTTCTACCAACATAAATAAGCAAAAGTGTCAGTGATCAGTATAACAATAATGGGGCTATGCTATCACAGGTGTTCACCTATTTCATGGGTGGGCAACATAGGAAGAGGAACTGTAGCTTCATGAGGTGAGGACCAAGTCATACTTATCTAAAAACAAATAAAATGAAGGGTTCCTATTTGTCCTGCTTTTGTAGTGGGAAATTCTTTATATTCTACTGGAGCTGACTGTCCAAATTTATAAATAAACCAGTGATACTAGTTACTAATCCTATGGTGGTTGCGTTCTACAGACTTTCTATCTCAAAGAAACTGAAGAGGGAACCTTACCTCCTTTGTTTTTCCTCCAAGTTAGCCATTACCTTCTGCAATAAGAGATTGTTCCTTTCTTCCAGAGGTTTCAGCATCTCTAGAAGCTCCTGCTTTCTTAACTTTAAGTCCTCGTTCAATTCTTTCAAGTAGTTGTCATATATTTTAGAACTTCTGTGAGGAGCAGATACAATAATCTATCTTAGCTTGGGGAAATAAACAGCCCTTTCCCTTCCCGGGCAGCTGCCCTTTGGCTTCCCCTACCAAAGACTCACTTTTTTGAGGACAAGCCAGATTCTGAAGAGTTTGTATCACTTGTCATCTTGAAGGGAAACTCCTAACAATAAAGAGGCCTCCTTGAAAATATGTGCCTTTCCCCATGCAGTTAAGATAGCATTTTGGGGCTGTTGCTCTTGAAGCTCCTGTTGCATTGGTCTGATTTTAGCAACAGCTTGAGGTCACAATGGCACCAAGACCACAGAGTCAGCAGATACCTTCAAGTGGCATCAGCAGCTGCTTAATGACTGAAAATACTTATACAATATTAATTCTTGTCTTAGGTTTAGCCAAAACCCCAAGTTCTCTTCTAAAATCTTTGAGTGAATAGGATAGAGTCACAGCAAGAGTGCTTACATTATACAATTACTGTTAGATTAGAAAATGGTGATTTATCAAAAAGAACTCATCAACACTATGGTAACAGACCTTTGTGAGTGATAAAAGGATTTAAAAAGATAACAGCACCTATTTCTGGGTGCTTGGGAAAGGAAAACACTTTTAACCAACATTTTTAAATGGACAGAGGTTAAACTGGCAAACTCTATGATGTAATGGAGTGATGGGTGAACTGTTGTCATTTCCCCCGCAAGCTTTAAAACTCCATCTGTCTGCTGGGTGTGGTGAGTCACACCTATAATCCGGTGCTAGAGAGGCAGAGGCAAAAGGGATCCAAAGTTCAGGGCAGCCTTGGCCTATGTAGCAAGACTGTCTTTCCAAACTAACCCAGACAACGCAAAACAAAACTTTGATATGATGTCAAGGGGAAAGAGTATTGGGCATGTAAGAAGAAAATATAGTCTGGAAAGATCCACACTCTCAGGTGCCTTCCCCAGCCAGGTTCTTTTCTGGAAGGCTGTACTTGCTAAGCTCACCTCCACAGATCAGTTCTGACTCTGTTACTCTACCTGCATTAGAACTATGCATCTTCTGGATGTTTAAGATAAACTGTATCTGAGACTCCTAGCAGTGGGGGATATGGATCCTGAAATGGCCACTTCCTGTAGCTAAGCAGAACTCCCAGTAGAGGGATGAGATAGCAACCTAATCACAAAACCTTTGACCCAAAATGTGTCCTGCCTACAAGATGTGCCAGGAAAAAGAGAGAGCAGAGACTGAGGGAATGGCCAGCCAATGACTGCTCCAAATTGAGACCTATCCCATAGGCAAGGATCAATCCTAACATTATTAATGATACTCTCTTATACTTGCAGACAGGAACCTACCATACTACTACCTACATACTGAGAGGCTCCACCCAGCACGTAGAGACTCACATCCAGACATTGGATGGAGCTTGGGGAGTCTTACAGAAGAGTTGGGAAAGGGATTGAGGGATCTGAGGCGGATCCACAGGAAGACCAACAGAGTCAACTAACCTGGGTCCTTGAGGGCTCTCAGAGACTGAATCACCAACCAAAGAGCCAGCATTTACTGGACCTAGGTCCCCTGCACATATGTAGCAGATGAGTAGCTTGGTCTTCATGTGAATCCCCCAACAACTGGAGTAGGAGCTGTCCCTGAGCCTGTTGCCTGACTGCCTGTTCCCCCCTCTCCCCCCTAAACAGACTGCCTTATTTGGCCTTATTGGGAAAGTATGTGCCTAGTCCCCAGTAACTTGATGGTGGTGAGGAAGAAGGGGAGTCGTTAGTGGGGGTGATACCTAGAGGGGGGCTTCCCCTTCTCAAAGAAGGGGAGGTGGAATGGGGAAGAACTTATGTGAGGGGATACTGGTAGGAGAGAAAGGCTTAATATTGGGTTGTAAAGTTAATAATAATAATAATAATAATAATAATAATAATAATAATAATAAAAAGATTGCCTTCCTTACCCATGCCATTTAAGAAGTAGAAGATAGTTCAAGGAATTATATATTTTTAAATGTGCCCTTTAAAACGTTTTATGAATTCATTTTTATATGTTATCACAGGTAAAAATTAAGGTATGCTGTTTCAAATACTGACCAACCATTTTTTAGGTGTTTTCTCCAAAGTAATTGCAATCCTTGATCTTTGGGGAAATTTGAAAGGTAAACCTTAATGCTGAAAAAAAAAAAAAAAAGCAAAATCTTATTTGTCAGAACTTGGTTGGAGTATCAGCTTCACTGTGAGCAGTGGGCTGTCTGTGAGCAAGTTTTAAAATTCTCTGATGGGATTTCCACTTTTATAAAAGAATGAATTATTGACCTGAGAAGCTTGTTGTGAGCATGAAGTATATGTAATGTGCCTGGCTCATGTCAGGTGTTCACATCTAGTGAGATTTTATTTGGCTTGGGTTTGTTTAATGCCCCAATTAAGTAGCCAGATTTTTTTTTTGAAGCTGATATCTGTGGAGCTTAACCTTGAGAGCCTTTCATTCTCCAGATCTCTTCCAAAGGCCCTGAACCTTTTTCTGAATTTAAAATCATTTTTGAAAATAGAGACTTCTCCCAAATTATGTATGACCAGAGTCTCACAAAATAGGGATCTGCCCTGGGTTAGATAGAATACAAACCTACATATCCTCTACACCAAAACTCCTCTTCAGACAATCTTTACAAATACTTTTTCTAAAGTTTTCTCATGTCACTTGAAGGTTATATGTGACAGAAATATTAAATTAGAAAAACCCCAGCATGCTAATAATAATTCATGTTTGTTGCCCTAGGACTGTCCACAAAAACTTTTCAACTGAATTAAGGGGAGTCAAATTTTCACCGTTAAAAGAAGGAAGTGGACGGACTAGTTATTACTGATAGTATCTTAGACTACATATGTGGCAGGTGGCAGCAATAGTAAAGGACAAAAATGGCCTTGCTCACTGAAGTATAGCCTATTTAAATTTCATGTTGTGACATTTGGCAGGCAGAACTGTGATAGAATATTAAAACATTTAATGGGCAGGCAGCATCCCAACTCACCTTCTTCTCTGCCCTTGTTTGTGAATGATTCCAAGAAGAACACTTGCTATTCTGAGGTAGTCTTTGCTACAGCCAATCAGCCATGTTTATTTCCTAACATTCTAACATTCATTTCTTCCACTTGGAATATGAATCCCAAAAAGTATATTCACCTTATACCGAAGTATGTGGATATTATAGTGAAAAGCATTTAATGAAAACAATTCTTTGAAACAGAAGCCAAGTTGGATCGAGAGGGGGCTGGTGAATGCTCTGTATCAGCATGCAGTGCAGGAAGAAGGGAGGGTGAAGTTTTAGATGATTATTACAAGCGGAGGGACTGGAAGTAGAAAGTAGGTCATTTGCTGATTGGCATCGTTTGGTGGGAAAACCCTAGAAGAGTAATGTCATGAGATCTGGAATTGCACCCGAGCAGTAGGAAAAGAAAGCCAACTAGCCAGAGTCAAAAATATCACTATGTGGTGCTAAAGGTCAAGGTGGATTTAGAAGTTGAAGTTCTGTCACAATATTAATCAGCAGGTACACAGTTTTGCCCATCAGTAGCTGGAAACTACAAACTGTCTTCCAGCAAACTGGAAACTACAGTTGAGAAAAACAGGGGATTGGTGGATTCTGGGCTGGAACTTGGCAGAACCACTAAGCAGAAATTCAAGGAAGAAGGTTTTGAGAATATTGGTGAGTGTTCATCAAAAGATCCACCTAAGTCTTCAGGGTATTCAGGATAAAATATGAAAAGGGGTTGTGAAGTGGAAACTTCTAGTTTCTTTGGAAAGTCGGTTATGCCAAATGATGTTTTGCTGGGACGCACAGGTGAAAGGATGTCTTGCTAAAGCAGATATGTGAAAGAATGTTTTCCTGAAGCAGACACAGGTAAAAGGATGTTTTGCTATAGCAGAAATGTGGAAAAATATGTGATGAAGGACTATAAATATTACCCCACAGACAATGGGAGCTGGAGCATTGGTTTGGTTTGCTCTACCTCACTATTCTTCTCGAAGGGCATGAGCCCTACTTGAGGTAACGCTGCCAACACCAAGAGAAGCTCCCCAAAGAATTGCTAGTGAGGTTCCTGCAGATTGCCTCCTCAGTGGTTTCAGGCCAGTTGTCAAGCCTTGGAGTTTCCTCAGGATTGCACTATACAGCTGCTGGCTCGTGCATGGTGTCTGCTTGCTGAGAGGGCTGGATTGCAGCTGTTGATTTGTATTTGATGTTTGCTATAGGACTGAACTGCTGTCAGAGGTTAATGAGATCACCCACAAAAAAACAAAACACTGCTAAGCAGGTCCACTTTTCTCTTCCACTACCTCTAGTGGGTAGTGGGCAAGAGGAGAGGTTGAACTTTTATTAAAATAGGCTGCAAAAAAAAAATAATTTGTATTTCCGGGGTTGAGATTGGGGAATGTGGAGAAGAACAGAGGCCCTAGTCAATGGATGTACGTTTTATAAAATGACTTGGGGAACTTCATCACCATCACCATCACTAATCATAGGAGTAATCATAATGGCTTCTGCAGGAACTTTGTATCTCTTGCCTCCCTTTCACTGCATAATCACTGAAATTCATGTGGTACCTCAAAATAGGCCTTACAACAGGTTATTCACAGTGACTTCATCCACTGTTATAGCCTTTGGTTTTGGTGTCTGTTGAAAAAAAGCATGACTGTTCTATAATTAGAGAACTCGGAACCATTTCAGTGTTAGTTTTGCCAGCGGAAAGTCAAATTAGTCTAATTAAGTAAGGTCTCCAAAAGTAGAGGCAATTATTTTCATATTAATGTGAAAGATTAGAGGGAAAGGAAGAGAGAAAGGAAGAGTGGGAGGGAATTATATCTCTGTGTTGTTTGTTATAATCATTTTGTTGGCTTCTTCCCCTTAACTCTTTTTTAAAATAATTTATTGCTTGTTTGCCTTTGTTTTGTTTTGTTTTGTTTTGAGACAGGGTCTAGCCTTGGGTGGCCTGGAACTTAATAAGTAGACTAGAATGACCTTGAACTCTGCCTCCCAAGCATTAAATGCACCACTGTATTCTTATTTTTAACTGTATGTGCACATGTGGGTACGTACACATGACTGTGGTACTCGCAGAAGCCAGAAAAGGACATTAGATCCCTTGGAGCTAGAGTTAGCCAGTTAGCTGCCTGACCTGGATGTTAGAAACTGAGCTTGGGTTCTCCGCCAGAGCCCTGTGCATTCTTAAGCATCAAGCTAGTTCTTCAGTGACTCCATCTTCTTGCTTAGCTGTTTTTATAATTGTTCCAACCTGATCTGTACCTACATTTAGAGATAACCCAAGTATTCGAGATATATTTCTATATACCTGATAGTTTTTGTTTGGTTCTTTGAAAGTAATACTTTGTCATATTGTCTCCAGATTCTTGGTATAATGGTCTTCAAACAAGTGTATGAACTTCCACAAAAACTTTTCAAGGAAAGTATGAGCAAGGGCTGGAAAATGGCTCAGCATGAAGACCTGAGTTCAAATCCCAGAACTCATTCAAGCATGACCATGTGTATACCTGTAACCCCAACACTGTACAATATGGAGACAGGAGGGTTGATGGTGCTTGCTGATTTCCAAACAACTCCAGTTTATTGAGAGATCTTGTCTCAAGGGAATAAGGCAAAGAGTAATAAGTCAGACACTGTAGAGAACCGCGGCGAGCGGTGACAGCATTCGCCATTACAAGATGGCGCTGGCACCAGACGCTCCCGTGGGTAAACAAGTAAATTGCGCATGTGCAAGTGGTGAAAGCGCACCAAGTCACTGCCCAGCCCAGGGCGTCATACAGGGTTTTGAGCAAGCAGCCAATCAGATATGTCCACGCCACCTAGGGTGTATATAAAGCAGCACCATCTTGGGTCTCTCTCTCTTCCTTCCTCCTTTCATCACAATAAATGCTTGCTGCAGAAGGATCTTGCTGGCGAGATGATTGCGCGGGCCAAAAGACACCTCCAGTCCTCCAGTGCATAGATGAGTCCACAACCCTCACTCCCTACATGCACACACACACACACACACACACACTCACACACTCACACACAGGTGCATGCGCCTGCAGGCACACACCAAAGAGAGAAAGAAATACAGAGAAGAAAAGGATATATTTCAGAAAATCTTTTTCTGGATCCCAAGAATTCCCAAGAATTCTCCACTACATAGATGTACCTGAGAGTACTTCTTAGTCTTGTTCCCACCTTCCCCTTCCAAATGCATTTTTCTCACTTACAGGAAGAAGGGGGATACATTGACTTTCTTTGAGGGTGTGTAATATTCTTAAATTGCAATTCAAAATGTTGGTGTTGAGGCTAAGAAGAGTGAAGGAACATTAGTGACCAGGAAATCTAACGCTCCAGTTCTTTGCTTTCAGCAAAATGAAGGAATATCTAACAGAATTACCAACTTATGTTTATCAGAATTAAATTTTGGTAATGAATTACTATTTAATTTTGGCTTATAATTCTGGAGTTTCAAATATCTGAAAGACACTGCTATAACAAACATCTTCCATCTCAATCTACTTATTTATGAAAACAAGTTTTTCCCCCAGTGAGAATTACATGTAGTACAACCAAAATGAATGGAATTGGTTCTGAAAGCCTATCTTTTTCAAGGAATAAGTACAAATACATAAAAAAAAAATCTAGGGAGAAAATGACATTATATTAATAGAAATATTTTAAAAGTTGTCTTACTTAGAAACTGCCTTTGAAATGGTTAAAACTTTTTTGTCATTAATGTGTTATGTCAAAAACATGGGCAAATAGATTTGCATCTCTACAATGTCAGATTTTATTGACTAGTAATAAATTCTCAAGCTACTTCCGTTTCCTTAGCTGTTGTTTGCTAAGTAGTCTCAATTTCTCTTGGTTGTTAGTTAAGGAATACACAGGCTTTTTATTCCAATTTTAACTATTAATGTCAGTATTTAGATCATACATTACATGTGGCCCAGCAGATGTACTCTCTATGTGGAGATGTAAGCTAAAAAATGGTCCCCCTCTTAGACCCTTAGGTCACATACTGCTGGCCCCTGAGGCTGACACAGAGTTCAAGGAGTTCCAGAGAGGATGCCCCACTGAAAAGAGAAGTCGGTTGTTACAGATGCAAAGAGACTCATTGCAGGTTGCTAAGTAAATTAACAAACCCAGTTAGAGGCCTGGTCCCTGGGCCAGAGCTGAGCAGCCTCAGAATCCAGTAGAGTATGACCTAAGGGTCTAAGAGAGGGACCACAGAAGTTATAGGATCACTGTACAAAACTGGGTTCAGACAGATAAATGGGCAAGTAGGCTGTATCAGCTGTGGGGACTGAACCAAAGCCTCTGGAATAGTTGTGAGTCCTCTGCCTGTTGGTCCCTTGAAGTACACATCACATTTGATTGTTGGGGACTATCACCATCTTTACAGGTCCAGATAAGTGTGTTATATCCTTTCCTCAGTCTGATATGTTTGATATTAAAAATGGAGCAAGATGCTTCTTATAACATGGGAGTTACTTGGGACAAGCCTGAAAAACCACTGTCGAGAATATTTTAAAGCAGGGGACAGTCTGATTGCAATAATCCTTGACTGTTCAAGAAGAGTCTATTATTTAGGTATTGTCAGATATGAACATATATGACTCACTAAATATGAATTTATAATCATATTTAATAAATCATATATGCTCATATCTTATAATCGAAAGATTTGTCTGTGAGTTTGAGACAACCTTGGTCTAAATAGTTCTAGGCCAGCCATAACAACTAGTAATATTGCCCTGTCTCAAAAATCAAAACAAAACAAAAAAGAAAGAGAAGAAAAAAATCTATTTGAAAATGTTACAACATCCCAGAAATTTTTTTATACCTATTTAAAATTACAGTGAGAAACATTTAATTTTTTTTGTTATGAGTGTGTGGTTAGGAGACTTTGTATCGGTCAGAGAACAACTTTGTAGAGTCAGTTCTCACCCTCCTTATGTGAATTCCAGGAAGTCAAGTTGTCAGGCTTTCGTGGCAACAGCTTTTAAGGGTAGAGCCATCTCGCCAGCCTTAAAATCGGAAACATTTTAGTTGTCAACTTAAAAACATGTGAAATGGTACCTACTTTTTCAAAAAATTCCTGTAGTACATAAGCAAACCATCTTAGCAGGCCACAGCTGTAGGGCAGAAATCCTTTGTCTCTGATGGGATTCAAGAATACCCTGGGGGAATTTGAGAAAGCTATAGACTTTCAGGCTCAGGCCCCAGAGGTTCCCACTGGAGCCTGGGTGGCTTTAACAAGCATTCCCTTGTGATTCTGACATAAATTCTGTGGATCTGTCTTCAGGAAAAACTGCCTCAAGTTTTCTTCTTCAATCACAATGAATCAGCAGAAAAGCTTAACATTGGTAAGGTTTTGTTTTGTTTCTGGGCCATCTGTAAAAAAGCTGCTTCTGAGCTCTGTACTGTGTCTCACCTCCACTCCTCACTTAGATGCCCTGAGTTCTGCTGCAGAGGAGGAAGCCATCCCAGCATTTGTAAAATGAAGAAAAAAAATATTCAGAACACAATTTCATGTTGAACACTTGCTGGCCACCACCACTGACTGAACCCTTCACTGCAAGGTACACTGGTATTTCAGGACCACAGTCAGGTAAAGGGAAGTAAGAGACTAACAGCGTTTGGAGGTGATAGACTCTAGATGGTCAGACTTCAGCCCCATCAAGGACCCGTAAACAGCAAATGGAATCTCTCAAGATGGAGTGATTTAATCAGCCTGTGAGAGTTTATAGGTACACAAAATTTACCTGAAAGAAAAACTAGAAGGTTCTCAATAGGATGGTAACTATGAAGGTGCCAGTATTTCTCCAAATACACTTTAAATCTTTGAAGAATCCTTGACAACAATCTTGGTAAAGAACAAAGGCTAGAAGTGAACTCAAGAACCACTTGTTTGTCCTACGGTTTTTATTGTTGATTCGTTGACAGTTTCATCCTTGTGTATAATGTGTTCTGATTGCTCTCTCCCCCACATCTTGCGTTTTCTCGACTCCAATTATATAGACTTGCCTAGAGAAATGAGATGGAAATTTTTGTTCTTAGGATTTACCAGGTTTAAATCTTTTAGATTCTGCAAAGGATGCAACTCTCCTTCTGTTAATATGGAAAGGAGGCTCTTCAGAGTCACTAAGGCACTGTCCTTATCAGTGAAACATACACAGAAATGTTCAAAGCTGGGTGGGATGTAAAAGTTGTAACTTGAGGATCGTGTGGGATTAGAAGGCTGCAGCGGTCTTGTACCCAGTGAGGTATGAGGATGGGACTTCAGCTCCACCAAAAATGCAGGCTCAGTCCTGTCAATTCGTAATCATTTCAAGAGAAGGTAAATGTTCTGTGTGACCTACTGACCTTTAAGGGTTTCACGAGACAGCAGTTTATTTGTGGGTTACATTTGACCCGTAGCCTGCATATTTGGGAAAGTCAATTCAACATCACATTATGTTTGTTTGATGTTTTTCCTGTTGCAAGATTTTCTTTTTGCATTGAAGTAGTTCTCAAAAGAAGCATTTACATGTAAATAATTAAACTACATACAACTACTAATAATTCAATTATTTTTGCTTAAAATATATGAAATAGTAACTTGATACCGCTTCTTAGCTTGATGAAATCAGATTCAATGTGTCCAGTGAATGGCAGGTAACACCTTCAAAAAACAAAATCTGATCCAATGTAACATGTTTTGTTTTGTTTTGTTTTTGTTTTTCGAGACAGGGTTTTTCTGTATAGCCTTGGCTGTCCTGGAACTCACTCTGTAGACCAGGCTGGCCTCGAACTCAGAAATCCACCTGCCTCTGCCTCCCAAGTGCTGGGATTAAAGGTGTGCGCCACCACCGCCCGGCACAACATGTATTTTTAATACTTGTATTATTCACCCTTTCACTGCTGTGATGAAAATACATGCTGGAACAATTTAAGGCAGGGAACTTTTATTTTGGCTCATGGTTTCACAGAGATTTCAGCCCATGATGAAAAGAGAGGGTACTGCAGAGTGGCTCAGCTCATAGAGATGGGAACATGTGGCAGTGGGTATTCACCTGGCAGCAGACAGAAGGCCCAGAAAGCCTAGTGACCTGCATCTCCCACCCAGGCCCCACCCTTGAAAAGCTCCACAGATTTCAAAATAGTGCCTACGCTGGGGCCTAAGTGCCATAGGCCTATAGTGGATACTTCAGATCCAAAGTATAATAATATCTAGTTAGGCATTATAAGGAGATTGCCGACTACGTATCTGTTAAACAGATAAAATGCAGCATTTGTCAAGGTTTAGAAATATGTATAGTGGGTCTCAAATTCAACATCTAGTCATATTAGATGAATGAAATTAAAAGTAGGTTCAGTAGTTAAAGCAGAGCAAATAATTCTCTAAATTTGCTTTAGCTATGGCTTTTATTCACATGCCACTTCAACAGAAATGGATGGCCTAGAGTTTTTCCCATTACAGCTTTATTTTTAATTTAGTAATAGCAATCTATATATTAAAAAAAAACATAATTATGTGTCTCTAGATTCCTTTAACATCAAATGCTAAAAGAAAGGTGACATTTGTCATAGACTTTCTTCTGTATATCAGCATTTCTTGGACCTTTTCATTTGCATTTTCAAATAAATAATTAAGGCACTATAAATAATAATTAGGAACATACATAGAAGCAGTAGCAGGGCACAGATTTTATTTTTTTTAATGACTTCATAGTTCTGATGACAAATTTAAGAATCTTCTGGGATTATACACAACACCACACACACACACACACACACACACACACACACACCAATTATTCAGTCTTGTTTAAGACACTAAGTCAATTTAGTTTGAGTACATTACAGCAAACTCTGAATATTATAAAATGAACTATCAAACGTTATGAATTACAGAACATTTTAAGTAAATGAAATTTTATTACTTGGGTACATGTATTATAAACTTAATCTATAAATAAGCAGTGTTCACTAATAAACTAAAGCACATTACATAGTGACATATCACAATAATCAAAGATCTGAATTAGACTAGTAACTCTAAATTTTATAATTCATTAAGAACTATTTATTCCTGTTGCCAACTAGACATAAAGCTTGAATTAAGGGGTTTGTGTTAACTAAATAAAATTTCTTTGGAAATTATGGCATAGATAACTATTTAAAAATATGACTGCCCTGGGCTGGAAAGATGCCTCAGTGGTGAAGAGCACTTGTTGGTCTTGCAGAGGACTCAGATCCGATTTCTAGTACCCACATGGTGGCTTTTAGTTGTCTACAGTTCCAGTCCCAGGGGATCTATTGTCTTCTTCTGGCCTCCACAGGCACTAGGCACACGTACATCCACAGACATATATGCAGATAACACACAGTCACATGCGCGTGTATAAAGTAAAATAGTAAAAATTTAAAAAATACATGTCTGCCCTAGAAACACAGGATTGTAAAAGGTTTAGTATGTTAATAGCTATGTTGAGACATTTTCCATGAACTCTTTTCTTGGGCATGAGATCCTGAGAGACGGATGTGTTCTTTTCTCTTGTTCACTAAGCGGAGTCCATGGTTATTAAATCAAATTGGAGTTGAGAGTTGAAAGCATCAGTTGTTTTTTTTCAGTTGAGAACTTCCCACGTGTCATGTAGAGCAGTCACTAATGTACAGCCTTACTGCTTCATTTTCTGACGTCTAGTCCTAGAGCTAGACTTACAGCTTGGCTGAGCCATCCTAACAGTTCAGGCTCTCTTTCTCAGTGATAAAGAGGTCTAAAGATGTACATGTGATTTTGTGCTGGCTACTGAGACACAAAGGGAAGACTGTTGATGTTCCTCGGCAAGAGTTTTTCTCTCTAAAATAAGGTAAGGGGAAAAAAAGAAGTTAAAGAGAACATACACTTACTTACTTTCCCACTTTGGGTACTGTTGTAAAAGGACAAAGAGTGTGGAGCAGCTGTAGCCACAGTGAGAGAAAAAGCCCAAAGAAAACAAAAACAAAAAACTGATCAAAAACCTTGAGATGGAGGAACTTTGAGATCCTAAAACAACCTTTGAACTATTGGGTCCAGGCTTCTTGTGACATAATTAGATGCTATAGTTTAATCAATGGCTAGTTGAATTTATCTTTAATTGTATTATAAATGTATTCTACCCACAATACCTATAACTCCGTGGACAGGATCGTGCCAGAGATAGCATTGATTTGTGAAATAAGCACCTCCCCCACTCCACACAATTCTATATCCAGTGACTTTAAGTTGATAACTTTACACTATCTATGATGGGAGTTCTTATATTAAGTGGACCAAAATTACAAATTGGTGTTTGTTTTTATTTCCTCAGAGAGCAGGTTGTTATTCATTTATCAGGATCACATTGCTAGATGAGCTACCTGACTACTGTGGAAAATATGACAACAAATACTTTGCTACCCATCACTGCTTTTAAAATGACATCTATTGGGGGCATGGCGAGATGGCTCAATGTTAAGGGCACTGGTTGCTCTTTCATTGGCTCTGGGTGAAGTCTCCAGCACCCACACAGTAGCTTACAAATGTCTGTAACTCCAGTTCCAGGAACCCAGTGCTGTCTTCTGACCTCAGAGGGCACTGAGCTCACATGGCTCAGTATTTTGTGACTACACATTGTAAGTGAGTGTGTATATGTACACATGTAGAGACCAGAGGACAGTTGGCAGGAATTGGATCTTTCCTTTCTACTATGAGCGTCCTGGAATTAAAATTCAGATCATCGGTCTTGCCAGCTACTGTCCACACCTGCTGAGCCATCTTACCACTTCCCTATCATCTTTTAAAGCGATTTTGAGAATTTTAATTATTTTGAAAACTTCATGCATGACTATTCTGTATTTTCAAATAACAAACGGTAATGAATATCTCAAGACATCTTAAGTTACTGTATTTTAGAAATAAAAGAGACTAGAAATTCAAGGAAAGCAAAATAAAGTCTTAAATTATTTTAAAACTAACCCAGTATTATGTATAACTAATTAACAGCAGAGTCAAGTTTACAACTTGACTTTTATTTTCAAAACATTTTTTTGTGGTGGATTAGAATTCAGGGCTTCACATATGTTAGGCAAGCAACCTATCTTTAGGTGTTCCACTAGCCAGTACAATTTGCTTCTGTATCCCCACTTTTGTTAGTTTACCAGTAGACTACAGAGCCACTATATAATTTACATAACTGTGATAATAACCATAATTCTTTACTTTCCATATCTAGTTTCAAATTAAAATAGTAAACTGGGGGGTGCATGATTTTCTATAAATGTATGAGCTTAGTTTTTATAATGCATATAATTTGTGTTTAATTAGATATTCCAAAATTTGGCCTATTCAGCAAAGACGCAGCTCTTGAAGAAGGCTGACATATGGAAAGTGTGAGCATGAGATTACAAGCTGCCAACAACCTTTAATCATTATTATTCACAGTAATTCCGGGTGAGTAACCGGATAATCAGAATGAGCTTTGACGGCCCAAGTGCAGCAAGGGTCCTCTTCCAGAGGCCATGAGCTGCCCACAGTCCATCTCCAACAGCGCAAGAATTGTCAGCCCAAGTCTGAGTTCTATTCAAGTGAAAATCGTCAGACAATCTTGAAAGATAGAAATTGCACTTTGAGTTGAAATTAATTCTTGAAAGAACAGTGGCTGAACTTGTGGGGCAATAGAAGGTGACACGTTTGGAAATGTTGGCCACATCCACCAGAAGAGATCAGATATTGAAAGTACTCAAAATTTGTAGAAACTTCCCCATGCTGGCGAAAGTGAAAACTGGAATATTTCTGGAAAGTAATTAGGTGGTATTCTATATTTGATATTCTCTATATCAAAAACCTTAGGTGTTACAAAATTTTGTTATGTTAACTGTGGGAGATTACATATAAAAGAAATTTGCTATATTTGTTTCTATTTGAGAAGACAGTTCAATTTTGTTGAACTGTCTTCTCAAATAGAAATAACACAGCAAAATTAAATGTGTATGGGCTGGGGATACTGTTCACCAGGGAAGAGGACTTGCTGAGGAAGCATGAGGCTCTGATTTCAAACCTATAGCACCTACATAAAAAGGGTATGGCCATGCACACACACACATGCACACATGTGCACACATACACATGCACCACACAAATACAACACACACATACATTAAAAAAAGAAAAGTTTTATTTTAAATTTTTATTTATTTTGCATGTATGTTTGTGGTGTGTGTGTATGTGTGTGTTCATGTAGGTGTGTGCACTGGTGCATTCAGAGGCACATGGATGTGGCGGCCAGGGTTTGATGTCAGATTTCTCCTCAATTGCTCTCCACTGTACTTGTTGAGACAGGTCTCTCATTAAATCCTGAGCTAAGTGTTTATAAGCCTACTGACCAAAGAGCTCCAGGGATCTGCTTGCCTGTCTTTCCAGGTTATAGGCACGCACTACTCAGTTTGGCTTTTTTGTAAATAACAGAGATACAAACTCCGTTTCTCTTGATTGCACGGCAGGCACTTTACTAACCGACTCCTATTACGAGACCCCTTAGTATTTATCTCAGAAGTTGTAATTTTTGTGACTAACTTTACAGAAGTTTGATAGATGCAAAGGTTAATGAAGATTAGTTATATATTTGTAAAAATTGGAAATGACCTAAATGTCTAAGAATAGGTGGATAAACAAATAAATTGTGATGTATCCATGTAATCACATTTAATGGGTTATAAAATAATATTTTAGATATGTTTAAGAAAAAAGAGAAGATGCTAAAAATGCGATGTCAAGTATGTTTGGAAGTCTGGAAAATGAACTAAAGTCAAGATTATTTTTAAAAAATAAATGTCATTTTTCATTTTTTCTGAAATTCTTGTTTCTCTAATGAGTACCTATAAACATTTAAAACGAAAACTTTGTTTTTTATAAAATCAAATTAAATTAATTTTATAAATAGCAAATATAATGAGTATGCTTTTCAAATATACAACTAAAGGGAGCCCCAAAGTTGCTCAGTGGGCATTTATGGCTTATATAACAGCAGAATGAGCCAAAAGCTCAGTATTGTGAAATTGTTTAAAATGAAGTGTCTTAAAATCAAAAAGAAAAAGTATAGTATAAAAGAAAGAAAAGATAGAAACACATATTTATAAAAAATAATATAAAACTGAAAACAGAATTCTTCAAGTCAAGTCACTTGGAAAAATTCTGATAACCAAGTGAGAGGACTGAGACAGGCTGACTCCATGACAGGCTTCAAACTGGCAGTTCAGGAGACTAGGCCTAGATCTCTGTTTCCCAGAACTGGGCAAGTCAGTTACTAGAAAAAAACCCAGGTCTCAGGCAGCCAATCAGAAACTGTCCCACTATTAGAAGCTGCTCTGCCAACTAGCCTGAGGCAAGGTCAATAGGTTAGCAACAGTTTCCAGACTTCCCTAGCAACAAGTTTCCAGCCCTTCACCCCAAGCAATGGGAGTCCAGAATGTCCCCAGAGCCCTAGCCAATCCCAAATTCTCCCAAACACACCTTCCCTGGAATTCCCTTAGTGTGCTTTAATTTGGGCCTGCGAGCTCACCTGGCCATCTCCATCTTGGTAGGTAGACCTCTGAATCCTGAACTTCTGCAGAATAAAGCACTTTTTTGCTTTTGCATACTATTTGAGTCTAGGGTATCATTATTCAGCTAATCATGGACCCTTACAGGAGGACAACTGTTTCACTTAGCATTAAAATCTTAGAAAGAAAACTGTGTTTCCTCTTCACATCCCCATGAAGAAAAATGAGTTGACTCATAGTCATATCATAGAGGTGAGGGAAGAAGAAAGAGAGGGTGGTTGTGGGTAATGTTTTATAGGAGTTAGGAATTGAGAAGGGGCTGGAGAGATGGCTCAGCCATTAAGAGTACTTGCATACCATCATGAAGATGGGAATTTGGATCCCACCATTCATGGATTAAGAACTTCCTGCAAAATATAACTCCAGCTCCAAGAGATCTGATGCCCTCTTCTAGCCTCCATGTGACACATAAATGTGCATGCACATGTGCACACATGCACACATGCACACATGCATACACACATGTTAATAAATCTTTTTAAGAAATTAAATAGAAGTGAAAAGGAGTATTTCAGAAGCAGCAGCTGCTGCAGAGACAGTGATGGGAGAAGGGCTAAAACGTTAGCGTTCTGCACTCAGTGCTTTCTTTTCTTTAGAGTTGTTATCAAGAATCCAAAAGAATAAAGAGTGAAGTGAGTACCAGTGATTATTTTGTGACTCCCTGACTGGCTGTGTGTCTTTGAATATGAGAATGGGCCGAGTGAGACTTAACCCAAATTATCTGAGTCAGAGCATGATCCCCAAACTTAATACCTTGGTCGTCCCAGATATGTAGTTATGTAGCTTTAGAAATCTGGACAACTTTTCCACATGACCTTAAAAGCCACTCGTCTAAACAAATGACAAATTAAGTAGCTGGTATAAGGACTTCTGTGTGATGATATGAAACGTTACCTAAGAGAAAGTGTTGTGGAGCTTTTTTTTTAAATTTCATACATTTATTACAAACAAACAAACAAATGAAAAACCTTACAAACAAGGCATGGTAATGCATCCCTGTGATCCTAGCACACAAGAGGAGAGGTAGACCGATCTAGGTAGAGGTGAGTCAGGGTCAGCTTGATCTACATAAGAAGTTTGAAGGCAGAGCTACATAGACACTGTCTCAAAAAGCAGCAACAACAAAAACCATAAACTAAACCAAATAAAGCCTTGCAAATACATAAAATGTCACATGAGAAAAATAACTAGATTCAAAGTCCATACAACTCAATGAACTTCTATACAATTAAAATAGGCATGGGGCTTCACATTAGATTTTATAGTTCCAGCACCGAATATATTTTATGTGTCAATCTACCACAAAATCAGAATCAATTCATGACAGAATTATAACTAGAAAAACAATTAGTTTCATTTCCTCTTTTATAACTCATGTCCATTACCTGCATTCACTCCTTTCTTATGGCCTGTCTTAGCCCTTCCTGTTCCCTTTTCTTCATGTAGCATTATGTCCACATGTACATTTTTTTTACATGTACACACATACTATTGGCTAGATATCATATATGAAAGAAATCATGTAGTTTCTTTTCTTCCTGAGATTATATGACCTCACATCTTAGTGTATCCATTTTCCTGCAAATTTACCTTCATTTTCTTTATATCTGATATATATATACATATATATATATGTATATAGATACTGACTTTTAATTATCCATTCATCTGTTGATGGACAACTAAATTAGTTCCAATTCTCTATAGTGAGTAAAGTAGCAATAAACATGGAGGTACAACTAGCTCTATAGTACGGTATGCATTCTCTGTGTAAATGCCCAAGGACTATGAAAATAATGTGTCTGTACAGCAAAGGCAACAGCCAACAGAGTTAACAGACAGCCCTCAGTGTGGGAGATAATCTTTACCAGTCACACATCACACTAGGGACTGACATCCAGGATTTACACCTAAGTTCAGGAATCAAATACCAAAGGAATAAAACTGCCAATCAACAAATGGGCTAGTTTTTAAAAGATGCTCGATATCCCTAACCATCAAGGAAACGCAGATTAAAACTACTTTGAGATTCCACCTCAGCCCAGTTAGAATGGCATCATCAATTAATCTGACAACAAATGTTGGAGAGAATGTGGAGAGAAAGGAACTCTTATTCACTGTTGGTGGGGGTAGAAATTAATACAGCCATTGTGGAAGTCAGTTTAGAGATCTCTCAAAACTTAAAACCAGAACTACCATATGACCTAATGAAAATGTTGTTGTTAGAAGGGCAACATTTAAAGCAAGGTTGAAAAATCAGACAGCTTTTACTCATTTGTATTTGAAAAGTACACAAAGAGCTATGTAAATAATTCAACAGAACAGGTAGTTTAGGATGGTGAGGAATACATACTTTTGTTTATATAGCCATCTTTTTTTGGCAAACCAAAATGTTAACTACATATATTAAGAGTTAAAATTCTTATTAATACTTTTTTGTTCATAAAAAGTTTCACCTTCTAGCTTGATTGGGATATGATTGGCTTGCTCACATACAAGAGAATTTAGTTTCTGTGTTTCAATTTAAGAACAAAGGTAAGGAAACGTCACGTTTGTTTTTCTTATTTATTTAGTTTTATGCTTATAGGTAAGTGCAGAGATCGGGAAGGAAGGGCGGGTGATACCCTGAGTCAGGGCTGAGGAGCCCAAGGTGAAGGAGAAGGCTTAGGAAAGATGTTATTGTCTCTTTTCTTTGCATGCTTTCTGCAATTAATATCTGTTCAAAGCGTGCAGGATTGACAGATGATGTTAGAGGTGAGAGTGCAAGGCAGGTTATCTGAGCTAGGTAAATGCAGTTGCTGGGGTTTATAATATAGCTTGATCGTCCAGGCTGGATGAAGCAGCAGGACAAAGTGTGGTCTGGAATATCAATTACTCAGTCCTTCCCATCACCAGGTGGAAGCCACGTCCCCCAAGTCTGCTGATTTGGAAAGTCCTTATTTTTGCAAGGGCTGAATTCCCTTGCTTGCTATTTGTCAGCAGAATGCTGACAAGTATTGTTCCTTCTCTGTCCTAAGATCCCCTCCTCTTCTTTTTTTTCCTCCTTATTAAACTATCTATTCTAAAAAAACAAAATAAAACAAAACCTCCAAGCCCAGCTCAGTAGTTCAACTATTTAAAAGCCTCTTTGCATCTCATTTATTAGTCATTTATTAATGGGATTGTTTTCTCTCCTGTGTTTCCTATACCCCAGACATATTAGAGGAAATTTTAGATCCCTGGGGCTGTTATTACATCACTAGTTCTCTCTCTCTCTCTCTCTCTCTCTCTCTCTCTCTCTCTCTCTCTCTTTCTCTCTCTCTCTCTCTCTCTCTTTCTCTCTCTCTCTCTTTTTACTGGCTTAAAAAATCAGACCCAAACTTTAGTCATTCTATATATCACTGGTCCCCCACTCCTTTCTTACTTAAGTATTTTTTCCCTACCAACTGTAGTGCTCTGAAAGACCCCTAGGAAGTCCAGCCAAAACGTGTATTTGTTTTGAGGAAATTATTAAATGAGTTATAATTCTCACTGACTGTTTCTTGGTTGTTTGAGCACAATGTGCTCTTTTGTCGAGCTAACAATTCCTTATATGTGGGAGTGTTAGAGTCCACAAAGGAGCAGCTTGTTTGGTAGGGGTCTCACACTTTTCTCTGATTTTGATGTGCTATTGGTTTCTTCCCTTTTAAAAAATAGGCTTATTTGGAACTTTTTTTTTATTTAATAAATCCTCACTTCTAAATGTTTCTCCTGCTCAATTTCCAAGGGCCATTTTAATGTTCTCTCTTGCTTTTCAGCATTCACTTGGTCCCATTGAATAGCAGACTGAAGAAAAAGAAACAAAAAGCCCTTTGCCATCAGGAGGACAGGAGAAAGAACACAAGGTGCAGAGTCAGAAGTTCCTTGTTAAGCTCTCTGCCTCACATTTTATTTTATTATTATTAGCTTTCTTTTTTTTTTTGGATTCAAGCTTTCCCTTCTTTCCCACCTAGACTCAATCATTCCCTCTCTCCCCTTATCTAATATTGAGAAAATGGATAAGAAATTTTGCAGAACACTATGCATGCCTGTGAAAAGGGCATTATGGAAATGTTCAGTATTATTATGCTGGAATTTTGCCATTATTCTGTATGCAAAAAGATGCGGTTTAGAAGGGTAGCAGCTCCTTTCACCTTAGAGTCCAAAGACGGTCTGTCAGGAAGTACTTGGAGTGTCTTCTAGTAGGCTCACAGAAGAGGGCTAAGCCTTTTTGTGTGATTACTGTCATTATTATTACACTGATGCTTTGGGAAGAGTCATGGCAGTATAAGAAAGTGAGGGTAGGATGTTCTGCCATGACTTATTTTCCTGTGATGAAGGAAAAGACAACAGAAAAGTGAGTCCTGCCCACAGTCCAAATGGTCTAAATAATTTAAACGTTAGAGGAAGAAAAATGGCATAGTGATATATAATGCACACAAAATTATCTAAATCTTGACACTGTGTATGTGAGACATAAGGATACAAATTGACTCCAGAGTCACCAGGAAGTATAAGGTAACACTAAGCATTTTGATATTTAAGGGGTCAGCATCTCATCTTGAGCAATTTAGAAAGTACAGAGAAGCTCAGTCTCAAAATATCTCTTCCTTTCTGTGCCACATCGTAAATATCCATCACGAGACCACTCCCCTGAGCTGTGTTTGTAGCCAGCTATTCTACTAGAAACCTGTATAAAACTGCAAGCTTCTGCATAAATTTTGTTTGTCTTTAATGCAATTGGTAACTGGTTAGAAAGTATGCAGAAGTATTATCCTCAAACCTTTGTAGAAAAGATGACTTGGACAAGATGTGGAAGAATGAGTAGGGGCCACACATCTCGAGAACTCTGTTCAGTTAGTGTAGGTATGTGGAGCGAACTAGACACATCAATAGGTGCTCAGTTGCTTTTGTTTCTGAGTAAGAGTCATATCCATTTCATCCCTTGTCACAAACCAAATGGCACAACCAAATAAAATGTACTAAATGCTCTGGAGAAATCTTTAACCATCACTGTAAGTCCCTTGACTTAGATAGATGAATAGCGAGGTAACATAGATTGAAAGAATCAGAGGGGAAAAGGTGACTTGCATGTTACTTAAGAGAATCCTATTGCTATTCATTGATTACCACAGAGATTGGCAGTATTTCAGAATGGAGTTTAAGAAATGACCTATTCTGTTGAGAAGATAGAAAGTGGCCAAGCAAGATATGGTAGTCTGGAGCAAGCAGAGGTTATCTTGATGGTGTAAGAGTTAAAAAAAAATATTGCCTATAAATAATTTCACTATTTATGCTAACATATTCTTTAAAATGCGGGTGTCAATCAGAAAAAAATTTTAAAACAGATCACCTTGTATAACCTAGCTGAGATTAACCCCAAAGGGGAATAGAACGGTACATGGGGGAAAGAGAAGAGGAAAAGTTTAGAACATGAGGCTTGGGTAGAAGTCAAACTCGTAGGTGGGTGTGAGTGCTCTGGCAGATGGAAGGCAGAGGCTGAAGCCTGCAGGTAGAGGGGCTGAGTATTGCAGGAGAGGGAGGAGGCAAGCTTTGCCTACTGTGCAGTTTTGCCTAGGGCAGCTAAATGCTTGTGCCCAGAAAATTGCCTCTGGAAGCCTTGGGCAATATGCAGTAGGTTTTCCCTGAAGCCTACTGTATCAGGTTAAGTTGAAATTTGGTGGGAAAATAGAAGGAAAGGGGGGCTGAAAGAACTCCAGAGCTGAAGAAAAAAGAAAAGGGCGGGAGGGGATGGGGGGATGGGAGGAGAAACCTGAAAGGTCACTAGCTATCTCAGCAACACATCTCTAAATGATGAGAGACGGATTTTGAACTCTCGGGGAATCTGAGGTCTTTTGATCTTATTTATTTATTTCAATATAAAGCAATTTTAAATTACCTCACACTACTCACCAACCTCCAAATAAAACTTTCTAAGGCTTTCTCTCCTCCCCCAGCAGATTAAATAGCTTGACCAAGATATATAGTAGAGAGGGATAAAGACAAAATAAGCATTAAGGTCTGTTCACCCTATTCTGTTTCAGCAATGTGTTAAGCAAGAGAGGAGATAGCAGTGCAAGATGGTGAAACAGGGAGAGTGGGGGTGGGGCATTAAAAAGGAAGGGGGTGTTGCCTGAACATATTCCCCTTAGGATTGACTCTGGTGTAAAAAGTATATATAAAGTAAGGGAAGGCCTCTAACATTAATTGAATATCTGTTAATGTGTCTATGCCTCATATACTATATTTATTGTTATTATGTCGATTTTATAGCAACTATAAGGCAGTTACCTAGCATGCTCAAGGCCCTGGGTTCAATCTCCAAGACCATAACTATGGAACAAGTTATCTCCGTCGTAAACAAATTCCAAGATGAACAAACTTGCTTATAGTTGCTCAAGTGGTAAATCAGGATTTTAATCCAGCAGTACCTAAGGGGGGCACACTGCTTCTTTTCTAAAGGTATTGATTAAATCTACTATATGCAAGGTGCTATGCTAGGTACTTTAAGGATGTAAAAAAGGAGCTGATTGGTGATATAAATAAGGAAGCCTTAATTATCTTGTTCTTGGAGTATATAATGTAGAGAAGGAACTGCCCTTAATTAATTAACTGGCCAACTTAGCTTTCTGTTTAATGTCCCAATATGATAAAGAAGCAGGTGAGATCAGCCACAACCACATAAATTGGAAGATACCCTGTGTCCATAAAATCTTTTTAAAGAATTAAGTGACATGCCACACATGGTTAAGGCCATTTTAATAATGTTTCATGGTTTTATGTGGCCTGTAGAACAATGCTCCCAAACTGTCCTAACTTTTTTATGGGTTAAGGAAAAAAATAAAACATGAACCTAGTATTGAAAATATTTTCTTCAAAGAAGCATATAAAGTATCTATAAGAAAGACATACAAGTGCATTTCTTCTATTATACTATAAAAGTCCATCTTTATTTAAGTGGTAGGCAACCCTCAGAGCCAAGCAAGATACAAATGTTACTGGAATAACTAGCAAGATACAAATGTTACTGGAATAACTAGCAATCAATTTATGAGCTTATTCTAATCTTTGATGTATATATACTAGCCCATGAACTTTAGCCTTCGTTGTACATATTTTTGGTACAGAACAAAATTTAATTATGGTTAAGAACAGTGATGCTTTCTTTGACACTATTTTTATTGCCTACTTTAATTTAGATGTGGATTATATTTTATAAGCTCATGCTGATATTTCATTGCCACATTATAATGTATTTCAGGATCAAACATGTCAGAACCACTCATCTGGAGCCTGCTGCCATGTTCTGACTGCCAGTTTCTTAAAGGGTGTGCGGATCTGGATGTGGCTTTCTCTGTTTTAAACTTCTGAGGCAGCCCTAGACAGTACCAACCATCTACAACACTAAGTGCACAGAGGCTTAACGTTTTCCTTACATGCTCGATAATAAATACACAACCAGAATGGTTAAAAAAGGAAGCGTTATGTCTACTACATTAATATGTGGGGCACATAAAGAAGCACACAAACTTATAAGTTACAAAAGTAATAGTTTGAGTATCATGATTGTACACAAAATAATAAATAATAATGCTTTTTTATCAGTTCTGGAAAAACAAGTAACATGAAGCTAAATGTTTCCTCAAAGTCTAAAAAAAGAAAAAGAAACATACTAACGAGCATATTTACATTGAGCTAAGTAAAAATCCAGGACATATTTTCATTTTGTGCACTGGCATCTTCTCATCACTTAACATTATACATGATTGTATGGTGTGTAGTCAAGAAACATTTTTGAATGGGTGGTACAATTATTTCCACTCTGAGCTTTTTGTCTAGTGTCAGTTTGAACTGTTTGCTTCCTATGACAAACCCCATAGCATACTCTTAGAGCATAAGGAGATTAAACTCGTGCAATATAAAACTCTTGGTTAATAGCAGATGACAGTTAGGCCAGCTGTGGCATGTACCATATATAGGTCCTTAAAAAAAATTATAAACATTTTAAAAAATCATTTATATACTTCTATTTCCCTACTGGAATGATTCATATGACATAGCTAATTTTTATATGTTAAAAAAAAATGACTGCATAAGGTTTGAACTTAGCTTATAGATTCTTAGCTAGTGCTGACCTCCAGTTTCAAGTGATGGGAACATTGAAACTTGGAGAAAATGTGCATTAGTGTTCGTTAAAAGGGCTCTTCTTTGCTTCTAAATGCCAGAGAATGAAAAGTGATCTCAGAAATCAGAACAAATATTATAGCACCTTCATTAAAGCACGAGAGCTGACACATTTACTACTGGCTTTTATGGACAATCACAAATCTCCTACCAGAGGCTGTGGAATGACCATCTGAATATATCGTAAGAAGACTTAATGGCCTTAAATATTGATTACCTTAACACACAGCAGTCTCTTCCATTTCTGACATTGAAACAAGCACTCCCAATTACTGTGGTTAAAATACAATAATAAAATGGATCTATAATTTGTTTAAAATATTTCCAATAATGATAAAAGGCAGGACAATTAATTGGTCACTCACTACTTGAATAATTTTAAATACCTAAATGACTATAATCACTTGAACGATCCAAGAGCAAGATCGGTGACCATGGACAAAGTCCAACACAGAAAATAAGACTCAGCTTCTGTGACCAGTTCCATCTTTAGCTACGTATGATACTGCCACAAGAGAGACCTCAGGGGCAGGGAAAAATAATCTTCCAAGGTAAAAAAGCACATAGGGAGGGCCAGAACCCGAGAATTACAGACCATTGGAACTTGCTTTAGGATTCTCCAGAGGAGCAGAGCTGATAGGATGAGTAGAATTAAAGGGGAATTTGTTAGATTGACTCACAGGATATAGTCTGGCTAGTCCAACCATGGCTGACACATCAGAAAGACCAAGGATCTGTGAGTTTCTCAGTCCGTGAGGCTGGATCTCTTGGCAGTCTCAACCTGATGCTGAAAGCGTGAGTGGTTTTTTGTTTTTTGTTTTTGGAAGCTGCTGGCCTTCAACCTACGTTGGAAGACTAGAGAAGCTGGTCCTGGTATCAGTGCAGAGATGCAGCAGTGCTAGAAAGACGCCAGATGAGCTTGCCAGTGAGAGTGAAGTCAGGAGACTTGCTTTTAGTTGATTCCAGATCCAGTCAAGTTGAGATCCAAGATTTAGCCACCACACTACTCTTCTCACTTCTTAGCTTCCTTTACTCAGTCTTGTCAGGAGAAGGTTGAACTTGAAATTACAGGACAGGAGTTATTTACACCTTCTAGTACGACTATCCCCAAGTCATACTAGAGGGTCAAATGGATGAGGTAGACATAGCCTGTACATTGCTAGTATTTGATTAGGTTTCATAGAAAACCTAATTACTAGGAAAACACGAGAGCTTAGAAAAATATTGCATTTGTAAGATGGAGTTAGGCGTGTCCTGTAGAGATGCAGTTTGGGTGTTGCTCTAAAAGCCTCCTTAGATAAGAATATTAGAGAATGGAAAGTTTCTGCCTGCTACAAGGCAAATTGCTTGAGAGAGGTCTTTTGGTCTTTGCTGTATGACCCAAGGCAAAGTCAGCTGGATGGCTTTGAGGTACCTCACACCAGAAAGAAGAAATGGTTCTGCCTCCACACTTGGAGCCTACCACAAGGATAGTGATAGCGGCTCAGCCTGCCAAGGGTGTAGAGGAGAAACCAGAGATTTCTTTTATAGAAATTGGACCTTTGGGAGGCTCTTTCAGGGCTTAACTTTTTGGCATGGTTCTCCTTCAGTTGGGCTTTCTTTTGGCTTAGAAAATCTTTGTTGAGGAAGCTCTGGGTAAGGGATAGGGATTCTCTCTGGGCTTGTAGGAACCACAGAGAAGCACAGCTGGCAGGACACAGGTGAAGCAGAATTCTAGGAAAGAGAGCTAAGGAGCCCTCCTGGTTTTGGAGGAGCTGAAGAAAAAGATAGACTAGCTTGGTAGTATGACAGAGATAGAGAGAGATTTCTAAAGAGCTGGCAATATAGGTCCAAAATCAGGCTTGTAAATAAATAGATATTTTGTTAATAGTTAAGAAAATAAAATTACCTGACTGAACTAGCAGGTTTTTACATTAGCTCCCACCTCACTTGTCATTTATGGGTATAAGTATTAGATTAAGTTTAATTGAGCATATATTATACCTAAGCTTATATTTACGTATACATTGTGGTAATTTGAAGAAGAATGACCCCTATATGTTCATATATTTGAATGCTTAGTGAGTAACTATTTGAAAGGATTAGGAGGTGTGGCCTTGTTGGAGGAAGTATGTCACTAAGTGTGGGCTTTGAGGTTTTAGAACCCCAAGCCAGACCTAGTAGCTCTCTGTCTTCTCGCTGCCCGAGGATCTGGTTGTAGAGCTCTCAGCTACTTCTCCAGAACCATGTCTGTCTGCCTGTTGCCATGATCCTTGCCTTGATGAAAATGGACTAAACCTCTGAAACTGTAAACAAGCCCCAATTAAGTGCTTTCTCTCATTAAGAGTTGCCGTGGTCATGGTACCTCTTAACAACAGCAGAACATTGTCTACGACATAGATGAAAAAATAATATCACATGGTACATCCTGCTTGGGAACCTAATTAAAAAAAAACAAAAAAACCCCCAAAAAACCAACTTCTTTTCTCCACACATTTTATAGAACATTATTTTTAGAGTTTCTCAAAATTGTTATATATGTGATATTCCTCAATTTGCCCAACCATTCTTCTATTGCTGAACACCAAGATTTTCTTTATTCATTTATTCATGGATTTTAGTAATAAAACCACAGCTAAATCTGATCAACAATCTGTAATATACTTCCTATAGAATGGAAGTGGCTGCTTGATAATGGGGCTGTTGAGTGATTGGTTGGAAGGAAACACATGGATCTCAAGAGCAGAGATACCATTGTAATCAGAGGGAGAGCACGACTGTGTGGAGCAGACGAGCCTTGAGTGAATGTATTTGTTGACATGGGAATAGCTATGTTAAGGACTCCAATGCTTCAGACCAGTATGAGTAGCAAAGTCAGTTCAGAGAGATGGCGAAGCCTTGCGCCGGTCTGCATGCAATGATGACAGTGTATGTAGTAGCTACCAGCTACAGCTTCCTCTTCTAGAATGACTGCAGCCTGCAGAGATCTCCTACTTAAATTAGCTAACCTGCTTCCTTGTTGAATTGTATACTAAAACCCTACCTCCTCAATTCATACGTATAAAATCAACAGAGTGAGGTTCTAGGCTACCGTTGGGTCTCATCAGAGAGTACACATCCCACCCAGTTCCAGCTTTTATATATGATTGCCCTTTTTTCATTCTCTTTTTGCTTCAGTTGGGATCATCTCCTAAGCTGTACAAAGCTTAGCAGCAGACATTCCCTCCTGAGACATCATCTGAACACAGCTTAACCTAAGTCATTTAGAAACATAGACCATAGATTTTTCCACTTGGTCCTTATGTGATTCCTTCTAAGACCAGGAAGAGATATAGCATTAAAAAATTCGAAAGTGGGTAACACTTTCTGCATATTTATTACGTGTTAGGCAGTAGTCTAAACATTTTCCATGTATCACCTCACTTTAATTCAGCCATAACTACAAGAAGTAATGGAGATAAGAAAAACTAAACAACATTCCTCACAGGTAGTAAGGGAAGAAATCGAGACTCTTCATGCTTTTAACACCTGTCCAACACACTGGAGTGTTGAAGCAGACAAGTCAAGAATGTACCAGAACAAAAGCTTCTGGAGCACATGATATATTTCTAAAATCTCTTATTTTTGAAGAGTTTTAATTACCAATCGCCATTGCTTATATGCAAGTAAGTTTATAAACTGATTATTGTCAATTATAAAACAATGTTACATATATTTGTGTCACTATGATAAAAACTTGACAGAATGACTTATTTTAGCTCGAAGTTTGGAGGGTTATGTCTGTCATCGTTTGATTCTGCTCTTATACTGAAAAACACAGCTTGGTAGTGTGTGAGAGAAGTACCATTTACTTCCTGACAGATACAAAGGGAAGGGCAAAAGGGAGGGAGGGACGGACAAATAGATAGACAGACTGGCTGACTGGTCAGAGAATGGATGTGCCAGAGACGGGATATCACAAAGAACCTGTTCCAGCTACCTGCTTCTGGCCAGGTCTCACGTTCTAAAATTCCTCCCCGAATAGTACAGCCGTCCAAGTCCAAGTGTTCAACACGTAAGTGCAGGGAATATAGTGTAATCAAGCCATACCATTCTACTCCTGCCTCGCAAAGCCTCATTTCCATCCCAAAGTACAAAATGAATTTAGTCCCAGAGTCTCCAAAGTCTCAATGATCTTCCAAAAAAAAAAAAAAAAGACAAAAAGCAAGTTCGAAATATAAGCCTCAAGTTGACTCTTAGCTATGGGATATAATAATGAAAAACAAACGACATACTTGCAGTTATAATACTACAGAGTAAACATTCCCATGCCAGAATAGGAGACTGGGGGAATGGGAGGATCAGATAAAAACAAGTCTGAGATCACATCCAGCAGCCAGGGCATGTGTTGGCATGATGTATGCCTCAATACTTTTGAACTTCTCCATCCCATGGTCTTGCCATTTGCAGCCCAGGTAGCATCTTTTCAGGGATGGCTCTGCCACCTGCAGCAGACATTCCTGGTAATGGCATCTCCAACATCCTGGGGGCCCCCTTATGATTTAGACTTTACCCTCACCTTCCTTTAAACTCTTTAAATAGTTTTCATGACCCTGAGAGTCTTGAATCCCTCATGCCTGCCTGCAAAGTCAACACTATTTGTCACCAGCTTGAGCCATAGCCAACACTCACCCACCAAAGACGACAGCTGTAGTGGTCTCTGAATGCCTGGGTGACTGAACTTGGGGAAACACTTCCTTAGGTAGTACTCTGTGTTTAGGGCACCCCGGAGCTGTCTTTTCAAAGCAGACTCTTTCAAATGAGTTAAAACTTTTATACTCTTAATCTCACAGTGGGTTGGGTCTGGACAACTCCTGAGGTAATCTAATGTTAACTTTCATGCCAGTGTATTTTGTTTTATTACTGACACTAGATTCTTTAATGGTCTCACCCTCTTAGCCCCTAACTTCCCACTTTCTGGTCACAGTGAAGAGTTTTCAAATCTTTCTGCTCTTTTTAACCTCTTCTCCCCAATTCTCACTGTAAACTTGACTAAAAGTAGCCATACTTACTCAGCCAAAGGAGCACAGTAAAACGACTCCTAATGGCCTATTCCTATACTCACAGATTAGAGCACTGCTTAGCTCTCATTAGAGAAGCTTCTTCTTGCAATAGATAATAATTAAGAGATACACAACTGGATTACCTGTGAACAGTAGGAGAATTTAGAGTACTTGGTCCTAAATGGGGTGTTTTTATCAAACCCTGCCCCTTAAGGTTACGTTTCTATGCAGAAAAGGAAGCAGAAAGATTATCAGAACCAGAGGTGATAGATGGTGCCAAGGAACCAACATCTTCCAGACACAAAATGACTGATGCACATGAATTCTCAGAGACCATAACAGCAAAGACCTGAAAAGATTCAAACCAGACAAAACCCCAGCACCTAAAAGGGAAGGTGAACTGGAAGTCCCACTCCTAATCAAGAAGCTGGTTGCAATTGATGCATGCTGGTAAAGAAGAAATCAATTTTCTCCAGTGGAATGTTACTAGGTATATCAAACACATTCCAGGGAAGGCCCCACACCCAGAAGTCATTGGCCAACACAAAATAGATTCCTTGAGTGTTTGTGTGCTTTATGTCATTTTTTAAAACATTTTTATTAGTTCTTTGTGAATTTCACATCATACACTCTGATCCCACTCATCTTTCCCTCCCCTCATACCATCCCTGCACCCTCCCCCACAACAGAGAAAAAGTTATCTCATTATGGAAGCTGCAGTGTGTCACTGTGTGTTCCACAGTATACCCTTTTGTCCACACTGCTTACAAATGTTCGTTGTAATGTTTTGTTGATCTGATGCAAGGCCCCTGGTTTCTGCTACTCTCTCAATACTAGAACCTCACTGGAACTCCTTTGGGCTAGCCTGCTGTTGCCCTATGTCACAGAGATCCTATAGTTTTGGATTTGTAGGACCGGCCCTTTGAGGTGCTCCAGCAGCTCACTGGTGGGGTAGATGTTAGGGTGGGCCAATTCAAAGCCTTGGATCTGGACATGAGAGGTATCCGAACTGATTAGCCCGCTGGCTTTTCTGCAGGGTTGGCTCACCAGCAACTCTACTACCAAGGCCAGCTCTACTGTGCTGCCCAGGCAAAGTGCAGGGCCTGCTCTTCCAAGTGCAAGAGCTGCAGCAGGTGAGGGACAAGGCCAGCTGTCCTGCTCTGATGACCTTAGGGCCACCTCTCTTGCCTGTTATAGGTAACAAGGTGGGGGGATATCCATAGCATAGTCGACAAGTAGGGCCAGCTCTCCCACACTCGTGCCCTCCAAGCTAGCTTGCCTGCTCCTACCACCAGCATTAGCTCTACTACTGTGGTACCCAGGCGAGGTGCAGGGCCCACTCTCCCTGGAGTGTTGCAGCAGGTGAGGGGCAGGGATAGCTCTCCTGCTCTCATGACCCCAGCACCAGGTCTCCTGCTAGCTGCAGGTGTTGAGGGGCAAAGGGGAAAGAAGGTATCTCTTTCTTATCCACACAGGAGACAAGTGGTAGGGCAAGGTATTTCACACTCATATCTCCACTTGCCTGTACTGTAGCTGGCTAGGGGTGGAGTCATCTCTCCTGCTTTCATACCCCCAGGGTCAGCTCTCCCGCGATGCCTAGGTGAGGGTAAGGCCAGTTCTGCTCAGCAGTCAGACATCAACATGTCCGGGGGTCTCAGTCCAAAACAGAGATGTCTGCTGGCCTTTGGTGGTAACAGACCTCTGCTACTGCATGGGTAGGAACCCAGATGTGGCTCCCAGACATGGCTCCTGGTGGCAGCACAGCCCAGGACCCCACCATGGTTCCTAATAGGATTACTGGCTATTCTTCATTACGTTCATGTCTCCAGTTCTGTCTCTTCATTGTGCCCACATTCTTCTGTTTCTCTTTCTCTTTCATTTCTCCACCACATACTTGTGCCTCTTAGTGGCCCCCAGGGTCTCTAAGTATCCTTTTAAGAGTGGTCATTTAAAATATATGTTTCTAATTCTAACAGCCATATTTCCAGTGCTAAGTTGCCATAGTAGCTAGTAGCAACCATAGTCAACTGCATAGGTGTAGACTATTTCTATCACTGAAAGAGATTTATTTTATAGTGATACTATAGAATATAAGCCCAAAGTAACTCTCTGTACCATGAATTTGTCTGTGATTTAATAGATTTAAAATAGATATTTTTTGATTGAAGAATGAATAAGCTTTCAAAAAATGGTAGATGTTGATGTGAAAGGATTTTGTAATAATATTCATCATCACTGCTCTATGAGAGCAAACATGGTTTCTAGGAAGACGAGTCTCTGACCCTGAATGATGTTCTCTTTGGCTTATGAATAAAAATTTCAATAGGGATCCACTGAGAAGTGGGAAGAGACCAGGTAGGGGGTGCAGGTTCAATATTATCTTCTGTGCAATGTAGCATTTGCTTTGGATGTCTAGAGAGACAGTGTTATCAATCTCACATCTTCAGTAATAATTTCTCTGTGCTTTGATTAATGTGGGTGTAAAATGTGTCTGATGTAGCAGCATGTGTCTGAAGCACTCTGAGGCAAAAGAAATAAAAAAGCAATTTTAATTTAAAAATTAGGCTAAAAAGAAATGAGAGCACTTCATTAGTGAAATGCTATTTCGCTGCATTAGAGGAAAAAAAAATCATGGGAATGTATCTGTGCCATACATGCAGAACAGAGCCAGTACATTTAACAACCATTAAATCTCTGCCCAAATGCTCCCTATTTGGTTTTTAAATCATCAGTATGAGGTTAAGAGCAAAACGTGTGAGTGCCCGATACTGTACTTCACATATGAAAAAGGAGAGTCTGGTTTATTTCTTCCATTTCATTTCTGTAATTAATTAACTAATTAATTATTGTGTACTTATGGAGGCCAGAGGTCAATTCCACTGTCATCCCTCAGGAGCTCACTCATGCTAGCCTGGCTGGCCAATGGGTTTCAGGATCTGCCTCTCTCTGCCACCTTGGTGCTAAGATTACAAGTGTGTGCTACCCTAAATGGCAAATGGCTTTTTTTTCTTTCTTTTTACTTTTGAAAGTTTGTGAATTATTTCACAATTTTATACACACACATAAACACACACACCACACACACACACACACACACACACACACACACACACACACACATTTTGATCACATTCCTCTCCACTATCTTTTTATCCATCTCCCTTCAAGCCTCTTCTTGCTAACAAATGTCCCTCCTATTTTCCTGTTTTCTTTGTGTGAGTGTTCCACTGCCTTTATTAGGTTTGCTTGCATAAGCATGGGTGTTGGGGGTCATAAACTTGGTCCGGGACAAGTACCAGTGGCCACTAACTACACTGAAGATCACAACTTTCCCTCTTCTAGCACTATTAACTGCCTATAGCTCCTTAGTGGGTGATGGGGCGTCATGAACTTCTCCCTCATCCATGATGGAATGTTGATGAGCCCAGGACAGAACATGTCCAGAGTCATGTCAGTTCCTGGTTCAGGTCATGTTCAGGAACCAACATCACACTGCATTTTCTCTCTATTCTCAGGCTCCTCTATTCTTTCTGCAATGTTCCCTGAACCTTGAAAGGGGAGCTATGGATGTCCCACTTAGGACTGAGAAGTCAAGAGTCACATATTCTTAGTACTTTGACCAAATGTGAATCTCTGTAATAACCGTTGCCCATTGTAAAAGAAGCTTCTGTAACCCAGAATGAGAGTAGCACTAATTTATGAGTATAAACGTAAGTATTTAGAAGGAAGATTGACACCGTGCCCATTTAGCAAAAAAACAAAAACAAAAGCAAACAAAAAAACCAACCAAACAAACAAACAAAAAACCGACAGCAGTAGATTCCCCTCTAGGGCCTATGACTTTTCCCACTATGGACATTTGACCATCTTTACAGTAAAGTACCGAGAATGAATTTCTCCATCTGTGAAGTGGGCCTTAAATCCAGTCAGAAAATAGTTGGCTATCCACAAACTGTTATGCTGCTATTGTACCCATGGGGACATCTTGCCTGACAGGTCAGTATTGTAGGTCATAGATGTCATAGCTGGGTAAGGGTGTTGGTCACTTTCTCCCTCAGAAACCTGCATAACACCTTCTAACACTGACAGCTAGACCCAAAGAGGAAGTCACTATCTCACTTCCTGCTTGATTTCTCTACGTCCTGCAACAAGAGTATGTGATACCTTTAGCAACAGGATCTTATTTTGTGATTCAAATGGGCAAGCAAGAACAGTGGCAATAGCCCAAATATGCTGGGAAGTGTCTCTGCATCCACCCTCACCAAAATATCATAGGAAGATATTCTACACTGGGCACTGAGATTCGTACCTAACTTTTTACGTGAGTGCTGGGGAGCTAACTGAGGCTTTCATATTGTAGGAAGTACTTTACTGACTAAGCTATCTCTGCAGCCCCAATTTCTCTTTCTGTATAAAATTCCTCTGTGTAAAAACTCAAGTAAGGAAGTTCATTGATTAGCTAATAGAGAGTTATTATTAACTACCTAATGGAAATTTATTACTTCAAGATTGCCTTGATTAAAAAGCCAGGGACTAATAAGTAATCCAAAGATTGGTTCTAAATGGGTGAATTTAAAGAACTACCCATTTCCTATTATGAAATCATTCATAGAGTGTAGTTAGGTTACTGTGAAAATGCAATAATCATAATTTTGTCTGGAGTGGGTTGTTCCATACCCTGTTACATTACCACGGTGGTTCCAGATAAGAGTATTTATGGACTTAGTAATATTACTAATATTTTTATATGTGATTGAAATAGAAGAAAATACAAGAAACCAGAGTAGGGATTTTTTGCTATAAAAATAGAAAAGAAGTGAGTGTAGGGGATTGAATCTTGGAAATCAAGAAAACAACATTGGAAAGATTTAGAAAGTTTGGCCTAGACTCAATGATTTTTCTTCTCTAACCCTCAATACAGCAGCACATCTCACCCTTGCTTTGTTGTGTGCAGTGGCCAGAAGGCCATTCCTGATTGATAAAGCTACTGTTGTATTGGTAAGAGTCCCCATCACTGAATTTCTGGTGAGAGATAAGAAGTATGAAGGTTATACCACAATGATTCTTGGATCTTAAGGGATTGTGTTTTGGTCAAAGTAACTCCATTTAGGGAAGAAGGGAGTCCTTGGTCATGGAAAAAGCTAATAATGAAACATCCTGGTTGGGAATTCTGTGCAATCCATTTCCAGAAAGTGTATCTGCTCCATTACAGTCAATATGCAGGGAAATCATATTTTCTCTGGCTTTGTGTGTTTCTCTCCCTTAACTAGGAGACTGTTAAGGACTTCTTTCTCTCATTTGCATATTGAATGGGGTTCTGGTAACATGGGAGTTAGAGTGGAGGCATTCAGAGAGGGGGACATAGAGAAGGAAGGGGAAAGGGAAAGATAGATGTTTCTACTGTGGATGCTGATAGAAGTTTCCTCATATTCTAGAAGCAGCTGTAAAACTGACCCCATTTCTTGTTGTGACCCCATGTTTTTCCTCCTAGATTTGACAATAGGTTGAGCTCTGAGCAGAGCCCACAGCCCTGGAGAACTCACTTACCTCTGATTTTTTCTTGATATTTTACTTCTCTCTCCCTTTCTCTCCACAGCTTTCTTTAGCAGATGCATAGAGTGGCAAGTTGCTTCGGCAACTCTCATTTGATTCTTTCTATCTTTGACCTTGAGCTTATCCCAGGAAAGACTATAAGTACCCACAGGACTCCTGGCCCTGTTTCATCTCTGCCGGACTCTCACTGTGCCTGGAAACTGAAGGAAGGAGACGGATTAATTGTATTACTTTGCTGACTCGGATTTAACTCAACCTTGAACCAAAGCACAAGTAGGAAGATGGTGAAGAAACAAAGGCTGGGCAGATAAACAATAGCTCTGCTTTTTAAAAATATCCTTTCCTGAGTAAACAGGATTAGCAGTTTATATTGAATAACACATCTGTCCAATAAATCAAAGAAGAGATCTAAAAATCCCTAAATGGTATATTATTCCATAAATGATAATAGTAATAGCAGTTATGTGGATGCGAAAAGTTGTAAGCATTACATCAGAAGAGTCAATATGCTGATGATGCAAGTTCTACACCCTGAGAGCTTAGCCATTTTGCCGTTACTAGAACTATTATCCTTTCGATCTTGTTCATCATGTTGGCTTCCTACTCAGGGTATCTTAAATTCTCCCTATTTCAAATATTTCCTATCTTCTTACATACTTTCACCAAGACTGACATTCTGGCAAAGTTGTTACCGGGCTTCCCAAGTTCACTACTAGCCTCCCACCATCTGTCCATAAGTCATCTGGTCCAGGAAAAGCATCTGCCCATGAAAAAAAAGTATATATACATGTATATGTGTATATGTGTATAGGTGTATACATGTATACGTGTACATTTGTATACACGTATACATACATATATTCACACATACACACATACATACATATACACACATGCATACATATATACACACACATACATATACATACACACATATATATATATACACATATGTATACACACACACACACACACACACACACACGTATGTATGTGTCTGTGTGTGTGTGTGTGTGTGTGTGTATACTGTGCTCACTTGCTATGCTTATTGTCTTCTTTAGGTATCATCCCTTTCCTCCACAACATGCTGCTATCTGTTCTGCTTGCTCCTCAGTAGCTCTACATCCAGGCCAACTCCTCCACTTAAATGTAGCAGAATTCACATTTCTCCACTGTAATCTTAAGCAGTCCTTCAAAGACTGCAGTCCAGCTTTTGATAACATGCATTTTCTCACTATTAAATAGTGTACATAACATGTGGAAGTTTCTGACAACTAATAAAGCCTGTGCCTGACATATAGTAACTACCAATGAATATTCACTCATTCACCCACCCATTCCTTTTTTTTTTCCTGAATACTGATTTTTTTTTAAAGGGGGTGGCAGCTAATTGAAAAAAGTGATAACTTTGTTTTTTCTTCTGTTTGCCTCCAGCAGGGCCTGGCACCCTAGAGAGCACTCAGTAGATAATCAATAAGTATTTATTGACTAACTGATTGACTAATGTGTCTTGCACTTGGATTCTAAGTAAAGAAGTCCTTGGGGTTGCTTTCATTTTCCTGCAAATGATTTCAAACTGACCTATAATTCATGGCAGAAAAAAATTCACTGATTTTTTTTCAATTGGAGAAGATGAAATATAAAGAAAAAATTAAAGTACTCTCAAGGTCAAGCAGAGATTATCTGTAGACATAAATAGGATTAAAAAACCAAACATCCTGATTTGCCAGGCCATTGAGTTTAGTCATTGAAGTATCATTTTTTTTCCTGACATAGATAGCATTTCCCACTACCTGTTAATCTCTGATAGGTCAGTCAGAATGTGGTGCTATGTGTCCATGAGTTCACTTTACCCTTCCCCTCCCTCTTTCTCCATTCTGTTCCTTTTATTTCTAAGAGGGTCTTTCTATATAGCTGAGGCTGGCTTTAAACTCTTTATCTGCCTCCCCAAATGCTTGTTTGCTTGTTTTGTTTCAGTTAACTCTTACATGTAAAAAACACAATTAGCTATCTTATTATCCATAAAGGTGGTTACTTTTCATTTCCTAGCACAGTTTGTAAGATCCAAAACCATACCATATGTGTCTCTACAGTTTTGGTGTCTAGCATAGTAATTGCCATAAAATGGATACTTCTTGAATGGATTACTATGTCCAGATAAAAATGATCTCTTTATTAGATCTGGTTCCTATTGTGATGATAAGGATCAAACCTAGCCTTTTACAGATTCTAAGCATGTGCTCTACCACTGAAATATACCTGGAGCTCCAGGTAATTTTAGAGTACTGATCAATTAATATGTCTATGTCCTTTATATAGTGTTAAGGGGAGTTATGTGTTTAATTTGCAGCAACTTATTCTTTACATTTATTTATCATGTGCGTGTGTGCATGTACATGCGTGTGCATATGTGTATGTCTGTGCGCATGCACATGTGTATACACACATGTAGTGAGGGAGGGATCTGCCCTGGCTCATGTGGAAATCAGAGGATAACTAGTGAAAGCTGGTTTGCTCCTTCAACCATGTGGGTTCTGGGGATTGAAGTCAGGCTGCGGAGCCTGGTGGTTCTGAGCAGTGTTGGTGGCTCTCAGCAACTTGTTCTTAATGTCAAGTCATAACTCTCTTGCCTAGTTACTGTCCCTTAGAGAGGAAATAAGAAATTGAAGCCATTATAACATCATCCTTGGTTTGCTTCCTAAACTCTTAAGTTAAACTAGGCTTTAATTTTCATAGGTAAGAGCAAAACACGTATTTAAGGAGAGAAAATAAATTTTCTCAACTGAAATAAGAGGTAATTCAAAGAGAAAGGATTATTGGCCCCAAGTTAGTAAAGAAACATTTTAAACCCAACTCATCTGTGCCTTATGGATTTCACAATTGATGATTAACTTCTCTTAATCAGGTGAACATCCATTTAGGGGACAAATTGATTAGCTCCTTGCATAATTAACAGAACATTAAGTACCATCACTTTGAGTTGAAAAAAATTGTTTTGATTAACAGCAAATATGCACAGTTTAACATTAAGACATTAAATGGCATTTTCCTCTATCATTATTTATCTGTTTTTTTTTTATAATCTCCCAGGTGTTAAAGGGAGTATTTGCATCAATCTTAGTGGCCAATGTTTAGAGTTCCCAACATACTTTTGTTTTGGGGCTGGCACTAAATTTAATATACCTTTTCCACAGAGGACAAGAACATAATAGGATGTGTGAATAAAAATCAACGTTACTATGTGACCGAACTCTCAATGTGTGATAACGCTTTACTTAGTTAAATGGTAAAGCAACCCAGTTCTGAAGCATGGAGCCAAAAAACCTGATTAAATATTAAGCTTTTGCAAATATTTTTTTTAGGAGAGTTGATAAGGAATTGGAGGGGGATAGACAAGAATATTAAAATGGAGAAGATGGCTGTGAGCATCAGGAGCTGTGTCGCATAAAAAGGTGCGTGAGCAGGGAGACTTTGCAGAGCTGAAAAAATGTTTTAACTGTAGAGTAGAAGCAAAAACAAGACATTGGAGAAATGAAAGATGCAAAGTCGTTTTCTGGTAAAGCCAGGTCTAACGAGATATTCAACTGTGGAGGACCAACTGAGAGATCCATCTTACACTTCATGGGAATCAACAACACTGTTTACAGACATGCAATGTCAGTGGTCCACAGAAAACTGCATCAAACTACACAGATGCATAATTAAACCTAAACACTCCGAACCTTAGGCAGCACCATCCTGAGCCCGATGGTATTGGATTCTGACTACGTCTTGGGCACTGAGGACCTAATTAGTCTTTGTAGGAGGATATTCAGGTGTCTGTCAGTGTGGAGTCTGTGCTGAGCAAGACAGGTTAATGGAGATACTGGAATATTTATTTGAAATTGATGAGGCCTGAGTCAGCCTTCAAAAAACTAACTGCAGAAGTTTAAAAACTTAGAGAATGTATAAAAATATTAAGCTTTTGCAATTTCTTTTAAAGGAGAGTTGATAAGGATTTGGAGGAGGATAGACACGAATATTAAAATGGAGAGAATGGCTGTGAACATCAGGCGTTGTGTCGCATAAAAAGATGCGTGAGCAGGGAGACTTAGGACTATTTTGGAAAGTCTTCACTCTTTGTTCATTTTCTTAATTCTTATTAAATCACTAGGCTCCATAAGGATTTGATTCAAAGAGGATTGTTGTGTAGGCTCCAATCAATTGATGTTGACCTATGGATTTTATTCCATGTTGTTGGGATATTATTACATACTGCTGTTTACTAAGGGAGGTATGGATGTATGGGTGTGACAAAGCAAATACCATCTTCCTGACAGTAGAGACTATATCATTCCTGAACCAGGCAAGTAGCTTGAACTCCATTAGACTCATGGCTCCAATCTTTGTAGCAGTGCTTGGCTATCAAGTTGAAAATGTGGTCCTTCATGGTCTCCAGTGATTCAGATTTAGAAAGCTCTCTGGCATTTTGATTCCTAGTGGTGAGGGAACTGACAATAAATTCCCCAATACAGAAAAGACCCCCTTTTGAAAATAATAAACAAGTCAAGAGTTTCTTGAGAGTAAGTCCAATTATCACTTAACTTTAAATAACTAATTATTTAACTTTGACTTTTAATTGCTTTAGCACCTTAAGGTGGGAATGCTTGGAGACAGTGGGCATTGATTAGTTTTGAATGACTAAATGAATGAGCAATATTATGTCACGTGATTTTCCTGACTCTGCCTGTTCTCAATAATATCAAAGTAGTTCCAAGTTCTGCAGTGTTTACCCAGGAATTCTAGTTGATTTTGCCTAGCCTATATACAAAGCCCTAAAACCGATTCCCAGTCATGAATGTAACACATATACACATAGGGATGGGAGTAGGGACAGGGGCAGAGAGTCTTACAGTTTTCTTTTCTTCACTGCCTCCCCCTTTTTGAGACAGGGTTTTTTATGTAGTCCTGACTATTTTGGAACTCACTCTATAGACTCAAACTCAGAGATCCACCTGCTCCTGCCTCCTGAATGCTCTGACTAAAGGCATGCATCACCATGCCCAGCTTAAAATTTTCATTATGAACAGAATCTTGTTTTGTAGTTGGGGGAATTGTACATCAGTCATTTAACATTTAAAATTATTTGTCCAACTCATACTATGCACTAGGGTCTCCTCTGAATGCTTGAGATAAAACAATGACATAAGCAAAGATTCTTCCTCATGAGGTTTACATTCTAAAAATATGCATGTATCATACTTCTAAGTTTGAGACTTGAAATTATTTTCTCAGAATATAATTGTCTCTTACAAGTTTTTTTTTTTTTTTTGCAAAAAGAAAAAAAACAGAGTTTGAATTAAGTAAAAAAAAATTATTTTGGAAGCTTTCAAAGCTCACTGAGGAGAACAGAGATTGGCTTAAAGCACTAGGGAGTTTTATTTTTGCACATAAATATTTATGTGTGTAAAGGGGTGTGTGGTTAATTATAAGCGACGGGAGGAGAATGACAGATGCTTAGATCCTCTGTCCCCACGGAGAGACAGACCTTGCTTGTTGGAGTGTAGTGGCACATCGTGTGGTCTGTGTACTGAATCACTGATTTAAATATTGCAGCAGCTGGAGTGCAAAGTATATCCGCAAATACTACAGGAGGAGGAGCGCGTGTGCCCTGCATGCAAAGTAAGAAGGCACTAGGTTTGCACCATCACAGTGAGCAAAGCTGTGCATGCATCTTTATATACTTCAGTTTCAAGGAATTAGAGAACAACTGGGCAGTCCAGGAAACATAGGCAGAGAAATGAGTAGGAAGGGTAGGGAGACCTCATTGTCTTAAGTTCTAAATTTCCAGAAGAGGTTTAAGGGAAGGAAGAAAGAGAGAGGGAACTGGGGAGTGGAAAAGAGAGGGGAGAAGGGGGGATGAGAAGCTAGAAAACAGAGGGAGAGACTGGAAGAAGAAGAAGAGAGGGAGGGTGAGGGAGGGAGGGAGAGTTCCTTATTCTGCCAGAGAAGCCTACTTAGAGAATTCATTTTCATAATGAAGTCACTAAACCAAACAACTATAGTCTTTACTCCAGTGCTCACAGGGAGAGCGAAAAGAAGCCAGAAACTAGTTTTCTTCAGCTCCCTCATTTTATCGTTTCCATTTTTACTATGATCTGAAGCTCAAAACTCCTTGCTAAAATTTCCTTAGATAAATATTATCTGCGGGGCTTTCATGGTTTACACAGATACTCCCCACATAGGGTTTTACCATTTTCTCTAGGTTGTAGTTTAGGATTGGGAGGCACAGAGTTTAAATGATAGCCCACAAAGCTCACTCATTTAGTATGCAGCAGAACAGAAATGAAATTCAGATTTCCTGGTTGCAAATCTATCTTTCCAGCATGGTGACCCTTCTCACACTTGCTCCTTCTCTTCTTTGTTGATGTTGTCTCTCTCTTCTCTTTATATTCCCAAAGTCAGAAATGATAGGAAAGCTGGGGGAGTGAGGCTGGGAGTGAAGGCAAAGCAAATGGTTAATGATGATGGGTGGGACATTTCTACTCACAGACATGGTGTTGAAAAGGAGAGAGAACAGAAAGAGACGCTTTTGAAGAAGTACGAATTCAAACAGTAAATGAACAGACACATTTTGTTCACAGAATAAGAAACTAGCCAAGAAATGCTACCTAGTTTATAACGCAACCATTCACACTCAAAATTTCCTGTCATCTTGGTGAATGCCTTGGAAAGACAATGTGACTAAAAGTGGCCTCGAAAGTTATGAGATTTCACAAGAAGATCCAGCTCAATCTCTACCAGAAAACACCTGTGATAGCCATCAGAAATTATACCCCAAGGTCCCTTAACATTCTAATTTCTCCTAAGACTATGTCACAGTCAACCATCCATGTTGGCATGAGTAGGTTTTGTAATGCTCGTGTGGAAAGAGCAGGGAGCAGTCTATTCCACTCTGCCTCATGCTTCATCAACCAGATGGTTGGCTGGATCAAAGCCAGTAACACTGATGTCAGAGGCAAGTGCACACAGCTGGATTTTCAGATTCAAGGGTATAGGGATTCTGTAATGCTAAAAGTTTGGGAGGAAATTACCATTGGACTAGAGGATAGAGCCAACTAGAACTGTTGCAGAGGTTTTAATTTTAAGTTGGAGCAGCATTACTGTGTAATTGTGTTTGAGGCCATAGTAGAATTTGAATCCTCTCTTTCTAATAGGCCCACTGCTGTCGGCTAGCTAGCTACTGTGTGCTGAACCTGGAGACTTTAGCCTTGACATCCCCTTAGCCTTAGATTCCCATCAGCATTTGGCTACTACAGTATATCTTTGTTTTCCATTGCCATTTGATGACTAGCATGAACCCCCCAAAATTAAGGATGGGAAATAATTAGGAGGTAAATTTCCAGAAACTTGATGGTTACAAGTATATTGGTATAATTGTGTCCTTTGGCTAGGATGTAAAAAAATATTACGTGTCTCCCCCCCCCCCCCCCCGGCTTTTTTTTTGGCTTGGTCATGTTATGGCTAAAAGAAAACCTAATTGCAGACAAAGGAGTGGATACGGAGCTGGCCTCCTACTAGAGTTTGGAAAATGTCAAAAGCTTGGAGAATTTTATTACTTACTGCTAAAACATGCTCACCATCTAAGCCTATTTGGTCTGTTTAAATATGAATAGTTTAATGCATCACATTTAGCCATAGCTGTATGGTAATGAGAGCTGTTAATTATATATTACCACTCCACTTGAGGGGTCTTAACACTCCTGGGCTCTTGCATGAGAGTAGGATTCCAGCTGGTCATCTATGAATTACAGCCCTCCAAGTCCTTCCCCTCATCTAGTTCTTTCTCTTTCTTCAGAGTTCATGCCATGAAGCTCTTGCTTTCCAAGCACCAGTTCAGTCCCAAATTAAGATCTGAGGTTAAGGTTGTTACAAGTGGCAGGGGTGTTGCCTTCAGGGTCTCTTCTGAAGAGAAGTTCTGAAAAAGAACCAAGCCATTGCAATGATTTCCACAAGGGAGACTGATCATAAGGACCTGGTTCTTATTCTTAGAAGAGAGATCAGGGGGAAGAAAATGTCCCTTTCCTACCTTCTATTCACCCACAGCAGCAAGAACAAAGTAAAATTAATATCTCAATGAATCATCTGCCACAGGGAAGTAGGTGACTTGTAGGTTATTGAGGCTCAGTGAAGACGTGCGGGCTGTGCACACTCTATCTGTGATTGAATCAAGTTTGGCGATGGAAGACCAGGGCATGATTGAGCAATGATTTGCAGACGAGTGCTTGATTCAGGAAGATTCAAGCAATACTTTACTGGGATAATAAATGTGACGTTTGGTGTCAGAAGAGTAACACACCAAGGGAGGGAAGGCTCTTCAGACGGGAGCAATAAATAGCATTTCTGTTGCCAAGAGTGCCTGCATATAAGTGTGCATAAGATGCTGAAGCAGTAATCCCTCTGCTGTGCTGTAGAAAGGACTCTCCCAGAGCTGCAGCAGCAGCAAAGGGGGTGCCATGGATTTTAACCCCCAGGAATTAACCTATGTAAATGACTTCTGGGTAGCAGAGAAGGTTTTTTCTTTTTCTTTTTTTTTTTTTCAAAAAGCTCTCAGCCCAGAAGTAGCTCTTTTCTTGCCAACATTCTGGGTGATTTATACAAGTGTTCCCACTGAAGAGTGCAGAGAGAGGAAATTCTGCAGCAGAATGTGATTGTGGAACTAGAAGCAAGAGATGGCCCCTGAAATTTAAAAAAAAAAAAAACAGTACACAGAAGCAGAGTGGAAAAGATCAGCCGGACCAAGGCAAAGATTTATGTTTGAGCTATAACAGTGTACTGATGAGACAGAGTGAACAGTTAATATCTCATTTACATGATTCTTATGACTGTCCTTTGCTTAGAAATAGAAACAAATATGTGCTTGTTATACTCATGATATATTAAAATAACCAGATATTAAAGACTAACAGTTTTGCTAAGTGCCTATGGTAGCTTGAAGCACACCTGCATCTTTTCCCTTAGCCTCTGTCCCACTGATGTGTCCCTCTCTCCATGACTCTGAGCTAGGTCATATGACTCATGCTCGGAAAGTAGCAACTGTGAGACAAGCAGACTCAAAGGGGCTTGAGTGGGACAGCTGTTCTGCTGATGCTCTTAAAACCTTCCACACTCTGGGAAGCCCTGGCTACCCAGGAGGGAGCTGAAGGACACACAGTCTACCTGCTTCCCCCATCAGAGCAGCTCCACCATGAGCTGAGCTCCAGAAGGAGGATGAGCTGGCTGATCAGTCACTGACCGCAGATGTGTGAGTAAGCAGCACTGAGATTAGTGGAAGAACTTTCCGGAGCAGCCAGAATGTGACCTATCGAATTGCAAGCTGAAAAAAAAAAGTATGGTTCTCCTTTTATGTTGCTGCCTTTTGGAATATTTTGTTTTGAAGGCTGGTTATTCAGCAATAGATGATAGATATAGTTTTTTTTCTACCCTGTGGATTATTTAATGCTTGTAAAAATCCCATACAGTATCATAACTCTCATTTTACAGAAGGAAACAGAGGAAAAGAAGGGATGAGAACATAGGCCAGGCTCGCACAGCTTGCACGATGTAGGAATGAGGTTGGAGCGGTCTCTTTCTAGCATCCGCCCACTTAATCACCTATGATCAAACACTACCTTAGGTCTTGGACAATGAGATACTTGACTTCAAACGCGGTTCAATTATTTTTAACACATTATTATTATGCATGATCATTATGTAAGTACAAATTTGCATATGAAAGTATATATTTAGTCTATACAACTTGATAAGTTTAGAGCTCAGTATATATCCATGAAACCATCACCACAATCTGTGCTATGAACAAAAGCATCACCGTCAACATGTTCCTTTTGCCCTCTTCTTTTGTTGATGCTATTATTATTATCACTGTTATTTAGTGCAGAGAACAATCAACCCTTTTAACTGAATTTTAATATTCAGTAAAATACTGCTGGATATAGGCATCGTGCTAGGCCAGAACACTGTGCTAGGCCACAGAGCTCCAGGACTTGCTCGTCTTGTCTACTTTGTACCCTTTTGCTCATATCTTCTCATTTTCTCCTCCCCTTTCTCATTCCACTTTTCGCTTCACTGAGTTCAGCTCTTTTAGATTCTTCATATAAGTCATATTATAAAGTATTTATTGTTTAATATGTGGGCTACTTTATTAGTATAGTGTCCTCCAGGTTCATCTGTGTTGTTTCAAGTGGCAGGATTTTCTTTTTAAGGGTAAATGATATTTTATGGCGTATACTTTCTTTTCTTCCTTCATGCATGTGTGTATGTACAGGTACATCCATGTAGCAGGTGCACACATGTGCAGAGGGAAGAAGACAACTTTGGGTGCTTTCACTCAGGTGCTGTCCACCTTTATTTCTGAGACATTGTCTTTCTTTACCCAACCTGGAACTTGCCAGGTAGGCTGGGCTGGCTGACCAGTGAGCCTTGAAAATTTGCTTGTTTTAGCTTTCCTAGGATTACAGGGTGTACCACCAGGGTTCTGAAGCTTGAACTCAGGTCCTTTACTGACTGCCCTATCCTCAGCATCCTTTCACCCACACCTCTTCCGCTGTCTTCAGTTGTCTTAACAATGTCTTGTACTATAAGGAGCCCCTTAGGGAGCATCCAGCCACAGAGAAGCAGCAAGAAACATATTTATTCCTATTTCTCAAACAATATTAAAACTAAACAACATGGATGAAATGGCAAGCTTGAGGCACTGAACAAGTGACACAGGGCCATGATCTCTGAGATCTGGAAAGTAAATAAAAATCCTTATAATTATAAGATACTGTTCCCAAGGGAGGCAAAATTGAAGGGAATAGAAATCCAAAGTGGGACTAGTTCTGTGTTGAGCTAGTGTCTTGGTTACAGCTGTGAACAGACATCATAAGCAAGGCAACTCTTATAAGGACAGCATTTAATTGGGGGCTGGCTTACATGTTCAGAGGTTCAGTCCATTATCATCAAGGAGGGAGCATGGCAGCATCCAGACAGGCATGGTACAGGAGAAGCAAGAGTTCTATATCTTCATCTGAAGGCTACTAGGAGAAGACTGGCTTCCAGGCAGGTAGGGCAAGGGTATTAAAGCTCACACCCACAGGACATACATACTCCAATAAGGTCACATCTACTCCAACAAGGCTACACCTCTTAATAGTGCCACTCCCCGGGCCAAGCATATACAAACCATCACAGTCGGAAAGATGTAACTGTCAGGGACTTTAGGAAGACCAAGCTTCTTAGAATTTTCAGTGTAAAATAAATATAGGAGCATGAGGGAGAGAAGGAAGTGGGTATGGTTATCTTCAGTTTGCTGCAGAGAGAATTTTTGAACCTATAGCCAGGTATTCATCTGATTATCTGCTCATGCAAGTGAAGATATTGAAGAACAACTTGGAAAGATATACCCAGGCTGGTGAACAGCCCAAGCAGTGGGGCATCTAAATATGAAGGCCCTAAAGCCAAATTCTCCAAAAGATAAAGACTTGATATGGTGTCAAATTAACCCTGGATTAAAGGTTTCTTGAAATTCATAATAGTAAAACTTAAAAACGAAACTTGAAGTGATTAAACTGACTCCAGGAACTTATCTGTCTCCTGGAACAAAACTTAACAATAACTAAAGGCATGTTATAAAGCTAGTACTCCACAACAAAAAAATTTAAATGTTCCACACCCAACAAAATTGTCAACCACACCCCCCCAAAAATATGACCTGTAATCAAGGGAAATGTCTATAGAAATCCAGAGACAATGGAAATGATTGAATTATCTGACAAAGGCATTAAATTCTCATTTAGAGGTGCCTGAGAAGTGGCAAATGGCAGAGAAATGGTGAGGTAAAGGAAGCAGGTGTATGAAAGACCCTACCTGAGTGGGAGGAGCACTGAGGCAAGAGGACTGTGAGGCTAGCCTGCTCTACATAGTGAGACATTGGGTCAAGAAATAAATAAAGATCCTAATTGAATTTATGCAGATTTACCAAAAAATAGGATTGGGAATTTAAACATCAAGATAGCAAGTGGGATAGATATAAAGTCAGTTACATCAATGTTCCCATTAGATATAAATTATTTAAATAGTACCACTAAAAGGAAAAGATTGGCAGACTAAAGAGTCCCAACTTTATTCTTTTTATAAGCACCCCATTTTAACTATAAGGACTGATGAATTAAGATAAAGCATAGGGACCTGCAAGATGGCTCAGTGGGTACCAGGCTTGACCTTAGTTTGATCCCAGAACCCACAAGGTGGAGAGACAACGGATGCCAGCAAATTGTCCTCTGATCTTCACATGTGTGCTGCAGCACACACACACACACACAGGCACACACAAATGCAGTTAAAATTCCTAAAAGATAATTGACCATACTTGAAATAAAATTAGAAATTTAAATAAAAAAATACTACTATGTTTATAACAGTATCAAAAACTATGTCATTTTTATGAATATATTTGGCAAAATAATACTAGATATGTGTACTAAAAACTATAAGACACCCTTTCTAAAAAAACAAAGAAAACCTGAGTTAAAGAGAAATTTGTGTACAAACGTGAGAGATCAAGCAGAACACTTGCGGACAAGAACCAAGTCAGAGGGCATAGAATAGCTGATTCTAACTTCCCATAAACAAGATGCTACACCCATCAAGATGGTATGATTCGGGAATAACGTAGACGTAGATGAACAGAGAGAGCAAAACGGAGAGTCTAAAACCAGACCTTTATAACACAGGATCAACCAATCCTTGATGACTTACAAGGCCATTCAGTTGTGAAATGTAATTTTCAACAAATGTACTATGGAAATCGAAAAGCCATATGTGAAAAGAACCCCACCCCCACCCCCACTTAAAATTTAGCGGAAAAACCACTGTGTGAACAGACAGTGGTTTGGGGAGCTTTATAGAGTGTGGCCTGAAGACAATGCCTCCTGCTGTAGTTCCATTTGGAGGTGCGATTTTTGTGCCTTCAGTTCTGAAATGTCTTCTAGTTTGGATGGTTAGAATCGCTAAGAACAGAGTGTTTACACACCGAGTTCAAACTGAAGAGTTACCCTGCTGACTCAGCTCACCTCACCCACACATGTTTGCAGTGCTTGAAGAAGAGAACTGAGAAGAGATCTCCAACTATGTTTTGGAAATGCTTGACCTTTGACAGGAAACCGACGCATAGGAAGCGAAGGTAGCTTGGAGGCACAAGAGATCTGCTTTTGTATTTTAGCTAGTATAGTCTGGATTGCTATTGCGATATTAGCTACCAACTTCAAATGTGTGAGAAATAATTTTTGGTACGATTTTATTTTAGTAAAAGTACATAAAACATAAAATTCACCAATTTGACTTTTTACGACAGGCAATTCAGAGACATTGTTGTGGTTTGAAATGCAACCCTCCTCCCCCACCCCGCAGCCCAGCTCTTGGCTCCCAGCTGTTGGCATGTCTTAGAAGGGTGGGGGACCTTTGGGGTATGAAGTCTAGCTGAAAGATATAGACAATAGGAGTGACATTTCAAAGTTATAGCCCGGCTCTGTTACTGATCCCTTCTCTGCTTCCTGATTGGTCAAGATGTGAGGCCCTGTCTGCTCGGGCTCCTGCTGCAATGAGTTGAGCCACTTAGCCCCCCATGCCTTCCCCACCACGATGAATTGTATCTCCTGGATCCATGACCCCCTCTTCCCTCATGTTCCTGTCAGGTATTTTCTCACAGTGAGAAGAAGGAAGCTAACACGGCATTAATTAACAGGCACAGAATGTGCATTAACCAACATTCCTTCCCAGACCCTTCTCCTTACAAAAAGTATTTAACCTCAGACCAGCCCTGAAAATACTGGGCTATAGTTTCCATCTATTTTCTGCCTTGACAATAAACATCTTAAGACTATGGACTAATTTTCTTCTTCGGTGTCCTCCGTGGGGAACAGTGGAGCAGGCCTCAATCCACAGAGCTGTGGCCTAATCTCCCGCTGCTGACCTCTCTGCGCTCCCAGCCACCCAGACCACCAGCCACCCTAGCCAAGCGAGCTCCAGCGGCCAAACCAAGAGCTCTCATCCCTGCACGACTCATGACCTGCAGCTGGAGCTCATCCTTCCCCCTCTCCTCTTTGGCTGCGGGCAAATCTAGCCCATATGCCCCCCCACACACACTTCATTCTTGGCTCTTCCGCGGCCCCCCACCCCCAGCAGCATCTGGGGGTCCAAGAGCCCGAGAACCAGTCGGTCCCCAGCCACCTTTTGGCCTGGGGACCCCAAGCCAAGACCTCCAAGCTCCAGCTCTATGCGGGACTTCAGACTACACTCCCCACTCCCCTGGGGCTCAGGCTTGGGGAGAACACAGTCAACTTCTGGAGCCTCTACCTCTTTGAACAGTGGCCCTATTCCCTTGTGTGTGTGTGTGAGGAACCCACACATCAACCCACCCTAACAACTACTGTTGATGTTGATAATTATACTGGAACCTCAGTTTTTCCATTTGCAAATGGGTATCATGTTTTCTATAAGTGCTACATAGGCACTTTGGGGAGGATAGTGTCTAGAAAGTTGTTTTTTGAAGATAAAGGCATTAGCATAATATGTGGTGACAATAATTTTACAGTGTGTGTGTGTGTGTGTGTGTGTGTTGGCATGTGTGGATTTCACAAACCAGCTTGTGGGAGTTTGTTTTCTCCTTTTTCCATGTGGGTTCTGGGGATTAATCTTAGGTCTATAGGCTTGGCAACAAACACCTTTGCCTCCTGAGCTATTTCAATGGCTCTCAATAGAATTTAAAGTGTTTTTCTTCCTTTTCCCCTAAGTATCTTATAATCAGGCAGTCTTACTGATTTAATTTTGGCTCTTTTCTCTTTCCCATCTTTCCCTTTGGGAAGTCAAATGGCTAGAACCCAGATTCAGGAAGAGCTGCAAGGCAGAAATATACTTCAGAAGAACCCCGTCAGTTATATGGGGAAGGCTGCCCTAGGCAAGGTACTGCACCAAGCTTTCTGCAGGAAAAGAACTGATGACAGACAAATCTCAGGATTTCCAGATATGGTGCAAGATTACAATGTTTCCAGGGCACTGTGAGGGAAATACACAGCCTGTAAATATTATATATGGTGCCAGCAGGGTCTGTAGCACACGTATATAACCGGTAATCCAATGCATGTAAACTAGGAAGTAACCATTAACAGATTTTCAAATATTTAGGTCAAGTTTGTAGGTATGCAAGCTATATAACCCCTTCAGCTTTGAGAAAACTGATTTATGATTGAAGGTGAGAATATTTATACAGTTGTCAGGGAATCATAGGAACATTGTTGAGTTAAATCATAGACTATTTAAAAACAGTGACTTGAAGGGACTATTTTCCATAAGTTGACTAATATCTTCAGGAAATAGTATCAGTAAGCAAACACTTAAGATGCCAGCCTCATATCACCTCATTTATTTTTTTTTCTTACCTCATTAACAAGTGTCTTTATTAGTTGTCAATACAGGCTTAGCCACAGATAATACTTGGGTGAAATAAGCCAGGTTCTCCACTCACCAAATGACCCATCAGGAAATCAGCAGAGCAAAGAAGTTTTCCAGTGAGACAGAAATTTAAGTTTTTAGAATCTCCCCCCATAAAGCCACACATACTGGTGGAAAGACAGTAATTGGCTGTTTAGTCTGAAGTATTTTCCAGATTTCTTACCATTCCACTTCTTCAGCTTCGCACTCCCCTTTCAAGACGCGGATGATAATAGCTAGCCCTTTTCAAGTGCCCACCTAAGCCAGGAGCATTATCGCTTCGAATCCTCACACATCTTGAGGTAGGTAATTTCATTGCCATTAGCAGGTCATGGAACTAGCATTCTGACAAGCTCTCTACCTTGCCCAGAATGCTCTGGAAAAGGTTACTAATATCTTAATACAGCCTTGAGATTTTACTTTAAGCAAAATATTCTGCAGAAATTTAAATATAACCTTGATAAATTAAGAGCCTACTATTTAACATTATAAAATAATGGTTACTTTACATACATACATACACACACACACACACACACACACACACACACATATATATATATTTTTAAAGAGAAGGATTTCTTTAAATTATATTCTACTGACACATTTTTGTTTATTGGTTGCTACTTACTTGGTGAAGAGACTGGGAAAATATTGCCAAATGAAAACCAATCAAGACTAGAAACAAAGACAGAATTTATGAAACAGTAAAGTAAATCACCGAGAAAGCACAACTCAATCTAATCCTTTCTTTTCATAAATGTCTGCATCTTAGAGGTGGTTTGATTTGGTCTGGGAAGATAGTCTTCCTAGGTATTTAGGATATGGATTTTAGAAGTCTTGCCTCGAAAAGAACCCTGTCAGATGGCATTAAAAGAGTCACTGGGCTTAACTGAAAGCTGCAGACAGGATTCTTATTTAAAAAATGGGCAAACCAGGTAAATAGTTTATCTCAGTGCTGCGACTTGTATTGCTCAAACCTAATCGGGATGCTACTGTCGTTATTCTTAGTCTACAGGGACTGCCCTCCTTTTTAATTATTTCTGTTTCCGATATCATATGTAGAATACTTAAGTACTACTCAAGGGGCACACTGATTAGAACCACAGAAAGCGATTTGGCATTATAGAACAAGAGTGGGGCTGAGTGGAGACAGAGTCCATAACAAGCATATTTTGAGTAAACAAAAATTAGCTTTCTTGAAGAGGTCTCTCCAGAATCAGAAAGCAACCAGAAGAGACAGAGGAAAATAGCGAGAAGCGAAATTGAAAAGTAAGCCTCTGCCTTAATAGGCTCCTGTGATTAGATGACAAGATATTTGCATGATTAAGTGGGACCCAGCACGGTGGCATTACACTGACTCAGGAAAGCAGTACTTCTATCCATAATTTTTCAGCTCTTCTTCTCCAGCTTCCCCAGCCTCTTCTTTTGCATTATGGCCCTCTCTTTCAAACCTAAGCATTTGATTTTGCAATCAGATTTGTCTCAAGTACATCTCTTCATTCCTTTTTCTTCTCTTATTATCTTCCGGATTTCACATCTGGATTACTCTGCTTCGACAAGACATTCCACTTTTTTTAAGAATGATGACAGTGGCATCCTCCGTTTGTGGGCTTAATTTTTACGAGTGAGAATATTAGATGCTCCATACGATTTGCTGTTATTAATCTCCAGATAACCTAACAAGGAAACTAAGGGTTGGAGAGGTTATCCATTTCTTCATGGCTGTGATAGGGCCAGGGAACTGAGATCATGGAATTCCATTTGGTGGGAGGAGGAAGAGTTCGCCATTAGACTTCAGGCTCTGTTGTTTAGTAACCTGAACCCTTTACCTTATATATGACCATCAATTTCTGAGAATACTTCAAAGATCATTGGAATGTAGGTAGCTGTTTTTAGTGTTCCAGCTATTATTTTAAATATCAAAGTTAGATCATGAGAGAGAACTAGTCAGAGATTAAATGACTCATTGTGGGGATTGAATTCTAGAAGAGCATCAACCTCCTTTGGGCTAGGCATTGCAAGGCATTGCAAGGGATACAGAACAAGCCTGATGAGGTAATTGCTCTCACATTGAAGGTCCTGATTCAGTGAGGTTCAGAATTAGAACCCTTGGTTTCCCTATCACCCCACTGTGGTTTTTTTCTCCACCACTAGTCCATGTTCTGGTGGAACGGTCCTTGCATGGAAGGCACTGGGATGATCCTTGGAAGGCTGCTGTATATAGCAGTAAACTGAGGTTTCTGCAGTGAGAGGAAAGGAAAGCACCAAAAACAAACAACTCATTACATTAAATATGATTTTTAATTCTACTTAAAAAAAATAAAGCAAGTGACATAATAGTTTGGCATATTTTTGACAGCACCCACATTTAATTTGATGAGCTATGTGCTCTTAGTTGAGTTGTGCCCAAAAGAGGGCAGACAGATGGAAGGCTTCTACAAAGAGGGAGGAAAAATCCTGGTTAGCATGAGCCTGGAATTCCTAATTTGCTGTTAATTTTTTTCTCTTAAAAAGCAATAAATAGGTCTTAACAGATGGGCAATCACTTGAATTAAAAGCATCTTTGAAAAATTACAACTAACGAGTGCCTTATCCAGTTACAGAGAGTTCAAATACATGGGAATCATGGTCCAGCTCACAGGGGTGGTGAGGGCTACAGACTTAAACTCCCTGAGAAACAAGCGTTGACTTTATAAAAACCAACCAGCCGAGACCCTGTAGCAAACCTGTCCTTCTCTGCTTCTCTGTTGCTGTAATGAAATATGACTGAAAGCAGCAAGGTGTGGGTTTGTTTGACTTTTGGGAGTAGGTGGGTATTTGATTTTGAGTCTCATCAGAGAGAAGCTAGGATAGGAGCTCAAGGCAGGAACCTGGAAGCAGGAACTGACTGGAGAATGTTGTGTGCTGGTTTGCTTCCCCTGGCTTGCTCAAACGCCTATCTTACAGAGCCTAGGCACAATCAGAAGTCAGGGAAATGCCCCAAAGGCATGCCCATGGGCCAATCTGATGGAAGCAATTCCTCAACTGAGGTTCCTTCTTCTTAGACATCTCTAGGTTGTATCAAGTTGACAAAAACTTTCTATGACAATAGCTTTTTAAACTAGGAGTTGTGACCTATTAACAGGATCTGAAATCAATGTCAGTTGCTATAACTAGAATTTTTAAAAAGGTAGTGGGTAAAAGGAGACCTTCAACTCCAGCAGGAGCAGAGTATGCCTCGTCTCTACCTCTGTTCCAACTTCTGGTTTCTGCAGGACCAGAGATCAGTGGACCTTCACCCACAAGAACATGATCTTTTTCGGTATACCATGAGAGATGAAAGTAAATGCCATATCATGATGCCTTGTTTCTATTATACACTGAAAACTGGGTTCTGATACATTTTTTTGTATGTGTTGTAGCCTGTCTATCTATCTATCTATCTATCTATCTATCTATCTATCTATCTATGTATCTATCTAATTTATCATCTATGTATCTAAACATTCTAATCAATCAGATAATGAATGCAGCTACATTACAATGTAAACCCCATTCATGAATAATCACACTTTATTGTATAACATTTACTCTTGAGTTGTGCTTGTAAATATGTCAGTATAATCAAGGAAAGTCTCATTAGCTTGAACAGGATTGGCTGGGGTAGTCTGTTGAAACAGTGTAGTTGCCGGAGGTCTCTGGTGAGGATGCCTGGGGTAGACTTAGAAGCCTTGTGTTTGTTGGCACAGCGTAAGCACCCAGACAGCAGGTAAACAATTGCTTTTATTTTGTGAACTCAACTCAGAGATACTATTTTCAGATCTAAAAGAACAGCAAAATTAGAAATGTGGTAAGAAGTAAAAAAAAAAAAAAAAAAAGCATGGTGAAGAACCAAAGAGTAACAGCTCATTTCCTTGTAAATAAGTATTAATGAAAGTAAGAATGGGACTGGAGAGATGCTCAGAGTGTTTTCTGCTTTTCCAGAGGACCTGAGTTTATTTGGTCCCCCAATCCCCTATCAGGTGGCTGGCTCACCTTAGCCAGTAATTCCAGTTCCAGGGAGTACAATCTCCTCTTTTGGCCTTTGAGGATGTCTGCACTCATGTACACATACCCACACACAGACACACAGTCACAGAGTTAGAAATAAATCTTAAGATAATACAGCAGCCTAGTGTTTATTAAGTTACTACATGCCACTACTGTGTTAAGTGGTTTTTGTGAATTATGCCTATCTTAGGAAATAGGCTCAGCAAATACATGCTCAGAGATGTAGGGAAACTTGTAAATATATACATATATAACTATCACTGGTGAAAACAGAGTTTACACTTAGATTCAGTCAAGTTTTTAACCCCTTCCAGGTTCTGTGTGCAGTTTTGGTTGCTTTGAATCGCCATGCTCCTTGCTTGAGCTGGAAGGTTTTGCCTCTTACCAGGACAGACAGGACTTAGCTCTGTGAGTTCTTCTCAGCCCTGGCTTTTTTTTCCTGTCTACATCCAGCCCATTAGCGCTCTGCCCAAAATATGGGCTATGCCATATTCATCCATATTTTCCAGTTCTGCTGATTTTACCCCAACTGAAGCTGCTCTCAGGTAACTCTTAGGCTGCAGAGTGCTCCTTCAGCTATTGTTGGTGCTTCCCCACCATTCCGTCTCTGTGCCACAGCTAAAAGAAAATTTAAAAGCATAAATTAAAAAAAATCACTCTTCTGCTCCAAACGCTATACTTGTTTTTGCTCGAGCTTAGAGTAAAAGCAAACCTCTCGGCGTTCTGACTGCATGGGCTTTCTGTAGCGATTTTATTTGTAGCACTTAGTGAGTCTTCTGAAATGGTCTTTCCCTCTGTCTTTCTCTCTTTCCCTCCCTTCTTCCTTCCCTCCCACTCCTTCTTCTGTATATCTAAACTTGATCTGGCCGGGTTGTCCGGGAATTGCTATGCAGCCCAAGGTTGGTCTGGAATTTGTATTCCTGCAGTCTCTGAGTCTGGAGTGCTGGGATTATAGCCTGTGCCACCGCACTGAGCTGTGAACATTTCTTACTTGTTAGTTTAGGATTTGCCTTCTCTAAGCACGAACTTGGTGTTGCCCTTGCTGTATCCTTGCATTTAGAACACGACCAGCTTGTTAATAGTACACGCTAAAAATACCTGTAAGCACATGAATGAATTTGTTTTAGAATTTTTCAAAGCTTTTTACATTCTCTTTCCCCCACCCACAACTTTTATTTTTAATGGGCAGCCATATATAAAGCGATGATTTAATATATTATAGAATGATTTCATAACACTAATGAACATACTTCTTTAATTGTTTTGAGATATGCAGCGCATTAATTTCATCTTAGATTATCGTGTTGCACAGCAGATTTTGAAAACATATCCTCCCATCTAAATGAAATTTTGTATCCTTTGGTCAGCATTTCTCATCCCCAACCCCAGCTTCTGTACCTACTGTACAATTGACCTCTGAAGATTTCATGTGTATGTGAGAGCATGTCATATGTATCTTCTTGTACCTGGCTATTTCACTAAGCATAATGTGTTCTAGGTTCTTCCAGGAGGTCACACATAGCAGGATTAAGGATGGATATTTGTTGATGAGCACTTAGGTAGATTCTATATTTTGCCAAAGGTTCCTATCTTGAGGGTGTCAAACTAGGAATACAGTGAAGTTAGTATGTTCCCTTATCCTGCCAGTTGGATGTGGCATCTCATGCCACCCACTCAAAGCGCATCTATGTGAGGTTCTCTTTTCCCATCAGACCTTCTGCTATGACCCAGACAGGTTTGAAAATGCACCTAATTGTGGCATCAAGTCTGTGATCACTCTAAATCTTGGTTCTTATATCTGTAATGATAATAATCAATGTGACCTGTGGGACGTTTTAAGGCTTAAATTAGAAAATAGATATGAAAAACAAAAATTTGGCAGCCCATGGTGGTGCATACCTGAAATCTCAGACGTCAGGAAGTTGAGACAGGAGGATCATGGTGAGTTCCAGGCTAGCCTGGAGTTTGGAATAAGAACTGGATATTGGGAGCACATTTTGTTTATTTTAAGCTTGAGAGAAGGCTCATATCTTCCAAATTGATGCTTAGAAATCAGGTTGTCACCCTCAAAGCTTTATTTCCCCTTATCTTCACATCTAACTACCGATTTAACTAACTAACTACTTAACTACACTTAACCAGCACCCTACCCTTCTTCCTAAGGTGAGTGACCTCATGTCAACCTCTTTACTATTTGAGTTCTAATGTGAGGCCTAAGAGTATGACCTAGTGAACTGATGTGAATGGGATGCAGAGATTTGAAAAAAAAAAAAACACTCCATCTACTTATTTATTTTGTATGTATGTGCTTGTGTGTGCGCGCGCACGCGCACACACACACACACACACACACACACATGCTATAACATGTGTGTGGAGGTCATAGGACAACTTACAAAGGTCAGCTCTCTATTTCTTCATATTTCAAATAGAGCCCAGGGGTCAAACTCAGATGGTCAGGCTTGGTGGTAGGAACGTCTACCTACTGAGCCATCTTGTCTACCCCTAGAGACTTTTTTCCCCAAATATAAGTTACCTTCTTTTTCTTGAGGAAAATTCTATAGGTGCTTTTCTTCAAAATGCTTCTTCTTCTCAGCACCATGTGACCCCCCCTCCCTTATCTGTTTAAGCCAATACTTTCTTGGGCTTGTTAACATTTGGTTATTGCCACTCTCTTACCTGGAGGTAGGGGATTGAGGGACACCTTCTCCTTTGTTTCCTCTTTACCTTCCTCATAGGGGTAAAGTAGTTCTGGAGTCATCTTAGAATCCCAAGCAGTTTTCTTTTCCTTTTAATTTCTAACTAGGTGAAGTGACCACAAACTCTCACCAAACCGGCCTCACAAGTCTAGATTCTGCCTTCATGCTCTAAATGGGAAAGCACCTACTGGCTTTGCACTTTTGTTGGTAATAAACCATCTTAGTTTATTGTGAGATTTTTTTAATAAACTTAATTTCCCCATTCTTTCTTCCCATCTCATCATTACTGGCTGGACTACTGTAATGGCCACTAAGTGATATTCCTGCCTTTAATCTCACACCCTTCCAATCTAACTTGCTGTTACTGTTATTATCTCATTCCCTTAGGACCATCTCTATGCTTTCACAGTGACAATTAGGCAGTCTGGGAAACAAATTAAAGCCAGAGCCCGTGGAGTTGGTGAGGCATGACTCCTACCTTTCTTATCTATCTCATGGGAGCTACTCTAAGTATGCCAACTGTGGTCCTAATAAGAGAGGAGTGCCCTGGCAGAGCAATTCCAGATCTGACTGTGTACTAAATTACTGCTTAACCTGGACAGCCACATCATGTCTCTGAGCCTTAATGGGATGGTCTGATACAAAGACAATAGGAATAGTCAAAATCTCTTCTACATTTACTATGTACCAAACAGCGTTATGAGGCTTTGCATGCATCTTCTTGATTGTTTATGGTCTTTAAGGCAAATACTACTAGTGTCTACATTTTCTAGATGGGGCATAGATAAAAGATCTGGTACAAAGAAACACAGCTAAGAAATACTAAGACAGATTCAAACTCAGGCTTCAAAGTTGGCACTTAGATGCTATGAAAAGGAGTTGATTTTGATGAGTTTCTGAAATCTTGCTAGCTCTTAGAACACGTTAAGTTCATGTTCCATAGAAGGCTGATGGTCCCCCACAACAAACACAAAGCAAAGGAACAGAGCTGTGTCAAGGTGTGACACTGCAGCCAGTTCAGTTCATCCTCAGGCAGAGAACACTTGTCTAAATATAGAACCTGCTTTACCATTGGAAGGTCTGACTAAAGTGGGTTAGTTGCCGGGCGAGGTGCTAGAGGCAGAGCAGGCAGAAAGGTGTGCCAGCTGCGCAGTAGCACCGCATAACAATGTAGGGCAAGATGCCTCCCCGAGCTCTGCCTCCCTGAGCTCTGCCTCTTTGCATCCCAGCTTGCACTGCATGCCCTTTTGCAGGATTACATAACACTGATTAAAGTAGATTACTCTATGGATCAATCTGCCTCTTAGTGAAGTAAGGGCGTTCTGCCAAACCCTTTCCCACCAGGATGACAATTTCACGCCTTTAGGTAGAGTGTTCTTTTGCTTGTTTTCAGTTTTAAGGAAACCCTGGCATGTGTCTGATCCACACATGGCTGGGCTGTCTTTGGACATACACGCCTTGTAGCAATGTTAAAACTTCCATTTCTGTTTGTGTTTATTGTCTTGCTTGTTTCTTGACTATTTGCATCTATTGTATTGCTAGACCCTCAACCTAGAACTGACCTTAATACATGCATGTAATTAAAATGGTATAAAAACATAAAGGAAGAGGGGGCATAGGATAGGGGGTTCTAGGGAGGGGAAACGGGGAAAAGGGATGACATCTGTATTGTAAATAAATAAAATATCCAATAAAAAGAAAAAGGAAAAAAAAACCCTTCCATTTCTGACTTGACTCTTAGAGGATGTTTCCAGACCCGTTAGATACTGTCACAAGTTGAACTGTGTCCCTTTCTGCCTTCCCCTCCAAGACACCCAAGGCTTTACCCCCTAACACCTGTAAAAAGTGACTTTCTTTGGCATGGGGCTTTAGCAGAATGTAATCAAACTATGATTTGGATTTATCTTTGCCCAACAAGAAGATGTCCTTATAAGAAGCAATTTGGGTTCAAGCACTGATAGATTGGGTGGATGCTATGTAGTATTAGGGATAGAGTCTGGAGTGATCTATCTGTAAGTTAAGGATTGTTAAGGATAAAGAGCAAACTCTAGGAGATAGAAAGAGGCAAGGCAAGGTTTCTTTTCCCTTAGAAGCTTCAAAGGAAGCATGGTCCTGCTGACACCTTGATTTCAGACTTCTAGCCCACAACCATGCAAGAAGAAATGAGGTAGAAGCCAAGAGAAGATGCCATTTCAAGAATGTTTGAAAACTTATTACATAGAAGAAAGAGGGGCAATTGCTAAAGCAATAAACTCTGCTCACATACTGCTGACTGGTAGAGTCAGGCAGGACTGAGTTGTTACCCTTCAGTGTAGCAATTTGGGGGTGATTAATAAGTAACCTTGATGAGAGCAGTTGAGGCGTAGGTGGGACAAAATCGTGATTATAGTGGATTCAAAGGAAAATGTTAGCAGGCGAAGTGGAAATTCAGGACAAACTCTTTGGAAGATTTTTTTTTTTCTGCAAAGGGGGCAGAAAAATAGCTGCAAGGTGATTTGATGTCAAGAAGAGAGAGGTTTGTTTATTTGTTTACTTATTAAAGAGGGAAATACTGAAACATGCTAATGGTAGCAGCCTCCACAAAGAAGAAAATGATATAGGGGACAGAAGAGAGGCTTGCTGTGGCAATGTCCTTGAGTAGCTCTTGAGAGTCGAGCCAGTGCACAGGGGAGGGGCTGAGCCTTAAAAAGAAGCCTTGAGTGGATTCCCTGTCACAAGAGGGAAGGCAGGATGTATGGGTACAGACACAGCTAGGTTGTTTGTTATACAAGTGAGAGCTCATGGGAATTTTTTTTTCTGATTGCTATTTTTTTTTTCTATTTTTCTAGCCGTGTGGGAAGCAAGGTCATCAGCTAAGAGTGAGGAGGGGGAAGAGGTGGGACATGCTTCCTGTGGAGTGAGGATGAGCAAACTGAAATATAGTAGAAGCAGATCCAGGCAGCAATGTGGTCTAAAAATGTAAGAGATTATTTGATTTGAAAAATAAACGCTGGGGATTTCCTAAGTTGTTGGCAGCCCATCAGTGGCCATGCTACAGAACTCAGGACTCCAAAGAATTCTGACCTTAAGGAGTTTAAAATCAAGTGTAAGCAACAAATAATAAACACATGAAAGGTTTGAATAATAATTTAAGACAATAGAAGAGATCTATGTGACAGGAATGCATATAAAACTGCTGAATGTGTTTAAGGAGTTCAGAGGAAGGAGAAAGGTGATCTAGAAGTGATGTGAGGCTTGGTACAGAAGATAAATTCAGAGAGGGACAATGAAGGTAAAGGAAGTAACAGGGGCAAAGTCTAAAGCCTGCAGGGAAAGAGACAAAAATTTATCATCACCAAGTAGGATTGCCTGATAAAATAGAGGACATCCCATTAAATTTGAATTTCAGATAAGTGACAAATAAACTTTAGTATAGAAACACTGGATGCATACTTATCTGAAATCAGCTTTAACTGGCAACCATAGCACAAAATTTTTCAAGGAAAAACGAAAGGAATGTTCCCTTCACCCATGGCATTGGTGACTTGGAAGGATGAAAAAGACATTCAGTGGTGGGGGATGCTTCATAAAACCATAGAAATGAGACCTTGTCCCTAAGATGCCATTGGTGACGCCTGGCACAGCGATGAAGACAGAAATTCAAGCCATAGATACAGATTACTCTGTCAAGAATTCTGTCAGTAGGAAGAGGAACCACATGGCCCCCAGGCCCTCTTCTCACACTGCTCCTCATGCTGTGTGCACTTAGACAAACAACAAAGATCCCATCTTTGAAGTATTCTGTGAGGGCCAGAGACTGACTAAACAAGAGGGATCAGTGCTGCTAGCTGGGAAATCAGCTATCCCTTGTTAAGGAAAAAGATAGTAAAGGAGACACTTGGTTGCAAATGAAATAAAAACTGAGGAAAAAAAGAGAGATATCCGACTGTTGTCAAAGATTTATTTTTTACATGAACATACAGCAGCAGGGGCTACGAGTACAAAATAAGGACAAGACAGGGACCATCAACATCTCATTGTGGATAGGGGAGGGATTCGTGAGGTTCCACCCCTCCCCTCCCTGTTCTTGGTCACCGTGGTAGGGAGTCATATTCTTCAAGGGTGTAGCCACTGATAAGTTGCCCTGATCAAGTAAGTGAGCCCTATGCATGCCCATGCTGGCAACTCTAGTTAATGAGACACACACAATAGAAAAAGACATGGAAGCTTATGAAGGACATGTAGAAGGGGAAGAAGAAGCAGTGTAATGGGGGTGGGATAGGAAAGAAATGAAAGAGGATAATGAAGACGAGAATTGATCTATGTACATGATACATGTGCACAAATTTGAGAACAAATACTTTTTAAAGAATATAACAGTTCAGTAAACTTTCTACCCCAAATCAGACTACAAATCTCAGATTATAATTATAAATCATTTAAATGAAAACAGTCCTTTGTCCAAGGAGGTCTGGCCCTGTGTTAAGTTTATTCCCTTGCAAATGAGTAGATGAAGGTGTTGGAGTTTCCAGGAGAGTCAAATGACAGCTGTGACAAAGACAATGGCAGAAACTTTCCTCCCTGGCCACTAGAGTCAGGGCCTGGTGACTGAGGATGGCAAGTCCAAGGGCTGTAAACTATCAGTGGGTGGAAATGTTGGAATGACACCAATGCGAGACTAGTGAGTCTACCACAATGTTTCCTCTGATGGGCCTCAGTTTTCTATGGTATCGTTGCAGAATATTTATTGTGGAAATGTCTGCCCCCAGGAAGAAAAAGTACCAGCTCTTGGAAGGGATATTTTTAAAATGAGGGCTAACAGAGTGACCTTTGACAATAACTGCAAATGGATTACGCTCAGGGACATCACCATATTCACAGATCTTAAAATTTTGTCATCTATCTTTCTCCCTGAACAGAGTATTCATCTTGCCAGTTCCTCTAGCTAATTAGATTGTTAACTCTGTCTATTTATAGCAACAAACACTTCACTGGCATGTAGAAAATGCTGATTATTAATCAGGGTCTTCCACTGACTCAGGGTGGAATGAAATGTGATTATTCAAATTAGATTTAGGCTTAGGTCTAATGACCTCACAGATATCATCCTGATTTTCTAAGTACTCATCTTTGAAATATCCAGAGATTTTTTTGGTTCTCATGGATCCTTGGGGTGAACAGTGATGCTGAATTTAGGCATTTCCCCCCACCTTGTCCTTAAAAGGATTATTCTCTCTTCTAGACAAGTACCCGAGCACCTGCCAGCTCATGACTTAAGATCAGCACCACCAAGTAAATCATTATTCAAAGTAGTTATGGATGTAGAATTTTAATAGCAAATCAATGGAAGTTAATTTTCCCAGATGCTATTACAGAGGGTGTTCACCAGATCTGTCTCCTATCATATATCACATTACTTTATGCTTTGGGAGAAAAGCTGGGCTCTTATATGGGTGATTTTAACAAAAGACAGGCATTGTAATGACCCAATCCTCTCTTGTAGATTTGGCCAGCATCCTGCCCAGCATTTAACCATTTAGGTCAGCAGTTGAAAAGAAGGTCAGGGCAGGTAGGACAGAGGAAGAGAATGTAAGAGGAGTTTTCTAAAATAAGGCTTTTCTCAAACATTGAATGAGGTGTCAGGACAGACTAGCAACTGCTGTCCCCTCTATACCTACTGCCCCTTGGGCTAAACATATGTTACTTCAAGACCCTGCCATGCTTGGGCCTCAGGAATGTTCAAGTTGTAGGTTTGGTGCTGACTGAGTGAAATGAGATTACTGTGTCCCTCCCTTCCTTTCCAGCCTCTTCTTTTTGAGACAGGGTCTTGCTATGTGGTCCAGGTTGGAACTTTTTTTTGCTTCTACCTCAAGCCTTCTAAAGTGCTGGGATTATTGCCACGTACCACCACACTTTGTTTTGACCTATTTTTTCTTAAGTAGCTTCAGATAATTGCTATTTAAACCTTTTCCCCCTATGTTCTTCGGAGATTCTGAGAAACCTAGACATTCTGGTTAGTGGTGTTTGTTTGTTTTATGAACTTGACACAGACCAGGGTTGACTTGGGAAAGGAAACCTCAAATGAGAAAATGCCTCCAACAGAATGGTCTGTAGGCAAGTCTCTGAGACATTTTTTTTAAAATTAATTGTCAATATGGGATGACCCAGTTTCCTGTGGGTGGTGTCACTTTGGGGAGGCGTTTCTGAGTTGTATAGGAAAGCAGGCTGAGCAAGCCAGTAAGCATCATTCCTCTGTGGACTCTGTTTCAATTCCTGCCTCCAGATTTCTGCCTTCAGTTCCCAGCCTGACTTCCCCTGATAGGCTGTGAGGTGTAAGGTAAATTAGCCTTTTCTCCCCTAGATGCATCTGGCCATGGGCTTTTTCTCACAGCAATAGATAGAAAACTAGAGTAGGTGGGAGGGAATCCATGCTGTAATTATTGCTATTTATCTGATGTGCATCTTGGGAATTATTTAGTTCTAAGTAACAGAAATCACCACCCACAACCATAAACAGGTGTGGGGTCTCCAGAATGTGCGGCTGGGACTTGCAGAGATCCACATGGGGATGTTCTATGCTCTTCTGTAAGTCATGAGCTGTCTTCCATGCTCTCTTGATTATCTGCCTCTTGCTCTGTTTCTTTGGCAGACTAACTTTGATTCACTTGTGTGTAGCTTATCATAGATGCCTTTAAATGGTACTTCCAGTCTTTGAGTTTTAAGATATTCATGCTCTGGATCTCATAGGTACCTGGCTTAATTCTTCTGATGTTTTCAGATGCTGGGGAAGGTGGTTCTGTGACCCAGGGCACTGACTGTAAAATGAGGGTACAGCCATCTGAAAACAGGGTAGGGCCTTACATACAAATTCCCCATCATTAGGTGTGGAGACAGGGAGTTATGAGGCAACCACTGGCCAGCCAGTCTAGCTGAAATTGTGAGCTTCAGGTTCAATGAGAGGCCCTGCCTCAGAAAGTAAGATGGTGAGTGACAGAAGGTGACACCAGACATCTGCCCCTGACTTCTGTATGTGCATGGACACACCCCAACGCATACATGTGTGCAAGTACTGTCCTATAACACACACACTCAGCATAAACATGTTTTATGTAAAACTCACCAATTTAAACTATACAGTTCTGTGGTCTTAAAATATTTATTAGGTTGCCCGGTCATCATCACAAATTTCAAAATATTTTCATCAGCTAGTCAAAATTTTCCCCTGTTCTCATTCACTGTGCAACCGCTAATTTGATTTTGTCTCTATGGGTTTTGTTAATTCTGGACATTTGACACAAAGAGCATACAATATATTTTTTTTGTGTGTGTGTGTCTCACTTCTTTTATTTGGCATAGTCTTTTCACAATTTATTTATATTGTGGCATATAGTAAGACTTCATTATTTTTGTGACTAAATACTATTCTACTTATGGATATATTACATTTGTTTATCCACCAACTAAATGATACGTCTGCTATTTCTACCTTTGGGCTATTATCAGTAAGGCTGCTATGAATATTTTTAAAATAGAATTTTAAATATGTTTTTCAGTAAAAAAAAAAACCCAAAATTGCATATATTTATGTGTGCAATATAATGTCTGTGTGTATGCTTGAGACAAATTTTGCTATGCATAGCCAAGTCTGGCCTTGAACTTGCGGTCTATGAGCTCCCACCTCACAAGTACCAGAACTAGAGGTGTATCCTGTTACACCAACCAATATGATGTTTTCACATGTGTCTACATTATGGAATGATTAAATCAAGCTAATCATCATAACTGTTACTTCATATATTTAATCATCTCTGTAATGAGAACACTTAAAATCTACTCTCTTGGCAGTTTTCAAATTCTTTTTTTTTATTGTTAATTACAGCCTGTTGCCATGTTGTACAATAGGTTCCTAGGACTTCCCTGTTTAACTGACACTTGTACGCTTTACCCAGTGTCCACCCTCCCTGGAGTGCCTGCCCATCACCAGTCTGCTATGTATCTCTGGATTCACAGACGCTTTCCCATACGAGTAGGAGCGCAGTGCTATTTGTCTTGCGGTGAAAACAGCAGTATTTATTTCTTGTCCCTGAATGGTATTGATACATTACATTGATACACGTGATACAGTTAAAAACTTGATCCGTCTGCTGATGGACACTTAGGTTGCTCCCATGTCTTCGGATAACGCTACAGCGAGCCCAGCAGTGCAGACATCTCTTTGGAATGCTGCTTTCAGTTCTTCTGAATTATACCATAATTCAGTTCTTCATCTTTGAGAAACTTGCATAGCATTTTCCCAACATTGGTGTGGTAATTTTCACTGCCACCAACAGTGAAGGAGTGTTTTCTTCTCTCCACATCCTAGCAACGCTTGCTATCTTTCATCCGTTTAATAAAGTTAATTTAACCCATGTGAGGGGAAGTCCACTAGGGTTTTGTTTTGCATTTCTCTAATGATTAGACTCCCCACCTCTACATAAATATTGGATACCTCTGTCTCCTTTTGACAACTATACATTCAACTCCTTTGTCCATTCCTTGAGGTAAAATAGCTCTTAAGTTGATTGGCATCTGGAAAACCATCCTTATAACTTAGAGATAAGTTATAAGGATCATGCTGAGTGGGTATCTTTTAATCATTTTATTCTAAAGAAAAGCATCACGCAGATTGCTTAAGGACGTCACACAAGTTCCTGCCCAGTTTGGAACACTATCCATTACAGTGAACTTCTGCAGAGTCATAATGGCTATTCTGAAACAATGGGGCTTCCTGTATGGCTTGACATTTTCACTAGCACTTACTTTTTTTTTTTCCCCCGAGACAGGGTTTCTCTGTGTAGCCCTGGCTGTCCTGGAACTCACTCTGTAGACCAGGCTGGCCTCGAACTCAGAAATCCACCTGCCTCTGCCTCCCAAGTGCTGGGATTAAAGGCATGCGCTACCACTGGCAGCACTTACATTTTTATTCAACACACACACACACACACACACACACACACACACACACGCACGCACGCACGCACGCACGCACGCACATGCACACTCACATGCACCCATAAAAGAGAAAGAAAACTATGAGGGACTTGAAACTAGAAAGGTTATCATTACAGCCTCTCTCATGACCCCTGTGCCCTTTGCCTGCACGCCTTTCTTTTCATTGGCTAACATTACTCTTCTTTCTAAGTTTTACACTGTGCCTTTACTTACAGTTATTTACATATATGCATACATACATTATAGTCTAGGAACCACATATAAGGAGGAACATGAGATCGTTTTTTGTTCTGAATTTAGATTACCTCGATTAACACTATACTTTCTCTGCCTGACTCTTTTGCTTCAAACGTCATAGTTTAATTTTTTCCTTACAGCTGAATAATATTCCTTTGTTCATGTACCACATTTTCATTATCTACTCATCTCCTTTGATGGGTTTCTAAAACTTGGTTCCATTTCTTTGCTATTGTAAATAGAACCATAACATACATGGATGTGCATATGTCTCTGTGGTAGGATATAAAATTCTTTGGAGTAGAATGGCTGAATCATAATGCATCATTATTTTGATATGATGTGAAATTCAACTTACTAATATTTCATTGAGGGTTTTTATGTCTATTTTCAGCAAAGATGTTAGCCTACAATATTCTTTTTGTGGTGTTTCTGTTTGGTTAAGGTAAAGGATATGAAATGTTTTGGGAGAAGCTTATTTTTTTTCAGTTCTTTTGAACTCATATATGGTAAGGAAATCTCAAGGTCATATGATATATCACTATTCAAACTTTTAAGAAACCACTATATATTCTTTTTCACAGTGACTACCTATTTTTTTTTAAAAAAATTATACTATAATTTTATGAGGAGGCTCATTAGTTTTTGGTATTGTTAGTATTATTATTACTTTTATTTTTTACAGTCCAGCCATTTCCTTCCTCCCAGTCCCCCTCCCACAGTTTCTCATCCCATTCCTCCTCCCCCTTGTCTCCAAGAGAATGCCTTCCCCTTCAGGCTTCCCCACTTTCTGGGGCCTCAAGTCTCCCTAAGCTTATGAGCATCTTCTCCCACCGAGGCCAGACCAGGCAGTCCTCTACTGTATATGGGTCTGGGGGGATGGGGTGCTTAGACCAGCTACCGAATGTGCCTGGTTGACGGCTCAGTGTCTGATAGATCGCAGAGGTCCAGGTTAGTTGAGACTGCTGGTCTTCCTATGGGGTCCCCCTCCTCCTTAGCTTTTTCCAACCTTTCCCTAATTCAGCCACAGGGGTCTTTACTTCAGTCCAATGGTTGGATGTTAGTATGTGCTTCTGTCTCAGTCAGCTGATTGTGGGACCTCTCAGAGGACTGCCATGCCATGGATAGATATTTCTTATATCATATCTGTTAGGCACATGTATATCCCAACTCAATATGGAGCTTGTAACTGACCATGAGATCATAATGAGAGCTGGTGACCATCCTGGAATCAGCATTTGAAACCCATGCTTCTGACTGAATTCCCAGCCACTTGTTGGATGAAACTGTAATTATTGTCCTTTGTTATTTCTAGATCTAAATTTCCGTTCTTTTTTGACTCTTTTGTGGAATTTGTAGATGAAACCCCACATATACTTTCCAAAATGAGTTGGTTTTTAAAAAACAATCCAGAATGCAGTCAAATCCATCTGTTTCCTCTCCTGCACGGACTTATTTGTTGTAATAAAGCCCCCAACGGTCCTCAAGGAGATGCAGTTATAGAAAAGAAAACTGATTATCAAGGAAAGATTTTAGGGTCATTGAGATTTATTTCCCTTATATGCAAAGTGTGCAGTAGCCTGTGATCACCTGGGCATAAAGCATTGCTCACATTTGAGAGGCTAATCATGCAGTCTGCGCATGAGGGGAATAGTAAGCAAAGGATTCCCACTACAGAAGGTCTAACAATCAGGAGCTTAACATATTGAGGTGGAAATAAGGCTGGCTGCACAGCATTTTAACTGAGCATTACTCTGGAGCTTGCCTGCAAGTTTAAGACTCTCAAAAAAGTATTGATTTGAATCCAAATGTGGAAAAGGATTTATTAACATTTACCTTGTTTTCTGTGAAAGTCATGGTGAATATACATCAATAAACTGAATCCCCACTTGTGTGTGTGTGTGTGTGTGTGTGTGTGTGTGTGTAAGAGAGAAAGAAAGAGACAGACAGACAGACAGACAGACAGAAATACTAAATAATAGATATAGAGATATGAGTATTGATAGGTTGTTGATTAACAATAAGCTGTAGGTAACTCATATTTGCTTCATATTGCTTTTGATAATTTTGATTTATTCCACATTACAACATTATTTTACTACCACATGAGGTTAGGAAGCTGAGTCCTCATTGCACAGCAGGTCAAATGTCAAGTGAATCTGTGTCTCAGATTATGGATTGTGGAACATGTTGTGTCTTCCCCCGCTTCTGTTTCAAGAGGACTCCAGACATAGCAGGTGACACTGATGGATGGTCCTTACCTGGCTCTTTATTGAAAGCTCACATTGTACACAGGAAGGGTAAGATAGCTGATATTTCAGTCAGGAGTAGACAGCTAACAGGTCAATAGAAACTCAACCTGAAATTGCTGTCAGGGCAGCTTGTTACAGCTTTGGGCTTTGATGTACAGCTACAGCACTTTGTAATTCAGCGAGTGCTGTGCTTAGGGACGGTTCCATTTGGTGCAGCTGTAACCAGAAGTCAGGTGATCTGAGCCCAGCTCCTGCCAGAGCTGTGACCTTGGCAAGATTTCTCAATGCCTTTAAGATTATTTCTTCATTTGTTAGAACAGTAGGTGGATGTGGAACTTTCCTGACCCAGGTTGACTAGTAAGGACTTTGAAGGAAGAAAAGAAATGGAATTTTCAATAGAATAAAGGTGGACAGGCTAGGATTCTCTCAGGGGCATTTTCCTTTATAGGGTGGGCAAAATTGGAGAGGAGGACTAATATATATCAAAAGCAGGTATCACATATTTGGGCTTGCTTGATGTTACTAGGCTGGTGTGTATTAATTTTTCCAGTTGTGGGTGAGTTAACAAGCTCAAAGATAAGTTGATGGTGATTGGTACTCAGTAAAGACAAGACTTGAAGAACTGTCTGACTCTAAAGTTGTATCACTGGGAAGTGATTTCTGCTCCATCATTCAGCCATACACACACACACACACACACACACACACACTTACTCACACATGTGTGTGTGTATATAAAATATATCATATATATTTTACATCATATATACATTACATATATATTAAATATATATTACACATCACACATCACATATTATATATTATATAATTTTATTCCTACAAGAACAACCCATCTTCTCTCCTTTACTACTGCTGCCTCTTCCTTATAGGATGCTGGACAAACAAAACCATGAGCTTTACCCGGTCATGAAGATTAAATGAATGAGCCAGTGCTAGGGTCTTCTCAGGTGTGGGCACAGAAGCAGTGCCTCATCCATGCTGCCGACTCCACATCAGGAGTAGACAGCTCCCTAAGTTCATGCTGTGCCTGAAGGCTTCCCTTCTCCTTTCAGCAGGAAGAATGAGAAAATGTCACTGCATATTATCATTCCATTTTTACTGACATTAAAGCGTTATTGGAAAACACCCTTAAATATCTTCCCAGCCGTTGTTCCTAAGCAAGTTCTCTGAAGGAAAGATTCCTCCTCAGTGGAGAGCAAGAATGCACTGTGAGCTTACGCTCAGTGACAGATGGCTCGGGGCAGGGAGTTCTGACATCATTGGTCATTTTATCTGCATTTTCTTTATAGCTGAAAGGCCCAGCACCATTATTTTTTTTCTAGTGCCCATTAACAATTGCACTTAATATATACCAGTTAATGAGATGTTAATAAAGTCTGTAAAATAACATTACTTCACCTGAAGAGGGTGATTTGATACATACACTTCAATCCCCTTCCTTCCAGTCAACTCATTTGAAATGACCAAGCACATATTAAACATATCTCTACATAACTAGCGAACAGAAAATGATGCCACCATCAGGCCACAAACTGGAAGAGCTTTGTAGATTACAGTTAAAATAAAACTAGGCTTAGGATCTCACCACATATGTTGTAATGTGAAAATATTACTAGATAATACTGTATATGTATGAGATGAATTGTGTCAAAAAGATACATTTAAAACTTTACCGCCAGTATCTGTGCATGTGACCTTATTTGGAATTTAGGTCTTTGTAGATTCAATCACATTGAAGTCTGGATTAGGGTGGGCTCTCAACCAGTGATAGGTGCCTGTGGCAATGCAATATTCTGAAAATATCTCTTACATTCTAAAAGATTAGAACTTTTGCTGAATCTTATAGCCAAAGTTAATAATATGCCTAAGGTCACTTAAGACTGCTAGCCTACTGTGTGCTCAAATCTGCCTTTAAGAAAACAGAGTGATAACCCACATGACTTGCCTTGGATTTCCCATGTAATCAACTTTCCCAACCTCAACTAACTCTTACCTGTGATCTTAGATTATGTATGCTTCCACACTCCTGACCCAGAGGAGTGTGGTTTTGTATCATTTGCTCAAAGTGGCCAATACAGAAATTGAAAGGGTATAAACTGATGCCCACTCCATTGTAGGGTTGAGGGGAATGTTTTTAGTGTAGATCTGAGAAAGGATACAGGCAAAAGCATCTGGAAGAGTTGGGAGCAGAGAAAGAAATTAGTAGACTGTACATGGTTGGCAGACTGGTCTTCTCCATGAGAGGAGAGAAAGGTCATGACCAAGAGAGTACCCAGTCCATCTAGCAGGGTTATAAGGGAATGAGAAGGAGGGAGAAGGGAAGCTCATGAGCTGGAGAAATTTAGGGAAGGGAATGGGATGTGAAGAGCTGTAAAAAGCCAGGATGCCAGAGCAGATTCTGTAGTAGATACTTCTGATGTGGAGGTCGCCTGGAGACGAGTGTGTGCCTTGGTATGTTAATAGGCACTGCAGATAGCCATTTGTCCCCAGTTTCTTTTGAACCTGACAGAAAGCAACTTCCCAAAATTTACCATAAAGGATGGAAGCAATTATGTATGGATATTGTTTGGTAAGCAGTGATGTTTATTATCTGAGTCAGCTGAGCTCAGTTGGAACCGGTAATTTAAGCCCTTGTGAAATTGTTAAAAATTTCTGTTGAATATCCCATTCCTTCCTCATGTGATGCTTTCTGTGTTGTTCAATAAATACAAAGTGAAGTCCTTTGTTAGGGGTAGACAGACACTGTCACATAACTCACAAAGAGATGGACACACATTGGGATAGACACACAGATAAAAAGACAAAGAGATTCACCAAACAGCCTTCAGGAAGGCGCTGATTTACACTCCAACAGACAGAGGACAGAAGATATAAGGAACATGAAGTAGAGAATTTAAAATCTGAACGTGTTCTAAATGACCCGAAAGGGCAGTGCTTTCATTTCTTTCTTTAATGCAACATATGCATTATTGGTAACACTGACTTAATCACTAATGTGTTATAATTCACATAGATGTCCTTATGAGAAATAGGAAATTTAGAGATTAATATAGCTACAAGCCAAGAAATGCCAAAAACTATTGGCAACTACCAGGAGTTAGAGGGGCAAGGAAATATTTTTGCCTGGTGTCCTCAGGGAGTATGATGTCACAAAATCCTTCATTATAAACCGCCAGTCTCTAGAGCTTTGGTTCTCAACCTGTGAGTTACAATCCCTTTAGTGGGTCAAACGACCTGTGATGCTTTGAATGTGCTCAGCCTAGGGAGTGGCACTATTAGAAGGTGTGACCCTGTTGGAGTAGGTGTGGCCTTGTTGAAGTAGGTGTGTCACTGTGGGTGTGGGCTTTAAGACCTAAGTGCCTGCAAGTCAGTATTCTAGCAGCCTTCAGATGAAAATGTAGAACTCTCAGTTTCTCCTGTACCATGCCTTCTTGGATGCTGCCGTGGGCCTGCTTTTGTAATAATGGACTAAACCTCCAAACCTGTAAGCCATCCCCAATTAAATGTTGTCCTTATAAGAGTTGCCGTGGTCATGGTGTCTGTTCACAGCAGTAAAGCCCTAACTAAAACATGACTCCTTCCCAGGGGCTGCCTAAGACTATCAGGAAGCAGAGATATTTACATTATGACTCACAACCGTAGCAAAATTACAATTATGAAGTAGCAATGAAAATAATTTTATAGTTGGAGGTCGCTACAACATGAGGAACTGTGTTAAAGGGTCATGGTGTTAAGAAGGTTGAGAACTGCTGCTCTAGAGCTGTGAGAAACCATCATTTTAAATCTCCCCATTTATGGTAATTTGTGATGGCAACTGTAGGAAACAAATACAGGTTTGATAGGGAAAGTCAGAAAGCGAGTTCTGGGAGGTGCTCACACACCTGCAGTTGTCAGACCCCAGATAGTTTCCAGGCTTCTGTGGTATGGAACAAATCTGAACCCTATAAATGACCAAAGACAGCTGGCTCTTGACTGCACACGGAACAGCTGGGTATGACCTGCATTGTCAATTGAAATGGAAGCATTATCACAGCAGGCTCCCATGAACCTGATGAGAGAAGACTGGCACAGGGAATTGTATCACATGCAGAAAAGCCCAGGAGCTCACTACAAAATAAACTAACAATGTTGTAAAAATAAAACTATAAAAATATAAAACATTCCTTCTTCCTTTGTCTGAAGCTAAACAATTTAACTGGAAAGACTCATATAATCCTGGGTAAGCTATATCTTAAGTCCTGAAACAGGAAAAAGTGTAGATATTAATTCATTAAAACTTAGATTTTATTGCAGTTAGTATGTCCTAGGGATCATGCTTAAGATAGAGATTTCATTTAGAGGTAATACTATATGCAAATATCAGAAAGAAAGAGAGAAAGAGGACATGGGTTAGTTGATTAGCTGTTAAAGCTGGCTGAAGCAGTAGAATTGAGAGTTTGAGGCTAGCTTGGGATACGTAATATGTTCCCCAATCTAAAGAAGGAGGTGCCTATCAAGATGCAAGAATCATATTGTCTTAGTTAGGTTACTATTGCTATGATAGAACACCATGACCAAAGCAACTTGAGGAATAAAGGGTTTGTTGGCTTATGCTTCTACATCACTGCTTGTCATCAAAGGAAGTCAGGATAGGAACTGAAATAGGGCAGGAAACACAAAGTAAGAGCATATTATGCAGAGGCCACAGAGAAGTACTGCTTACTGGCTTGCTTCTCCTGGCTTGTTCAGTCTGCCTTCTTAGAGAACCCAGGACCATCAGTCCAGGGTCCTTCCACATCAATCACTAGTTAAGATAATACCCGACAGGTTTGCCTGTAGCCTGATCTTATGGAAACATTTTTGTCAAGGCTTCCTCCTTTCCAGTGACTCTAGATTGTGTCAAATTGACATAAAACTAGCCAGTACAAATACAAATACCAAATAGATGAGAACAGAAAATAAGTTCCCAACAACACATAATAACCAAAACACTAAACATAAAGAATAAAGAAAATATATTAAAAGCTGCATAGAAAAAGACCAAATAACATATAAAGGCAGATTTATCAGAGTAACACTTGACTTCTCAGTGGAGACTGAAAGCCAGAAGGGACTGGGTGGTTGTTCTACAAATATAAGCCCAGACTACTATACCTAGCAAAACTATCAAACACAGTAAATGGAGAAAGGAAAACATTCCAAAGTGAAACAAAATTTAAGCAATATCTATATGTCAATACAGCTTTACAGAGGCGCTGGTGTGAAACTTTAGTCTGAATAGGTTAACCACACCCAAGAAGAAACAAAGAATAAATAACTCCATAACAGTAATTCAAAAAAGGATGGGAAATTCTATTCTTTCAGGACACTACTTGCCCCCTTTCTAACCCATAGCCCTCCTCAGTGGACTGGCAAGCCTATTAATGCATGATATTAAAGAGTTTGCAATAAAAAAAGAAGAGGAAAAAAATACCATAAAAATAAAATAATAGAAATCAATAGATATTGTTCATTGGTAACTCTAAATATCTATGGTTTCAAATCCCCATTTAAAAAAACACAAGCTAACAGATTGTATTAGAAAACTGAATCTGTTTGCTGCATCCAAGAAACACACTTAATATGAAAGATTGATATCATCTCACAGTAAATAAATAGAAAAATGTATTTCAAGAAAATTGACCCAAGAAGCAAGCAGGTGCAGCCATTTTAATATCTGACTAAATAAACTTCAACCCAAAACTTATCAAAAGAGATAGAAAAGTACACTACATATTCATTAAAGGGAAAAAAAATCCACCAAGAAGATTTCACAATTCTAGATATCTACTCACCAAACACAAGGGCATCCATGTTAGTAAAAGATACACTCACTAATACACCTAAAATCACATATTGACTTTCACACAGCAATAGTGTATCACTTCAATCCCCCATTCTTGTCAATAGACAGATTATCCAGACAAAAACTAAAGAGAGAAATGCTGGAGTTAAACATCAGAAATCAGTGGACCTAGCAGATATTTACAGAACATTTCACCCAAACACAAAAGAAAATATTTTCTCCTCAGCATCTGATGGAACTTTCTTAAAAGTTGACCACGTATTTGGACACAAAGTAAACCTCAGCAGATACAAGAAAACTGAAATAACATCTGAGTCCTATCTGACCACTACAGATTAAAACCTGCTATCAACAACAGAAACAAGAGAAAGCTTACAAATTCATGGAAACTGAACAACTCAGTACTAAATGAAAAATGGTTCAACGGAAATTAAGGAGGATATTAAAATCTTAGAAATGAATGAAAATGTAAACACAACATACCCAAACCTATGAGACACAGTGAAGGCAGTGCTAAGAGGCAAGTTCATAGCACTAAGTGACTACATTTTAAAAATTAGAGAGATCACATAGTAGAAACTTATAGCACACCCGAAAGCTCTAGAACAAGAAGAAATTATACTGAAATATAGTAGATGGATGGATGGAAGGATGGATGGATGGTTAACTGTCTTTACTGTATCTGATAGATGATCATATGGTTTCAGTGTTTCAGCCTATTTATGTGGTAGGTTACATTTATTCAAATAGATATTTGAACCATCCCTGCATCTCTGTGATGAAGCCCGCTTGGTCATGCTGGATAATATTTTTGATGTGTTCTTGTTTGCTGGTATTTTGCTGGAAGCCTCCCAGCCTGGAGTGGGTTGAAATGAGACACAGAATCGGACTCTGGTGTAGCTTTAAAGACTGATGGTCTTTGAATGTTTTAGCTCTCTAACTATATTAAATGTTTGTTGACAGCATCTAAAAGGTCCTTAAAACTTTCTTGTTCTTTCTGAGAGTAAAAAACCGCTGGCTTAGGTGAGTAACACCTGTACCTAACAGCAGGGGATGGGGGAGGGGGTGGGAAGTAGCCTTTGTTCTCTCTGCAGGAATTGCATGGCTCTAACTTTCAGGCTGCTAGTTAAAGTCGCAGGAAGAAAAGGAGACACTTTGAAAAGTGATTTTATTTCTAAGTTTAAATAGTTTCCTATGAAAGCTAAGAAAAAGGGGGTAAAGAAAAGGGGAATAAAGGGTCTAAGAAAAGGGGAGAAGCAGAATCCTCTCTTCTCTTTGTCTTCATCGCTTATACATCTTTCAGAATACTTGATCACATGGTAAAAAGTTCACCACAAATTTACATATTAATTCAAATCATAAATCAAATAAGAAGTTTACAACAGAGAATGTTTACATGCATATCCATTAGGAGTAATTATCTGGCTAAGAAGTCATTATCTGTCACAGCCCTACAGGTTCATGGAGAATTAAAAGCCATAACTAAGTTATTAGTGAAGTTTTGTGTGAATAAACGCAGTCAATATTTTATCTTTTGTCCTAGTACCTGTAATAGATTGCTAGTTCCCTTTTTATGACCTTGGTTAATGATTTTACAACCTTTTGGAATGTGCTCTGATGCCTACTTGCTAACTCAGAAGCAATTAACTAAAGAGCTTAATAATTACTAATACAATTTTAAGATTTCTTGCCTGGCGGTGGTGGCACACGCCTTTAATCCCAGCACTTGGGAGGCAGAGGTAGGCAGATTTCTGAGTTCGAGGCCAGCCTGGTCTACAGAATGAGTTCCAGGACAGGACTACACAGAGAAACCCTGTCTCGAAAAAGATTTCTTACAGGATGATCATTAAGAATTAAGAAATCATCTGTTTGTCTATATAGCATCACTACAAGACAGTACATCTTTGTTATTCTGCAGAGCTCTGCTCAAAAGCATGGGCTAGTACCTAGTGATTGTTATATATACATATATATTTAATTATAACAGGAAAAGCATATTAATAGCAGGAATCTTTCCTAAAATGAATTTCTTATGGGCCTTGCTTATTGGAGCAAATCCATCATGGATTATAATTCAAGGCAGACTCATCTCAGGAAGATCACCTGCTAGTTATTAGCTTCTCCTATGATGGCTCCTGACAGTATTTTATTGAGCATTTTTTTTGTCCAAATAAATGAATTGCTTGATATGTATAACCTACTAAAGTTAAATCAAGATCAGATAAGCAATTAAAGCAGACCCAGGACCCCCAAGTGAAATAGAAGCATAAGTAAAATTCTCCCCAACAAAAACCAAGGCCCAGTGGATTTAGTGTAGAATTTTACCTGAATTTCAAATGCTAATACTCCCCAAGTTATTCCACAAGCTAGACACTGAAGAAACATTTCCTGATTATTTTTACAAGTCTATAATTACCCTGACACTTATTCTACACAAAGACCCTACAAAGAGAGGAAATTATAGACCAGTATTCTGTTTTAAATATAGATGCAAAAAGTTCTCAATAAAATACCAGCAAACTGAATCTAAGAATATCAAAGAAGATTATCCATCATGATCAAGTGGGCTTCATTACAGAGATGCAGGGGTGGCTCAAAATATGTATGCCAATAAATGTAATCCACCACATCAACAGGCTGAAAGACAGACACCTCATGATTATGTCAGTAGATGAAATAAAGGTCTTAGACAAAATCCAACATTCTTTCATGATTAAAGTCCTGGAGAGACTAGGGATACAAGGCACACACCTCAACATAATAGAGGCAATTTTCAGCAAGTCCACAACCAACATCAATCTAAATGTAGAGAAACTCAAAGAATTTCCACTAAAATAGAAATAAGACAAGGATTTCCACTCTATATCCATTTAATATAGTACTTACTTAGCTAGAGCAGGACAACTAAAGGAGATCAAGGGAATAGAAATAGGGAAGAAAGAAATCAAAGTATCTTTATTTGCATATATATTTTGTCTGTAAATGACCCTAAAAACTACATGAGGAAACTTCTACAGCTGATAAACACTTTGAGCACAGTAGCAGGATACAGAATTAACACACAAAATTCAGTAGCCTTCCTAAATACAGAGGACAAACAGACAGACTAAAGAAGAAATTAGGGAAACAGTATCTTTTACAGTATTCTCAAAATAATCTCTTGGGCTGACTCTAACCAAGCAAGTAAAAGACTTGTACAATAAAAATGTTAAGATATTGAAGAAAGAAATTGATGAAAACATCGGAAGTTGGAAAGATCTCCCATGCTCATGGATCAGTAGAATGAACATAGTGAAAATGGCCAGTCTACCAAAAGCAATCTACAGATTCAACACAATTCTCATCAAAACTCCAACCCAGTTCTTCCCCCAAACCAAAACCACTATTTTTAGCTTCATATGGATGGACACACACACACACACACACACACACACACACACACACACACACACCTCAAGATAACTAAAAAACAAACCTGAATAATAAAAGACATGCTGGAGGTATCACTATCTCAGAATTCAAGTTGTACTACAGAGCTATACTATGCTACTGCTACTGCTGCTACTACTGCTGCTACTACCAAACATGATGGCGGGAAAAAAACAGATATATTGACAAATAGAATTGAGTAGACCCAGACACAGTACACACTTCTTTGGACAACTGATTTTTAACAAAGAAGCTAAAAATACACAATGGGGATAAAAAAAGCATCTTCAACAAATGGCGCTGGTTAGACTGGATTGCTGTAGGTAGAAAATGAAAATAAATTAATATTAATTACCTTGCAAAAACTGAGCTCCAGATGGATCAAAGACCTCCATATAAGGCCAGGTACCCTGAACCTAATAGAAGAGAAAGTAGGGAATAGCTTTGAACTCATTAATATAGGAGAAGACTACCTAGGCATTAAGGTAAAAAATTAATAAATGGGATCTCATGAAATTTAAGATTTCTGAATGGCAAAGGACAACATCATCCAGACAAACGGACAGGTTACAGAATGGGTAAAGATCTTTAACACATAATAACACACAATAGAAAGAGACTGCCAACACAAAGGGCCAATTGATAGAGGGCTAGGGCCTAAAACATATAAAGAACTAAAAAATAGCTGGATATCAAGAAAACAAATAACCCAATTAAAAACGGGGTACAGGAGTAAGTGGGGAGTTCTCAAAAGTGAATCACAAATAGCTGAGAAACACTTAAAGAAATGTTCAACATCCTTAGTCATCAGGGAAATGTAAATTAGAACCACTTTGAGATTTTACCTCATACCAGTCAGAATGGACAAGATCAATCAAATGAACGATAGCTCATGCTGGTGAGGAATTGGGGAAAGAGGAACAACTATTGCTGGTAGGATTGCAAACTTGAACGGGCACCATGGGGATAAGTGACAGTTGCTCATCCATGTTCATTGCTGCTCCGTTTATAATGACCAGAAATTAGAAATAGCTAGATGTGTATCAACGGATTGGATGGCTAATGAAAACGTGATGCATTTACACAATGGAATGTTATTCAGCTGTTAAAAAATCCCAAATTATGAAATGTGCAGGTGAATGAATGGTCGTAGAAAAAAAATCATCCTAGGGTAGATGACAGACCCCAAAAGACAAATGTTGTATGTTTTCCCTTGTATGTGGATATAAGCTTTAAGCCTTCAGTAGGTATACTACAATCTGTGTAACCTTGGAGGTTCAATATGGAGTGAGTAACTGGATGGCATGGATGATCTTCTAAGAAAAGGGAAATGGAATGTATTGTTTTGATGTGACAGAGGGGACTCGATTGGAAGACTGAATGGACAGAGGGAAGGAAGGGAGGGGGAAGAAAGAGGGGGGAAGTGACAAAATATGGAGAGAAACCAATAACACCAAGGGTCAACTGAGCAAGGAAAACTATTCCTGTAGAAGCTTCTAAAATACATACATACATGAAAGAAATCTAATGGAGTCACTAAACAACAAGGGAGACAATGCCCCAATCTTATACCATCGAGTAACACCTTTGGTGCCAGGAGTGAGTTACATCTAATTGAGTTATTGGCCAAAGGGGAACCAAAGAAACCCTCAAACATCCCAGGTTATTACCAAGGCTGTTGGTTGCTCTCCACTGATGGTAAGGCTCTATTGCTTGAAACAACACTTGCATATTTCATCAAATGTGTAGAGTTCAATTGCCACTGACAATAAGGCTTTATTGCTAAAAACAACACATATTTCATCAAATGTGTAGAATTCAATCTGATACCTAAGCAAAACCTTCACTTCTACTGGCTAGCATTCATGGTACTGAAAGATACTCTTCGTGCTACCAGAGGAGAAAGGTAAACATCAACCCAGCTACAAACCCTGTCTACCATTGTGTGTCTGCCTGCGTGATATGCTGGTGTATTAGTGGCTCAAATGCTGGAGTAATCAATACTTTCTGGTTGAATTTAAGGTTCATTCAGTGAGATGAAACCCATGCTTGACACTGCTTGGGTACCAATGAACCTGAGACCGAGTCAGCCACAGACCAAGGGGAAAACAAAGTACTATTGTTCTGCTAAAGGCACATAGCAATAAACTGTCTCCTAATACATTCTACTATACGCATGGATCAGTGCCTCACTCAGCCATTATTGGAGAAGCTTCTTCTTACAGTAGGTGCAAACTAACAGAGAGACCAACAAATGGACAATCTGCAGAGAGTGAGGCATTTTGGAGCATTCTATCCTAAAGGGGATGTGTTCATTGGGGCTCAGGGAGCTATGCAGAAAAGGAAAGCAAACGGTTGTAAGAGTGAGAAGAGATGGATGACTCCAAAAAAAGTGTCTTTCAGACACAGCAGTACTGATCCTCCTATGAACTTACAGAGACTGGCAGCATGGATCAGGCCTGCACAGGTCCAAGCCAGGGAGGTTGCCAGAACTGAGGTGGGAAAGTGGGCACAAGCTCCCACCCTTACCCAAGAATCCGTTTGCACTTGACACCTCCTTGCAAAGAAAAATTAGTTTTCTCCAAAAGGATGTCACAGAATATAGTAACCACACTTCAGGACAGGGTCCATAGCCTGATTAGATGACCAACACAAAATTAAATCCATTTTATTTTTTATAGACTTTCTACGCCTCAAATTGCTTTGTTTGGGCATTTTTGTGTCTTATTTTTCTTTTATTTGTATGTTTTCATTTCTGTCTTGTTGTGGGGATTATTTGTGTGTGTGTGTGTGTGTGTGTGTGTGTGTGTGTGTGTGTGTGTGTTGCGTGTGCTCGAGCACATGTTTTAGTGTCTTTTTTTTTAAAGAAAGAAACTGAAAGAAAGGGTGTGGAGTCAAGTTGAGAGAATCTGGGAGCTGTTGGGTAAGGGGGAAAGCATGATCAGAATATACTGTACAAATATATATATATATCTCAGAAAAACAGAGGTACAATGATAGGTCAGGAGATGGTTCAGCACTTAGAGCATTTGTTGCCCTTTTAGAGAACCTGGGTTCCGTTTCTAGCACCCATACAGTGCTCACAACCATCCATAACTATGGTTCTAGGGGATCCAATGTCCTCCTCTGACTTCTGTAGGCACCAGGCACACACACAGTGTATATAAATGTAGACAAGATACTCAGACACATAAATAAAAGAAATAAAAGCTACAAGGAAAGAAGGATTGGCAAATAGGCAGATCAACAAGTCTGGACATTTTTTTTTAAATAAATATTTGAAAAATTAAAGAAGAAAGTCAAAGGTTAAAACTTCTGATATGAACTTAAAACTTCTGATATGAACTTATTCAGAGTACATAAAAAGAAAAACAGGAACTTTACCAATTATTTTTAATACTTCAATACAAAAGTAGCGGGGACATTCAAGTTATGAAAATAGAATATTCTGAGGGTGGGAAATATTGCCATAAGAACAAAAATTGAATCCTTAAATTAAAATTTTAAATAAAGGCTACAGGGAGAAAATTGAATCCTAAAGTAAATTGAATTGGTGAATTAGAGGATGAGATTGAGAAGTTGTCCCAGAACACAGAAAAATATGCCAACAAGATCATACATACGTGAAGGAAAGACACTTGGAGAATAAACTCAACACATTACACCAGTTTAATAACAGCTCCAGAAAGGGAAAACAGTCTCAGAGAAGGTAACAAACAAACAAACTAACAAACAACAACAACAACAAAAATTCAAAACGAAACAAAAAAAACATGGAAAAAAGGTCCTAAGTTTTAAAAACTCTGATACCTACTAGCTATCAAGTAAAATTAGGGTAGACTCCCACACAGAGCCCAATGCACTTTTCCTCCTACACTCAGGCAAAGCCACAAAGTAAACAAGACATTATCTGGAAAGGGGAGCACGTAAGTGTCTCAGCTCACTGCCTTTTCACTGCACTAAGTGCCAGAAGATAAGGAGAAGAGAGAAAATATTGAGAGGGAAAATAAAATGTTACTCAGGAATTTATTTGGGTCCTGGAGATGTAGCTCAGTTGGTAGGGTGCCAGCCTAGCAAGAGTTCTTGACTGAGTTCACCGCCCAACACTGCATGAACTGGGCAGGGTGGCATACCCCTGAAATTCTGGTACTTGGGAGGTGGGAGCAGGAGGCTCTGAAGTTGGAAGTCATCACTGGCACCTGATAAGTTTGAGGGCTGTCTGAGATATAAAAGATATCTATCCTCAGAAATTAAAAAAGGTCATAAAATTTTGCTCTTTCGGGTGGAATCATTGAAGAAGCCTGAGAACCAAAGTTTAAAACAAAACAAAACAAAATCAAACCCATACATAATGAAATAGGCCAGAGCACTATAGAAGAGTTTTCAAAGGATGAACCCATAAGAGTATTACTGTTCAAATAATTTCTGCTAACATTATAAGCATTATAAAACTTAGTAAGTGTTCAGCTACCACAAATGAATCCCACGTGAGCCAAAAAACGTCTCTTACTGAAAGATGAAACAAAGATATACTTTAGAGACAATTTGAAGAAAGGCTAGATAGCAAAAGCAAAAATAGAATAAGAAAGAAAACAAGAAAAGATTTCAATTTAATTGGTAATCAGAAAATGAGAAGCTAGATATATACCAGTCTGTATCTACCAATATGATTGTTGAAGATCAATCAGTGTGTGTGTGACATTACCAAAGGATTAATGACCAGGGAAACAGAAACTCAGTCTATTGGTAGGATTTCAAATTAGACTAATATTATGAGGAATGCAGTAATAATGGACCAAATTAAGGATTTCTGCTTTTGTATACCCAGAAGGCAATTGCAAACATAACCTGGCATTGGTTGCAATAGCAGAAACTTAGAAACAACCTACATCATCATCAGAAGAAAGACATAGAGACAATAGTGAAACACACAATTGACTGGTGTGTGTGTGTGCATGTGTGTGTGTGTGTGTGTGTGTGTGTGTGTGTGTGTGTGTGTGTGTGACAACTAGAGAATTACAGTTTGTGGCTCAACCTCAGTAAGAGATCTGCAGATTTTAAGATGGAATGTATACTGTGCGTCCACGTATAGTTTAGCAGCTCTCAAAGCCAGATAGTCATTTATACAAACTGCATGGATCTATACAAGCAGCTAATAACAATGAAGAATGAGAGTGAAATTGAGATGCATGGAATTTATAATAGCCATTGCCTCAGAAAGATGGGCCAGAGAACTTTGGGAATGTGCATGACAGCATGGCATCTCATCTCCGTAACATTTTGCCTCCTTTACTAAAATCTAAATCACATAGAATGCTAACATTCATTAATTCTGAAGAACAGGCATCTGCGTGCTTATTTCATTACTGTTTTTTATTTAATACCTTTCACATGCACCCCAACGTGGAATAACTATCCTACCTTATGTTTTTATAAAAAGGGTTCTGCTGGAAGATTGACAGATGGGTTTCTGGAGAGGAGGCAGGAACTCCACAAAAACTATTCTGAAAACGTATTTGCAACAAGTTATACCTGTGTTTTGTTTGGAGAGTGGACAAAACTCAATCTCTTTAAAAAGTACTCAGCAGCAGTTTTGATTTGCTCAGTAGTTGAATAGTGCTATTGGTATTTAGCAGCTGGGCCCAGAGATTCTGAATATACTGCAAATTGCACTCCTGTCTCCACACAATAAAGAGTTGACCAACTCCAAAAGCCAATTATGAGCTAGGAATTGCATTCTATAAAGAATAATATAATAATGTAACAGTCATTGTTTAAAGACGTAAACATGTTCTTTTCTTTATGTAACAGGAAGTCTGGGAGGTTGTTGGCACAGGTCCAGTGTCTCAAGGATGTCAGGATCCGGCTCGCCATGTTGCTGATTGCCTTTTCCTCAGTCTCATAATGAATGCTGAAGCTTTAAGGCATCAATTCCAGTGTCCAAACAAATCAGAAGGACCGCAGGAGGAAAGAGTAATTCTATATTTCTATAAAACAAAAACCAACCAACCAAACAAACAAGCAAACAAAAACTTTTCTAGAAACTCCCAGTAGACTTTTCCTTAGGTATTGCTGCACCACAAAGCCTCCCTTGCTTAGTGTAAGATTTTAGTTTGGGGCTTTGTAACCTTGATACTAGAAAGAAGTACACAGTTTGGAATGAATGTTGAGTCAGCTCATAGCCCTGGCTGCAGAAGTGAATAGGTTAAGCTTCTATACGAAAATTTAAAAGGTGAGTGTATCAAGGTTCATTTAGGAAAATGCCACTTTGTATTTAAATCAAAGGGGGGTTTAACGTAGAAAATAGGCTACGTGTGCCAGATGACTAGAGAAACTAAGCAGAAAGCAGGAGGCAGCCTGGGTATTGTAACTTCTTTAGGCTTCTACGTGCCTAGGACACAGGAAGAAGGGAGAGTTACTAGGGTAGCAGGACAGAAGCTGGGACTATGACGGAGCGATGCATCCAATGGATCCGCAGCTGGAGCAGAGGAGGGACTGCAGCATAGGTGGTAAGAAAGAATGTTGACTTCTGCCTTTGCTCATGGATTTCTTCCACCGCTAAATTCAGTTGGAAGCTAGCTGATGCTGTCTGTAGAAGGCGCTCTCAGATGTAAAACTGGCCAGAGGAGAACAAGGAATTAGTCGGAAGGAGAAGAGGTCCAGGAACATGTTCACTGGGTCAAAACCAAGCATGTTACATAAAAATATCGGGCATAGGTGGGAGAGGAGATCCTTGGTCCCATGAAGGCTGGACACCGAATGTGGGGGAATTCGAGGGTGGGGAGGTGGGAGTGGGGGGTAGGTAGGGACACATCCTCATAGAAGCAGGAGGGGGGTGGGATAGGGGGCGTTCCTGGACCGGGTGGTGGTGGTAGAGAAATGGGGTAAGGGGATGACATCTGAAACATAAATAAAATATCCAATAAAAAATAAGAAAAGAAAAAAAAAGAAATGTAAGACAGGGAAGGATACCACTCGCAACAAAATTAATATCGGATGATGGCATAGAATTCAAGGTGCATTAAACAAGATGCGAGGAGTTTCATCTGCCTCCCGCCCTCCCGATTCTTCTTTCCTCTCTTTTTATAGCCAACAGGTGCAATTCATAATGAAAAATTCAATTATTTTGCGACCATAATGGAAAATTCAGTATCAATAGGGGTGACCTTAATCCTTTTGATAGATCAAGCTAACAAGAGTAAATAAGGACATTCAGCGATAGCTCATATTAAGACATATGACAGCAGATATCCACAACTGTGAGTTCTTCTGTTACTCCACAAGAAAAATGAGAGTAGATGGAGTCTATTATGGCTTCCACTCAAGAGGACATAAAAAACCAATAGAACTTCAGGAAAGCAAGAGAGAAGAATCAATAAAAACAAAAACAGAAATCAATATGTTTAAAAGAAGAGGGGAACTGATAAATTCGAGAAGGTCCCATTTCAAAAAGATCAATAAAAGACAAAACTACAGAAAAATCTCATCATAAAAAAAAATGAGTCAAAGGCTAGCAAGATGGCTCAGAGGGTAAAAGCACATGATGCCAAGCCTGGTGACCTGAGTTTGATTTCCCAGAACCTGCACGGTGGAAAGTGAAAACAGACTCTTGTACATTATTCCCTAGCTTCCGCGCGTGTAAAACGGCACATATGCACATAAACATAGCACACACACACACACACACACACACACACACACACACCACACACACACACACACCACACACACACACACACACACACACACAC
>JANHMN010000022.1:7434347-7466390 GCA_030674055.1 Rhabdomys pumilio | reverse complement strand
TGTGTGTATACACACACACACACACACACACACACACACACACACACACACCACACACACACACACACACACACACACACCACACACACACACACACACACACACACACACACACACACACACATTGATAACAGTTTTGAAAATGAAGCCAGAGACAGTTTGCAAAATCAAGGAAGAAAAGAAAAACTAAATATATAGCATTGAGAAGTAAATGCTAGCCAAAGTAGATGATGGCCAAAGGCACTTTGCAGCCAAGCCTGACAACCTGAGGTTAATCCCTGGGCTCACCTGGTGAAAAGCGGGGAACTTGGATTCTGCAAATCACGCTCATGCTGTGATGCTGTGACATTCAAGCTCACTCCTTTTTTTTTAATTTTTATTTATTTATTTATTTATTTTTTGAGACAGGGTTTTTCTGTATATTTTTCTGTATAGCTCTGGCTGTCCTGGAACTCACTCGGTAGACAAGGCTGGTCTTGAACTCAGAAATCCGCCTGCCTCTGCCTCCCAAGTGCTGGGATTAAAGGCGTGAGCCACCACTGCCTGGCTCAAGCTCACTCCTATAAGTAAATTTAAAAAAATGTAAAACAAGAACTAAATGCTAATATGGTCACAGATATTAGATCAAATCCATTGTAAGAGCCATGCTGTCTGTGACTTAAATCACTTGGAAATATCCATTATGAGGATGATTTTTTTTTTCTTAGCGAAACAGAAAAATTATAAAATTGGAAGAAGGCTTATTACAATTCATGAGGTCTGGAAATTACATTGTGTCATGGAATCAATATTAATAACATATGAATCATTTCTCCTATATGGTATGCATCTCATCTATCAGTAAATTTAATTTACCAGTCTCTTTTCCCCATTAAAATCTACACTTCCTGAGGGCAAGGACCTGTCTCTTGAGTTTGCAACTCCAATATCTAGCTAAAGATCTACTGTGGGTGCCCCGGAATGGATGTTGGAAAAAGAACCCCTCCCTTCTCTCTGTGATTCCTCTCATCTTTTCCCAACATCTCCCCATAGAGTAGTCAAAAGCAAGATCCATTCAGCCTGGAACAGAGAGTACCCTCTTGTCATTCTCTAAGTCCTATCTGTGACCTGTTTCTGTATGGACACTGTAGTCCTGAGAAGGACACATGGACTGGCAGACTTCAGCGTGGTGCCCACAAAGGATCCTCTGTAAGCCCTGCTGCTTATCAAGAGCTGCCCCAAGCTGGTGACTCACACAATGGCCCAGCAGGCTCTGGCTGTTGCTAGGAAACCATAGTTCCCATGTGGAACTCAGCACCACACTTGCAGGTTGTCCCCGATAACTTAGAGAAAATGAAGAGTTGTCAGAAAAGGTAGAAAAACCCAAAAAGCTAAAATGAAGACAGTTATGTACATCTATGGGGATTCAAGACAAAAAATGGTCAAGATATGTTGGCATCATCAACAAAAGCCACTTTTGTTCTTCTCACTTCTGATGTGGACATTAGTGAGTACCAGATCGAGATGTCTATTTGTTGAATCTGGGAACTTGGCCTATGAAAGGCTTTGGAAAGTAACACCAAGTTCGCGTGCTCTGGACCCCAGTCCACACTCCAATTTGGCTCACTTTGCCTTCCTACTGGCTTTTGCAAGTTGGTTCCCAGCATACTTTTGACCTATTCATTGTGTGCCAGGTACTCAGAGGAGGCAGCACAAAGACATAGCAGTAGGTTTCAAACTTGACTGCATACCAAAATTAGCTGGAAGGTTTCTTAAATGCACCTTGGAGCTCTTTACCCTCAGAATTTCTGATTCATGAGATGTGTGGATGGTGAGTGAAAGTGCATATTCCTAATTATGTTTCCAGGTAACCTGATACTGCTGTCCAGTGATAACGCTTTGGGAGTCTGCCTAGATCTTCAAGTCTCACTACTAAGCCTTAAAGAATTGCCAGATTACATAACTAATAAAGAACTAGGTCCAAGAGATGGTAGTAGATCTCCTAAGCCATTTAGCTACTACTGGTAGTGAGCTCAGACCCAGGCTCCCTGAATTCAGCACCAGCACTTTTCCCACTACAAAATGCTCTCCAAGCGGATGCCTCTTTAAAAAAAAAATCCTCCAAGACACTCCAGATGGCTGCCAACAGGGGTGGTCCTGCCCCAGCGAATGCCAAGTTGCTAAATCCAACCCTGATAGCGACAGCTTTGAAAATGAAGCCAGAGACAGTTTGCAAAAGCCTTTGTGTTCTTCCCAGCGTCGTCTCTCATATTTCTAAATACTGTAGATAGAGAAGGAAGTGTGTTGAAGATGAACAGACACAGTGAAGTAAGGCTCTGCCACATTTCCAAGGAGGCAGGCCTCCAATTCTGTGCTGCAAGCCAGGGCTGTTGGCAGGAAGCCCCATCTGCTTTGGACTCAAACCATGAAGCAGTCCCCTCTTGTCCGCCCCCTGACTCCCAGCCTCATGTGTGCTGAGATGGCCTCAGAAATATATTTAAAATGTAAAATATATGCATGCCTACCACTTTTGCTTAAATTATGGGTTTTGTGGTTTTTTTTTTTTTCCATTCAGGATTATTGTAAGCTTCAGGATACAGTTCTTTCTATTCAAAATCTGGGCATGGCAACACACACCAATAATGCTATTACTTGGGAAGCTGAGGCAGGAGGATCAAAAGTTCAATATCTTTTTGGTCTACATCATGAGTTGTAAACTAGCCTAAGTTACATATTAAACTCCAGGCCAATCTGGGCTACAGAAGGGAACTTTGTCTCAAACCAAACCAAAAAGTCAGCTAAACAGCTTTTTATTCACGAGGCTTGGATAAAAGCAAAATGGGGGTGCCTATGGAGTTTGTCCTGGGCTTAATTAGTCTCCTCTTTGACCCTGTCAAGACTGCCCAAAGATCACTGTTCCCTGCCTTCTCTGATTTCTATCCCCGAAGAAATTACTCTTTATTTACCTCCAGCAAACCTTAGCTAAAGCTATGAGATGAGAGATCTGAGGGCTTGTTTGCCACAAGCCTTTTAGTTTTAATAAAAGATGTTTGAAGATTAAAGAAACCTCTGATGCTCGAAAAAAATTTCTAATGAAAACGTGGGTATGATGGGGATGGGGAGAGAATCACCAACATCTAGGATCTTTCTTGGGAGTTCTCTGTGTCGTACCTCCCAGGCGGCCACACTTTGTGCCCCCTCCCCTAAAGCTAAAGCTTGCCTTGTGCACTGATATCACCAACAAGCTGGGATCTTACAAGCCCACTCACATCTGCAATAGTCTCTTCTCATGGAGCTTTATGTCCACTAGATGGCATTCAGCTAGAGCCTGTGGACCAGTTCTTACTCTGTAGCTTAATGATGCTAAGGAAACGAGCTGAGATTGGTGGGGGTCTCCTTTCTCTTAGGGTTTCAGGTTTGTTCATATACTCGAAGAACTCTCTCTCTCTCTGTCTCTCTCTGTCTCTGTCTCTCTCTCTCTCTGTGTGTGTGTGTGTGTCTGACTACTATTAACTGAATGCAGAAATATGTGACATTTTACTTGCATATGCCACTTTGAAGTTGCCAGTGTGTTTCTCTTTAAGCTCTTTTCTTGAATTTGTAAAAATTTTCATTTCCATTCGCTGATGGTATAACAGAGGTTTAAATATCTTGGCTTGAAAGTAGCTAAGTTAGAATTTGAATGTAAGTCTTGATTTTGGTTTCCAAGTATATATGTCATCAAACCCAATAAACCAGGGAGGTAGCATAGAGAAGATAGAACCTGGCTGATTGTGTGGGCAGAGAGGACTCTGGAGGACCAGCTGGACCTGGAAACTCAGTCTGGCCAAACTACATAGAGAAGGGAATAGCATGATGGCAGCCCTCCCACTGGTGATGCCAGTGGATGCATCGATCTCTGTACTATGCTTCCAGTGCTCTTGGTATACTGGTAGCCTGTGACTTCCAGGAAGGCAATAAACTTAGTCACTGTAGGACTGAGCTGACAGAGAGGAAAGTTTCTTTCAATGCAATCGAGGACTTTCCTAGGAACCTTTGAGATTCTATTCATGTAGTCAAGACAACTCGTGAGAAGGTGTGAGGTTGTTTTCAAACTACATTCCAGCTGAGAGCACAAAAAATGTGGGCATATGGAAGGGCTTGTGCTGAGCAAGGTCTCCCAGGAGTTATCTATATGCTGTCTACGCATATAGTGTTCAGTATAAGTGTTATATGGTTGTGTTTTTCATTAATACTGTCTTGTTCTAGCATGCCTGTCCTATATTTCAGATGTTGCCAGGGATGCTAGAAAAAGGGATTATGTTAGCCAGCAATGTTCCATGCATTTAATTACTCCTGGGAAATTAATATGGCAATACCTTTAACCAGAGGGGTTAAGAGGAGGGAATTTTAGGACAATGGACTAGAAAGCACAAAGATACAATAGGAAGGAGTTTAATCTACAAGGGTAAACAAAATCCCTTGTTCTATCAAAATGGAGAATCTGGAAATAGTAAAAAGGTAAGGTTAAAATAAGTAACTTGAGACTGGTCTATAGGGTCTGGTGTGCCATGATGCAAGAGGGTTGCACTGGTTGTGGGCACCTAGGCAGCATCAAAGGCTTTATTTTCATTCCAGGAGGGATTCTAGAATGTTCATGATAGTTTAGATCTACTAGTGGGAAAGTGGGTAGGGGAACAGGGCATAAAATACTAAAAAGGATTTTTTTCTCTAAAATTAAAAAGCATGTTCACTATTATTGTATGTATGTATTTGTATGAGTGTGTGTGTGTGTGTGTGTGTCCATCCACATGTGTTGTAGCACACGTGGATATCAGAGGACAGCTATTGAAAGTGAGTTATCTGCTTCCATGGTGGGTCTTGAGATGAAACATAGGTCTCATCCATCGAACCATATTGCTGGCCCAAGATTAATGTGTGTGTGTGTGTGTGTGTGTGTGTGTGAGAGAGAGAGAGAGAGAGAGAGAGAGAGAGAGAGACAGAGACAGAGACAGAGACAGAGAGACAGAGACAGAGAGAGACACACACACAGAGACAGAGAGCACAGTGTATACATTAGAAATCAGAGGAAAATCTTGGGTGCCCATCCTCAGGTGACAGTTTCTTGGTGGCCTGGCACTTTGTCAGCTAGGTCAGACTAGCTTGCTGTCAAGCCTGCAGATCTACAGAAACCTAGCTATCTCTGTTTCCAGTATGGTGGTCCTTAGGATTACAGGCATACACCAGTACACCTGGCTTTCTTTGTGGGTTCTGAGGATTTGAACTCATGTCTTCACATCTGTGAAGTAAATGCCTTGTAGCCATCTCCCCAGCCTAGAATGATTGTAATATGAGAGACAGAGGGATGACCTTGGTGTTGAAATGGAGAGAAAGAACAAATATGGAACATCCTGACAGGACCCTTGTTCCTTGCCAGTGAGAAACTCTTATCTTTTTTGAACATATTGTTCCCACTGGTCTTGTGGATACAAAGGCAAGTTTCCCTTCTTCAACTGCACTTTCTTGCTGCTTGTTTTTGTAATGTGATCCCCTGTTGTCTTAGCAGAGCCATAGAGCCATGCTCATTAAAACTGTGCAGCACATTAGAAGTGTTATTCATTGTAAGTAACTGATTTTATAGCGTTTCAAACCTGCCAAGTTGACAAATTAGGCACTGTACTGTTTTCTACAATCTGGAGTCTCAGATTTGGGGAGTTTTAAAAGTAAGCAAATCCCATGGCAAATGGCAGCACCTGCTGGCAAATACGGTATCACATGCTAACTCTATGGTGTAGATGATGCAATGGCCCAGAGAAAGATGAACAAAGAGAACAGAACGGCAGGGGCCAGAGGCTTAGGATGGGACACTGAAGGAGTGGAGAAATTAATGTATTCTGGGAAACGGCAGGAAAACAGCGCTGACAAGAAAATCCTAAACTCGGGCAAGTCATTCCCTGGAGGTTTGGAAGAACTGATAGATGTCTATTGCTGTGCTACGTGGTTTTGTACAGTACGAATACGAATAATATCAGTCAGAGTGTGTGGCCTCCTGAGTTATTCAGGAGGACACATTATAAAGAGCTCTATGTAACACAGTTCTATTAGGATAACACTGTAATCAGTCTTTCAAGTCTGATACCTCCCCTGCGAAACCTTCATTAGCAATACCTTTTAATTTAATGTGTGTGAAATGACTGTTTTAAAGGTTTCTCGTGAGAAAAGCCATTTCATATACCTTACTAGGAATTGGTACGAGGAGAAGGCCACAGATTTGGCCCTCACAGTCTACCTTGATTGAAACAGTCTCCTGTTGTTTGGGTGCTGCTTATAACAAGGTAGCTGGCCCAAGAACTTGGAGTTTGCCTGTTTCTACCTCCCACCTCGCTGTAGAAGTCCTAGCATTACAGATACCTGCTACTCTGCCCAGCTCTATGTGAGTTCTGGGCATTTGAACTCGGATCATCACACTCACACAACAGGGCTTTTTCCCATGGAGCCATCTCTCCAGCGTCTATTCATGGATTCGTAGAAAGACTCTGGTGCAAGAAACCTCCGCAATGTATTTGTTTCTATTTTATCGTGTTTTCCCTCCCAGGAAGGACTCAAGACACATCAGTAAACTACAAACAGCTAACAGTCATAGTTAAACTTTAAACCAGCTATGGGAGGAGGTAAAACAAGGGACCTGAGAAAAGAGTGAAGACTCTTAGTGTTGTGAAGACAGGCATAAATAGTTAATGAAAGACATGCAGAAATGTCGTGTGTGAAGGATCAGCGTTCCTGGTGCGGACTAGATCAAAACCTTGGCTCAGTAGTCCTTTAGCTTGGTAACCTTGGGGAAATGACATAAAAATATCACTATCTGATCTTTAAAAGAGGAATAATAATAGCACCTGCCTCATTGGTTGCTGTGGGCTTAAAAATAAGCTAAAATACGAAAGCAGTCTATAGAGCCTGGCATATAGTAAGTACTATATGTGTCAGCTACTATTATTACAGCAGGTGGCAATGAGTGCCATCTCTCCCAGCTCTGCAAGCGCAGCTATAAGTTCTCTCTGGAAATAGTAGCATAAATGAACTTTCTATCCTTCCCTCTCTCTGCTGAAGGCTGATCCTGAGGTGTGTTGAACACCTGCTTTAGAAAAACAGTTTAGAAGGAACGAACACAGGTGGACAAACTGGGAGACTCCCAGGGAAGTTGTTGATGTTCATATAAGCAGGTTTTGTTTGTTTGTTTGTTTGTTGTTGTTGTTTGGTTTTTTTTTTTTTTAAACAGAAGGTTTGTATCAGAGAAGAGAACTGCCTGAAGAATAACTTAGGGGCAGAAATATGGAAAGGTTCTTCTAGGGACAGGGAAAAAGGCTAGCCCAGTTAGGGTGCTGTGATGGTTAATTTTGCTTGCCAACTTGGTGGGATTTAAAATCACCATTGAAACAAACCTCTGGACACATCTGTGAAGTTTCTGTATTAGGTTAATTAAAGGGAGAACATCCACCCTGAATGTAGAGGCTATTATCCCATAGGCTGGGATCTAGGACCAAATAAGGAAGAAATGAATCTGCATGCATTGCTCTTTCCTTCCTAACTGGATGCACGGACCAGCTGCCTGAAGCATCTACCTCCATCTCTGCATTAGGGAAGCAACTAAAGACCAAGACAGTGAAAGGATTTTCATACCAGGCTGAGAAGGCAGAATATTACTCTAATGACTCAGGAACCACAGGCAACTTTGAATGGGATAAGGTGAGGGAAATTAGAGAGTAAAAGTCCTGGCTAGGGGTCAGTCAGGACAAGAAACACCTTGAGGGTTAGACAGATGGAGGAACAACAAGATGGTCCTCACTCAGGAAGACCTGGCAGCATTGAATGCAAAGGGTGAGGGGAGTGGAGAGAAGGCCTACGGTTTGAACTTAGAGATGTTAGCATAACTGAGATTATCAAGTAAATGAACCAAGATGTATCTGGAGATGCTATAGATATTACGTTGTATTTGCTACATGCTGAAGTTAGGTGATGGAAAAACACCATACTCTTAACTTCTGGGGGCAATTTCTGTCAAGGAGCCCAGACAGATGTCTTCCCCATTTCTATGTAAAGGAGCCCCTTGATTGAAGGGTAGTTCCCTAGTCAACAATCCCAGTAATTTTATCAATTTTTCATTTTCTATATGTGTAATGTCACTATAGGTCTGGTGACATCCCTGTTTTCAGAGTGCATCTGTATAGCATTTATCTGAGCCCTTCAAAAAACACTAATGCAATGTGCAGTTAGTTTTCTTCATTATTAGCACAAGGGTAACTTGCCCATCCTGGCTGATCCACAGTGAACCCATTTGTCCTGACTTTCTGCCCCAGGACCGAAGTGTCTCACCTTCCAATTCAGCATGAATACAAATGATGACTTAGGGCAGACAATTGGATCAGCATAGGAAACATGGATCTGCATTCCAAAAACTTGCCCAAGTGCAAAGTTTATCCAGATGCAAAGTCTACCCAGATACAAAGTCCAGGGCTGGTTTTGTTGTTGTTGGTTTTTTTTTCCCCCTTCAGGTGAAGTCATATGATGAGAACCATTTTCTTCAAGTCTAAATCTGATGTCTTTGGGGATATCTACTTTCTGCAACCTCATTTAGCAGTGCACGGAAGTCCATTAAGCTGTTAGCAGCTGCGTAGTGGCCCCATAGGCTTCTGAGGGCGCTGGGTTGAGTGGGTGGCCTCACTGTTTCATTTCTGAGTTGGAAGCCATTTAGACCTCTGTGAAAGGAACGGACAGAACAGCAAGTGCAATGAAATTGAACATGGCCAGATTTGCCTGAACATTAAATTAAGGCTATGTGTCCCGAGATCCAGGAATAGCAACATCAGGACACATAAAATAAAATAGGGAGTATTATGGAAAGGATCCTCTGTTTTCACATTTCAAGGCCCGAGTGGCCAGATGTGATGAGGCATAGGAAGTAAAGGGGGAATGAATATTCGAATCTGTAGTCTGGCCCTGCTGCCAGATTGTGTTTGAATGCATTTCTGTATGTTTGGGGTCCTTGGTTATTTATTTTTAATCCATGGCATCATACATGGGTTCGAGATTATCTTCAGGTTGTGGAATTTCTCCAGCATACAATCTGTTCCCTCCTTCTCCTGCCATGTATAAGTCAGCGATGCCCCCAGTGGCAGTGAGCACAAATAGCTTTGAGTCATGCTTTCCATTTTTGTATTTTCTTGTTTTACGACCTAATTTTAGGCCTGACTTATTTTTTCCCCGTCTAAGTGCTATATTAACAAAACTCACAATGCTTCGACCGTAGTAGCCCAGTCGAACATCCATCGGATGACTGTTACGCAATCACCGTAGGCAGGAAGGAGCTCAGGAAGAAAGCTGACTATAGCTTCAGTGATGCGGTTATGGTTATGAGAGCAGTGTGGGCATCAAGAGGGAACACTCTGGCTACAAGCCTGTGCAACTGTGCTCAGTTCCGAGTTACCTGCTAAAAGAGGATGTGTGGCCTTCACCAAATGAAAACACGACACACAAAATGTTCCTTCCAGAATACAGAATACTCAGAGTATTCACAGACCCCCCCAGAAATTCATTGTTAAAGAAATAACTAACTCCTGAGGGGGAAATTCAGAAGGCAAGGATAAATACAAATACAGCAGAATTTCTCAAGTGTCATGTAGATAACCTAATAGCCTTTACGGTGCTGGCTACGTATTATGCCAGTTTGACGTTCTTCAGTGGGGAGATTCGTGTTGAAGGGGACCTTAAAATCCTTCTGAAATGCTGTGAGAATTTTCCAGGCATGATTTTGAAGAGTTTATTCTTAGCTTTTAATAGTACAAACCAAGAGCAAAACTGGGCTCTGTATGGTACGCCTCAACCTCCCTCAAATGACAAAAAATCAACCAACCAACCGCCACTACCACCACCACCACCAAAACAAAAACCAAGCAAACCAAAAAAACAAATGCAAAGTCAGATATTTAAAAGTGAAGCTTGAACTACTGCCTGCCAAGAGCCCATAGTCTCATGGTCTTCCTAGGCCAATTGTGAAAATTAGCATCTCTGACCATGGTGAGGTGGGCGGTGGCTAGTGAGGTGGTTTATCAGGTAAATGGACTCACCTAAAGACCTGAGTCCAATCTCTAGGACCCAGGTGGTGGAAGAAAGCTGGCTCCTACAAGTTGTCTGTTGACACCCACCCCCAATAAACCACACAGTTTAGTACCTTTGCACATTCCACCCCACCCCCTATACACAGAATGACAGATAGATAGATAGATAGATAGATAGATAGATAGATAGATAGATAGGGCCAATTTTTGTTTCAGGCTTAATTTTCTTCACAACACAGTGAAGTAGTAACTTCCTGCGGAGACTACTAGAAGATAATTTGCCCTTTCCTCTCAACTAACCTGTAACTCAGTCAATCAAGCAATCAGAGAAGCTGGGCTCAGAATTAACAGCAAGCCCACCACCACACATATCAGGTAGAAATGAAAGCCCACGGGTTTCTTTCAACCAAATGGTCTCTAAATTTAACATTGACGGTGGAAATTGTGCAGGTGCCTCCCAGAAAGAGATTATGTCAATGGCTTCTAAGCCATCAGGGCCACTCAAAATGTTCTAAGCTGAACCCTCAGCCTCCACTGATTTTTAAAGTCTCAGCATAGTCTTCCCCACTCTGGACACTAATTTTTAGTTTATAATGCCTCTCAAAGAGAGGTTGTCATCCCATAATATTAAGCAGACAGTAAAAGCTGCTTGAGTAGGGAATAGCCTTAGGTTCTTATCAGAAATACCTCCCTCGAAATCACTGTTTTCAAACCACAATTACAGATTCCTGGAAAGGGCTCTGAGGCTGTATCCAGCAGACTTGTAACTGTTTTCCAATATGACAGTGGGAAACTCCTGAAGATGGCAGCAGCACTTTAAATTTCGCCAGCCTCTGAAGGGGGAGCATGCGTCAAGCAAGCAGGATGAGCATGCTTCCTGCAAGCAGAAACCCAAAGATGCCCGCAGTTGGTCTCAGTCTTTCATTCCCACACCAGCACATTCAGCCACAGCATCGGATTTCACTTTTACGTCTTCGAGCTTTGCACAGCATAGAATCTGGAGAGAGGAACTTAGAGGTGAAAAAAAAAAGTGCGTGTAGGATCCCCTTTCTATCAAAGGAGAGGGAGGTTTTTGAAACCTTTCAACACCAGCAGCCCTACATACCCTCCCCAGCGTGCAGTCCCTCCTGTGAAGCTGAAGAAACACACAGAGGTTGCAGATCTGCACGGTTTTTTTTTTTTTAAATGCTATTGCTCTCCACTGGTCAGTAACATTGTGAGTTGAAGAATGAACAAAGTATTCTTTCTGCCTTTTCATTGTTGTTGCGAGGAATACCCATTAAGAAAAATTCATGTTTATTCTATAATTGCAGGAAACGGTAAAAGGCAAAGCCTGTATGGAAGAAGTCTCCATGAATATAAATGAACCTTTCACTTTTGATTTAAAAAGCTATATTCTTCACATAATTTTTCTATGTGGCGCTGAAAGGCTAAAACGTATTTTCTAAGCGGATTATTACATTTACATTTACAATTATGTTTAACTAAATTAAATATTTAAACAGTATAGGCAATACGCATCTATATAAAACTAAAAATAGTGCATATTTGTATATGTATTTAATAATTTCCTGTCCTGAATCCTATTTCCTCAGGTCACTGTTAAATATGCTTTAAAAAATTACCAAAAGGGGAGGAGGCATTCTTTACATGTTATTGCAACTTTCCCTAGATCAATAGATGCCAATTATACTGAGGTAATGGCTGCATATTTTTCATGCTGTGGCTGTAACACAAATGATTGAACCACAGTGCTAAGATGGACAGTTTATTTTTCTTTTTTCTTTTTTTTTAAATTTCCAAGTGCATACTCTCTATGATTTGATGTAAACTTACACACTGGTCCTTTTATTCCTGCAGATCAGAGTTCCCAAGAGGGACTGCTCCACAGAAGCAAAGAGGTTTTGTGTAACATGCAATTTAGAAAGCAACCGTGGGTTGCAATATTGCATGCGTGTTCATCTATCTGCTCACATCCTTCCAGAAACTGATATTCACCAGTATTTAAGGTTTATTTGCTTGTTCTTTGTTCTTGTCTTTGGACAAAAATGGTATCCCGTTTGAATGTTTGTTTTTCTTGCTAAGTTGCCTAGCTTGGTATCTAAGTATGTATACCCAGAGTTCCAACTGCTTGACCATACAGCTTATTCATTGTTTGATCTTAATAAATCAACATATTTTCTCTGTGACTCATCAATCCCTCTAAAAATGGGAAAATGGAAGTTCTTGCCACACAGGATTATTATTGGGATTGATTGAGCTCCTGAGTCATAAAGACTTAGAATGGTGCTTGGTGCTTCAGGCAGTGCCTGATCCATGGTGAGCACTGAGTTAGCTAAATGAATGAATCCAGTAATGATGGATGCCTCTGTACTGGTTACTTCTCTTGTTTCGTGACAAAATACTTGACAGACAGCAACTTAAGAGGGAAAGGTTTATCCTGGCTCACAGTTCAAGGGGACACAATGTATCATGATGGGAAAGCAGCTGCAGGAATAGGAGACTTCTAGTCACAGAGCAGCCATAGTCAGGAAACAGAAAGTGAGCAAGTAGGAGCAGCCTAAAAGGCCTCAAGGCCCAACTTCCTTCAGTCTGGCTTACCCTTAAAGGTTCCACAACCTCCCCAAACAATTCTAACAGTTGGGGACTAAGTATTCAAATATGTGAGCCAATGGAGACCATTTCACATTTAAAATGACAATAACATTGTCTTATGCTTATTAAATATTCGCATTTCTTTTGCTAAATATGAATGTTAAAATGTTAATTTTCAGTGTAAAAAAGTATGAGGATTTTTAATCTTCCTTAGAAAGCACTGCAACCCCAGATCCCCAACTTCCTTCTTTGATAAGCTCTATGATTTGTAAATGCCAGGTATGTGAGCATTGCCAAAACATTTGAATGGAACAGAAAATGTTAAAGTTTTTGGAAAATAGGAGTATCATTTTCTAAATAAAGAATATTCCAAGATTAACTAATAATAATATTTTTTAAAATGATGAAATTTTCTTATCCAATAGGCATAACCTTAGCTTACCTAGATAAAAAATTAAATCTATTGCTGGAGAGAAAGGAAGAGAAGGAGGAGGAAGAGGAGGAGGAAGAAGAGGAGGAAGAGGAAGATGAGAAGGAGGAGGAGGAGGAAGAGGAGGATGAGAAGGAGGAGGAGGAGGAGGAGGAGAAGGAGGAGAGGTGGTAGTGTTAGAAGGCTATTTAATTGCAAGGGGGTTAATTACCATGGGTGAAAAGTAATCACTTTGGTATCATCATTTGGATGCCAGGTAGCTTAGCCTTCTCTGTTGAGATTGCTAACCACATCTCTCTTCTCCATGGGTTGTTTTTCACTTGGGTTTGTCCTCGACAAGCACTCTCGTATTATTTATCAGACACATAAATCTGAAAACATCCAGCATCAGGCTCCCTTAAATGTCAGAGACAACTATTTCTTGTCTTCTTCCTCTTGGGTTTTATTAGCGACATACCTTTTTATGTTTCCTGCCCCCTCCAACCCCTCATCTTCTATACAATAGATGGAGAGAGGTTCTTTAATCAGATTTATTTTTATCTGTTTTTGATTAAATTAAAATTTGAATAGTTATATTCTATTTTAGAAAGGTGCCAGATGCAACATGTGTGTGTTTGTGAGTGTGTGCAGGCGCACGCACATGCTCAAGTGTGTGTGTGTGTGTGTGTGTGTGTGTGTGTATGTGTGTGTGTTGGGGAGAGGGAGAAGAGAATAGACTAGAAGATGAAATTTAAGAGACGGAAGGAAGGTAGAGTGTCTTATTTCATTTCCCTGTTGCTGTGATAAAATATTTTGACAAAATAAACATAAGTGAGAAAGAGTATTATTCTGGCTCATAGTTCAAAAGTGTTGAGGGTATGAGCTCCTTGTGCACACAGGTCAGTACTAGCAAAACCAGGAAAGTTAAACACTCAGACCTCTCTTCAAAGTCAGGAGACGTTCACCTGTTTTCCACTCAGAATGCTGGGAATGGATGTGGCCTATAACCTGGTGATCTTCACTGTCTGCCAGGCCATGCTTTACCCCTAGGCTTTTATGTTTGTTTATCCTAAACATCCCCCTTGGATCTTGAGCTTGCTTCTCAGTCAACAAAACCCATCCTTATAAGAGATGCCGAATGCATTTTACAGCAGCCTAAGTGACCTCTGTGCTCTCTTAGGGCCAGGTCAATCCCAACTCTCACAGGCATTGCTGACCTCAGTCATCCTTCCTAAACCCTTATGGTGAGCATGTTTCTGAGTCAACAGAATCCATCTCTATGGAGGAGGCCATATGTACTTTGTAAAGAGTTCAGTATAAATGTAAAACTTTGTTGTACACGCAGGACCAAGTTAATTATCATCAGGAGACTTTTTTCCCAAAATTGTGCTGTGCTTAAATATGGCTAAAATAAGCTGCCTGGTGCCAGACTCTTGAACCAGCCTAGCTAACTATGTCGTGCTGAACCGGATTTCCTTCTTGCCACAGATAGCGGCCTTGCCAGCCCTGGTAGTTGCAGAAACCCCATATGAAAGTACAATCAACCGTCATGGGGAATAAAGGTCGCCAGGACCTTGAAGCAGCTGGACACATTGCATCCAACAGAGACTTATGAATGTATGGTATTGCTCAGTTCCCTTTCTCCATTCACACAGTCCAGGATTCCATCCAGGGAATGGTGCCGCCCACAATATGTAAGCCTTTCCAATGAAAGTCAGTCAAGATAACTCCGCATAGGCACACCCTGAGGTCCATCTTTCAGGTGATTCTAGCCTCTACCAAGTTGACAATTAACAGTAATCATCACAGAACACAAGATTTCTGAAGTATCTTCCATCACATCTGTATAATATTTTTAGGAAGCATTACAACTATTTCCTTGACTCTTAGAAACAACAGCAGGTAATGGGAATGTTTATGGTAATGTGTACCCTGTATGGTCTCAATTGGAAGCATCCTGATTTCCTATCATCAACTTTAACTTTTTAATTATATATATATATATATATATATATATATATATATGTACATATATATGTGTATATATACACACATATACACACATATAATTAAATATATATACACACACATATATAATTAAACATATATATGTATATGTATATACACACACATTATATATGTATATATATATATACATATATATATGTATATATGTATCTAGACACCAACAGTTCTTCTCCCTCACATCCAGTCTCTTATTCCCTTCATATCTGCACCAATCCTTGCTGTCCTTCATGAATTTTCCTCCCTCTTCAACAGACTGACTGTCTTAGTCTAACTAGGCTGTTAAAGCAAAATATTTTACTCTGTCATTACCACCTGCACACAAGCAGGTTGTAGTCAGTATACCATCTTTCAAGGAAATTCAATATTGGTGTTGATCATAAGCTTTATAAACACATCCATAAGGGGGGAATGGTATGAGAACAGGTATAAAAGACAAAGTTGGCCCCTTTCCTGCAGGAAAGTACAAAACATTTAAAATGTTCGAAGCCAAAGTTGGTGATACAGTAAACAGACATTCTGTAAAATAGCAAAACAGACTGTTAATTAGTGTATTTAAAGCTGTACAGACTTTAGCACATGAGGAAACAGGAGACATCATCAGGTTTCTGTGGAAGAATTAATAAAATGAATGTTGATAGGCTACCAACTGTTTGTAAATTTAAATCATTTAAAATTTCTACAGGTATTATTAAAGATTAGGATTACATCAGGGATCATATAGCTTAGAATTTTCAACTCCCAGTTAAGTACAAAAGAAGGTAATGTGTGAATCTTTACAAGTGAAAAGTATTTAAACCATTAATAAAGCATGCACTTTGCCTCGGGATGCTGAACACTCCTGTGTCTTCCCTTCCTGAGCTGTGTTCTCAGCACGGAGAGGATCTGCTGGGAGGGTACAGGGAACAGGTGCATTGCCGTGAATGGTTTCGTCCGTCTGGTCAACTGGTGTCTCTCATCTGTAGCTCTGGCGTGCATAGCGCATAGTCCACGATTCATAGGCCTGTCTGGCTGTCAGCTCTGATACTGATTACCTCTTGGACTTTGAGTTGTGCTCTGTTCCTGCTTCTGCACCCTCCAAGTACAGGTCTACCATCCAGGGCTGTGTTTTTGAGACCCAAAGCTCCTGAGCAGTAGAGATACGTGTAACGCCATCTTCATGATGCCTGTTACCTTCTAGAAACAAGATCCTTGGCTACTAAAAGGTCAACAGACATTGTTTAAGTTGAAGGAGGCTGAGGGTGGTCGCATTCTCATGCTCAGGCATACAGCTCACCAAATGATTTCATGGCAGGGGACAGCAGGGCATCTGCAATGCTAGTTAGGGACTATGGTGCTTTCTGGGAATAAAGCCATCTTAGTTTTCAGTACTTTGGATACTTTGCTCTCTCGAGAGCCACTGTGGCTCTCCTATTCTTACCTGACTGCTGTGTTTGTATAGCAAGAGAGGCAGCTTCTTGTGTTGAGTTCATTACTCTAGGGACAGGATGTTATTTTAGACATTAGGTGTGATAATCACTATCTCAAAAAGAACCTCACTTCCTCTGACCCCAAACTACCCTCTAGTTACTTCTCTATGTGCACAGTCTCATTCCAGTAGCTCCAAACGAATTTCATCTGTCTTGCTGATTCTTTCTGCTGCTCATTTTCTTCCCGAGCCCACCCCTTCTGATTTTCCTTTCCCTATGCAACTACCCATCAGGCAATGGTACCACCATCATCCCTGTGATAATTGTTGTGGTCATCTCTGCTGCTGTTTCTCTTTCTTTGTACACATAGAGTGCATTAGGAGACTCCCAAGAGAGCATCTTTTTAATAGTCACAGTTGTCACCCTTGACACCACCACAAGTCCGTTAATTATCCTAGCCATCTCCATCCCTCATCTGGCCTCATTGACTTTGGAATTGTCCTCCATGCATCTACCTTTAATCCGATCCTCAGGACACACCCCATGGAAAACTCCTTTAAAAATATAGATTTGCGTCTGTCATACCTTTGCACAAATACGTAGACTCTCTTCTTGCTCTAAGCAAATTCAAAATCCATAGATTCTCACTGTTGCCAGTGGGCTTCCAAACCATCTAGCTCTCTGCCACTTCTTTAATCCCTGGACCACCATAGTCTTTCTTCTCTCACTGCTCAAAGCCAGTGGTTACTTGGCTCTTTCTTGAACTAAACGTCCTCCAGTCTCATAGATTTTGTTCGTGTTTCATCCTTTGCTTGGGACATGCTGTTGTTCCCCACATCTAAGTGACTTGTGCCTCAGCTGAAGTGCTATGTCATGACAAAGGCCACCAAACCTTGCAGTGTAATATGGCTACCCATCTCACCTCCATCCGTCTGTGCTTCCAAGCTTGCATTATATTTATGTTACTCAGCACCACCTGACATATTTATTTACTCTTTGTTTCTTTCTTTCTTTCTTTCTTTCTTTCTTTCTTTCTTTCTTTCTTTCTAATTCTCCACAAGAACAAGGCCATTGATTGATTTCTATTTTTCACTTCTAGTTATCAGGGTGGGGGGGTGAGGGGGACTGGAACAGTGCCTGCAATCATAATGAATTGAAGTCGAATCCAATCAGCCTGGCTGCTGAGTCTATAGCTTCTTTACTGGTCTGCATAGCCTTAGGCATATCTCAGGAGTGGCTGGCAGATGACAGTCAGTTGTTTAGTCACTGACTTGAGCCAGATAACAAAGGCCAGAGCACAAGTATGGGAAATACAAGCTTGAAAATGACAGTGGTATAGGTTGCACCAGAAAGAAAGACTTCTAGATGGGGTCAAGGTGTTCTTTGTGCCGCTTTTTGGTTGGCTTGGGCTCTCTGTAGTTACTCACACAACAGCATGAAGTGGAGGGCTATTTACGGACAGTGTGTTGTCTAGTTCTTCCAGGCCTAAGTACATGAGTTCACACTCATTTTCATGACTGCTGCTGAATTTCAGATAAGACATCTTTAATGAGTTACCATCTGAATCAAAATGTTCACATTTTGTACCTGGCTAAAATCACCACGGGCTATTGGATGTTCTGATTTTGAAAAGGAAGCAGATATTTACAGTGTCCTCTGCTTGAGAAAAGAACAAGTTAGTCCCAGGTCATTTTCAATGATATTTTACAGCATTCTGAATCCTTATGCAAACAGATAAGTTTTGTAGGCAGCGTATTTCTAGTCAGAAATAGACAACCAGGCCAGGCAACCAGCCATGTAGTCCCTCTAATGTTTCCCAGCCAGATTTGGGATTAGTTAAGGATGATTGTGTCAATATCATTGGAAGTCAAGGGTCAGGGATGAAGTTTGCTGCTTTTCTGAGTAGATATCAAAGGTCTCGTCATTACTACTTCCAACCTGGACATCAGCAAACCTTCGTTTGAATGGGGGGGTTACAGCTGATGGAGCATGACACACGACACTAAGTTTGCATTTCTTTTTATTCTTTCTTTCATTTTCTTTTCTTCTTCTTCTTCTTCTTCTTCTTCTTCTTCTTCTTATTATTATTATTATTATTATTATTATTACTAAAGGCAAGGGCTAAATTTTTATAAATTGATTTTTCCCTTTTGTCTGTTTAAAATACTGTGGCAGCTTTGAATCCTTTACTTACATAGACTAACTAAGCAGTAGTTCAAAAATAATGAATTAATTGAGCTGAACAATCAACACATAGACATGGCCATTGAATATTGAGACTATAGGCAACAAAAGCAGGTTTTCTAAAGCCGAGCTATTAAGTGGATAATTTCAAAGACGTGTTTTTCTTATATTAATTCTATTGTCAATCTGACAACTCGTCTTAGAAGCACTTAGATGGCTGCAATGATGACTAAGGAGAAAGGGATTGAGAACTGAGTAAGAAACTTTCTACAGACTTGGCCTGAAATTTTTTCGGCTAGCTAAAGTCTAACTGATGAACCAGAGTCTTGGGAACAGTGCGGTTAGCTATTTTATTTTCAGTTCCCAATTAAAAGTTATAGTCCCTGTACAATGATTTTTGATTTAAGATACTGGGTAAAGGATCTTAACCTCTGTGTCTCATTTGCAATCTGATACTGTTTGGCTCCATCTCTCCAGGAAGGTTACTTGGGAAAACAGCTGATAGCAGCGCTTAGGAAGTACTGCTATATAAATGTCAAAACCAATGACCACGGAGAGTGGGGGATGGGGGAGGGGAAGGTAGGCTGCCCTCTCTGCCTAACTGTGCTGTGTGTGTTTTGACCTCCAGGAAAGTCATCTTGTTTGTGAGTGTCTGAGCATGTGTGCATGCACTTAAGCTCTCATAGAATGTAGACATTTCTCAAGTCAGGTTTTGTTTTTTATCTCGACATCTTGGGGAGTTTATAGCTGTCAAGTCAATAACATTCAAATTTGTAAGATAAAGGCAGGTTTTGTTTTTCCTTCTTCATCTGGGTTTAGATACATAGATAAATGGAAACATGGAGTCTTCCTTGTCATTAACCAACTTTAAAGGCAACTTCAGCGTAATAAGCTGTAGCTGAGTGCTCCCAGCCCAGTTAGCCTCTCTCTGCTTGAGTGCAGGCAAGAGTAATTCACTCTCAGCAGGAAGCAGAAAGGGCATGCACTATTTTCCTAAAAATCCTAAGTAAAAGCCACATGTGACTGGCAGTGACATCTCCCTCCCCACCCCTAAAGCACTTTTGATAGCAAGTCTGTGGAGAACATGTCTCAACTGTTTGTGCTTTAGTGTGTGGATTCAGTTCCCTGGAGGGATTAATCCTGGAATCGCTGTGGCTCCCCTCCCAGCAAGATCTCATCCTAATTTTGCATTCAAGTGTTACTTCCCAGAAAAAAAAGGTCCCAGACCAATTAGGAAGCACAAAGTTAACCGTAGCCAAGTCCCAAATATTAGGAGAAACCAGGATCTAGTTTTTTTTTTTTTTTTAACGTCCATATATCATTTGAGAAAATTCAGTTCTCCTTTGAGATCATAAGTGGACTGTATGATTTTTGGTTCTTTCAAATTCTGCTACAGTTGATTTCATTTCTAGGCAAACCACTGGGAACTGCAGAAACCGAAGTGCAGAAAAACACCCTGTTCTTGAAATGTTTTCAAGTGTAAGAGAAGACTTCTCTGGCAAGGACATGGCAATGTTTGGCAACATCCTCATTGCAAAATAAATCTGGGCTCATACATAACCTTGAGTCTACACAAGTCATCATCTGCTGCTGTATTAAGTTCTGTTTGAGACAAACATTTCACACATTAGTTCTTTTTGCCTGGCTCTTGGCCTTGGAGAGCACATGAAGAAAGATTTTAGTTGCACGCACGTTCGTTGCGATGCCGGAGTCTGTACTTGGCTCCATCCTTTGCTGTACATGCTCTTTTTCTAGAGACAACCTTGCATGTCTTTGTCCCTGTGACATTTCTCTTCTTGCACCTGTCATCTGTGATCAGGAAAAAACTCCTCTGTGTTCACCTGCCATTCAAACGTGTGTAAAATGGTTAAAAGTCTCCCCTTTCACTCTTCCTGGAGCATCTACCGCCCTCAAAGACAGTCTTTATACAGACTTCACCACTTTCCCACCACTCTGGAGGAGAAAGTGCTCTACAAGAAACCGTGTAAAATGACTGGCATGTGCTTACTCCTGAGGCCTTCTTTCAAAAGAAAAAAAAAACACAAAAAACTCCTGTTTTTTCTTTCATTTATAGCTGCATGGTTCGTCACTTCTGAATGTGAGTGAGGAGATCAGGTCTAATTATACATTGTGTAATATCATTGCCAGCATTAAGTGTGTTGCCTTTTATAAGGAGTAAGAACAGTGAAACTATTTTTGGCACTAGTTGGGCACTTGTGATGAAAAAACAGAAGAAGGAAGCAGCGTTTTTCTTGAGTCTTAAAGGGCCACAAAAATACTCGGGATTCAGGTTTTTTTCTCTCATTTATATCCCCTCGCCCCTCTCTCCTAGTTTGTGTATTACTTGGTTTATTTCAACATGAGGGAGAAAATTCTGTTTTTATCTGGGTGGTGGTTTCTCCTGGGTGTGGGCAGAAGACATGGCTTCTAGAAGCTTTGGTAGAGTCTTCCTTAATGAGCTCTTTGATCTTTTTCAATGATTAGGGATGTTTCCAGACACCCCCAAATAAGCATACTCAGCAAAAGCAGACTTTAGACTTAATGTCTTCCACCCAGGGAAACCATTAACCACGCTCTTTCACCTCTTCCATAAAATCAGACCTGTCTCTGGCCTGGGCTTGATGAACTGACATTAGTTCTCTAAACTTGCTTACTCATTGATTCATTTAGTTTAGTTTTCACTCAACCGAAGCAGATGTGGCTAAAGTTTTGCTGAAGTTGACTGAAACAAAATACAAATTCAGTAACTCTTCAGAGGCCCATGGTGCCGGAGAGTGTGAAGGGGAACAGGATTTCTCACAAGCCTGTCTCTTCCTGAGGCCTGTCTATGTTTCTTATGTCTATGCCTATGTAGTTAACAAGCTCCAGTGTTGATCTCAGCTGGAGCTTGGAGGGTGATGCGTGCAGCTAGGGCAAGGACTGCCAGGCTGAGGCTGGTGTGGTGGTGTAGAGTGAAAAATTATAAAGACCATTTTGTGAAATATGTGCAGGCTCACTAGTTCCAAGAAGGCGGAACTGAATGTAGGATTTCAGGCTTTCACTGCCCTGGGATACATCCCTGGGAAGAGTATTAACATTCCTCAAGCCTCAGGGAAAACCCACCTGTGGGTGGGGAAAGCCCAAAGCAGGAAGACACATTCCTGACAAAGAAAGATGCAAGTCATCTGGGTGGTTCCAAGAACTAATTAACTTTCCACTGATCTTGGTTACCCCTCCCCCCCTTGAGGTCTTTTCCAGTGTTACAGCTTGCTGAGTTCAAAATTTATAAAACAACCAATCATGTGTAACCGCGAGTAAATTCCTTCCTTTCCCTACCCTCTACTATAAAAAGCTCCTTAGCGCACCACTCGGGGTCAAACTGTACTCGTGCAGTTTGAACGCTGGCTGCCAGCTCTCTTCCCTAATAAACCTCTGCTGATTGCATCTAGGTACCGTGTCTTGGAGTTTGTGGGTGTTCGAGACTTCCCGAGAATTGAGTAAGGGTCTCCCGATTTTGGGAGTCTTCAGTGGGAAAGGAAAAGTGGTCAACTGGGCAGCAGGGAGATAAATGTTTATTTCAAAGCTCACCAATGAAAAGACCAATAGCGTGGGACTGCATCTGAGTTAAACTGAGAGGGGAAAAAAGTACAGATAGGAAGTATCAAGGATAGGTATAAACCTTTTACTTAAAATGATCTCTTTTGAACATCTTACTCATGCTGCTAGGCGACCAGACATAATAATGGAGGAGTTTCTGATGCGGGACACTTCCTGAAAAGAAACAACCAGGTCACACACTGCCAAATAATTTTCTAAACAGCATATTGGCAAGAGTTTTTGTTTGTTTGTTTGTTTTGTTTTTGTTTTATCTAGATGGTAGAAGAATGATAACATTTAAGCGGCCCAGAGCCCTTGACAGCTATCTAGCTGATAACAGAGAATTCACACAAAGGTTTGGAAAGCAGAGAAGGCTGTGAAAAGGGTTGGCTGGGAGAGCATTTGGGAGGAGATAATGAGAAGAGCTATCAGATGCCCACATGGGTATTCCTACATACAGCATCTCTTGGGATCCCTGAAAGGGAGGACTGGTTATCTTCATTTTATAGATTGCACATCAGACTATCAGAGAAAAAAAAAGCAATTTTTTTTCAAGACTTTCTTGTTCACCAGTGGCAGAACCGAGATTTGCACTAGTCAATCAAATCCTTTCCTCTGTGCTCCTTTGCCTTGGGCTGGTCCAGAAAGATGCATGCAATTTATCTATAAAGTAGGGAAGCTTGAGAAGAGCTTTGGGCCTGGGGGAAGGGCCTGAGGAGAGGCCTGAGGAGAGAGGAAGGTAACTAAATACTATTCCTCACCATACAGCCCATGTCTGTGAAGGGGTGGGGGTGGGGGGACCAGTGTAGACAGGATTACCCAGCCTACATTTATAAGCCCAAACCTCCGGACGCCAAATTAATACTCTTTTCACTATGCTTTAGCAATAAAATATTTTATTCCACAGTTGGAATAAAAGATAATAGGCCTTAAAATGTGAAAGCATAACACACTGTGGATCAGTTTGTTAATATATGAGAGGACTGTGGTGGAGAAGTGCTGAAAGGCCAGGTCCTCGAGGTGTCATGGGAGCAACTGAGCACAAACACATTTTATTCCCCGATTCTACCCCAGGATGTGTGCTCTCTCCTCCCCACCAGTCTGCACATGTGTGCTTGTATTGGTACACAACTGGGGCCTTCTGGGAGGTATTTCCTGCCCTTTTTGATGGACCTGCTTGTTCTGCAAAGCCAAGGCCAGTTGTGCTAGCTTTCTCTAGCTTGTCATTAGCAACGTTATTTTCCATTTTCCAACTCCTGAACAGCCTCCCTCCCTGCATTTCCCGGCTTGCTAATCCGGTCTGTAGATGTGTTCCCTACCATAGGTAGACTATGGTGATTCTTGATGACATGAACATTTGTCACCCTGTCTAGACTTGGTGTCTACTAGTTGCACTTGTGTCTAGTCCTGAGTTTCTCCCATTCCTGAGCATTGGTTTTTCTCCATGGATGTACTCTCTTCCGACTCCAAACAACCTCTATCTCCCAGGAGCTTCCCAGATGCAGTTTTTACAGGGTTTAATGTTTCCTTCTTATTCCTACTCTAACTGATCTGGGACCCTGCCATTATTGTTTTGTTCTGGCCAAGTCATTCCTTCCTGCTTGCTGGTAACAACCCGTACTGCAGTGCAGTTCCTGGCAAGACATCTAGTGGAAGGGTCATGGCCTTTCCTAGTGCTCATACGTGCCAGACTGATCAGTTACTCTCATCAGGAATATAAATTTTATACAGATTGACCCCAGAATAAAAAGTGGTTTGAGGTCATTACCTTCAGTGACTCTTCACTAGTCTTCAGGACTTCAGGCTATTATCCATGAGTTGATATTGGTGCATACGGAAAATAAAGGTTTGGACAAACAGTATGGTAAATTCAGTAAAAGCCATTAGTCTCTTGGGAAGCTGATGATACAGGAACTCTAGAGGTGGTAGGTTTACCAATACCAACTTGTACATGTGATGTCACAAATGGACTCAGAACAGATTCAGAATGTTCAGTCACTTAACCATGGGCAGAGCTAATTAGTCACTAAAGCTTACCTGGAATTCATCCTTACCAATCCCCTAGAAAATGCTCTGAGAAGATCCATTTTCAGAGTTGTTCTGGAAGCCGTGTCTGTATGACTTATGTTCTGCCACCATAGAGATTCTCCTGGCTGTGACAGGATGCTAGTCAGTGAAGGTTTGCATTCAGGAGAGGAGGGAGCTTTTCCCACCCTAAAGAATAATATGGAGTCCTGATTGATTCAGTTTATTGGATCTGGAAAGCATGGCTGTGTATAGCTCTGGGTTTGAGACCCTCTGTAGTATGGGTACCTCATGGGCTGCCGAGGGTCAGGAACAAACTCCTCTTCTTTAGAATGAAGGTGAAAAGCAACTTATACCTTTCCAATGCACCTAAAGTCTTGCAGTGATTTTTCAGTCCTTCAAACTGTGACCATACTTCTTATAGTTAGCCTGCATCTGCGCAGGAAATGGGTACTAGCACAGGTAGCCTGTTCATTCTGGCCCTGAACTCATGATTTTGCTAAAAGGTACATATAGCTTCAAAGGGCCAGTCAGTTTCTTTTCTCTTAGCAGTCTGGGCAGGCTTCCCGGGCAGGGAGAAGACTGCTGAGTTACATCAGACATAAATGAATCAATACAAACCAATTCCTTCACAAAAGCAAACCTAATTAGTCACACTGCTGCTGCTGCTAGAATCAACGACTTCTCTATCCTAGCGGCTAACGTATTCCAATTGCTGCATACAACTTATTCCAACTTCTATTAATGAAAAACACATGTCCACTTTGTTATTGTCAAGTTTCTAAGCCTTGCCAGGTTTGTTTTATAAAACACTACCAGTAATAGAAACTTTATTATGGTCTTAGAAGGGTTTCCATAGTATGTTAGGAGAGAGAATTCACAGAGGGTTATGATGTCATCCCAGGGAGTGTCTTGCTTGTCTCCTCTGCAAAAGGGAGATGGATGGAAGTAAGGGAACTCTGGGAAGTGTTGCAACCACTCTAGTTAGAACATGCAGTTCCCATATGCCTTTCCTCTGTATTGTGTCACTGCAGGGCACAAAGTGACACCAATTGAGTGAAATGAGAATGAAATATCTACGGTGGGTGTTTCTGCAGAGAGCTGACACCTGGGTTTGCAGTCAAGATATCCAGGTTCACAGCCTTGTTCCATCATTCACAAGATATATGAGCAGCCTTAGATAGGTGTGTGCATGTGTGTGTGTGTCTGTGTGCATGAGTGCGTTCGTGCATGTGTGTGTGTGTGAACGTGCGTGTGCATGAACATGTGGCCATCCCTTTCGAGTGTCTTCGTCAATAGTTCTCCACCTTGTTTTTTGAAGCCAGCTCTCTCACTGAACCTAGACTTTGCTGATTTCTCACTCTGTTTGCTCTTTACGTCCTAGAGAGTTCCCTGTCTTTCCTCCTCAGAGCTGGCTTTTTACATCGGTGCTGAGGACCCAAATTCAAGTCCCTGGGTTTGCACAGTAGGCACTTTATTGGCTGAGACATCTCTCCCACCCCTACTTTACTTTTCAAGCTTCTATTTCCTTACCTTCAAAAAGAATTCAGTTAATTCTGTGTTTCCTGGGGTCTAGAATGTCACCAGTGTTCCATGTACAACTAAGGTAGAAGAATTGCTGATGATTAAATTATGATAACATTGATTGTAAAACTAATAAACTTGAGAGACGTTGGAATATAAAAAGAATAAAACCCACAACATACTGGTGTTGAGGGAACAGCACTCATTCACGGTGCCGATGTGAAGTGAGGTAATTCCCACACATGTCTACCATTCTGTCTGCCACTCAGTAAATGCTAATACATGATTACTACTGTTCCTGCTGGCAGAAGGTGGTGATTTGGGGGAATTTCAGCAAATCGTTTAACCCTCTGTGGTTTATTTTCTTCAGCTTTAAAATGATTGGGTAGCCATATGGTCCTGCCACCCAGAATTAGGAAGAAAAACTAACTAAGGAATATTTTTAGGTTCTTAGCAATTCTAAACTGCTAACTGCTTCTGTTACTCACCTTCCGTGTCTGAGAACTGAGAAGGAACACGTTCTGTGTGCTTCTTTCTGACTTGAAGCATTTGTCTTTCCATTGTAATTATTGAAAAATATTTAAAATTTTGCTCTAGCCTCAATGAAACTGATTTTTCATTAATTGTTTGTTTAAAATTTTTATTTTAATACACTCCTTGTTCGGTAAGCCTAAAGACATAATAATTGGTTGTAGTGTTGATCTGATGTGTGAACCTTTACAAATCTTAAATGGCTGATGGGGTTAATCTCCATTGTACTGGTTGAATGATAAAGAGAAAATAGGTTTCAAGTTATTATAAATATTTGTTAAATGCAAGGGAGTTTAATGTGGTGGCATGCCCCGCAGCCCAAGCACTTGGGATGCAGAAGCAGGAGTTCAAACCTATCTTGAACTGTACAGTAAGTAAGTTTGGACCACATGAGATCCCATCTCAACAAAACCTCAAAGTCAGCAATTATGCACACACGTGTACCCATACATGTGTGTACATGCAAGAGATTCATTTAAAATGTCTCGGACACTGGTTCCACAGAATCCTGTGTTACATGTCTCTTGGATGGCAAAACTATTTAACTTGTTGAGTCTTTAGTATGAATCAGGCTATAGAGATGTCAAGAAATTTAATATCAAAGTTTTGCCTTTAAAAATCATCTATTCCAACAAGAAATAACAACACACTGTTTCCTACAGAGGTGACATGGGAGTTTCTAGCAAGCACAGCCAGTTTTACCTGGCTAAGCAAAGGAAGTCTTTAAAGGTCATGTTTTTGAAAACTGAGAGGCTGGGATAATATATTGCCTGGGAAGAGAACTATGTTTGCAAAGCTGTGTAATGTTTCATGAAGAACCATAATGGTGCAGTGCCCGTTTTGTGTGTATGTATGATGAGATGGGGTCTGGCACACAATGCTTATAAGATTATTGTGATCCTTGCCATTTTAATTATTAAATTGTAAGTTGTTTGTAGCAGAAGTAGCTGCTTTTCTATGTCAGTGACTCTGCTCAGTCCCAGTGAGGCACTTATGAATTCAGTGGTGGTCACGTTTGGCATACCCCACTGGCTGGTGAAGCTGTGGACCGAAGCTAACCTCTGAAATGGTTTCCCTGTATTAAATGGGATATCTTTCTCCCCCAGATTTTGTGTGGGAGGCTTACACATTTGGTTTGGTAATGAGTTTGCTTTTTGAGCCAAAGAAGAGAAGAGAATGAAAGAAGAGAGAAGGCGCGAGAGGCAATCATAGAAACTTGGAGGTTCAGATCCTCCAAAATGAAAAGGGAGCCTTCGTTTCCGCAGAAACAAGAGAGAAACAACTAACAATCTCAAAGCTCATTACGATTTAACTTTGAGATAGCACAAAATGACAGTAATGTGACTGCCGAAGCCTGTTCAAGCCATCAGCAGGACAAAGGAATAGAAATGGAGCGTATTTGAAGCAGCAGGAAGATAACCTCCTCTGTGGCAGGCTGTGCATACATTAGTGCAGGGATGTACCGCTAAATGCTACCCATTCTCACTAAAATGGCCATCTCCCTTTCTATGACAAGTGATTGAAAAATCTTTGTTGTGTATTTACTTGAACAAAATTCTTGAAACCTCTTAAGACACCGGCTTTCTGTAGAAGAATGCAAACTGATGTTGATGGTGGTGTTAGACGGGGCGGGGGTGGGTGGGGGAGGGGTGGGTGATGAGCTGGAGGGACAAACTGCCTTGCAAGGCTCAAAGAGTAGGCACTCGTTTATGCTTTTTTTTTTTCTTCCCCAGAAGAGAACATTTCCTTTTGTTCCTGGTGTTATAGACAAATGGAAACTAGAAGAGTCTGCATGCTCCATTTTCATCACTCCAAGTCTGTTATTATTAAGATGATTGCTATTGCCATCTTTCTTTCAGTTTTCTATCTAAGAAGTAAAAATTATCCTAAGCATCACATTGTGAGACCACAGTCTGAACGGAAGTGCCAGACATCGGCATTTGTCTATATTATTTCAAAAGCAGGGGGTATTACAGTTTAATCTTGAGGATCAGAAGAAGACATCATCAGCCTTCACAGTCATTTCACTCAACTCTTTCAATATGCGCCATCTTAAGAAAGGAGTTTCAAAGACATCAGTGGTTCTGAAAAAGTTTTAAATTTTAAACCAAATTAGTTCACTAAGAAGCACTTCAAAGTGACATCCAGAGTCAAGTGCAGAGTCGCAAAGCATAGCCACAATCTACAAATGCCACACAGTTAGCTCTGGCTGACTTGAATTCAAATGAGGGCATAGAGACTGTGGAGGACACACAGAGGAAAGAAGCTGTGTTCTTCATCTTTCTAACTCATGAGCAAACCTGGTTTTGGGTATTATGACTTTGTGTGAGTGTGCGCATGTGCACACACCAGAGGTCAACACTGAATGTCTTTTTCAATTGTTCTCCATTTTATCTTTTAAACATTGAACTTGATGCTCACGAATTGGCTTTATTTGCTGGCCAGTGAATTCTGGGGGATCCATGTGACAGGGTTACAGCCACACATGACCAAGATGAACTGGGTTTTGTTCTTGGTTGATTGGTTTTTGTTTTTCTTTTTTAACGTGGGTGCTGGGAAGCCAGGATCTTATGCTTGTGCCTCAGGCATTTTATCAACTCTTAGTCACTGCTCTATTGTGAAGAGACATTATGATCAAGGCAATTCTTCATAAAAAGAAAATATATCATTAGGGATTCATTTACAGTTTCAGAGGCTTAGTTGGTTATCATCATGGCAGGGAACATGGTGACAGAGACCATGGTGGCAACCAGGCATGATGATGGAGAAGAAGCTGAGAACTATAGCCTGCCCTTGATGGGGAGAGAGGGAGAGGGAGAGGGAAAAGAGAGAGAATTGGGCCCAGCATGGGCTTTTGAAACCTCAAAGCCCACCCCTAGTGACACACTTCCTCCAATAAGGCCACACCCACTCCAACAAGGCCACACCTCCTAATCCTCCTAATTCATCAAAAAGCCCCACTGCCTGGTCTCTAAGCATTCAAATATCTGAGCCTATGGAGATTACTCTTATCTAAACCACTACAGTGACTGAGCCATCTCCTGTGCCCCAGTATCATGACTCCACATGCACCATAAGGTGAAAGGTGGTATGAATCAAATGACCAGGGGTCAGTGCTCGTCTATGCCTCCTTATGATCGTGGGCAAATCACTTTAAATCCGTATGAGCTTTCTTCATTTGCAAAATGAGCATGCTAGAAGAGATATTTTTCTATTATTTCTTTCAGCTCTAAAGTGTATGATTCAGAGTAAATGCAAATTAACACTGTGTGAGCAAGATGATCTGCTCACGTAGTCAGCGGCACCAGGAGCATCCCAGGAGCTAAGCCCTGTTAATGGGGCTGTGGATATAAAAGAGAGGAACACTTGGTGCTGCTTTCAAGAGGCTAGCAAGGGCAAGGCAGGGCTGACCAGCTAGCAATGGCAATGTCCTATGCTTAGTATGGGTGGGATTGAGGCATGTAGGCCCGGAAAAGGACAGGGCTAGCTCAGGTCTTGGGCAAGGGTGTTGTGGTGGTATTTGCAAAAGGTTTTCAAAGACTAGGAAAATATAATTAAAGAGAGAAGGGCAGAGCTCCTGGTGCTAGTAAGGGAGCAGGGTGAAGAAGACTCAAGCATAGAAGTGTATGCCTTGCTTTCGATATTGATTATGTCAATAGTTGAAAGTGAGGTCTGCTTGAGATTTGACTGTAAAGATCCGAGAATGCTATGCTAAAGCTTATGACTTTATCTGAAAGGCACTGGGAGTCATGGAGAATAGGTGAAAGTTCTAGAATGAACTTAGAGAAAGTTCTTTCAGGTGGCACTGCCAAGTCTGACAAGAGCGAGGGTGGAAGAGAGAGGAAGCTCTTGGGAGACCTCTTTTGATTGCTCATGGGAGAAATGATAAAGAGGGTGTGTTGGCTAGTTTTCACTTGACATAGGCTAGAGTCATCAGACAGGAAGGAACCGCAATGAACAAAATGCCTCCATAAGATTGGGCTGTAGACAGGCCTGTAAGACATTTTCTTAATTAGTGATTGATGTGGGAGAGCCCAGCCCATTGTGGGTGGTGTTGTGTTCTAAAGACTCCTGGGCTGGTGGTCCTGTGTTCTGCAAGAGAGAGCAGACTGAACAAGCCACGAGAAACAAGTTAGTAGTCATCACTCCGCCATGCTCCTGCATCAGCTCTTGCCATGTTTGAGTTCCTGTCCTGAATTTCTTCAGTGATGGACAATGATAAGGAAACATAAGCCTATTTAACCCTTTCCTCCTCAAGTGGCTTTGGTCTTGCTGTTTTATCACAGTAGTAGAAACAATAGTTTAGACAGAAGTTGGTATCAGGGTAGTGGGCTAGTGCTGTGACAGGCACGGCCATGTTGTTTTAGGGAGGATTGTAGAGGAACTTTGGAACTTTGGGCAAGAAAAGTCATTGAGTGTGGAGAGCTCGGTCAGCTGTTCTGTGGGAGCTTGGAAAATCAGAATGTTGACAGCAGGGCAGACGATGGAGGCCTGGTTTGTGAATTTCTGAGGGAAGGAAAGACTCTACTGGGCCATCTGTGTGAAGAATCTGGTTTTGGTCAGCCAGGGCTGAAGAATCGGCTGTGGTGAACAAGAGACCAGAACTTCTAAAGTAAAACCTTTGTTTTCCTGGGACAATGGATGCTGGCCAGCCAGGGCTGAAGCACCAGCTGTGATTAAGATGTGACCAGCATCATTGTGATGAAGTCTGCGAAGTGTTACCTCGGGGTCAGCACACAAAAACTGTGCTGCAGAGTCGCCAAGATTGTACCTCACGCTGGCAGCTGAACTTGGTAGTGTAAGAGTCACCCAGGTACGAAGGGGTCATGAAATGCAGTTGAAGCCTGGTGCTGTGTGGCAGGGCTGGAGTCCCCGAAGAGAGCACAGGAGAGGCTACAGAGACTAGAGGACAAGCCATGTGTGCTGCAGATGGAGAAGCTAGAGAAGCAATGCCACACCCTTTGAGGGAGCCCCGAAGACTGTGAATGGATCTCAAATACTGGTCATTGAGCTATTTACTTTTGGTGTTTGGTTTTGCTTTGATTTGATTATGACTGTGCCATGGTTCTTCCCTTTTGAAGTAAGAAATTATTTAACTTATTTTATAGGATCTCACCGTTGAGAGACATATTTTCAAAGACTTTGGATTTTAAAAGAGATGACATTTTGAAGAGACTAAATTTTTAATTATTTAAAAATTCAAAAGCTGTGGAACTTTTTTAGTTTGTAAAATGTTTTATATCATGATGTCTTTATTGATATGTGATCTTGGGGGTGAACAGGGAAGGAAAGGTTGAGGCCTAACAGTGGTGTGTTTTTGTTTCAAACTGACAGGTGCTTAGTAGTCTGGGCTACTTTTATGTCAACTAACATAAGTTAAAGTCATCTGAGGGGAAGGAACCTCAATTAAGAAAATGCTTCCATAAGACCAGGCTGTATGCAAACCTGCAAACCTGAAGAGCACTTTCTTAGCTAGTGAAGATAAGGGAGGGCCCAGCCATTGTGCATGGTGTCATCCCTGGGCAGGTGGTTCCAGGTTCTATAAGAAAGTGTGCTGAGCAAACCTGTGCAGCAAAAACCAGTAAGCGATACCTTCCATGACTCTTGGCATCAGCTCCTGCCTCCAGGTGACCATGGAGCTAAGGGGTGTGTGTGTGTGTGTGTGTGTGTGTGTGTGTGTGTGTGTGTGTGTGTG
>JANHMN010000022.1:7419761-7434337 GCA_030674055.1 Rhabdomys pumilio | reverse complement strand
GTGTGTGTGTGTGTGTGTGTGTGTGTGTGTGTGTGTGTGTGTGTGTGACAGAGGGGGGAGAGGGAGAGGAATAGAGAGGGAGAGAGGGAAAAAGAGGGAGAGAGAGAAAGGGGAGAGAGGGAGGGAGAGAGAGAGGGAAGGAGAGAGGGAAGGAGAGAAGGAGAGGGACAAAGGGGGAGAGAGAGAGAGAGAGGGAAAGAGAGGGAGAGAGGGAGAGAGGGAGAGAAGATGAAGAAGTGATGTGGTTATAGCTTGGGTGTCTTCCTGGAGGAGTTGGGGACTGACCCTGATTCCAAGGAAGAAAAAGAGAGATCTGTAAAATAGGAGGGAGAATAGTACTGATATGCTTGGCCATAAGGGCAAGATAGAGAGAGCAGAGAGTGCAAATGTTGAGGTAAAACCTTTAAATATTGTGGGCTAAGCCACAGGATACCAGTGTGTGTTTTCAGCAGAGAGGATTTATGTAGTATAATAGAAAAAGATGGAATTAGTGCTTAAAGATCTAGGTTAGGACACTGTCTAGCTAGACCAGTGTGCCAGTTAATGTCTCCAGGGCTCAGATTTGTGTGTTTTGGATGGAAATTAAAAAAGATGTTGAGATGGGAGCCCAGCCAAGACTAAACTGCAATGATCCACTTGCAAATACATGAGAGGTGCATTTTCCACTGGGCAGATACTGTAGAAAACGCAGAAGCCATGAAGCAGGCACTGTATGGAAAGCAGGACATGGAGGGTGAGTGGCAGGAAAATGGACGAGCAGGCTGCTGGGCTGGAGGTGCCCTGGATGAAGGGCAGTTCCCTCTCTTCTGCTCTGTGAAGCCCTGCTGCTTTAGACATTCCTGTCCTAACAGACCAAGACGACAGGCTTACAAAGTAAAGGAATGTGATTTCTACCTGCTTATTCGAAGCTACCTGGTTGTGTCATGAGTCTTTGTCCTCAGTGGATCATGTTGGGAAAAGAATACTCTGTGCGCTATACAAAGGAACACGAAAACAAAACAAAAGTAATTGTGCAAAGGGATTTTTTTAAAAAGATAAAATAAAATAAAAGGGGGTATTAGAACCCGAAACGAGCTAGCAAACACATTTCTCCAAAATGGCCACTGACTTTTACTCCTGACATAGGTAGTGATTTTGTCTTACCCCTAAGTCGGAGCTCAACTATAACCAGTGGAGAGGAAAGGGGGCATGTTCAGGAAATATGGACTTTTGTGGGGCTAACTTCCTTTGGCACAGAAAAAAATACCTCATTTTCACATAGATTATAGTGTGGCAAATGGTCTTTAGTTCTACAACTGGCAAAGTATGCTAGGGACAAAAATCTATAATCACATTGCTAACTTGGCTGAGTCCTAATTTAAGGTCCTAAGCATTGAGGGTATTTCTGTTTGCTTCTAAAATATCACACCGAGTCCTTTCTGGAAGGAGAGGCACTGACTCCCCATAGCAAATGTTCTCTTGGGAGCTGGATAAGGACTTCAGCCAAAGAAAGTCAGATTCTCTTTTCTATTCCAAGAGTCAGCCGGGATCTCTCACCTTGTGCTTTCCTGCTTCATCTGTCAGTTGCTTTTCCATCTTTCCCTGTGCTGGCCCAGAGACCTGATTGGTGAAAACACCCATCTTTGCCCAGAGGCCACATGCTAAAAACTAGATTCCAGAGAATCATGAGGTCAGACCCAGAAGTCACTGGACCTATTCCCCACAAAAAAGTCACCTTAAAGTCTGGAAATTAATAGGAAAAATCACCCTTGTGGATGCAATTTGCTCACGAATTAAAAAGAGACAACATCTTCTTACTCAAAAGCCCAATGTGGAGATGAAACACTATTTAGGAAAATCCTTTTTTCCCCCCAAAATAGAGACCGAGTAAATGCAACACACTATTTAATTGTTTGCCCTCCCTATAGCTTCTTCTAGACTCCAGCATTTATTAGCAATTTTTAATTTCAGCAGCTGTTTTTGAATGTGTTCCTTAAATCCTTCCAACTTCAGTTAGTCTACAACTGGGTAGTTAGATTTCGGATTCTTCCTGAGGGACACCCGAAGTTAGCTTTTACTCTTAAGCAGGTATCAAAAGCCAGATTTTTTATTTCTTTTCTAAGAGAGGGAAATGAAGCCCAGATAGAAAGGTTGTCTGGCAACCAGATAAAGGAAGAAATTTCTTTCAGGCTTTCCAAGAAGACAGAATGGAAATCTTGAAATATAAATTACTTTTTAATGGTGTCTTGAAAAGGGTGTTATTCTTCACTATCTGCCTCTTTTCCACGCTTTCTAAGTGTGGCCTATGTAAGCAATTAAACCATTGTGAATCTTTAAATGAACAAAAGTAGAGATATTTTAAGGGATAGAAGGGAAGCTGAGCGATGTCCTGGTTAATCTATCTATTATCTGAAGCAGAGACTTGGGATTTAGAATTTGAAAAAGATTTCTTTCTTTTTAGGGATGAGCTAAGACCAAACCTAGGGTTCTTAGTTCCCAGTCCAGGATTCTCATCACCATGACAAAGGTAAGAGAGGAATAAGTGGCCATACTCAGACAGAGAACAGTGTTGGAAGCCTGTAGAAAAGGCAACTGAATTAGTTCAAGACCCCAGGCCAGAGGGGCATTAACATCTGGACTGAAGTCACTACTCACACTGACACTTTCACCTTGGAGAAAAAAACATTTTCTGTTCTGATTTTCATTTGTTTCCTATAGGAGGGCCTGTTGGTTCTCTTCCTTCTAGTTCACAATTGTTCTATTTACCCCTATCTTTCTGCCTTGTTTGGGTCTCCTCTGGGACTCTGCCCCAGTGGTAAGCCTGTTAGCAATCCTGAAGTGTCAGGTTACAGTGTGAGGATATCTTCTCATCAAATCCATGCCTGTGAACTTCCCGCAACTATATAGACTCACGTGATATTATACAAATCACCCCAGTGGAGTTACACAGGCCATTGTCTGGGGCTCAGAAACACTTGTTTCTCATGGTCTCATTGTGAAAACTCTCTCTCTCTATCCCTCATTTTTCTCATTGTGTTAGTCAGAGTTCTTGAAAGGAATAGAAGCAATAGAAATATATATGGGAATTTACTAGTGTCTGTGATCTGGGTAGTCCAGCAATGGCTGTCTTATAACAGAAAGGTCTATAATCTGTTAATAGTTCAGTCAATGAGGCTGGGTGTTTGAAATGCTCCCAGTCTGGTGATGAGGTCCTAGAAGATTCCTGGAGAGCTGCTTATCTTCAGTCTGTGTTGGAATACTGAAAATGTTGGTTCTAATACAGGTAAAGGAATGCCTCAGCAGCAGTATAGATGAACATGCCTGTGAGAGTGAGGGTAAGGAGGCAAAAAGCACCCTTCTCCTACATCTTTTTATATAAGCTGCCTCTAGAAGATTTAGGCTGAGTCTTTCTTACCTCAAATAATGTGGCCAAAAAGATTATTGGGTAGTGGTGGTACATGACGTTAATCCCAGTACTTGGGAGGCAGAGGCAGAAGCAGGCAGATATCTGAGTATGAGTTTGAAGCCAGTCTGGTTTACATACAGACCTCTGGAGTGAGTTTCAGAATGCAGGCTACACAGAGAAACAAAGCAAAGCAAAACAAAACAAAGCAAAGCAAAACAAAACAAAGCAAAGCAAAACAAAACAAAACAACAAAACAAAAACAAACCAAAACCAAGTTCCAAATAATTCAAAAAGTGCCATCAGTTTGGATTTTAGTTGATTCTGAGTATAGGTAAATTAGCATCACTCGACCAGGATTAGCCACCACACACAGAGATGAGTTCTTGAATAAGTCCAGAGTTTACCTGAGGAGGTTGAGCCTGGCTCTCCTAAGTACCTTTGTCTTTCTGTCCTGAATGAGTGACACAGCACTGCCTTTTGCAGAACAAGCCCACACTCCTGCTCTTCTGCCTCACAAAGCTCACTTCTGGTAGTCTTGCTGGGAATGGGTCTTGCTTCTGTAGAAGTGAGGCAAGAAGAGAGAGTCAGGGACTGTTTAGAGTTATGCAGCCTCAGGCTGAGGTGAGGCAGTGGATGCTAGGCTGAGGGGACTGAAGAGTTACAGTGTGAGGCAGCTGATCATTTGTGTCAGTGGAGAGAGTGTGGGTGGAAGGCATTTCACATCACAGCACAGGATCAGCTGGAACACGGACCTGGCAGAGAAACGCATGACTGCTCGTGGGGACTTCACAATGCAGATAGGGGAGAGGAAAGGAGGAAAGAACCTACTAAACTCTGTGGGGCAAAGTGTCATGGCTACAGGCATGAGGTTTAAGTCAACATGACAAACTAGAGTCATTTGGGAAGAGGAAACCTCAGTTATAAAAATATCTCCACTAGACTGGCTTTCACAAAACTCTGGGAGGTTTTTTATTTTTATTTTTATTTTTGATTGATGATTGATATGGGAGGGCTAAACTCATTGTGGGTGGTGCTAATGAAAGGGTTAAAAATTTTCAAAAACTCCTAACAGGCAGAGCAGAACCAAGAGTGCAGGTCAGCTTGGTCATGAGCTCTGTGTTTCAGGAACTTGGCTGACCACAAAATAGATGGTTGGTTAAGAATAGGCTCTTAGAGAATAGCCGATACAAAATGTTCCCCATGATTGTTCCTTGGACCCTGTCACAAACTGAATAATGGGCTGGGACTTTCCAGAGGTACTCTCCAATAACTCTCCTTTACTCCCCCTGGGTTGTGGTTTCCCCCCTGAGTTGTGGTTTTTGGCTTTAAATTCTCTCTGTCTCCAAAGCCCCAGGGTCAGACCCCACTGCCCCTGTGTGGGCTACAGGTCTTGATCTCAAGATGTTGATCGAAATATACCTCTTGCTGATTACATCAAGTTTGGTGTCTTGTGAACCAATGGGTGGCCACGAATTCCTGAGGCTTGGGTGAGGTCCTCCCTTCGTGGGAACCTTACACTACCCCCAGGCAGGTGGTTCTGGATGGTGTAATAAAGTAGGCTGAGCAAGCCAGTAAGCTGTGTTCCTCCATGGCTTCTATTTTATTTCTTGCTTTTGGGTTCTGCTTTGCCCTCCCTCAGTGAAAGAGTGTGACCTGAGAGTTGTAAGCCACAACCAGAACAAGTGTAAACAGTCAATTTTGACTTCGAATTAAGTCCTTCAGAGGTATAAGCTCCAGCACCTGTCCCCATCTCCGACCCCTGCTGCTATGATAACTCACTGCTCACACCTTTTATTGGCTGTAGTCCTTCCAGATCTCACTTCCCCTTCCCTGCTAGTGTGCCCTGCATGGCTTCTCCAGTGAACTGTGGGTGCTCAGAAATCCTCATCACAGGGAGTGCCCACCCAGCTCAATCAAATTGTTTCTGTGTCCAGGCCAGCTGGACAATCAAGTGGGACCCCTAGACCCTGTGGAGAGGACTGAGATATTCAAGAAAATAAAAAGGCACAGCAAGTCAAGAAGTCTGATCAAGCTGGCAAAGATTTTATTGTTCACACAGGTTATATACTCTGAAAACAGGATATGGGGAGGGGTAAGAAAGGAAAGAGGGCTTTGCAGGTGGAGAAAGCTAGCAGTAGCTGTGGGGTCTAACTAAGTTATACCTGTTGTTCTCACAAAGCCTTGCCATTACCAGGGGTTCTAAAAACATCTATCTAGCAAGATTTTGGCTAAATCTAAAGATCAGGAGAAAGGGTTACTAAAGGTAGGTTGCTATGAGGCCTTGTTTGAAGTTCTGAGAACTGACAAGTGAATCATGGAGGGTAAGCAGAAAGAAGAATAGTAGATAGGAGAGCCAAGGATGAGTGTTGCCTTGCCATGGCTTCCAACATTTCTGTTTTGGCAAGGTGTGAACTAAAGTTTGGGCACGGATTTGCTAAGAAACCATCTGTTGATCCATCACTGGGTGTGGCGGTTTGAATGAGACTGGCTCACATAGGCTTATACAGTTGAATACATGGTTGCAAGAACTGTCTGGGAAGGATTAAGAGGCGTGGCTTTGTTGGAAGAGAGGAAGTGAGACCTGGAAAGGACTGCAGCTAAGAAAGGGTGTTACATGTGAGTCACCACAGGAAAAGGGGATAATGACACTGGAGCTTATGCCTCTGAAGGACTCCCTGAGGGGAGAGGGGAGGGGAGGGAGGAAGAAAGAGAGAGACTGTTAAGTTATTCTGGTTGGAAGTGAGAGAACTTAGGTATCTCTTCCCCATCTTCTATCATGACAGTATTTCTGCTTTATGGCATCGGATTTAATCTAACAGTTGATGGGATACTCAGAATCCCCCTGGGGCTTTTCCTCTGTCTTCTGTTCCATAGGCTATGCTTAAGCTCTTCCCTGGTAGGTTATTCTATGGCAGTCTGCAGTGGTTCAGACCTTCACATAACTGTGCGCTTCTGGCGCGTAAGAAGTCACTGTTCTTAAGCAAAGAGCTCTGTAGCCATTACCATAGCTAGATATCATCCTACAGGAACTTCTGAGAATGGCAGGTTCTACAATCCTTTGGGGATCCCACAAACCTCTCCTATTGCAGAGTTGTTGACCTCATTTCAAGCATTGGCTAATTGAGAGAGCACCAGGTTCTGAGAAGTCTTCCTCTGAGTGTTGGATGAACCTTGCCCACCATTCTAGTTGACCATTCATATACTGTTGCTGGCTTACAGGGTCAACAACTGGGTCTGGCACCTATAGACCCTTGGAGTCACAACTTGGTTCTTCCCATATGAATAGGAAAGTGAAACCAATACGTGGGGAGTCCCAGGAAGGCTTCATTGAAAGAAGATAAGTTGCCTGAGCTCCTGACTTCTATCCTACCCTCAGGCTCAGAATCTTTCATCTTCTCAGGTACCTCAGGAGCTCCCTTGACTGTACTAGACTCTGGTGTTTTTGCAGCATCGAATCCAGAACATGGCATCTCACCTTGTTGCCTCTTCTCTTATGGAATCTGGTGGCATGATTTATCTGAGTCTTCTGGTTGGCTTTAACTGTCAGTATCACACAGACTAGGGTCACTTGAGGAGAGAGTCTATGTTGAGATATTGCCTTGATCAGATTGACTTACGGGAGAGTGTCTTGATTGTTAGTAGAAAAAGGAGGGTGCAGCCCACTATGGGCAGCACCATTCCTAAGCAGGTGGGCCTGGGCTGCATAAGAAAACTATCTGAGTATAAGCCACCCTGTGAGCTAGCTAGTTCATGTAGCATGCTCCATGGTTCCTGTTGTACTTTGGCTGTGAAGTGAGTCCCTTGGTTGGAGGTAATGCTGTGTGGAGCAGCCAGCAGGTCTGTTCTCAGGAACTTCTGCCCTGATCCTCCAGTGATGGACTGTAACCTGTATGCTTTAACGACACCTTTCTTCCTTTAAATTGTTTTTTAAATGGTTCAAGGTGTTTATCACAGCAACAGAAATGATGATTTCTGAGATGATTTGTAAATTCTGTAAAATCTGGCAAAATAAAAGCCATATTCTAGATGAAGATTTAAGCTTTTTTTCCATTTTCTTTTAGTTCCTAAAAGTTTTTAATTTAAAGGGTTTTTATATTGTATTTTTTGTTATTTAAAACAATTTTAAATTTAAGCATATTTTGATCATATTTTCCTCCTCGTTCTAATCCTTCCAGATCACTTTTCTCTTCCTACCTTTCCAACTTTAAGTTCTTTCCCAGAAAACAAAAACCCAATGCCACAACACCCCCCCCGAAACCAAGAAAACAAAATAAAACCACTCTCCTAAAATAAAACCAAACCAAACCAAACCAAACCAAACCAAACCAAACCAAACCAAACCAAACCAAACCAAACCAAACTGTAGTCAAATAAAAACACATATACACAAGCCTGTGGAGTTATGAGAACACGGGCCACAGAATTAACTTACCAGGACTTATGGGAGCTCATAGAGAACCTGTAGGGATCTGACCTAGGTCCTCTGCATAAATGTTATGGCTGAGAAACAGATGTTCTTGTGGGATCTTATAAATGAGGCCTGTCCTAGAGTGGTTGATAATACCTAATGTCCTTTTTTTTTTCTTTTTTTCTTTTTTTAAATTTAAAACATTTTTATTCAGTGATACTATTAGATAGGAAATGAAACACAACCACCAAATTGGAGAAAATATTTACAAATAGTATGTCTCATAAGAGCCTACTATGCAAAATATATAAAGGACATGTCAAGAAAAAAACACAGCATTCTTTAAAATTGGGTATTTTATTTATTTACATTTCAGATGTTATCTCCCTTTCCCATTTCACCCATCCCAAAAAGCCCCTATCCTATCCCCTCTCCTCCTTCTTCTATGAGGGTGTACCCCCACCCAGCCACCCACTCCCATCTCCCCACCATCAAATTCCCCCACACTGGGGCATCCAGCCTTCATGGGACCAAGGACTTCCTCTCCCACTACTGCCCAACAAAGCCATCCTCACCTACTTATACAGCTGGAGCCTGGTTCCCTCCATGTGTGCTCCCAGGCTTGCGGTTTAGACCCTGAGAGCTCTGGTTGGTTGGTATTGTTGCTTTCCCCATGAGGCCACAGACCCCTTCAGCTCCTTCAGTCTTCTCTCTAACTCCTCCATTGGGAACCCCTTGATCAGTTCAATGGTTAGCTGTGAGCACCTCTGTATATGTCAAGCTCTGGCAGAGCCTCTTAGGAGACAGCTATATCAGGCTCCTGTCAGCGTGTACTTCCTGACATCCATCTGCCTTTAGTGACTGTACATGGAATGGATACCCAGATAGGGCAGTCTCTGGATGGCCCCTCCTTCAGTCTCTGCTCCACACTTTGTCTCCATATGTGCTCCCGGGAGTATTTTGTTACTCCTTCTAAGAAGGACCAAAGCACCCACATGAGCTTCTTCTTGAGCTTCATGTGGTCTGTTAGTTGAATCTTGGGTATTGTGAGGTTTTGGGCTAATATCCACTTATCAGTGAGTGCATACCATGTGTGTTTTTTTGTGATTGGGTTACCTAACTCAGGATATTTTCTAGTTCCATCCATTTACCTAAGAATTTCATAAATTCATTGTTTTTAATAGCTGAGTAATATTCCATTGTGTAAATGTACCACATTTTCTGTATCCATTCCTCTGTGGAAGGACATCTGGGTTCTTTTCCATCTTCTGGCTATTATAAATAAGGCTGCTATGAACATAGTGGAGCATGTGTCCTTGTTATATGTTGGAGCATCTTTTGAGTATATGCCCAGGAGTGGTTTATGCTCAGATAATGCTACGTCCAATTTTCTAAGGAACCGCCAGACTGATTTCCAGAGTGGTTGCACTATCTTGCAATCCCACCAACAATGGAGGAGTGTTCCTCTTCCTTCACATCCTTGCCAGCATCTACTATCACCTGAGTTTTTGATGTTGGCCATTCTGATTGGTGTGAGGTGGAATCTCAAGGTTGTTTTGATTTGCATTTCCCTGATGACTAAGGATGTTGAACATTTCTTTAAGTGCTTCTAGGCCATTAGAGTTTCCTCAGTTGAGATTCTTTGTTTAGCTCTGTACCCCATTTTAAAATAGGGTTATTTGGTTGTCTGGAGTCTAATTTCTTGAGTTCTTTGTATACATTGTATATTAGCCCTCTATTGGATTTAAGATTGGTAAAGATCTTTTCCCAATCTGTTGGTTGCCATTTTGTCCTATTGACAGTGTCCTTTGCTTTAGAGAAGCTTTGGAATTTTATGAGGTCCCATTTGTCAATTCTTGATCTTAGAGCATAAGCCATTGGTATTCTGTTCAGGAACTTTCCCCCTGTGCCCATGTGATCAAGGCTTTTTCCCACTTTCTCTTCTATTAGCTTCAGAGTATCTGGTTTTCTGTGGAGGTCCTTGATCCACTTGGACTTGAGCTTTGTACAAGAAGATAAGAATGAATCAATTTGCATTCTTCAACATGCTGACCTCCAGTTGAATCAGCACCATTTGTTAAAAATGCTGTCCTTTTTCCTCTGGGAAGTTTTAGCCTATTTGTAAAAGATCAAGTGACCATAGGTATGTTGACGACCGTTCTGCCCCACGCTTGGCGCCAAACTGTTGAGACCGGTACTCTCTCTGGCTTGGCTTGCGCTGCTGCTCGGGTGCACGGGGACTGAGTCTCGAAGAATAATGACAAGGCAGAGGTTCTGTAGTCAAATCTCAAGTCTCCTTTATTGTCTCTCTACTGGCCCATATTCTCTGGACTCATATTCACTCTTGACTGTATTGACTGTATATATCCTCTTAACTGTATTGACTCATATATATATTCTTACAAGGAAATCCTGGGTATTTATAAGCACACGCAGGAGAACACAGGTGAAAACATTTTACCATGTGCACTATGCAGCTGGGGTCACTAAACAGCAAAAGAAGCTATTTGTTAGAGTGTGCTCAGCTGTTGTAGGCTGCTGAAAAACCAAGTCTCTATCAGGGTAAATGATTCCAGATGGCTGCAAAGATGATAGCTGCTTTCTAGCCGCTTTCTGCTTAAAGTCGGCTCCCTACATAGATATGTGGGTTTATTTCTGAGTCTTCATTTCTATTTCATTGATCTTCCTGCCTGTATCTGTACCAATACCATGCAGTTTTTATCACTATTGCTCTGTAGTACATCTTGAGGTCAGGGATGATGATTCCCCCAGAAGTTCTTTATTGTTGAGAAGTTTTTGCTATCCTGAGTTTTTTGTTATTCCAAATGAATTTGCAAGTTTTGCTTTCTACCTCTATGAAGAATTGAGTTGGAATTTTGATGGGGAATTTTGAAGAGGAGTGTTCCTCTTCCTCCACATTCTTTCCAGCATCTGCTATCACCTGAGTTTTTGATCTTGCATTGAATTTGTACATTGCTTTTGGCAAGATGGTCATTTTTACTATATTTATTATGCCAATCCATGATTATGGGAGATCCTTCCACCTTCTGAGATCTTCGATTTCTTTCTTCAGGGACTTGAAGTTCTTGTCATACAGATATTTCACTTGCTTGGTTAGATTCACACCGAGGTATTTTATATTATTTGTGAATATTGTGAAAGGTGTCATTTCCTTAATTTCTTTGCCAGCCTGTTTATCCTTTGTGTAGAGAAAGGCTACTGATTTGTTTGAGTTGATTTTATATCCAGGCACTTTGCTGAAGTTGTTTATCAGGTTTAGGAGTTCTCTGGTGGAAGTTTTAGGGTCACTTAAGTATACTATCATATCATCTGCAAATAGTGATATTTTGACTTCTTCTTTTTCTGTTTGTATCCCTTTGACCTCCTTTTGTTGTCTAACTGCTCTGGCTAGGATTTCGAGTAGTATATTGAATAGGTAGGGAGAGAGTGGGCAGCCTAGTCTAGTCCCCGATTTTAGTGGAATTGCTTCAAGTTTCTCTCCATTTAGTTTGATGTTAGTTACTAGTTTGCAGTATATTGCTTTTTCTATGTTTAGGTATGGGTCTTGAATTCTTGATCTTTCCAGGACTTTTTACCATGAAGGGGTGTTGAATTTTGTCAAATGCTTTCTCAGCATCTAGTGAGATGATCATGTGGTTTTATTCCTTTGAGTTTGTTTATATAGTGGATTACATTGGTGGATTTTTATATATTGAACCATCCCTGCATTCCTGGGATAAAGCCTACTTGATCATAATGAGTGATTATTTTGGTGTGTTCTTGGATTCGGTTTGTGAGAATCTTATTGAGCATTTTTGCATCAATATTCATAAGGGAGATTGATCTGAAGTTCTCTTTCTTTGGTGGGTCTTTGTGAGGTTTAGGTATGAGCATGATTGTGGCATCATAGAACGAGGTGCTGAGAAGAAGGTATATTCTTCTGTTTTTGTATGAAATGTTCTATAGACATCTGTTAAATCCATTTGGTTCATAACGTCTGTTAGTCTCACTATGACTCTGTTTAGTTTTTGTTTCCATGATCTGTCCATTTCTGAGAGTGGGGTGTTGAAGTCTCTCACTATTATTGTGTGAGGTGCAATGTGTGCTTTGAGCTTTAGTAAAGTTTCTTTTATGAATGTGGGTAGCCTTGCATTTGGAGCATAGTTGTTCAGAATTGAGAGTTCATCTTGGTAGATTTTTTTTTGGTATGAAGTGTCCTTCCTTATCTTTTTTGATAACTTTTGGTTGAAAGTTGATTTTTATTTGCCATTAGAATGGCTACTTCAGCTTGTTTCTTGGGATCATTTGCTTGGAACATTGTTTTCCAGGCATTTACTCTGAGGTAGTGTCTGTCTTTGTCACCGAGGTGTGTTTCCTGTATGCAGCAAAATGCTGGGTCCTATTTATGTATCCAGTCCATTAGTCTATGTCATTTTATTGGGGAATTGAGTCTATTGATGTTAAGAGATATTAAGGAAAAATGATTGTTGCTTTTCTTATTTTTGTTGTTAGAGGTGGAATTATGCTTGTGTGGCTATCTTCTTTTGGGTTTGTTGAAAGGGGATTACTTTCTTGCTTTTTCTAGGGTGTAATTTCTCTCCTTGTGTTGGAGTTTTCCATCTATTATCCCTTGTAGGGCTGGATTTGTGGAAAGATATTGTGTAAATTTGTTTTTGTCATGGAATATCTTGCTTTATCCAGTGATGGTAATTGAGAGTTTTGCTGGTTATAGTAGTATGAACTGGCATTTGTGTTCTCTTAGGGTCTGTATAACATCTGTCTAGGATCTTCTGGTTTTTATAGTCTCTGGTGAGAAGTCTGGTGTAATTTTTATAGGTCTGCCATTATATGTTACTTGACTTTTTTTCCTTTACTGCTTTTAATATTCTTTCTTTGTTTTGTGCATTTGGTGTTTTGATTATTATGTGCTGGGAGGAATTCTTTTTTCTGGTCTAGTCTATTTGGAGTTCTGTAGGATTCTTCTATGTTCATGGGCATCTCTTTCTTTAGTTCAGGGAAGTTTTCTTCTATAAGTTTGTTGATGATATTTACTGGCCCTTTAAGTTGGGAGTCTTCACTCTTTTCTAAATCTATTATCCTTTGGTCTTCTCATTGTGTTCTGGATTTTATGGATGTTAGGAGCTTTTTACATTTTGCATTTTTTTGACAGTTGTGTCAATGTTTTCCATGTTATCTTCTGCACCTGAGATTCTCTTGCCTATCTCTAGTATTCTGTTGGTAATGCTTGCATCTTTGACTCCTGATCTCTTTCCTAGATTTTCTATCTCCAGGGTAGTCTCCCTTTGTGATTTCTTTATTGTTTCTACTTCCATTTTTATGTCCTGGATGGTTTTGTTCAATTCCTTCACCTGTTTTGCTTTGTTTTCTTGTAATTCTTTAAGTGATTTTTTAGTTTCCTCTTTAAGGGCTTCTACCTGTTTACCTGTGTTCTCCTGTCTTTAAGGGAGTTATTTATGTCCTTCTTAAAGTCCTCTATCATCATCATGAGAAGTGGTTTTAAATTTGAATTTTACTTTTCCAGTGTGATGGGGTATCCAGCACTTGCTATGGTGAGAGAACTGGGTTCTGATGATGCTAAGTAACCTTGGTTTCTGTTGCTTATGTTCTTGTGCCTGCCTTTTACCATCTGGTTATCTCTAGTGCTACTTGTATTCACTGTCTCTGACTGGAGCCTGTCTCTCCTGTCATCTTGCTGGTGTCAGAATTCCTCAGAGTCCAGATGTCTCTGTGATCCTGTGATCCTGAGAGCCTGGTTGTAAGAGCTACTGGGACACAGGTTGCCTCTAGTATCCTAAAATCCTACGCTCCTGGGTGTGTTAGAGTTCCTCGGAGTCCAGCTTCCTCAACTGTTCTGCATGCAATTGTTCCTCTGCTGCTCTGAGTGCAATGAATCCTCTAGGATGGATCAGGATGTGGTGTCTTCATGGGCACATACCAGCTAGGAGTCTGCCCCAGCAGAAAGGACCAAGTGGAGAAGCAGAAGGGGAGTGGTATTCTGGAGAGCGAGGTTTTGGTGGGTGATAGGTCCTGAGTGAGCAGGGCTCCCAGCTACAGCTCTGGGGCTCCAGGTTGTGGGGGAGGGTTCTTACCAGTTGCTCTGAGTGCAGTGGTTCCCTTAGGAGTGGCCAGGAGATGGTGTCTTCATGGGAGCAGACCAGCTATGAGTCTGTTCTAGCCCCCAGTGTCCTTCTATTGGAGAAAACAGATTTTTTCCCTCTCCCAGAAAGTGTGACAATTTAATTGTTAACTTTTATCTTTCTGTCAAAAATTTTAGTCATTTATTTTTTAAAAAAAATAAAATATAATAAGACAAAAATTATCACTTTGGAGTTGAACAAGACAGATCAATAGAAAATGGGATGTCTCCATTAAAGCCTTCCCTTTAGAGCTCAGGAAACTTCTCAAAAGAGGAGTCAGAAAGAGTGTAAGAGTCAGAGGTAAAGGAAGAAGCCAAAAAACAAGACCCTCTGAATCAACATAAGAAAGCTCACATGGCGTCACAGAGACTGGAGCAGCATGCACAAGGGGCTGCACCAGATCTCTGAACTTATATTATGGCTTCTAGTTTAGTGTTTTTATGGGATTCCTGCGTGAGTGAACAAGTAGGTCTCTGATTCTTGTTCCTTCCCTGGGACTTTTTTCCTCCTGTTGGCTTAAATATTTTTAAGTGTATACTTTGCAATTAATTTTTCTTCTTCTTCTTCTTCTTCTTCTTCTTCTTCTTCTTCTTCTTCTTCTTCTTCTTCTTCTTCTTCTTCTTCT
>JANHMN010000022.1:7412675-7419751 GCA_030674055.1 Rhabdomys pumilio | reverse complement strand
CTTCTTCTTCTTCTTCTTCTTCTTCTTCTTCTTCTTCTTCTTCTTCTGCCCTCCTTTCTCTGTGTGTGTGTTTATGTATATGCATGCACACCCACGCGGAGGCCAAAGACCGATGCTGAGTGTCTTCCTCCGTTGCTCTCCACTTCGCTTATTGAGACAGAGTCTCACTGAACCCAGAGTTTGCTAACTAGGCTAGACTGGCTGGCCAGCAAGCTCCTGGGATCCTCCCACCTCCAACTTCATAGTGCCTGGCTTTTATGTGGGTGCTGGGAATCCAGCTCATGTGTCAGGCTTGTGTGGCAAGCACTTTACTGACAGAGCCATATCCCAAGCCCCTAATTTTTCTATTTGTGGATGCAAGTGAAATTATATCGCAGGGACACATTTCAGTGTGGATAATTTAAATGGGCAAAAGTACAACCGTGTTTCCCTTTAGACTTCACATTTGTTATGTATTAAAATTTCCTGCTCCCCCTCCCCTCTGCATCCTGCCAAAGATATGTTAGGATTCTAAACCCTGTATCTCAGAACATGTTCTTATTTGGAGAGTGTCTCTATAGAAATAACTAAATTAAAAGGAGGTCACTAGGGTGAGCCCCAGCCTAATAAGATTAATAAAAGGGGGGAGTCTGGACACAGGGAAATTGTGAGATGTAGACAGAGGAGGATGATGTTTCTATAAGTCAAATAATGCCAAGGATTGCCATTGAGCTACAAGGAGCTAGAGAGGGAGTCTGAAAGCCTCTCTCTTTCTGCCACCTGACATCAATCTTTTTGGTGTCTTTATAACTCGTGGCCTCTGGCATTCTGAGATAGTAACATTTAAGTTGTATAATGGGAAAGGGAGCTCCAGTAAAGTAACACTCAGGTTTTTTGTTTTTGTTTCATGGTGTTAAACTTAACCTCGGAGACTTAACCTCCCAGGCAGAGGTGTTCGTTCACTCTGTACTCCACTGGTCTGATTCTGTGTGCTGTCACACATTCTGTCTGTATTGCTGGTGTCCATTCCATGGTGGATGGCATGTGGAACGCTTGGGAGGCAGAGGTGGATGGATCTCTGTGAGTTTGAGGTCAACCTGTTTTACAGAGAGAGTTCTAGGACAACCAGAGCTACATAATGAAACCCTCAAGACAAAACAGAAAAGCAAGTGAAACGGTTTTCATACCATGGAAAGGCATGACTTATTAAAGAATGAAGGATTTTTACCTTCACTGAATGATTTCCAAAGCACATTAAATTTTGTAATGTGAACAGTTTTGTTGTAGTTTGGATTATAAATATGTGGGAAAGGCTCACATGCTGATGGCTTGGTTATCAGCCTATTATTGCACTGCTGGGAAATGGTGGGACATTGGATGGTAGAGCCTAGTAGAAAGAAGTTGGGTTTTCTGGGATGGGTCAGTGAAGGGGATATTGAAGCCATAAATCCATCATGCCCTTCTTTTTACCTCCCAGCCATCATGTGGTATAAAGATTTGATCACAATATTTGTCTGCCATAGGCCCAAAGTGACAGGGCCAAGTGTTTATGAGCAGAAACCTCTAAAACTGAGTCAAAGAGACCTTCCTCCTTTTACATTGATTGTCTCAGGAATTTTGTAATAGTAAGCTGACATAATCTCATTCTGTTTTTACAGAATGTCTCTCTCTGACTCTCACTTTGCATGTGTGTGTGTGAGCGCACATGCATGTGTGTGCATGACTGTGTGTGCATGACTGTGTGTGCATGTGTCCACGTGCACCTGTGTACGTTTGTGTACATGTGTACGTGTGTGTAGATGCAAAGACCACAGAAAATCCCAGACACGTATTATGCGTTAGCATTGCCGTCCACAGAAGACAGATAATTTATGTGAGATGAGCTGATAAAACGGAGACTTTGCTTTTACCTAAATTCTCTTTTGGGGATGCACTATTAACAGAGTTGTATTAATGAATTATTACACCCTGACAAGTGAAAACTGTAAACCAAACCTCAGCAAACAGCTTGAATCATGCTGTAATGGCCTGCCTGCATATCTTCTTTCCTAAAACCTCTGAATCAGCCTGTGCACACATTACTTAATCTGAAAAGGACCTGGCATATACTAAGACTTTCTTTGAATTTCCCCCCTTTTTCCCCTGTAGAAGTATTGTTAGCCCAAAACTTTAATGAATAAATAAAAGACCAGAAAGTATAGCTCTCGATTGCCCTCCAGACCAAAGCCTACACTGTCACAGAGGCCTCTGGCAATCCAGAAGGAATGAACTTGAATCAAGTAACAAGAGAGATCAATATCTTATTCATGTTAAACTTGCCCTGACGCCCTCCGTTATGTGATTCACTGCACGGAGAATCGATCCATTTCTCTTCTGGTAAAACATGAGGGCTCTAAAATTTTCGTTTGTGTATATATATATATATATATTAATTTTTAGGATGGAAATTTCACTTTATGGAGCCATTTTTCTTTGTGTGTATCACCAGTGGATTAATAGAGTCTCAGAGCCCCTTGTGTCTGAGCCTCACTTCTGCATACTAAATAAACAATCTTGAAGGAATAGTCCTTGGGTCAGGACAAGGATAATAATGGTCATTAATAACCATCACTCATTACATGGTTCTTTCCCTGAGCTCTTCTGACCTGCCTGTTCATAAATGCTTTTTAATGTACCATGCACAGTTCTGTCTCTGCTTCCCCTCCCAGCTAGACACACACTTGGAGGGAGGTTAATTGCTCCTGTCTTCATGAGTCCTGACCTGTGTGACATTCCTGGATCACCACTTCCACCTCCGGGGTAAAGGCTAATGGTCACCTAGCAAGCTGCTTGGGACACAGAGTAGTGGAATCTAATTACTGGCTCTTGTGGTTGGACCCAGGAGTGACTCCTTTATGAACAGGGTGGGCCAAGTCTTCTCCCAGTATTCGTGCTAACTACCTTCTGCAAGCTATTGTTATTTTGAAAACCCTAAGGAAATTATACCTTAATTTGAGCTGAGAATGCTCCCCATTAACTCTCTATTTCTTTATCGGGTTCTTATTGCTATGAAACCTACTTGATCCAGATGCAATCAAATTACTTCCCTGTTTTGTCCGGAACTCAGATTATGCTATTTAGGTAGCCATAGTACCCAGTGTGAGCTTGTCTGTCCTCTCCATGGTGGTGTTCCCTGCCTCCCACCCCCAAAGAGTCTCTACACATGCAAGTACAAAATCATCTTTCTAAGCAAATTGGAGCAATTATCCATTTTCTGCTTTTTGAAGATGATAAGCTCAGATACCTTGAGACACGAATTCCTGTATCACTTTTTTTTTTTTTTGAGTTGGTGGCAAAATCATTAGAAGAAAGAACCAGCAGACTTGATGGTGGAAATTATAATTATAGTTGAAACCTGAAGCGGCATTTAGAGTCATTGCTAATATGACTTTACCCCTCTGGTTTGGGCGTGTTCCTATAAGGTCCATCAGTGTTTGTTTTACCACCAGGTAAGTTATTTATTTTCCGGAGCCCCTGGAAAAGAGCATCGTTATGTTGTGAACACATAGATACATATTCTGGCCAAATATGTACCCTCTCAATCTTGAATCTTTCAGGCAGACTTTTTTTTTCCCCCCTGTGAGGGGAGAAACTAAAATTTAAAAGTGCCTTATCTGACAAATGATTAGGAAATTATTCTTCTTAAAGAAAATGAATGCCAAAACAAATCAGTTCCCTAAAGTGACATGAAATCTCCTTAAGCTGCATCTGGGAATATTAATAAATGAAGCGACACCTCTGCCCACATACAGCTCATCACCTCGGTTTCCCCCCAGCATTGCAGGCAGCAGAGCTGGAGTTTTGAGATTAGAGGTTAAAGTCTGCCATCTTGCGGCGACGTTCTTGAATTACACTGGCATTTTATATCTTTCTTGAAACAATACAGCTGTTGGAATTAGGTGTTACTGGCACTCACCCCCAGCCCTTCATCCCCCAAGCATCTGAATTTGAGGCATGCTTGTTCTTTAAAAGGTATCAAGAACTCTGTAATCGAGAAACACTAGGATACCTGTACCATATCACACTAAGGTTGCATCCGGTGGCTGCTGGGTGGTGTTCTACGGTAACATCTTTTTCTAGCACTTCTGACGCTGAAAAACTGCACCCCCTGGGATACCAGTGGCTACAGCCACCTCCAGTTCTAGACACATGGGTACTTTCCTGAAGAAGTCCTCTTCTGAGCAGGAAAACTTTGGGCTTGTTAGCCAAACCATCTTTTCCAGGCATTTGTAGCTATCATACTGGGAGGCATGGTGGAACAACCAGCTCCTGAGGCAGATACACCCATTGGATGCTCAGATAGGAGAACTCACGATATCTGATGCTGGGTGGGAAGTTTTCCTCTGACTGAGACGAATGAGAATGACATAAAAGTATCTTTAAGGGATGCCATCTGACTTATGTCATTGAAGGTTTGTAAACCTATGCAGATGCCTTCTTAAGGAGTACTGGTCTGAATGTGATGGCTTTCCCCTCATGCTGCCCCTCCCTTCAGCATGTTCTAGGGTTGGGAAATCAAGGGAAAGGTTGTTGTTCTTCTGGGCTCAGTCTGTCTGAGGGTCAGAGTGGGGAAGACAGGGAGGAGGTGAAGGGGAATAAGGCTTCCTGAGACAGCTTTTGGAAGAAGAGAAGCTTGAGGAAGGTGAGTGCTTCACACACTTTCAGAGGCAGCTGCAGGTTTCGGTTTTCCATCTGTAAGCTGGATTGGCAGAGTGGGGTAGCCTCCAAAGATGCTAGCACAGCAGGTGTGTGTGCTCTATCAGAAGGGGCACACAACATTCAGTTTGAGGATCTCTCTTATTTTAGTGTTATCTGCTTTTTGGTCTAGTTAAGAACAGAGATCACCTTGGAGGAAAACGTGCCCTATTCTTTAAATAATGCTTGAGTAGGCTCCCTTGGTTATGTAACTGTCAGCTGAGTAGGCTTCCTGGCCCTCAGAGAAGGACAAAAGAAGACTTTAGACTTTGAGCTGATAAGTTGGTGAGGCCTCTCATCTGGGAGGAAGAATGGGTGGTGTAGAGTCATGAGGAAGGCTATGTTGTGTTGAATACAACTTCTTGGTTAAGAACAATGAACATCAATTCTCCTTAGAATTACTGACTCCTCCTCACCTTCCCCTGGACCCCAGCAGTCCTGCTTTGCCCACACACTCCCATTTCTTGCCCTGCTTCACCAGCTGCTTTTGGATCATCCACTTTTTAAGAAGAGATCTTGCCATTAGATAAGCCTGTCCTTCAAGCTGTTCTAATGGTCTTCTCCTAGGATGTGGCGTTTGTTGCTAAAGCATACTTCTCCAAAAGGTTAAAAATCAGACTCTTACACAAATAGAAAAGAGGCATGCCAAGAGGTTATAGGACTTATTAACTCATGAAAAGGCCAGCAAGACGTGGAAATGCAGGACAGAAGAAAGTCTGAGGGCCACATATAGACACTCAGGTATCTGTAATGAATTTGCTAATGGGTACTTTCCCAAGAAACAATGAAAGATGGTGCCAGGGATTTCGATTTCTATCAACTATTTCTATGGGGACAAAACTTATTCAGAGCGCTTGTCCCAGTTATTTTTATATTGTTGGGAAGAGAGACTATGACCAAGGTAACTTATAGTGAGGCTCACAGTTCCCAAGAGTTAGAATTTATGGTCATCACTGTGAGGAGGAAGACAGCAGGCAAGCAGCACAGTGTGGGTATCTAGGAGCTTACATCTAGATCTGAAAGATGGAGGTAGAAAGAGAATGAATATACATACATATACATATATGTATGTATGCAACGAAATATGCATATATGCAACGAAATATACATATACATATTCATTCTTCTTGGAATGGCATGGGCTTTTGAAACCTCAAAGCCCAACCCCAGTGACATATCTCCTCCAACAAAGCCATACCTTGTAATCTATAGTCTTTCCCAGACAGTTCCGCTGACTGGTGACCAAGTATTTGCATATATGAGCCTATGGAGACCATTCAAAACACCACAGTATATATGGACAACAGCCATTTCTACCATTTTTATACAGTTGTATTTATACACCCGGAAGTGTATAAAATAGCCTCACTGATATTCAGGCAATGGATAGAACAAATAAAAACTTCTGGAAGGTTCTCTAGATGGTGCCTAGCACTCTCAGTAATCTCTCTCATCAAAGGCTGATTTTGACTCTTTCAGTGTTGAAGACTGAATTCATACATGCTAGGTGTCTCAATCTCTGTTCTGGTATTATGAAAAGACATCATGACCAAGGCAACTCTTTTAAAAGAAAGAATTTTAGTTGGGAACTTGCTTACAGTTTCAGAGGCTGAGTGCATTCTCACTTTGGCAGGAAGCACGGAGACAATCATAGAGTAGACAAACTAGAGCAGTAGCTGACAGCTACATCCTGATTCACAGGCAGAGAGAGGCTGGGCATTTGAAGCCTCAAAGCCCACTCCAGTGACACATTTCCTCCAACAAGCCACACCTCCTAATTCTTCTAATCCTTTCAAATAGTGCCACTACCTGCTGACTAAACATTCAAACATATGATCCTATGGAGGGCATTCTTTTTCAAACCACCATACCAGGCAAGTATTCTACCACTGAGGTACCCTTGACAAGTTGTTAAGGGCTTTCCCTGCCAGCCCTACGTTCTCTAACCCTCAATGTACTTCCTGGGCACTTTCACCTAAGCTGTCTTGAACTGCTTCCAATAGCTGATCTTAGTTTTTACTTTTCCTTCTTATTCTTTTAGCACCAAGTACACACATGCACTTGATCATTTCTCTCAGATGTTTTTGAGGCTAGAAAGAAGGTCATTTGCTTTAGGTCTTTTAGCTTATTAAAAGAGTAAAGGTTTCAACTTGGCATTATCTAACTTCAGAACTGGGGCCAAAAGATTTTTAACAGAAAACAGTTCCAGAGATACCCAAAAGCAAGGGTCAAACCAATTAGGTAGGCCTATCCCGTGGAAGAGGACTGGGTGAGACAGGTATCTCCTATGGGTGAGGCAGGTCTCTTCTTACAGAGGAGAACTGGAATCTTGTATTGGGCAGTGTTCTCTAGAGTAAAAGGAC
>JANHMN010000022.1:7372675-7410175 GCA_030674055.1 Rhabdomys pumilio | reverse complement strand
TACATAATACATACATACATACATACAAACATTCATACTAACATTCATACATACATGCAAAACACCCATGTTCATAAAACCAAAGTAGATAATATATTTAAATTAAAAAATAAAATGTCAAATGGAAATACAGTTCACATATAAGGCTCATGTTTTTCAGTGTTCATTAAATGGTTTTTAGTATAATCCGAGAGTTGTACAATCGCCACTTTAATTTCAGAGCATTTTTGCTACTATCCCCCCCCCCCCCAAAAAAGAAAAACTTCTGTACCCATTAGAGTCACTCCTGTTCCTGTCTTTCCCAAACTACCATCCTACCTTTGGAGTCTATATGTTTGCCTACTTGAGATTTGACTAACACTGTGGGATACTTTGTGTCTAGCTTCTTTCACTTAACATAATGCTCTCAAGGTTCCATACCTGTATCAGCATGCAATTTCTTCATTGATGAACAGTTTTTAATTGTGTGCATAAACCACACTTTATCTATTATATGATGACCATTCTGGCTATTGGAAAAGTATTGTTATGAACACTCAGGCATTTATTTTACATAGGCATGTGTTTTCAATTCTCTTGGATATTTACCTAGAAATATATTTCATGGGTTATATGTTGACTCTCTATTTAACATCTTCAGCAATTGCCAGGCTAATTTTTTTCTCAAAAAACAATTGAGCTATTTTAAACACTTCCATCAGCAATGTTTGACAATGCCCATTTCCATACGTCCTCTCCAATACTTGTTATTGTCCATATATTTCTATTATAACTACGCCGGGAAGTATGAATATATAGGAGGTCTTCTGGGTCTATGGGCTCTGCATTTGCAGTCAATCAACTCTGGATCAAAAAAATTACGGTGCAAGGACTCAGACCAAGGACTGCTACGCATTGGGCAGGTACCATGACACTAAGTTACACCCCCACCTTCCCCTTCATTAAAAATGCATCGAGGGGCTGGGGATGTAGCTTAGTGATAGAATGCTTGCCTAACATGGATAAAGCCATGTTTAATTCCCTGCACCAAACACACACACACACACACACACACACACACACACACACACACACACACTTTTTTGTCTTATTCCCTTAATAAAGCAATATAACAGCCATATAGCAATATGAGATGGTATAAAATATACAGGAAAAGGTTGTAAATACTGCACCATTTTATCAGAGACTTGAGCAGCCAAGCATTCTTGCAGAGATCATTGGACCAAACTCTTATAGATACAAGATTAAATATCTATTTCTTGTAGTAAGAAGCATTAATAGCCTTTCAAGACTCCTCTTCAAGTAAACAGTGTGACATTATTACAAATAGTACCCGGTTAAGTCTAGAACACTCTTCTTGTATGGGCAAAATCATCACCGGAATTTCACTCCTTATGTTCTTTTAGAGTCTGTTTTTTCTATTTTGTTAGTCAATGGGTGTGGCCAGTTCAGAGACTCTACGGGAGTGTAATCATGTGGCTCTGTGTTGCTGTGGCAGGCTGACTTTACCTTAACAATGTCTTTACAATTCATCTGTGTTATACCTTGTGGCAGGATTTCCTTCTTGTGTCCAAGTGAGTGTTCTGTTTTCCTTACCACATTTTCTTTAACCGTTTTCCCGTTGATAGAAATGTAAGCTGCCTCTAGCTCTTGGTGATGATTAATAACAATGCAGAAAATATGGAAACGCAGATCTCCATTCATGATTCTGATTTCAGCTCTTTTGGAGAAATACTCATGAGTGGAGTTGCTCTGTCATATCTAATGCTATTTATTGATATTTTGAAGAACTTTCACATTGCATTATGTAGTGGCAATGCTATTTTAGTTTCCCCCCAGTAGCACATAGGAATCCCAGTTTCTACATATTTTAAGTAACTGTTAATGTTTATCATTGATTTTTGGTAATGATCATTTTGTCAAGTATAAAGTTTATGCTGCATCAAGCTTTGAATTTCTATTTCCTTGGTAGTTACCTCTTCTTTCTTTCCAGGTATATTTTGGCCACTTGTGTGTCTTCTTTGGGAATATTCCTTTTAAAGTACTTCATCAGTTAAAAAATACAAACTTATAAGCAGACATCGTTCTGAGTATATTTTTATCTTTATGCTTTATTAAAGGTATAGTCTGCAAGCACCCCTTTTCATTCTGCAGGTTAAGCGTTTGTTGCCCTTTTCCCTTTGCTGTGTGAGGCTTTTGAGTTTTGTTCCAACTTACTTGGCTAGATTCTGCTTTTATTGCTAGGACTTTTATTGTCGTATCTGAGAAATCACTGCCAAGATTAGTGTTGGGAGCATCTCCCTCATGTCTTCTTTCAGATACTGGTTTCCCTTTTACTCCCAAGTTTAAGTCTTTCATTCATTCCAGTTGATTTTTTTATATGGTATGGGATAAAGATCTAATTATGCATGTATCACACCGAGGATCAAACCCAGGGCTTCACACATGCTTGGCCAACACTTAGTCATTTTTATTTTTTAAACTCTGGCCACATCTCCATAATGATTTGTACAGGGGAAGACCCTTACCTATAAGTTTGGTTTATGATAATTGAGGCTTCTAAACCCTCATGGAACTTATTTGGGTCTGTATGAATAATTTCTCAAGCCTATCAAACTGACTGCTTTTTGAGACACTTATAATCTCTTGCTCTTGCTGGTGTCTTTGTAGCACTGTGTCTTCTCTGGTTCCAGAATAGCACACCACCCCATTCTCTATCCTCAAGAGCCACCAGACATTCAAAGCATGCCATCCTCCCACAGGTGCCCTTGTTCACTCATGATGCACCAGTCCTTTGAGCAGCACTCTGAGAGATCAGACTGTGGGATACATGTTCTCATCTCCTTGTCTCCCGACAGAAAAGATTTGAATTTTTAGGGGGTTACCTGGCCACTCTGAGCCAGGATGGCCACAGAGAAAAGTCCTGTTTCCCTTTCTTTCTCAGAAGCATCTGACCCACACTCATTCTGAGAGTTCTTGGACTGGGAACAGACAGAAACATGTTTCTCATAGCTCCTCAAACTTGTGGACTGCTGGATTTGTACTACCCCTTTCTTCCCCTTTAGGGCAGAAATCATCAGCCAGGAAGGACATTGTATGGGTTTTAAGCTTGGGGATGAGGCTCACTAGGGTAAAGGGAAAGCATCTTTTCCTCCATTCCAGTGCAGCCGCCCTCTGCTTTGTGTTTGCTTGGATATTGAAACTTCTTAATTGGGTTCTGAAATTCCCATAAATGTATTTTGGTTTACACACCACACATAATTTCATTGCACATATCCTGTATTTCTGTTAAGTTTCTTCCTAAGTATTTTCATCACTTTGATGTTTGGAGATGATATATTTTCCTAATTTCAATTTTGGATCGTTCATTGCTAGTATCTATAAATATAATCTTTTGTATATTGAACTTATATTTTATAACAGTTGGACTTGCTTATTAATTCTGATAGTTTTATTATGCACTCCTTAGGATTTTTATGTATAAGATGATGCTATCAGTGAATAGGGATTGTTTTAATTCTTTCCAAGTGTTGACAGGGCCTTTTATTAGGGGGCTGTTTTTATAACTAACCTTCTCCCATTATCCATATCCCTAACCAATTCTTGTTCTTATTGCTACAAATCTGCTGTACAAATCTACAAATCCCCAGGATCACACAGCATAGCAAACAGTTAAACTTCTTTGCAATACGGATATTACGATCACTGGCTATCCCCTGTGGGGATGACCTTCCTATCCAGTTTCTTTTCCTTATGCACCAATACCTGAACAACCTCCCAGACCCCAAGTCTCCATCCACGTTGGTGTTATGGATTAACCTGGGTTCCCCATCAAATTCTTAAGTGAGAGCCTTAACCTCCAATAGGACTGTATTCATAGGCTGATCTCTTAGGAGTTAAGATTAAGTGTGGCCTTAAGGGTGAAATCCTAAATTATACAAACAGAAAAAGAGAGAGGACATTCTTGCTGTACATGGGCGCATGCCCAGTAAACAAGCAAACCAATTTAAAAGATGAGAACAGACTGAAAAGACAGTTGTCTACAAGCCAGAAAGAAGGGCCACCTGGCCTAGGTCTTACACTTTCTGGCCTCTAGAAGCCTGAGCAAGCACATTCTGTTGTCTGAATGATCTGATTTTAAGGCCAACCTGGAATGATTAATATAGCTATGTTCAGACTTCTTCTGTCTCCGTCATTCCAAGTCCTAATTTCTTTCTTTAGAATGCCTTCAGCATCTTCTTCATTTAATTCTGTGGAACAGTCCAATCCTCATGGTCTCACGGAGGTCACATCTGTGTTTGCTCAAACAGCAGTGACAATTTTTAATATCCAAAAAGTTAAGCCCCTTTCAAAACGACACTAGTGTCGTTTTGAAGGGGACTTTTCACCTTTTCTCTAAAAAGAGACATGTAGCTGCCATCAGTTTTGCACACATCTTATATTTCTGTTAAAAGACAATACGCCTCAATCCAGTTACCAGCCATATATCGTAACACAGTTAAGCAGACCTCTTTTGTTTTTAAGAGGCTTTTCTCTGATAAGAGAGTTTTTAATCTGGGAAAGCTGAACATCTTCAGGTCTTAAATTAGATGTCACCCACCTTCCTCCCTGTAACACAAGGCAAGCTCACGCCAGAGAGTGACTGGGAGGTCTTCCACATGCACTCGAATGGGGAGTCAGGAGTAGCCACGAAGTAGCAGCAGCTGTTCTGAAGTCACAGGGAATAAAAATGGAAGCTAGTGAAAGTCAACACTGAAAAAGATGTTACAGGTTCAGATTTGTGGTTGTAGATGTCCTCACAGGGTAGAGTGCTCACCTGGTGTGTGCAAGGTTATGGGCTTGTTCCCAGTACAAAACACACAGATATATAAACACATAGGCACCCACACACACAGAGAGAGACACAGAGACACACAGACTTCATCTCAGGTTATAGAGCAGTGGTTCTCAACCTTCCTAATGCTGCTACCCTTTAATATAGTTCTTCTAGCTGTGGTGAACCCAACCATAAAATTATTTCCTTGTTAATTTATAATTGTTATTTTATAGAGGAGAGGTGTCCCAGTTCCTAAGACCATTGGAAATATGCTTTTTCCAATGGCTATAATCTATATGTTAAGAAGCACTGTTCTAGAACAAAAACTTATTATGAAGTGTTTTGAGTTTCTCTGGTGGTGGGGGGGATCTTTCTCAAAGTTACCTGAGAGAAGATGCATGAAATATTGCCATGAGTTAAATTTCAGTGCTAGCAAATATGCTTTGTTTGTTTGTTTTTATTTTTTACTCTTTTGTTATCTACCTCAGGCCAACTTTGAGTTTATAATCTTCCTGCCTCAGTTTCCTCAGTGTAGAGATTACTGCTACACTCAACCAAGGCACTATAATTTAGAAACAATAATGAAGATAGAAGAAAAGGAATTTAAAATTATTAAGCAAGGTAAGAATTAGCTGGGTATGGTTGTGTCAGACACTCCTATAATCCTAGGAGGCTGAGGCAGGAGGATCACTGCAAGTTTGAGAGAAGTCTGGCTTATATAGTGAGTTCCAGGCCAGACTGGCTGCACAGGAAAACACTGTGTCCACAAAACAAAGCAAAAGAAACAAGAAAAATAATATAAAATGCCATTATTTGTGGGAAAGATTTTCTGATAAATTAGATTAATAAGCAAACAAATGAAACAAAAGTCAGGCAACTGTGTTACTGGTGTGCAGTTTGTGGGTGGGAGTTTCAGGTTCGTGGCCTTGTGATTTGGCCTCTGAAATAAGGGCTCACACAGGCTTGCCAGATAACAAAGGAATAATAGCGCAGCTTAGAGAGGATACACTGTTATGTTTGATGGCAGTCCACCTGAGCGAGTGGAGCCAAGAGCTACAAATTACAACCTGGAGTCTCTTTTTTACAGTGTCTAAAGAAAATGGGTTGGCTAATAAACGGAATAATTTGGTTCTCTGTTTTGATTGACAGTTAAATAACATATTCATTTTCCTTACTGTTCATGTCTCTTACCATAATGCATTTGACTTCAATCGTATTAGTGCTCAATCATGCACAGGCATAAGATGGTTAGGATTCTCCCTAAAACTTGAAAGATACAGTTTGCCTTAATGTACATGCATCCAAACCAGTTCTATACAAATCAGAATTAGGAACATATATGAATAAGAACTGTCTAAATTTGATTGTTGTTAGGGGCAGAGAAATTTACACTAATGTTCAGAGAGGTGTGTACGTGTTGCCTGATGCTGTAGAGTCTAAGGGGGTCTGAGGTTGCAGGGTGATTGTTATGTGAAGTATACGCGGGTAAAGGAGCCAGCTGTATTATTATAACTGAGGGGATATTCATAACTCAAAGCAATTAGTGCCTCAGGCCACTAAGCTATTCCCCATGCTTGCCTGCTGTAGAAAGGCTGCAAAAGTCATTGGCAAACTTTTTCTTAAATGGGTCAGACACTAAATATTTTGGGCTTTGTTGTGGCTACTCAACTTTCTAATAAAAAAGAAGAGCAGAATAAATGAACAAATAGTCGTGGTCATGTTCTAATAAAACTTTATTTATAAAAACAGAACGTAGTGTGAATTGTCCTATGGCCAATGCTATGCCAGAACAACACAAGGACCAATTAAGGGAGCATCACAGGATTGTAGCAGTGGAGAAGGAACTTGTGTAGAATTCTTCCTGAGGATATATTGCAGCCGCAATACACCAGAATACCTTTTTCCTGTGATACATGAAGCTTGACACCATTGTATCAGTTTTAATATGGCAAGTTTAGAGATGAGAGAACAAAAAGGCATACAGTGTCATACTTTTATAATAGGAGAAGACACTTCGATCGAATTGAATCCTTTATGTATATATTTAAAACAGAGAGGACAGAACATCTAGACCAAAACTCCTTAGATAAATCCTGTTTCCCAGGATTTCTATATCTATGTGAAAAGGGAGATATATATGATCTGAGTGTTCATAGAATTTCACAATAAAACCATGTCCTGCAAACGTATGTCCATTCTGTACCCTCAACCCCTCTGGTGTCCTTCTCTAGATTGCAGAGAACCCTTGTTTCCGTTCTCAGCAGATGAGTTACACTAAGATACATTGACTCTTTCCTAGCCTACAAATGTATCCTTTTGCTGTTGCTCCTCAGAGAAGATGTGATCTATTAACCTATCTGGAAATCACCTTCTTGTTCCTGAGAAAAACATTTTTTTTTCTATATGACTCCCACCTTGGGACGAATGGAGAAAAAGGAATAGACTTGCTGTTGGATTTGTTTTCTGTTGCTGTGACTGACCACCCTGACCAAAAGCAACTTAGGGGAGGAAACAGTTTGTTTAATCTTACACTTCCAGGTCAAATCCATCGTTGAGGGCCTCAAGCTAGGAGCTCAGGCAGGAACTGAAAAAGAAACCACAAAGGAACTCTGTTTACTGGCACATTCTTTTGGGGGGCATACTCAGTTGACTTTCTTATATAACTCAGGACCACCTGTCAGAAAGTGCCATAGCTCACAGTGGACTGAATGTTCCGGTGTCAATCAACAATCAAGAAAAGCTCTGCAGATACTCACAGGACAGTCTGATGGAGACAACTCTGATGGAGGGAGAGGTTGCCTCTTTCCAGGGAACTCTGGGATGTGTCCAGTCGATAGAAAGCATCAGCTAGCATAACTACCCTTTGCCAACTTGACACAAACACATTACTATAATCCATACCTTTTCATTTCTTGTTTGTCCCCTACTGTCTAATGTTAATATCATAATAGGAAATACCATACAACTTTTAAAGCTCTACAGTTTTTTTTTAAATCTCAATGCTTTAAAATTTCAGCGTGTCTTTAAAATATCCAGTTTCTTAACCTTGAACTCCTACAAAAAAACAAACAAACAAAAAAAAACAACAACAAAAAAAACCAACTTAAACTCTTTCTTATTCCAAAAGGAAGAACTAGGACACAGAAATAATCAAATTAAAGCAATCCAAAACTGAGCAGTGTAAATCAAATTCTGTAGCTCAGTGTCTAAAACTCATGCTCTTGGTGATTGAAAGGGCTTTGGTGACCTCATATCCTCAGGCCTGTCATTTGCAGCAGGTTTGGGCCAGCTTCACTCTAAAGCTAACACTGCCTTTGGCAGATGTCCCATGGTCCTGGCATCTCCAGTATTCTGGGTCTCCATTTCAACTAAGTTTGTTCCTTCACTAATGGCTTCTGTTGGTCTCTTGGGGGAGTCTATTCCTGTTACATGATGCCATGTCTCACCTTCTTTCATGATCCCCTGAATCCTTTAGACATTAAGCTTCCAACCACAGTTTCTGAAACTCTTACGCATAATGAAGTTCATTTGCCAGCTTTAGCTGCAGCTTTAGTGTGTATCAGACCACAGCTTTTGTGTGCTGACCCTGACAAGACACTTCCCAGAAGATTCTGTGTCAACTATGTTCATCTCTTGCTAATCACAGCTGATTCTTCATCCTCAACTGAGCAGCAACCACATTCTTAGTGTAAGATCGTTCATAAATGACCTCTGACATGTCACGTGATTCCATTATCTGCATTTTAACAGCATTCTTGACTTCAAACTGCCTATAGATCAACCTGTTAAACTTTGAGTGCTCAATGGCCTTTCCAGTTCAAAGTTCCAACATTTTCACGACAGTGTGGCAAAGTCTTCCTTCCTTACAAACGAATGGCCCTATGGACCTTCATAGAAAGTTGCAGAGAACAATTAGTTTTAGCCCTAATGAGTTGGTTCTGGAACGTTAATTTCCTAACCATAGGAGTCTTCAATGTGATTGTTAAGTTGACTGAGTCACTGAAGAAATATACCTCCAGCCCGTTGTATAATTATCTCAGGAATTATAAAGGCAATAAATGCATGATTGTTTTTTATGAATACATTAAAGCAGAGATGTATAATTGGCACTTTAACGATCTCCTGGCAGCAAATTAGATATTAATGTGATTACAAAATGATAATTACTTCTGGCAAATAATTGACATCACCTTTTAGTAGCCCCTTCCGACTACATTCTTGTTGCCTACAAGAAAGAGAATCAAATGAAGGCCGAATGGGAAAGAGTGAGTTAATTACCCAAACAACTTGTTGATCTTTACATTCTAGTCCAGAGAGTCTTTGGGGTTTAATAACAGCGGTAATAGACTAGATATCTTTCCCTGCATGATGCACAAATGATGTATAAACTTTCGTAATGTGATTACCACCCTTAAATCACTTCGCTTTTGATAGCTGGTAGCTGCTCGAGAGATGAGCTCATTAGTTTAAGAGGGAAAATCTTGCCTCAGAAAAAAAGCAGGTAGAGATGGAGAAGCCGTGTCCTTGCTGGATATACCGTCAGGCATACTCAACCATGCTTATGTGCACAATTAACTTTAGTAGTTTTTATTTTATGATCTCTTACATTGTATGCATATACGTGTCTCTGTGTGGGTGTGTGCACATGTGTGCCAGTGCCCATGGAGGCCAGCAGAGGATGTTAGGTCCCCTGGAGCTGGAGTTACAGGTGGTTCTGAGCCTCCTGCTGTGGCTGCTGGGAAATGAACTCCAGTCCTTGAAAGAGCAGCAAACACTTAACTAACCATTGAGCCATCTCTTTAGCCCCCTGCGATTAACTTTTAATCTCACATCTGCATTTACGAAAACTGTTTAAGGAAAAGGGCTCCAAACACAAACTTACATCTTTTAAAAAAGGATTTTTGGTGCTTCCATGTGCTGAACTTGGGGCTTTGATGGTGCTTTACACTGAGTTTATACTCTTTCCCTGAAAACACAAGTTCCTGAGACTCAACTGGCAAAATGAATGTAACCTTTCTATATTTGATAGGTCATTTGAGCTGTCTCAGTTGGCTAAAAATGATGATAAAAATAGACAATGTACTCTTACACTGTTTTGATTAAGTAGTCGTACTTATTGATATGTTGAGATTGGGAACCTAGACAGCACACCATCAGCTGCTGACTTATTCTTACCCCATCTACTGCTATATACATTGTATTGAATTTTACCACGCACCTCCTGTTCTCTCCTGAAACTGAATAATAAGATTAAGTACCCCACGCCCCCCCCCCCCCCCCCGGGAATGAGAGCAGACACTATATCGATAGATTCTCAGTTGCTCAGATCTGCTTTTGATTTTTCTTTCATATGCAATGCAGAGTCTCTAAACAGGCCTTTCTGAATTTGAATGGCTAGCACCAGAAGCTGTACTGTAAGGACAGCACAGGCAGTGAGACCTGAAGGTGAGGCCACTTCACAGGACTCACAAATCATGTACTTAAAAATCAAACCATGTTGTGGTAACAGAGAGATGGTAAGTGGTGATTACTGAGTGGACCAGGGTCACTTACATCTAGAGATGTGGTTACTGATTTTCAGAGTTAACGCTTAGGAGTCCTTTGTGTTTCTAAGTTCTTGGTTATAGACTGAATACTTATGACTCCAAAGATATATGCAACATGCATTCACTTACTCATTTGCACTTTCAGTAATTACTTAAGTATCTATAAGCTTAGAGACTGTGTTACATTTTGGGTATACAGGAGGTGACAAATCAGACATAGTCTTCACCTTTTTCATGGCCTATAGAAAAAAAAGATAGTTCCATATTGTTGTTTCTGGAAGCAACTTATTCAGATGAAGTTTCTATTCTTTTCTTTCTTTCTTTTTTTTTTTTTTTGAGTTGAAAAATAACTTTATTTGTTCTAGGGCATTGGCCAGAATCCCCTTAGAACTTCTGAAACTGCTTCTTGGTGCCAGCAGTCTTGGTGACCTTGAGCACACTGAATCGGACAGTCTTGCTCAGGGGCCTGCACTCTCCAACAGTGACAATGTCACCGATCTGTACATCCCTGAAACAGGGGGACAGGTGCACAGACATGTTCTTGTGACGCTTCTCAAAGCGATTGTATTTTCGGATGTAAAGGAGATAGTACCGGCGGATGACAATGGTCCTCTGCATCTTCATCTTTGTCACAACACCAGACAGGATTCGACCTCGGATGGAGACATTGCCGGTGAAGGGGCATTTCTTGTCTATGTAGGTGCCCTTGATGGCCTCTCTGGGTGTCTTGAATCCTAGACCAATGTTTTTGTAGTACCGAGGGAGTTTTTCCTTGCCAGTTTCTCCCAGCAAAACACGCTTCTTGTTTTGAAAGATTGTAGGCTGCTTTTGGTAAGCACGCTCCGTCTGAATGTCCGCCATCTTCCCGGCAGCCTGAGAAAAGGAAGGCTTCAGATGAAGTTTCTTATTCTTTCCTTTCTCTTTTTCTTCTCTCCATCCCCCCTCCTCTTTATAAAAAAGGTGCTCCTTTTCCCACAGGGTTCCGAAAATTATTTTCATTGTGATACAGAATTGATAACATTTGGTTTATTAGATGATACTGTTTGGGGAATATGAGATAAAGTCCTGGGGACCAGCTATACATCTGTCTAACTCATTTCTTTTTGATGGATTTTACGTTCCCTGGATGTACTAAATGTCCCCGGGAAGAGCATTGATGTTTAAGAATATGCTTTATTAGTGCCGCTTTCTCTTTTTTTCATCATGTATGTGCACACATGCGTGTTGGAGGGTGGGCTCACCTGTGTGTGTGCATGGAGGTCAAAGATCCACTTGAGTTATTTTGGTTTTGGCTTTTTGTTTGTTGTTGTTTGTTTTTCTCTCGCAGAGCCTGGAGCTCACAGTTTCACCGGAGGCTGGTGGGCCAGCAACCTCTGAAATCTGCTGTCACCATCCTCATATCCCCGGGATACAGGGCACGCTGCTGTACCCAGCTATCACTGTGAGTACCACGGATCCAAACTCAGATCCTCACACCTGTACGGCAAGCACTTTCAACACAACTCCATAGCTCTTTTCTTCGTTTTTACTAAGGAAGATTCCAGTGAATGGCTGCCATCTACTTTATACCGGGTTACTATTGTGGGCCAGATGATTTCTATAGGCAGTGCATAATATATCATGGAAACTTTTGAGAGGGAACTTACCCTCTTTTGGTAGGTGAAGAAACTGAGGCCAAGCAAGGGTTGGTAATTTGTCTAGAATCTCACAATTACATGTGACATAGCTGGGGTTTGAACTTAAGACAACAAAAGAACAAAGCCCCATGGTTCTCTTCATTCCTTATTGCTTCCAGAGTCTCTATGTGTCCTTTCTAACCACTATCTGCTACCTCTGTGGGCTCTCTTGCCTTTTTTCAAGTAGGGATGCAGACAGCAAAAGATCTCTCCAGCAAGACAGGGTTTCACTATCCTTTTGTTTGTTAATTTCATGCTAGTTTAATATAAAAAAAAAAAAAAACAACAATACTCTAATACTCTAGCACTGCCAGTATAGTACAAACTTTGGCCATATCTTTCAACCAATTAAAAAAGAGGACAATGATTTCTTCTTTTTCTTGGCTAATGGGGAAGATAACCTGATTATTGACATATATTAAGAATGTGAGGTCTCTATAGATTTGATTTTCACATAGGATTAGTAGATAAGTTTTGCAGATAGGGAAAAGAAGACGTAAATGCAAAGACAAATTAATTTTGATTCACTCTGGAGTTGAAGATTAGTTGCAAGAGTAATAAGGGCCGCATTGTTAGGGGTCGTTGCACAAAGCTAATCTTCTAACAGAGCAGTTGCCCTGGCTGTGCAAGTGGCTTTGAAATCATCATTCCTTAGCATTTAATAGAAGGCGGTCACAGGGCACTTGTAAATAAATATCACTGACTGCACATTTTATTTTAGAAACCTTATTTGCTTACCACGAAAACGGAGTTTTTTGCTTGACTTTGAAGTCTGCTCAGCAAGAAAACGGTATTTCTAACTGAATTAAAGCTTTTAACTCTTGATAAATTGCCTTTGGTTGCCTTTATGCCTGTTTGCAATAACATCCCACAAGCCCCATGTGTAGCAAACACTAGTGTCAGTAGATAAGGGTTTTGAGGAGTTACAATTAATTGCAAAGATATAAGGAAGACAGCACGCATTTACTAGATTGCCGAATTTTGGGAAGCTCAGGGTTATATGAATGCAGCTCTTTGTGGTGCCAGTTACTAGCAGTGGTGGTTTAATGTTTGAATGCATGCTGGGCATGGGGCCCCATGCCTGTAACCCCAGTACTCGATTTGGAAAATAGACTGGGGAGGATTGGGAGTTTTAGGACAGACCAGTTTGGGCTACATGAGACTCTGTTCTTAAAAAACAGAAACAAAAACAAAACAAACAAACAAAAGACTGGTAGGAATATACTAGGAAAGCTGTACCTGCTGTTAGAACCAGAAGCAAATTTAAAGTATTCACTCATTTATTCATTCCATTTTAACAATAATTATTGAATATTTTATGTATATACTTTTAGGAGAGAGAAACAAAATAGGATAACTATGACCTTATTTCTTCTTGGAAAAACTTTAGTAGACTTCATAATAAAGCTGTCTGGCATATCTAGAGGCAGATGCCCCCATTGATCTGATCAAGGGTTCCCAATGAAGAAGCTAGAGGACTGATGGAGCTGAAAGGGTTGGTGGCCCCAAGAGGAGAACAACAGTGCCAGCCAACCAGAGCTCCCCAGTGTCTAAACCACCAGCCCAGGAGCACAAAGGGAGGCACCCATGACTTCAGCTGTATACTTAGGGGAGGATGGCCTTGTCGGGTATGGGTGGGAGAGGAGATCCCTGGTCCCATAAAGGCTGAACACTGAGAGGGGAGGAATTCGTGGGTGGGGAGGGGGGGCTGGGGGGTAGGTGAGGGAACACCCTTGTCCAGAGGCAGGAGGGGGAATGGGATAGGGGGTTCCTGGATGGTGGGGGGAATGGGGTGAGGGGATAAAATCTGAAATGTAATATATATATATCTGTCTGGACCTGAAGTGTGTTTTAAGGGAAGGTTCTAAACAGAAGGTTCTATTCTTATATTTGATTTTAGTTTTTCCTCATGTATGGATGTGCTTTATGTATCTAGTTTTTATAGTATCTTACCCTCCAGTACTTTTGAAATATCCAGTGACGATCTTTTTTTATTCTTAGCATTGTTTTTTTCCTGAAGGACTTTATCATAGGGTAAAAGCTCTGAGCCCACTTCAGGCTTGAAACTTTAGGTTACCAAACCAATCAATTCCTGAGCCCAAAACAACCACCAGTCCCTAAGCTTGAAAACCCACCAATCCCTGAGCTTGAAATCACAGCAATCCCTGAGCTCAAAATCCCACCAATCCCTGGGTTTGCTCCAAGCCCAGGACTTGAAATCCCACCAATCTCCACACCAGAAATTTCCACTTTGAAAAACTCCTAGCCCAAGAAACCCTACATAAGCCTGTCTCCTATGTCCTTGCTGCTTCTTGACCTAGCAGAGGCAGCACCCTCCTGTGTTTTCCCAAAAAATCTCTGTGAAGTTTGGTGTATGGTATCACTTTGTGGTATTCCTTGGCTGCCAGGGTACCTTCCCTCTCAGAGCTGCAACATTTCCACTGAGGAAGCCTTCCCCTCAGAGCTGCAACCCTTGGCATTTATCAGCATTGTTTTTTTTCAATAAACCAACTATTTCCTCAATGGTGACTTCTATTAAATAACTACTTTTTAAAAAAATTAATACACATTTTTTATTGTTTACTTGGGCTCAATGTTCTGTTTATCTTTTTAACTTGTATAACAGTTTCCTCTGAGATTGTAACTCTGTCCAACTGGGAAGAGCCCTTTAGACAGGGAGGTGAACAAGTTAACACAACTTCAGACAGTCCTTGAAACTGACCAGGTTCTCTGGGCCCCTCCCTCTCAGACAAGCCAAAGGGCAAAGACTCAGACCAGATCAGCTGTCTGGAAGAAGCAGAATCCCGCTGAGCTGCTTAGAAGAGGTTTAGACTGACTGAGTTACTTGAGAAAGACACTCTCCAGCCTTGAGCTTCCTGAAGGCTGTGCAGAGTATTCCTGGTTCAAAGCTTTTGTGAACTGTCACCCATGCTGGGGTGGGCTTTGGTGATATAGCTGTCTTTGAGTCATTTCTTTTCCTGTAAATAACCTAACACCATACTCCTGTAATTAAATCCAATAAAACTTATTGGTTCAACAAGTTAGACTTCGGTAGTAACCGTACTTTGGTCTGTCTTGAGCATCCTATCTGGAGTAAGTAGATTGTGTGTGTTTTTCTCCCTAGGAAAATTTTGACACACAACATTTCTTTTCTTTTCTTTTTTAGATTCAAACTATAGCACAAGACTTTTTTATCGAATATTTTCTTTATTTACATTTTGAAAGTTATCCCCTTTCCTGGCCCCCCCCCCGAACCCCTCTATCGAATCCCCCTTCCCCTGCTTCTATGAGTGTGTTTCCCCACCCACCTACCAATGCACTCCCGCCTCCCTGCCCTTGCATTCCCCCTACACTGTGGCATCAAGCCTTCACAGGATCAAGGGCCTCTCCTCCCATTGATCCTCTACTACATATGCGACTGGAACCATGGGTCCCTCCATTTGTACCCCATAGTTGGACACACAACATTTCTTAAAATGACTGTTCAGTCTACTGATTTTCAAATTTTCAGTCTTTTTTGGTTTCTATTGTATATTTAGGATTAGACATTTCAGACTAAATGTGGAATATATATATATTTATGTATACACTTACAAGATACATATGTTTATATATAAATTAAATATATAATATATACATATAATATATAAATATATAAATGATATGTACATGAATGTATAATATATAAATATGTAAAATATAAAACATATTTATAATTAATATAATATATTTTTATATATTAATTAAATATATATAGATATCAATAAGTCAAAGAAGATATATACATATATAAGATATTTATATAAGATATGCATATATATGATAATACACATACACACATATATCTTCTTTGGCTTAATAATATTTATATATTTAATTTATAATATTAAAACATAATGATCTCATTTTAAAAATTTATCTAACTTACTACAACTGGGATGAAATAATCTACTCCATTATGATTTTAATCTTTCAAAATATATTGAGAATTTCTTTATAGCTCCAAACATTGCAGCTTTTGTAAATGTTTATGTCTTCTTAAAAATAATATATATATTTTATAGTCATTAAGTGTAATGTTTATATGTATAAATGTTTCCATATAAATCCATTATAGTTTCAGTATACATATTTATACATTCACAAGTTTGTATGTATAAACACACACACACACATACACACACACACACACACACACAACATCTGTTAATTGTTACATCTTTGACTGCACTGACTTTTTTAAGTGCTGAGGTTAAAGGAATGAGCTACCATTCCTGGCCTCTACTAACTTTTGTGACTATCTGTTCTAGCTATAAGACAGGTATATTGAATTTTTTTATTATAGCTATGGATTTGAATATTTTAGGGAGGCTATTCACAAAATCTTATTATGTAGCCTTATGTGGTCTGAAACTTGATATATAGACCAGCCAGGCCTCAGAACTGGCGATTCCTCTGTCTCTGCCTCCTGAGTGCTGGCATTACAGGAGTGCTACCATGCCCAGCTCTCAGTTCTGTTTCTCTTGCTTTATGTATTTAGAAGCAATTGTAAGAGATGCAAACAAACTTGGCATAGTTCTAAATTGAACACAGTGTTTGCTTTGATAGTTTTGTTAGGTTCTTCCTCAAGTTTGTTTTTGGTTTTTTTTTTCTGTAAAGTCTTATAGTCCTATAGCTAATATAACTTTTTTTGGTATCTTCATAGTATCTTCTTATATTTGAATATGTGTCTTTAATCAGTATATATGTGTGTGTGCTTATAAGTATATAAACACTGATTATAAAAATCTATTTTTAACCAAAATTATTGTGTTATTTCCATAGAAGGAAATTGTTGATGTATGTGGGCATCCATCTACCATCTTACGACTGTCTATTTGTCTCACATGCTCTTTGTTGTTTTTAAAAATTGCTTCTTTCTTTGCCTTTGGATTATTTTATATGATCTATAGCTAAACATTACCTTCCTGTTCTTTTATTACTTACCCTAAGGATTAGATTATGTATGCCAAAGTATCAAAGTTTAGTATGTATTAGTATTTCCCCCTCATACTAAGTAAAGCAAATCTTAGAATAGCATCCCTCAAAGCATGATTTGTGGACAAGCAGCTGTTCTACGTACTGTTTTCAGTTAATGATCTCAGAAGCTTGAGACAGAATTGAAATCAACTACATTGCTGTGTATACTGTTTATTTCAGCTGACATTTTTGCAAATGATACTGCCACGTGTGGGTGTATGTGTGCTGAGCTCAAGACTTCGTATATGCTAAGCACATATTCTGCAATTGAACTACATCCCCCAGCCCAAATGATAACTTTCTAAATTAAAGGACGAGTGTATGGAATTAAATTTTGGAGCTAGCTTCTTATTTTTCTGAGGAATGATGCTTTTAGTAGCACTGCCTCAGAATGCTGTGACCCTATTTAAACTATTGTCTACAGACGGATATGAGCCTCTCTCATACACTGTGATTCTCTGCTTTAAACCACAGAGGATATTATTGATGTAGCTTTATACATTTAGTATATTTTATATTTATCTATATATAACCTTTCACTGAACATTCCTATTTTATCCTTAGATTTTCATATGGGATCATTTTCTTTCTGCTTAAAAATACTCTTCAGAAGCTGAGGAGCTGGCTCAAGTGCTTACCATGCAAGAATGAACACCCATATTTGAATCTCCAGTGTCCTTGTCAAAAAGCACTGTGTGGGCACACATACCTGTAAGCCCAGCATCCAAGTGGGAAGAGGGCAGAGCTAGGTGGATCCTGGGAGCTTGATGAGGAACCATCAGGACCCAAGCAATGAACTTCTTGTCTCTAGGCAGGGAGCTACAGAGGAAGACACAGGATGTTTTTCTAGACTGCATGTGAGTGCACAATGTATCTGCTGCACACATGGGCACACATTCACATATACCATGCTTACTCACCCTTCCCAAATACTTTTTAGTACTTTTCCTGAGTATAGTATTTCTTGAAAAATTGTATTCATCTGAAAACAGTTATTTTCCTTTAGCTTTAAAAGATAATTTCCCTGAGTTATATACTAAGTTGGGATAATTATTTTCTCTCAGTACTCTTAGACAAGAATCCACTGTGTTTTGGCTTCTTTAACTTGTAAGCCGTGTATCTTAATTTGTTCCTGTAAAAGTAATAAATCCTCTCCCAACCATTATAAATATTTCCTCTTGTTTTTCAATAGTTTTACAGTGATCTGCCTATTATATTTTTTTTCTATTGCACTTGAAGTTCGTAGGACTCTTTAAATCAGTTTTTAAGATGTTTGGCCAATGTCTCTTCAAATACTGCCTCTGACCTCTGCAAAGCCTTTCAGTTTGAAACAGTGACTTTTTTTTTTGTTTTTGCTTTTGTTTTTTGTTTTTTGTTTTTTTTTTTTTTTTTTTTTTTTTCGAGACAGGGTTTCTCTGTATAGCCCTGGCTGTCCTGGAACTCACTCTGTAGACCAGGCTGGCCTCAAACTCAGAAATCCACCTGCCTCTGCCTCCCAAGTGCTGGGATTAAAGGCGTGCGCCACCACCGCCCAGCAAAACGGTAACTTTCATATATAATAGGGTTTTTTTTTTTTTCAACCAGGCTTTGTTTATCTCTCACACTCTGTTCTGACTTTTTATTCTTTTTATTTCTGTGTCTCTGTTTGGTTACAACAGTATCCTAGAGATCTGGCTTTTAATTTACCAATTTTTCTCTTCTTTCATTTTTAGCTTGCCATTAAAGTGCTTCACTGAGACATTAATTTTGGATACTGTGCTTTCATCTCTATTTTATTTGATTCTTTCTAAGCATTTTAGATTCTACCAAAATTCTTAACCTGTAACTTTATTCCTTTGACCATACTTAATATAACTGTCATTCAGATCCTACATAGGTTGATTCGTATTGTGTGTTATTTCCCTTAGATTTTGGTCCTTATTTTCTACATCTTAAAAGCCTGGTTACTGTAGAGTATGTTTTAGATACTATATATGAAAAATTGTAGAGAAGACTTAAAGCCTCAGATACTTTTATCCTCCTTATGGAAAAAAACATATTTGCTTCTGGAAAATATGAGGGAACACTTAATTCCTGAGCGCCCTATGTTAGTCGGGAATTGAGAAGATTTGAGCTTCCATATGGATGGAAGCTTCTGTATGTGGATGAATGCTTTCTTTTTCTTCACCTTTCTTTGAGGATACAGCACCTCAGGGCCTGTGATAGTTGATTTCATCTTTCCATTTAACTGAGTCACCGTGCCTAAATATCATATTATGCCAACATTGGTATAAATGTTGCTATGTGTTTGCTTGGAGTTTGTTTGTTTCTCTTTAGGTGAGATTAACATTTAAGCCAATAAACTGTAGGTAAAAAAGATGCCGTTGGGTCAGGAATTGAGAAATGGTATCAGCAATGTGCTACACGTGTTGCTTGTCCCTGGGTGTTCATCTATTTATGGTGAGTTCAGAATACACTAGATCATAGAAAAGTCTCCAGATCACCTTCGAATTTAAGATTAGTTATCAGTTTTCCCCTAGATTTATATCTTGCTGATTTCCTCTAAAGATTCTAGATTTGTCAGTTATTTTCTTAAAAATTACCACTCAATGTGTGTGTGTGTGTGTGTGTGTGTGTGTGTGTGCTGTGTGTATGTGTGTATATATGTATGTATGTATGTATGTATGTATGTATGTATGTATTATGTATTGGCATGCGTGTGGTGTATGTGTGTAAGTTGTGTGTGTCCTATTGGTTATTTGTGTTCTATTGGTTATATTTAAAGAACTCTAGTATAAGGGTCGAAAACACAATTTATGAATTTATAGGTAGTCCCATTCCTTAGCAGGCCCCAAATTCTTCCATTGCCCTGAAAGTTCACTGTAAAGTAAGTCTGCTCCATTTTTTTCTGCCCTTCATCCATTTCTATGTGAATTGGGAATTTCCCTAGGGGGAAAGTGATGCCAGGCTCCAGGCTCACTATTCACTTCCTCCTCCTTGGGGGTTTTGGCTCTCATAATGATTCCCTGCCATTCTCTGGTGCTGTCATTCAGATTTTGAGCCACATTCTTAGCTTTCTGAGTTGTTCTCAATGAGATACTTGGTCAGGCTTATCTACTTGATCATTTCCAGAGTGTTTTCCTGGATCACGTGTCTGTCCTTCTTGAAGAAAATCTAGGCAGGAAAGCAGATGAACAATTCAGATTGGCGTGTATTGTTTTTATACCCAAGGTGAAATAGCAGGAAAGAGGTGGAGTATATTAGTTGAAAATTTAGAAAATAAATCTCTGCAGGGAAGACCTGGTATCATCAAGAATATTGATAGCATTTAAAGTGATGGAAATGAATAAGATAGCTTAAAGAGAAATTCTAAACAAAGTGTGTGTGTGTGTGTGTGTGTGTGTGTGTGTTTTACAGGAGAGCTCTTTTAGGAATCCTAACGTTTAGACATTAAGTAGAGGAGAAGGTTTGAGTGAAATGTTGGAGGTGTCTGCCAGATGAGAATATGGAATCATACAAGCAATCAGATACTAAAAGGAGCAGAGGGTGTGAGGACAAGCCTGACATGGGCCTAAAAAGTTTCCGAGTATTCGTGTCTCAGGGGTGTACCACGGCACTTGATAAATGGCTGTACTTTGCAGTGGAGTGGGTGGACAGCCTCAGGAAGAGTGATTCGGGGGACGTGGGAGGCCTGCCCAGCAGCGATCACCTGGTGCCTTTCAGTCTATAATCTGATGAGTTCCGCACCACTTCAACCTGAAAGGCTTATTTGAAATCTTCACTCTGTCCTTTTGGCAAATGCTTCGGGTAATGCTTGTCAAGTGCAAAGAAGGATAGTAGCCTGCCCTTCTTAATCTCTGCGATTCAGGGAGCAAACGCGTGCTTCGGTACTGTTCCAAACTTGCACACAGCTGCACCTCCGGAGGTGAGCTTTCATTGTTTGCCCACTCAGAACTCAGCTGGATGCCCACCACAAGCAGGAGGCAGTGGGGAAGTGTATCTTTCATCCGAAGCTGAATGCTCTCCCATGACACTTAATCAGTACAGTTCAAATGAGTTCAGAGGAAGAATAAGAGTAAAGCCCATTGTTTCTTCTTGACAAAGCATCAGAAAAGTCCAGCGTCAAGGAATGAAAATCAGTGTCAGTAATATGCTGTACACGTGGCCTCGTTATTTCCTAGAAATGGTTAAAGAATGGTTGTCTCCCAGTAGTGGCATATTTGTTGTTTTCCTGGTGAGTTTGGTAACAGGGCGTGTTCATAGACATTTCAACTAGAAAGGAAAGCAGTGACCCCAAAGCCCAATTTCCCTTGTGGGTAAGTGTGGAGTAAAACAGGTCCTTATCTGAGCCATTTTACTATGCATAAAATGAATTTACCTATTTCTTTAATTTTTCCGATTCCTATCTGATGAGGCGAGAAGAGCCCATGAGTTAGACATAAATTATAACAAACTGTTTCATTTAAATAGAGCATTTTAGATATATGCCATTCTGATACTTTGGGGAAAAGCTGTTTAGGCTTAGTTTAAGGCACCATTAAATGCAGCCTTTAATCAGTGCAATCTCAGCCGAGCTGTCTAACTCTACTATTTTGTGACTCTTGGTGGTTATTAAAGAGCTATTTATATATGGTAATACCTTCATGAAGGAGACTGAACAATTTGTTGAGTTATTGGAGAGATGGTATAATCCTGAAATATGTTCATTCTGGGTATCAAGTCATTTAATCTCTCTGATTCTGATTTTAAATTAAAATTAGGAGTAACAGAGGACTTGTCCTGGCTGTACCATCACATTATAAACCAAATCAATCAGGATAATGTATAGAAGATCTTTCTAGATCAATGCAGGACTTTACTTGTTACACTGTATTTAAGACCTTATGGGAAACCATGTCAAATCTTTACTCTTGTCAATCACTAGTGCTGAGAAGGATGTCTGTACATTAGGACAATGTCCGGAACTCGTAAGCACTCAGAACTATTAGACTGAGAGATTTTCAGGATAACAAAAGCCACAAGGAAAACAAACAAAGGCTCCAACTTTAAAGGTCTTAGGATTATTCATTTTGACATTTCAGACAGGAACATACATTTCCATTGGCTAGTGAAGTCTATAGCAGACAGTTCTGCCAGCACCAAATCTGTGAAGTATAGGAAAGAGGGGATGGGAGAAGAAGGAGTAAGAGGAGGGATGAGAAAGGGGAGGAGGAAAGTGGGAAAGAGGTGGATGAAGAAGAGGAATAAAGATGAGACAGGAGGAAGAGGAAGTGGAGGAGGAGGAAGAGGAAGAGGAAGAGGAAGAGGCTGTTTAGGAAAGAGCATGAATTAACAATGGAAAGTGAGAATGTTTCACCCCCACCCCCGCCCTACCCCCACCCCATCAGTAGAGAAAAAGATTATAAAGGTTTTATATTTGGAGGAGCTTGGAGGTCATTAGGTTCACAGATGGTGACTTTCCTATTTTGTGCTCACTCAGAACACGCTCCCCAGTCATTGCTCTTCTTCTGCTCATTCAAGATACTACATCATCAGGACAAAGAGTCATCCCAAAGCTGAAGTGTGAGGACATGGGCACAGTGTGTGAGATACCACACCTCAATCACTTATCAGCTATTCCTACTAGATGAGGTGAGCAGGGTTCGCGGGTCAGTCGCAGAGCTGTGGGCAATCTATCTAGGCAGAAGGTTCTAGTGGCCTGCTGTAAATCAACTAGATTAGGCACACACAGGACCTCATTCATCTTCCTTGGTATGGTCCAAATCTAAGATGTTGCCCTTGCCAACTGTAGTTCGTTTTGAGCAAGTTTCCTTGCTGGTTATACTTCTCTGGGAGGCTCTTCGAGCTTTAGGAGGTGGGACCTAGCTGGAAGAAGTCCAGAGCTAGGCCTTCCAAAGTCACATTTAGACTCTACTTTGGTTTGGGCCAGCCCTGTCTCCTGGCACACCACCAATGTAAAGTCTCTGGTACGTGCTCCTGCTACCACAGACTGAGATTCTTTGCCCTTCCTCCTCTCCCGTGATGGACTGAAACCCCTCTGAAATGGAGGTGAAATTAATCTTTGCTTATTTAGATTACTTCTTATAGGTATTCTGGCCACAGCAATGCAAACAATGAGTACGCTCCCCATACCACAGTCAGGAAACTATACGGTAGAGAGATTATCTTGTGCATTGTGTGAATGCCTCACCTGTCCATTAGAAAGCCTGTGACTTATAACTTAGCCAGGAGTTAGAGGTGGGGCATTGGAAAGAGAAAGTATTCTGGGAGAGAAGAGGTGAGGAGATGAGACAGAAAAGGGGGAAGAGATGGACATATAATACCTGAGCACAGGTAACCAGTCACAGGACAAAATGTAAGGTTGAATAAACAGATTCTTCTTAGTTATGAACTAGTCAGAGTAGAACCTAGCTATATGGACGAGGTATCTGTAAACATAGTTTGAGTCTGAGTCCTATTTTTGGGAGCATAGGGCTGGGAGGTACAACTGGGGATTAGCTATAACACTATTCTGTGGGGATGTAAATATGACCACCGTCTTACAAGTAGCGCTGACATTCACATCCTTTTTTCAGGCAGAAACTCAAGACCTTATAGGCATGGAGATACTCTAGCAAAGATTCATTCCTGAAAATGTTGGGTAAAGCTGCTGGAGATTAAGTCAGTAGATGCTGGCCCAGGACTTCAAGGTGAAGACAGTAGTTTCTTGAGGCAGCTACAGAAAGAACCTCACACCGAGAGGCTTGGGCAGCAGTTTAGTGGTAATGCCTCACACTTTGAGAGGCTAGAAGTCTAGGATAAAGGTGCTGACAGGGTTTATTCCCTCAGAGGGCTGTGGGAATTGGTTGCATGCCTACCTTACAGTTTCTTCTGATCTTCTGGCATTTTTTTAAAAAAAATCATTTCCCAGCTTGCAAAAAACTCATCACTTTATGTTCATGTGATAATTTCCCTTTGTGTATATGTGCGTCTTTGTCTGCATTTCCTCTTTTTATAGAGGCTCTATTACCTTGGATTAGGACCAACTCTGATGATGCCATATTAACTTGACCATATCATCTTCAAAGACTTATTTTCAAATAAAGTCATAGACTGACATACCAAGGGTCATGGCTTCAACACAATTTGACTTATGGAAAAATTCAGTTTTTCTCAAGTGTCAGGGCTCTGGCTTTTGGAGCTTATAATCTAATAATTTACTTAATGACATTACATCTAGCACTGCTGGGGTCGACTTGTCAAGAAGTTTCCAGTAATATATCATGCAAATGAATTCTATATTTATTGTATAAATTATGCATTACTGTGGTTTAGAGAATAAGGAGTGGCCAGCAGGAGACAATGCCCCTTCTCTGAGAATGAGTCCTGTGACACAGAAAGTGAGATTGTGCCCTGCTGTTAGTGCATGAATGGATTCAGACCACTCCAGGTTGCTCAACTGTCAGATGCCCTAGGATGAGGTTCCTCTATAGATCATGTACTTTGGGAAAACCATGTTCTCTACCATGGACAGAGCACAACAGCTCGAGAGGTGAATAGAGCTCTGTCTTATCTAAGAACTCTGCTTCCCACCGCCCCCAGAAAAATCAATTAAATTGGTCTTTGGTTCTCTCTGCCTTTTCTTCACAGATCCTCTGTGCTATTGGGGCACATTCTTTCCAACCCCCTCAAGCACGTAGAATAGAGCTCGTTCCTCTTCTCACGAAAGTGATTCTTAATGTGAGATCTAAAATACATAGGTTCACATCTAGGTCAAAATGGCTGCTGTGAGTTTAAAGTGGGTTCTGTCCTTAGTGTATCATAGGTGATTAACAAGGGCCTCTTGTCAGAGGAGCAAAGCTCTAAGGTTGTAAGACAAGGTCCTGCAGGTCTTAAGGACATCTCTTTTGTTAACTAATCAGCCCCTACATTAAAATTAATTTATCTCCTGTAAATGTTAGTGATCCAGAGATGTGCTGATCACATTGGCCATTTTTCTTTGAGTTCTAGGACAAGGCGAGATAGAAAGTTATGAGTTTATAGCCCAAACTCTTCTGCAGTGCCCACCTGCATTTGTGCTGTGTATGTCCATCTGTCTGGAATCTGACAGGATGGGCCTCGCTTGGCAGTCATTTTCCAACTCCCTTTCTTGGTTGGCTTGGAGACATAAATACCAATTCTGTTTATTCTTTGGTGTTTTCTTTCCACCACGATCTCCATGAAGGCATACAGTAAAGCTGAGCAACTATAAGAGAAAAGTCCCTTTCCTTTAAGAATGGAATTCCCTAGCTTTCTCTTGACTACTTTTTGCCTCCTTCAGTCTTTTGAGTAATTCAATCAGGGAGGAGAGAAGGAGAGATTTTGACATTGGTGTGGTTAGGAGCCTGGTGGACTGTGTGGTTGGTGAAGATGGCCCTGACTGAACATTTTATATATATATATCTCAACTCTCATCTGTCCATCATGATTCAGAGACATGGCTTAGTCAGCCCCTGAAGGTACTCTTTAGCTACCAGGAGGCCTCCATGGCAAAGATGTTATACCATTATCCTGTAATTTGCAGCATCTTCAAGGGAACAGGCAGAACTATTTGAGAGGCTCAACACACAACTAGAAAATCTTCCCTTGGTTACCTCTTTTGCTTTTGCAACTAACTTCACATCTGTATATTGTACATTAGCAACTGGTAGATACAGGCAACAAGACCAGTAGATAGTAAGTAACGCACTGAGAAATACATTCCAGTCAACCAAAGTGATGCGAATGGAGAGTTCCTAATAAAGATCACGTGTTTACAGATATTCATTATTCGGTATTATTATCACAGAGGCTATTTTATTCTGGTTTAAAAGTTATTTTACATGGAAATAATGGCTGGAGAGCTACAAGTTCTTGGGAGACCAATCAAAAAAAAAAATCACATCTAACTTAGCTTCTCCAGAACAAATGCATTTTTTGGTTGATTTTCAATTCACTGAGTTTCTTTGGCCTTGGGATCCAGCAGGTGCCATTACGTGGGTTGAGAACTTAACTCTCACGGAGAACAGAAGGATGAAGATTCAGTTCTTTAAAAATAAGTTTCCTGTTCTTACAGACATCCTAAAGCATAAAATTCTTGTTTGGTTGTGTAAATTCTTTTAGGGGCCATGCTGGGATTTATTGATGGCTTGCTTCCTGCCCACCCACGTCTTTCTTTTAGTATATAATGATGCTCAGCTAATTTTTGAATTAGAAATTTAAATAGACAGACATTTTTCTACATTGCAACCTCTCTCATGTTGGGAAAATAGCTCACTTGATAAAGTGCTTGCTGAACAAACATGAAGACCTGATATCAATCCCCAGAACCACATAAAACTAGGCATGGATCCCTGAGGACCAGTGAGCTCCAGATTTAGTGAGACAATGCCTCAAAAAATAATGTGAAGAGTGAGTGATTGAAGAAGATACTGAATACTGGCCTCTGTCCTCTATGGATATGGGAACACATTTTATATGCATTTCCCACTCCCTGTCCAGTACCTTCCTACTATTAATACATTTTTCCAGATTTTGTTCATTAAAAGGCAGCCAAAGCCAATAATTTCTCATATATATGTGTAGTGATCTACTGAGATTAAACAGTATGTCAATCATGCATCCATCATGTCTATATTAATATCAGCCCACCATCTATTATTTATCTACATGAGCCTAATTCTTTGTAATGGCTATACAACATTCGTTTTATGAATATTTAATGATTTACTTAATAAGGTCATTGTTCATATTTGAGTCTTTTACCTGAAATGATTTCTGAGATGAATGTGGGAGAGGATGCAGCAATTCTGAACTTTATTTTGTAATAGGGCACAACCTTCTAGATTGTCTGGAGAGCTATGGGGCTATTGCAAAAGCTGGGAGGTAGGAGGAGAGGGATGACATCAGAGAACAGATGGGAAACTGGGTGGAGTATTGCTACATGATATGATTTTATTCTTTTATTTATTTTCTTAGGAATCGCTGAGCAAAACAGACATTATTGACAAATGCATTTGACGCTTATTTATTATTCAGCAGCATCTTCTATGTGCTGGGCACTGCTTTAGGCGATAGGGAGACAGTAGTGAGCAAAACAACACCCTTGCCACAGTGCCACTTGCATTCATAACAGGGACTAGAATTCAAGGCCAGGACATATGTACCTTTTCCAAAGACAACTAGAGCAGGGCAGAGGGCTTGGTCGAAATGGAGGATGCTAGATTCACTTTCTAGGGATGAGAAACATGATGATGCTTCATTGCAAGGTGGCTCAGAGTGGGCAGGGAGACCACCTGCTGGTACCTGATGGCCTCTGTGCACTCCTCCTCTCATTTACACACTAGGAAGTCTCACTTCTCTCCCCACTGCCAAGCATCAAAGCCTATCTCCTTTGTAGACATGAGCTGGAACTTGTTGGGGGAGGATAAGGGTAGGAACATAGATATAACCTGAATAAGGGGAAGGTTGCCTTGGGAAAAATGTGAATATTCTACCTATAGATTAATTCAACACCCCTGAATTAGCACAGGGTTTCTCATTATTCAGTGTTTAGCAGGGGGCAGGGAAAATTATTCATTATTAAACATGAGCTGAAACGAAAACGCCACACTTTGTAAAACATGCAAGGTTACCTGCTATGGTAACTGCTTGCAGAGTTTTAATGTGTCTGCAGCATGGCTAATTAATTTGCTCTAAGCTTCACTGGAAATCTTATTTGAGATGATTGTCTTGGTAACTGAATGCATCACGGAGAGCAGGGACATTAGAAATGCCATTTAGGAGCTGCTGTAACAATCTGAGTCTTTTTCAGAGAGTTGTAAACCAGCAACAGTCAGTGTACCCCCAGTGCTTGTCCAGTTATCTCAGCAGTCTAGAATGGGCATGGTTTACCAGAAGTTATACAGCCTCTACTGCGTATGGTGTTGTGGGTTAGGGTATGGGATCTCAGCTCAGACCTGTATGGGAGTTCACATTTATTAGCAGCCAGCCACTGACCGCGTGACCGCAGGCATTTAATAGCACTTTTTCCTTATCTGTTAACTTAGAATGATTTTAGTACCGGAAACGCTGCAAACCATACAGTAGATGTGCTTTCAAAGCCCTCCCCCGCCCCAAGTTCATGTCACTAAGGGCATCTGCTTTCTTCTCTGTCTTTTTCCCTTCTTCTATTCTTCATTTTTCATCCCCACTGCCACTATTACAACATTATCCTTTTTGCTTTTTGTTTATTTATTTATTTTTTTTTGCTTACAATTTGTGTGTTGAGATTTGAAGAACTGTGTTCAAACTGGGCAAAGTATAAGAAGTAATAATGACACAATCACCTTCTAATGCCTTAAAGAAGCAAGAAACTGGGTCATCTAAGCCCTAGCCCAGCCTTCTCTGTGACCACTTGACTTGAGTAAGCCCTTGCAACTGGCCGCCACTCTCCTCCTTGGTAGGACAGAGAGGAAGAAATTAATATTCCTCAGATCCCATCCCATTTTCAAAAAAGTAGTGTCTAAATAAATGACTACAGTCAGGTAAATTAGGATGTGTTTGTCGAGGACTAGGAAAGAAACAGTTCTTTAATTAAATTGGATAGCCTTGAAAAAAATTAAATTTTATACAAACCCTGCCCAGCATTATCTATGAAAGATTTTGCAACCAGGTTGGAGTAGTTTGTCTTCGTATCTTCTAAATTGAACTCATTTGCTAATCCACTTATGTGTATTTAGTGTCCGGAACAACATGGAACATTTTCCAAGGTCAAAATTGGTATCTTATAAATCTTTGTATCTCCTGGATTAATAGCTTGCTATTTTGCTAAGTGAGTATATGTCAATGTGAATGAAAAATAAGAAGACGACACAGAAGCCTGGGTAATCATCGTATTATCCGGTACTATACCACCTCTGGGCCTTTGGTCTATCAACAACTTATAAATTAGCACATTGTTGAGACTTCTATTTTAGTCTAATGGTTTGCATATATAATTTCTTGGAAGCTCTTAGTGCATCACAATTGTTATTAAATAACAATTAACCTTGTGAACAAAGGAGAAGTCACAAGCGTTATTTATTACTTTGCCAGTTTCAATAAAGATCCACTGCGCTAATAGTTTTTCATGGAGACAGCTGCCATCAGTTAAGTAAAAACATCATTAAGTTGTAACCATAAGTATCAATAGAGGGAGAAGCGACTAGTTTTCTGCTTGCTGACAGGCATTAACTGGTTTATGAGTATCCTTTCTAATAGCTTTCTGTTGCATTGTGGTATTTTATTTTCTGGTTGTCTGTTAAACACATCCACATACACAAATGTTTATTGAATTTTACTGTTGAGGGGCATGTCAGCAATGTTTTATGAAATGTTTTTCATTTTGTGGCCAAAGATCTCTTAGAAGTTTCTGTGAGTCTTTTAAGGGACTTCTGGATGTTAGAAGCTCAGTAGCAATAAGGGTTTTATGCAGGAAACAGTAGGTCTTTTTGACGTAACTTTCCTAATTCAAAGTTCTTTTTGGTGCGGTTATTTTAATGTGTCATGTCACAGGCATATAAATCAATCTTATGAAGTCATAAAACCCAGGTACATATCATCAATAATATGCAATGGCTACTCTTTTTTTTTTTAATAGAAAATTTGTTTTCCTACAATATATTTGGATTATACTTTTTTCTCCCCCAACTCCTCCCAGATCCTCTAACTTCCCCAACTATTCAACTCTGTGCCTTTTCTTTCTCTCTTTAGAAAACAAACAGTCAAACAAACAAGCAACAACAACAAAACAAAAAAGCTAAAAAAACAGAATTAAAAAAAAAGAAAAAGAAATTCATAGGCCTCCCCTCCAAAAACAATGGAACATACAAAAGAGCCTGAAGTCAAAACCCTTAAATACACATCAGAAGCCTTAATATACAGGCAGAATAACAACAATAATAAAGATCTCTAAAATAAAGCTACATAAGATAAAACGTCTATGAAAGCACCATTCAGTTTGTTTTGTGTTGACTCTTGGGCCTTCATGGGGCTTACTCCAAAGTTTGGTTAATATACTCAGTGAGACTCCATTGAAGAAAACTTATTTTTTTCTTTACAAATAGATGTCAACTGTAGATAGCTTCTTGCATGAGGATGGGAGCTCCTATCCACTTCCTACTTTCAGCACTGGGACTCTGTCTGACTTGAGTCTCTTCACGCTGCTGTAGTCGCTGTGAGTTCACATGTGCACCAGTCCTGTTATGTCTGAAAGATACTATTTCCTTGGTGTTATCCATCTCCTTTGGGTCTTTGAATCTTTATGGCTCCTCTTTTGCACAAAGGTGAAGCGTTTGATGGAGACATCCCATTTAGGGCTGAATGTTCCACAGTCTCTCATTCTGCACAGTCTCAATCTAATTCAAAGAAGAAGCTTCTCTGATCGTGGTTGAGTGAGGTACTGATCTATGGATCTAGGAGAATGTTGTAAGGAGTCATTTTGTTGCTGTGTTCCTTTAGCAGAACAATGGCATTTGTTTTCTCCCTAGGCTCACCACCTATCTAGTCTCAGGTTCTTGGACATTGGAACAATGTCAGACATGGATTCCCCTTAAGCACAACAGTTCTCAATCTATGTGTTGTGACTCCTTTGGGGGTTAAACGACTCTTTCATAGAGGTTGCTTAAGACCATCAGAAAACACAGCTATTTATACTATGATTCATATCAGTAACAAAATCACAGTTATGAAGTAACAACAAAAATAATCTTATGGTTGAGGTCACCACAGTATGAGTAACTGTATTAAAGGGTTGCAGTATTAGGGAGGTTCTAGTAGAATGAGCCTTAAGTCCTTAGAGTGGTTGGTTACCCCCACAATGTTTGTGCCACTATTGCACAAGTGTATTATGCAGGCGAGTCACCATTTTTACATGGTTTGTAGTTGGGTTGGTAGTTACCTTTCTCCTCTGGTAGAATGCAAAGAGCCTTCCAATGTCATAAACATTATTCAGTGGGTGTGAATACTAGTTAGGCAGTAGTGTTTGAAAAATTTTATATGTATGTTCATAAAGGATATTGGTCTGTAAATTTCTTTTTATCTTTTTTTTCTTTTTTTTTTTTTTTTGGTTGGTTCTTTGTGTGATTTAGGTATCAGAGTAATTGTGGTTTCTCTTCTGCAGACTAACTAAAGCAGTGTTGGCATGATTCTTCGTTAGTATCTGGTATATTTCCCAACTGAATCCTTCTGGTCCTTGGCTTTTTTTAAAGGGGCGTCTTCAATTACTACTTTCATTTCACTAGGTTTATGGGTCTTTTTACATTGCTTATCTGATCTTGATTTAAATTTGATAATTTCTATATATCAAGAAATCCATCTATTTCTTTTAGGGTTTCTAGTTTGGTGGAGACCAGATTTTTGAAATGTATCTTTATGATTCTTTTGGTTTCCTGGGTGTCTCTTGTAATATTTCACTTTTTTAATCTCTAATTTTATTAATGTGAATCTTCTCTCTATATCTTTTAGTTAATTTTGATAAGGGTCTTTCAGTCTTCCTGATTTCCTCAAATAACCAACTCTTATTTTTTAGTTAATTAATTTACTTTGCATCCCAATATCAGCCTCCCTCCTCCCAGTACCCCTTCATGCAGATCTTCCCCTATTCCTTCCTCCCCATCCCCTCACACACTACACACCCCCTCCTTGGAACATCAAGTCACCACAATATTAAGTGCAACCTTTCCCATTGAAGCCAGACAAGATGGTCCAGTTAGGGGAACAGGATCCACAGGCAAGCAGTTAACAGATTCAGGGACAGCACCTACTCCAGTTGTTGGGGGACCCACAAGAAGAACAAACTGCATATCTGTCATATGTGCAGGTGGCCTAGGTCCAGCCCACGCTCACTCTTTGGTTGGTAGTTTAGTCTCTGGAGGTACCCAAGTGTCCAGGTTAGGTGATTCTTTTGGTCTTCCAAATGGAGGGATAAAGACAGCAACCCACCCAAACAAAACCAAAATGTGTCCTGTCTGCAAGATGTGCAGGAACAAAGATAGATTGGAAATGGAAAGAATGAGCAATCTGTGACTGCTGCAAATTCAGACCCATTCCAGGGGCAAGAACCAATCCCTGACACTATTAATGATATTTTGTTATGTTTGCAGTTGGGAACCTAGCATAACTGGCCTCTGAGAGGCTCCACCCAACAACCATGGAAAGAGACACAGAGACCCACAGTCAAACATTATATGGACCTTGGGGAGTCTTATGGAAAGAGCTGAGGATAGGATTGAGGGACCTGAACAGGACAGGTCCTCCACAGGAAGACCAACTCTTAATTTCATTGATCCCTTGAATTTTGTATGTTTATTAGTTTGTGTGTGTTTAATTTATTTCAGTTCTAAGTTTGATTATTTCTTGCTGTCTACTCTTTTTGGACGCTATTTCTGCTTGTTGTTCTAGAGCTTTCAAGTGTGCCACTAAGTTGCAAATATGAATTCTCTTCATTTTTTTCATGTAGGAACTTAGTGCTATGAACTTGCCTCTTTAGAACTACGATCATTGTGTCCTGTAGATTTGAGTATATTGCATTTAATTTTCATTTGATCTAAACAGTTTTAAATTTTCTTCTTAATCTCTGTCCTGACTCATTCTTCATTCAGTATTGATTTGTTCAGTTTCCATAAGTTTGTGTATATTTTTTTGTTGTTGATATACAGCTTTAATCCATGGTAGTCAGATAGGATGCAGGGTTGGTTTGTTGTTGTTATTGTTTTCCAATTTTCTTATGTGTGTTGAGACTTGCTTTATGTCCAAGTATGTGATCAATTTTGGAGAAAATTTTATCAGCTGCTAGAAGAAAGTATTTTCTTTTGTATTTGAGGGAAATGTTCTATAAATATCGGCTAGGCTCATTTGCTTTATGATGTTATTTAACTCTAATTTATTTAACTCTATTTAATTTTTATTCTGGTTGACCTGTCCATTGATAACACTTGGGTACTGAAGTCACCTATTGTCTTTGTAGGATAGTCAATATGTGATTTTGGCTGTAGTAACATTTCTTTTAGGAACTTGGGTACCCAGGTACCAAAGTTTGGTACATAAATATTTAGAATTTCAAAAATCCTCTTGATGGATTTTCCCTTTGATTAGTTTGGCTTGAAGTCTGCTATATCAGATTTTGAAATAATTATACTTGTTTGTTTCTTGGTTCCATTTGCTTAGAGTACCCTTTTTCATCCTTTTACCATGAGGTGATGTTTATCCTTGAAGGTACGATCGGTTTCTTGGTTGTAGCAGAAAGATGGGTCATATTTTCTAGTCCAATCTGTTAGTCTGTGTTTTATTTTGGGGGACATTATAATTGTGATCATTATATTGAGAGTTATCAATTCATAGTGTTTATTGATTCCTGTTATATACTTGTTATGGTATGAGTTCCCCCTTTCTTTTGATTTACTGTTTTGTGACTATTTCTTAAGTTTTGGATGTGTTTAGCTTCTTTAGTCTGAGCTTTTCTCACGTGTCTTCTGTAGAGCTGGATTAGTAGGTAGGTATTGCTTAAAATTGGTTTTAAGTGCTTTTCTTTCTGCAGTGATTTATAGTTTTGCTGGGTATAGTATTCTGGACTGACATCTATGGTCTCTCAAGATACCACATCTCAGGTCCTTGACTTTCTACATTTTTTGCTTCCAGTTTATTTCAGTTTGGGTTTTCTTTAGTAATTCTACTTTTATGTTTCTTGAACTGTTTTTATTATTTCATGCTATGATTTCTTTATGGTTTTGTGGTCTCATTAAGGGATTCATTCATGCTTGCTAAGATCTTTAGCATATTCATAATTGTTATTTCGAAGTTGTTGTCTTGTGTCTCAGCTATATTGCAGTTCTCAGGGCTTACTCTAGTAGGGCTACTGGGTTCTGGTTGGAGGCATATTATCTTAACTATTCATTTTTGTGTTTCTGTACTGGCTTCAGGCATCTGGAGTTACAGTGATTGAATTGTTTTTAGATGCTGATATCTGCGCTTTTCTTTGTTGGGTGAGTATTCAATTCCTTGATTTTTGTTGCCTTCTCTGGATCTTAGCAAAGCATTGTGACTGTGAGTCTTCCAGCAGAGAGTGAATTTGCAGGTTGGTGAGCCACAGAGAAGAGTAGAGGTAGACTAGGTGAAAAGACAGAGAGAGGCTGCGGGAAAAAGCTCAGGTATCTTGTTCACATCAAGAGATGAGGTCCCCAGGGTGTTGGAGGTGTGGTGGGAGGAGAGGCTCCTAAAATTAGGCTATAGTAGGATAAAGAATTCATCTGGAGAGACCCTAACAAAAGAGCTGGTGGACTGTGGTTCTGTACCAGTGTTAAGTTTTAATGAATAGAGTTGAAGTAGGATGGATATTGATACAGGGCTGAGGGTGAGACTGTAGAGACAGACATCTCCATGATAAGAATAAGAATAGTGTGACTTATCTGAGTCCCAGCTAGGTGTGGCCAACAGGAGTCCCCTGTAGGGGGCGTTTTTATGTATAAGCTTCTGACACAAAGGAATAGGGATGGGCTAGAAAGGAAGAGCTGAACAGGCTCCTCATTAAGAGGTGAAATCTATAGTAGCCACCATGATCTTTATTCAGTCCAACCCCTACTCCTGGTACAGTGATTTTCATTTCCTATTTTATTCATTTACCATAGTGTTTAAATTTTATGCATATTTATTACTTTTACATTTAAAAGTTAAAGCTATTTCTTAGATATCTGGTTAAGCGGATATAAATTCTTAGGAGCATTTGGCTTATCTCCTAACCTAGCATTACATCGGAATGTTATGACTTGGAAGTGTGTATTACCAAAAGTTCTACGAGAACTGCTAGAATTGTAATTCTCAATTTTCTGTGCATTCTTATTCTTACATAAGAAAGTAAATATCTGTATCCAGAATGTCTTCAACTCTGATGAATGAAAAGAGAATTTGAGAGTGACCAAGGCATAGAATTCCTGAGCCTCACTCCATATCTGAAACTCTTCTCACAATCATTGTATTTATTCTTCAATTTGACTTCAATTCTTCACCCTGGAATAATAAGTAAGATGTGAGTTTACTTGTCTTAAATTACCTGGTGTGTAAATCTTTTGTAGGTGCTGTAACAGGCACACAATCAATAGCTTGCAAGTCAGGACCTTATTCTTTAATGTTTTTGGAGACTATAATATATAAATTTAAGGTCTCACCAGGATTGAACTTCCTCAGAAGGCTAAAGAGGGGGGAATCTTTCCTTTCTTTATCCAACTTCTGGTGGCTCCAGGTGGTCCTTGGCTTGTGGTTAGTTTCTGCTTCTGTGTTATGCTTCCTGTGACTTTTCACCTATAAGCAATCACCTGGAATCAGTGCCCACTCAAGTAATCCAGGATCAGCTCATTATCTAAAAATAGTAATTATATCTACAAAGATATAACATTTAGTAATAGGTAATAGTCATAGGTTCTGGGAATTAAAAGATAGGGACTTTTGTGGGATGTTAGGCTAATTCAGCTTACTATATTTGGTAATTAAAAGAAAATTTATAATTTTAAAAACAGGTAAGAGTTGAATTAATTCTATTTTCTCCTGTGTTGAAATGTCCCTTCCCTGGCTCTGGAGCACAGAGCCACACACTGGTTTGGCTTTTCCATTGATCTTTGGTTAGGATAAGGCTTCTACAACTAGACTTAAATTGAGGAACCTCCACTTAAAATAACCCATTTTCCCACTAGGAACCAGAAACATGTACATTATGAAGAATATGGGTGTTTCTGGTTTTGTTTTGAGACAGGGTCTTAGGTATAGCTCAGGATGCTCTTAAATTCAGAATCTTCTTCTTTTAGCTCCAAGAATAGGAATTATAGGTATGAAGCACCACTCTTACTTTAAGGACAGAACTTTTTGAGTTCTAAAGGGTGCACACATCATCTCTTTCCACTCACATGGTTCTGGGGCCAAAGCTACATCTTCTTTCTTTAGTGTTTTGTTTTGTCTTGTTTTGGTTTTGATAAAGAGTTGGTGATAATATGTGTAACACTAACATGCTAGAATTGTTATGAATACAAAATGCTTTGAAATAGATATAAACTTCTATTTGTGATGTTACATTTTTCAACATGTATTTTAAACTGCCTCTGAAATGTGTTTATGCTACTACTTTAAAAGTGAACAGGAAAAACAAGTAATTTTTTAACCCAAAGCTAAAAAGTACTCACTCTTCCATTATCACCTCCAGTTACCTGGGGAGCTATTGAGAGAACACACAGAGATCATAATTTAAAGACTTAGAAAAAGAATTAAAAGGTTGATATAAATAATACGACTTGTTTTTTAGCAAAGTTGGCAGTCTCACCAATTTACTGGGGCCAGGCAGTCAATATAAAGAAATAAATCAGGGTTAGAAAAAGAAAAACAGGAGCAGAAATACAATGAAAAATGGCAATTGACATAATGATAAGAAAGCAATGATAAGGAACAATAAGACTAGAGAGAACTCCAGGAGAAACAGGGAAGTAGTATTTGGTTCAATCTGAGGAAAACTAGGCTCTTTAGTTGCCTGCTGATGGTTGTACACAGACAAACAAAACACCTTCAGGATAAATCATTCAAGGAATTTATAAAGTATTTTTTATCATTATTGTGGTGGTTTGAATGAAAATGGCCCCCAAAGGCTCATAGGGAGTGGCACTATTTGAAAGGATCGGGAGGTGTGGCCTTGTTGGAGAAAGTGTGTCATCTGGGGTGGGTTTTGACATTCCAGAAGCCCAAGCCAGGCCCAGTGACTCTTTTTTCTCTTCCTGCTGCCTTTGGATCCCGATGTAGAACTTCAGCACTGTGTCTGCCTGCATACTGCCATGTTTTCTATCATGATGAGGAATAGACTAAATCAGTGAAACTGTAAGCCAGCCCCAATTAAATGCTTTCTTTTATAAGAATTGCCATGGTCATGGTGTCTCTTCACAGGAATAGGCCACTGACTAAGAGAAATATATAGTTAGGCTAGGCTGTGCTACATAACAAACAACTCTCCAAATCCTACTCTTGATAAGAGTTCAGTCCTCTCTCCTAGGAAATGCTTGTGGATCCTGGGTAGTTTGTCTCTATGCCTAGACTTGGTCACCCAGACTTCAGCCATTTAACACTGGGTCTTTCTGTTCTTGATAGCCAAGGACTATGGTTTCATTAAATTGTCCAAAAAAGATACCCGGGAGAGTTAACCTCCAATCTGTCCTCATCTTAGGGTCTTTAGAGATGTTATGAGAGATCAAACATATTCATTATATCATTATATTAGTCCATTTTCTGATACCAATAACAAAGTACCACAGACTATGTGAGTTATAAAGAAAAGAAAGAAATGCATTTCACCAATTCTTCTGGAGATCCAAGTTAAAGGGTAAAACCAGTAGAGTCCCTGGGTGTTGCAGATATAACACAGGAGACGTGGATTATGTGTGTGTGTGTGTGTGTGTGTGTGTGTGTGTGTGTGTGTGTGTGT
>JANHMN010000022.1:7346688-7372665 GCA_030674055.1 Rhabdomys pumilio | reverse complement strand
TGTGTGTGTGTGTGTGTGTGTGTGTGTGTGTGTGTGTGTGTGTGTGTTGTCTGGTCTTTCTTTTTCATGTTAAAAAGCTACAAGAAGTTCAACAATGGGGCTAGAGTCTGATGACCTTATCTAACCTTAGTTCACTCCCAGCTATGAACACTATAATCAGGTATTTCCCCCCCCCCCTCAATATCTGTCTTAGTTAGGTTTTCCATTGCTGTGAAGAGACACCATGGTCAAGGCAACTCTTATAAGGGACTCTATTTAATTGGAACTTACTTACAGCTTCAGAGCCTCAGTCTATTATCATCATGGCAGCAAGCCTGGCAACATCTAGGCATGGATGTTGATAGAAAAGGAGCTGAGAGGGTTCTATATTTTGATCTGAAGGCAGTCAGGATAAGACTGTATCACAAGGACTTAGGAGGAGGGTCTTTTCTGCATTGGCTAGAGTCTGACCTCAAAGCCCAAAGCCTAAGTAACATATTTTCTCCAACAAGACCACACCTATTCCAACAAGACCACACTTCCTAATAGTGCCATTTTCTATGGGCCAAGCTTATTCAAACCACCACAGCAGTATCTCTCAATGAAGACTAGATTCTACTTATAGGAAACTCGAGGAATTTACTGAAGCCATTTCTAACCATAGCAGAACTCTGGTCCAATATGGTTGGCCCCATACAAGAAGGCAGCACCCTAGATGCAGAGACACACACAGAGAAACTTCCATATGAAGGTTGGAATTACATTGCCACAGACATTGTACTCTCAGAAGCTAAGACAGAGTCCTGGAGTATGTCTGTCCTTTATGATTACAGAGGGAACATGGTCCTTTGGCCAGAAGCACCCATTCTTAAGTTTCTTATCTGTGAGATAGTAAATTTCTGTTATTTAAGCCATAATGAAGGGACTCTAGCAAGTCCTGGCATGGCACACATGGCTCCGGCAGGCCTTGTCCTTTTCCCTGATTGCCCCCTGCCTTGCTAAAAACTATTAGATTACGTTCCCAAAGCTAGCCACCAAGGTCTATTCCTTTATTTGGTTTATTCCTCCTCTGAGGATGACTAATGTGGTCCAGCTATCAAAATGTTAAAGTCCAGCAATCAAAAACTCCATTTGGCTCACCTAGCTAACAGGGCCAATTAAAATTTAACATCTCATCTTGTTTTTTTTTTTTGTTTGTTTGTTTGTTTTGTTTTTGTTTTTCGAGACAGGGTTTCTCTGTGTAGCCCTGGCTGTCCTGGAACTCACTCGGTTGACCAGGCTGGCCTCGAACTCAGAAATCTGCCTGCCTCTGCCTCCCAAGTGCTGGGATTAAAGGTGTGCGCCACCACCGTCCGGCAACATCTCATCTTGTATTCAGAGACAGTTCTTTGTCTGGTTCCCCTCCAGGACAAATGCCCCCTTCTACTCTCCTTCCTTCCCTCTCCCTCCTCCCTTACTCTCTATCTCTTATCTTTGTCTTTTATTCCTGCCCCTTGTCCCTCTGAGGCAAATACATCTCTTTTGTGCTGAAAAAGTTAATCTTGGGAGTTCTGAACTGATGCCATTCTCTACAATTAAGATTATGGTACTTTGTTATCATTAAGATTATAGCAACCCTAGGTAACTAACCACCAAGAAACAGAAAGACTGGGTGTTTACACCTAGTAGCTTTCCCCTGCCTGCCTCAGCCTCAAGGATATATTTGTACTCATGGTTTGTTGAGCAGAAATAGTCACATGGTGTTGGGCTGTGTGCCCAGAAGAGGGAAACTAGATATCTGCACACATTCACGGCATCTACTCTGCTTCTGGTGATTACATCAGCTTGAAAAAAATAATGTTTTTTATTTTCTGCTCCAAGAAGACAACTGAATGATCTAAACTTGCTTTGTCTGGATCTCACCAGTGTAGTCCCTCATAGGGTTCTCTCCTGAAGGTGAACCACAGATGGGGTCCATTATAAACTATAAGTTAGACCTCTGTTCTAAGCTAGATAAGGTGTGAATACAATTGGAACATGGTGTTGAGTAGTGGTCTAAGCATGAGGAAAGGATACCACCGCCACCCCTGCCAGACTCAGGGTCTTTTCTGCAGTCCAAGTTGTCCTGGAACTCACTAGTAACTCAGGCTATCCTCAAAACCATGGTGCTCCTCCTGCCTCAGGCAGTCTGGTACTGAAATTTTAGGTAGGAACCACTACATCTTCTGCCCATAAAAACCAGAACAATTTTACCTAGTTTGTTTGAATTGTTGGTGAAGTAGGCCTTTAGAAATTCCTTGACAAGCCACTTACTGTGTATACATTATTCTTGAAAATATATAGTCTAAATTTCAAACATCAAGCTTAGAAAATAATTTTTACCAAATATTGCCTTGATGAATGAATTTCTCTCTCTCTCTCTCTCTCTCTCTCTCTCTCTCTCTCTCTTTTTTTCTCTCTCTCTTTCTCTCTGTGTGTGTATAAGTACATACTCATGCCTGCACAAATGAATGTATTTATAACTTTGATTTATCCTCAACCTAGCAACAATATTTTTAAATTATTTGTATGCAATATATTTTATTCATGTGCATATAATTTAAAAATAACATATCCACATTCTTTCAACTGAATCTGTCTTAGAGTATATATCATAATAACACAGCTATGGTTATGCTCAAAGTTATTCCTGAAGAAGAGGCTTGGTTGGTTTCACTCAGCCAAGTTTTTTTTTTTTTGAATATTTTTAAAAGTAAGGGAAAGAAATGAGACAAATTGTACTTTTCATGTACTGTGGCACAAACTAGAAAAATATAATTGGGCTTCAGGCCAAATTCTGAAGGCAATTGGAGCTGCTTATGTCAATTCGGCATACTTTATTCCTCAGCTCCTGTTGACAGAAAGGAAAATTGGTAGTGATGTGTTTCTCCATGCTGAAGAGGCAGAGAGAATATCTGGGCTCCAGATCACAGCAGATGGATGCATGCAACAGCTACTGATTTGTCATTTGTGGGGAGTAGGGAATCCTCCAGCTTAAAGGAGGCTTCGTGTATCGGTTGCCTTGGGCCATCTGTTCCATGGCTGAAGGCAGCGCCATACGCTCAGTAAATGTTTGTGGAATGAATAATGATTCTTTCCTAGAGAGTTTCCGTGCAAGTGAGCCTGCCTTTTCTTTACACCTGACTACCACACGGTACACTCTTTGGTATTCATAGGAGATATGCACTGAGCCGGATAAGACACTGGCCCAGGTCAACTTATTTGGCAAGTCTTTATTGAACTGTTAGGTGCTGGGGACTTTGCTAAATCTCAGATATCTAGGTAACAATAACCTGACCCAGAAAAATAATGTGTTTGCCCTAATAGACTGGAAAATGTATGAAAAGGCACCTAAGAAAGTAGAAAATGCCTTGAAGATTTTAGGACAGGGGAGGGAGAAGCAGAAACCTCACCATCCTTTATGTTCTAACTTCTGTATGGCCTAAGTTTTCCATGTGGGACCGACTATATACTGAGCTTTTAAGTAGTCAGGATTCCTGATGCTTCCTAGACCACCCCTTTCCTGTACTTGGTTAGAATTTCAATCCACCTCTTGACTGGCATGTGCCTCTCAGCAGAAAGATGTGTGTGCTTCAGTTTCTCACCAGAACAAAAACACACCGATAGCCTGCTTATCTGTCCCAGCATTCTTTCCTTTAAGTATCCTCTCCAGTCAACTGAGTCATGAGGAGTTTAGTTTCCTCTGTTATCTCCCCTTGTCCCACAGTGCCATCACAGATTCAGTCTTTTCTGTGCCACACCTGTTCCCACAGAGATCATCCATGGTCTCTGGGTCCTTAATCTATTTTTAAATGTACATTAGTGATTCGCTGACATTTGACCCTACTGACGAGGATCCTTCCACTGTCTTTCATAACCCCAAATGATCTTGAGTTCTCAGTTTGCTTTTAAGTTCTTTTCTCAAGTGCTTTTTTGGTCATTCTCATTCTGCCTGCTTTGTAAATGGTGTTTTCTGAGGCTTGGCTTTTAGCCACCTCTTCTTGTCACTCTACTGAGTTTCCTTGGGTGACCACATCTATTCTCATGTCCTTAGCTAACTCCATCCACACTGATAGCTCTCTCATTTGTATTCCCAACCTAGGTTTCAAACCACATACCTAGGCCTACCTATTTTTCAGATACCTCTCCATTTCTTTATTCTTATGGCCATTAAATTGTTTCAAGTCATTAAGTGATTTGCCTGGATTGTGGCAGCTTTCTACTCTGTTTCCTGCCAGCAAACCTGCCCAGTGTTGGACTTAATTGTCCTTTCCTACTAAAGTTCTTACACCTAGTGAAGCTAAGTCTATAGATTAACTACTAAGGAGATAACTATGGTTAAATAAAGTCATAAGGGTAAGACCCTTATCCAATATGACTAGTGCTCTTATAAGAAGTAGAATCAATACCAGGAAGGTATGTCCACAGAAGACCATATGGCCATGTAAGGAAACAAGCAAAATAAAGCAATCTACCATCTAAGGAGAGAGTAGCTGTATTCCCTGCCACCTCTTCAATCTTGGACATTAAGCTGCAGAACTGTGAAAAATAAATTTCTATTGTTTAAGTTACTTAGTACTTGGCTATTTTGTTATAGTGGCATTAGCAGATTAATATACACAATAGAGTATTTCAAAACCAGAGCTGATCATGCTGCTGTCTGGCTTAAACTGTTTTCTATAGACGACTGCCTCTGCTCCCACTTCCTGCCCTTCTCCCTGTTCAGTATTCTGACCTTACTGTATTACACAATTACAAGATCATTCTGAATCTTTACAAATGGTCTTTCCTTGGCTGGATTATTTTCCCGTGTCAGACCACTTACTTTCTTGATAACAGTCATTTAAACTACAGTTAACATTTATTCACAAAAGTTTTGTGTGTGTGTTTGTGTGTGTGTGTGTGTGTGTGTGTGTGTGATTCTTTCTTCCTCAAACTGCTGGGCACTATTCCTGAGTTGTTCTGGATTCCCACAGTTCCAGGCTGTACACTCTTGGAAGAAGGTGACTGTGGCCTCATTATCTTTCTATTTAAGTCTCATATCCACTCATATATTGATCAAAACAAGGGCATTCAAAATTGATTTTTAGATGAATAAATAAAGATAAAACACTAATCTATTCTCAAGGATACAAAATAAAATTAGGCAGATCATTGTATTGCCACAGGTGGGGGAAAAAGTCACGAGAAGATTCTAGTTGATCCCACCTTGTTTTATAATTGGATGGAGTCACACATACTGTGTAACTTAAGCAACACAGTCATTACGATCATTGTAATTATGACAACTTTCATTAACTGTGCCTGCTCACTTATACCATACGTCTGAATTCTGCTGTGAATCACATGTAAAACATTTCATTTGATGCATCACAGCCATTGTATGGAGAATAGTTATCCTTTTTTGCTGCCTCAAAGATGGAGAAATGATTGCTTAGAGAAATTACTTGCCTGGATTTTACCTAGTCAGGCCAAAAATCAAACTTACCTAACAATCTGCTTTTTCAGTCTTCTACTTGGTCTGGATATGGTGGCTATATGAATATTTTGGCCTACAAGTCTTGAGTGACTTGTATTAATTCAGAGCTGAAGCCTGCATCTCTACTACATCCTCTCTGGTGAGATGAACCCTGAAGCCTCATCATGACACGGCTGAGAATTGATCAGTCTGGGCTCCGAATAACTAAGAAGAACAGAACCACTGCTAGTCTGTAATTAAGATGTTGTATAGGAGAGGGATAAAATCATGAAGTTTTAGAGAAATTAGGATTTGGGGTTGTTGTCACTTCTGCAAGTTCAAATTTATCTTAACTATACAGCACCTCACCTTCCCTTCCATGGAGCAGCTTGGGGTTCCTGGCAGCAAAGGGGAGACGCCTATGGTTTAGACATTTTCCCTAAAAGTTTATGTGATGGGAACTTAATCTCCCGATTTATAATATTTTTAGTACTTGGAGATAAGGCCTTGGAAAGTAATTAGGACTAGATGAAGTTATGAGGGTGGGGCCTTAAGATGGGATCAGTGCCTTTATAAGAAGAGAACCCCAAGGTTACATGCTTCTATGCCCTTGTCATGCAAGATACAACACAGTAAGAACTTCCACACTACCTGTAGCCTCTTATCTTGGACTTCTCAGTTTCCAGAGCTTTAAGGAATAAATCCCTTTATTTGTAAGTCACCCAGTCTTAGATATTTTATTGTAGTAACACAAAATAAAGTATGAAATTTAGAACTTCTCAGCTAAATAGTCCCTATCAATATAGAATAAGAACATCACATCCAATTGCTGAACCAGATCTTATGGGGTTACTAAGTGTATGTTAAGGATAGTTCATTTCCTTGAAGGGTTTAAATACTTAAATTGCAGAGACGAGAAGAATGAACCTGTAATCAACAAAAATATATACAAATGCATGCAGCAATTATTTGAGTGCATTGTGGAGGTGTTAGCCACTGAATAGCATTAATCAGTGATGAACAGTGCAGACCTTGAGTTGTCATTTCCACGTCTTGTAAGTTTTATCAGCCTTTACACCAAGAGCATTTGGGGCTGGATAGATCTCTGTGATTTTGGTTATCTTGTGAACCGTAGATGTTTCAGATGTTGTTGGCACTCTTGGGTTCTGTTTCTTAGCTGCAAGTAGCATCACCATTTCATTCTCGTTCAAAACCCAAAATATCTCCAGACATTACTCTCAGTTTCCTGGGGGTAAAATCACCCCACTTCAACAGTCTGCTGAGGGAAACTGTGATGTTAGTTTCTGGTTTGTATTCCTACTGGAAGCCAGACAAGTTTCAGTTTCTAAAAATGGTAAGTGCTTTCCTAACAGGCTTAAAGAGCTTCAGGGATATCAAGCTACAAATGTCTCCTTCTACAAATACATCCCTGCAGAACATGGTTGGGAATTTCATGTTGTTAGATAAAATCAGAGATACTTTGTCCTTCTTTGGATAACCACCATCCTTGGGAGGTAGTTATGCATCATCAGAGAAAGGATCTGAGAATAAATTTGAAGAAGGAAAATAAGCATCAAGACTCTTTCATGAAAAAGCAGCAGAGACAAAGGCAGAAGTGACCGCGTGAAGGAAGAGGGATTTGAGGACAGTGGTGCTGGAGCTAACTAAGCCCAGGAAGAAAGCCTGTGTGTTTTTCTGAGGAGGAAAGAGGATTGAGAAAGGGTCTCAAGATATACGGGAGGGGTTGGGGGTGGGGAAATAGGGACTCTGAGAACACATGGCTCTGAGTGATTAAGACAATCCTCAGGGTCTGGCATGTGTACAAGTACCCTGTGATGCAACTGTGACCCCCTTTTGTGGTCTCATCTCACTGCATTTCTCCTCATATCTGGGGCTCAGCTCTCTTGGCCATCTTCCTGCTGTTGAGATTCTCTGCAGATCTTTCTGCTTTTCCACATGCTGATCCACCTGCCTGGAGCCAGTACCCCTATCCTGCTCCAGTTTTTCTTTAAGTGTCTCTGCCTAGTTAATTATTACTCACACTTTAGAATTCAACCCAATCTGTTACCTCATCTGGGGTACTTCATGGCATCTTGCCCTTCGTAGCACATTTCCTAACATATATTTGGATATTGTTTGGGGGATTGTTTTACTACTGACTACCTCCAAAATTTACAATTCTAATAATGGAAGAAAACATATCAGTTGTTGACACGGTTTCTGTTATGGTTTGTGTATGCTTGGTCCAGGGAATGGCACTATTAGGAGGTGTGGCCTTGTTGGAGTGGGTTTATCACTATGGGCATGGACTTTGAGACCCTCATCCTAGCTGCCTGAAAGTCAGTCTTCTGTGAGCTACCTTCAGAACAAGATGTAGAACTCTTAGCTCCTACAACCCATGTCTACCTGGATGCTGCCATACTTCTGCCTTGATGATAATGGACTGAACCTCTGAACTGGTAAGCCAGCCCCAATTAAACGGTTTTTTATAGGACTTGCCTTGGTCATGGTGTCTGTTCACAGCAGTAAACCCCTACCTAAAACAGTCTCCGAAGGACTAATACTTGGAGTTGAAATGTAATATGCAGTCAGTAGATATTTTGACTGGCTACATGAGAGTCTGGATTGTCCTACTTTTTCATTGTTATTAGGTAAAATCAAGATTCAGAATAGTAGGGAAAATTATAGGAGGAATAAAGAATTAAAGATTTACAAGAAAGGGAACAAGCTCATCTTGTAATTTGTATCTTTGTTATTCAAAAGGGTTTGTTCTTCTTGGCCACTTAAAAATGCCATTCCTGGCTTGAATAATCAACATTACCCAAAGATGAGATGGTGCTTAAGATTTAGGACTGTTTGTGCCAACCCCCAGGGTGCCAGTTGCATTTAGAGTTGAATGGGGCAATAAATAATTCCTTGCTTGCAGGAACTCCAGAAATTTGAAACTTTGGGGGACAGAAAGGAGTTTTTGCTTCTAGGGTTCTCTTCCAGACTTGAGTCAATGGTACAGGGAAAAAAAATCTCAGAACTTCTTAGATATAGAATGCTGGGTGTCTTGAACATCTGGTCTTTGGCTTGAAAAACTGTGGACCGACAGTGTTTAGGGTGAGCTGGGGCATTCCTTATTTCTTCATATCTGTGGCAAAGCACCCGACAGAAGCCCCTGAAGGAGGGATGATTTCTTTTCATCCACTGTTTCAGAGGGGAGGGGAAGAAGGGTGGAGTGGCTACATGGTGAGTAGTAGGACACCTCATGTCTCTGCCAGATAAGGAGGCAGAATGCAGAGACATCAGCAGAACCAGACCATTTCAAACCAGTCTCCATGGCCCCATTTCCCAAAGGTTCTATAACCTCTCAAAAATAAGGAACATTGGCAAGAAGAGGTAAAAAGATCGTAGGAGCCAGAAGATCAGGGAGTTTGGTGTGAGATTGTGTCTCTCAGTAATGTCAGAAGTGACACTCGTCAAGTCTCACCAACATGGCTGTCTAAACATGAGCTGAACAAGGACAATAGACACGCTAAGGAGGATGGAGGAAAAATCCGAAAGGCTTCAACTCTACACAAAGTACTATTAGCTAAGGAATGCTGAGCCCAGGAGAAATAGTCTTCCCCAGAGAAGATCACATCAACTGGCTACATAATACTAAATGGTCAGCCCTGAAAATAGACATACAAGTAACACTATACACAATAAGCAGGTTGTATTTAGAAATATATATGTATGTTCATATATAATCATGTGTGTAACAACTAATTTCAAGCAAAGAGATCATGAATTTGAAAAAAAGCAGGGAGAGGTGTATGGAAGGGTTTGGAAGGAGGAACTAGAAAGGGGGATTATTTAATTCTAATCTCAGAAATAAAAGAAATATCTAAAATCTGAAATACTGTGACTATGTCTATCAATCTATATATATTTATCAGTGTCTACATATTTGTCATCTATTATCAACTCTAACAAAGAATACATGTAGAAATTAAATTATCAAGAAAAATCCAGTTCCATTATCATAGTTTAAGCAATGTACTTAGAATCTTAACAAGTCCTCAATCAAAAAAAGAAAAAAATTGTATAAAGGAAGAAGAAATATTTAAGATATTATTCTCTTTATTTACAAATGGAGACTACTTTCTTGACAAAGATTAACATTATAAGATATCTTTTTAATATAATATTTGTATTAACTATTCAGAATTTCATATATCCATAGAATGTGTTTTGGTTTTGTTCACCGTCGGATTCCCCCCTAACTCCTCCTAGATACACACTACCTCTCCACCCTGCTGGGCCTCTCCCAAACTAATATCCTCCCCTCCCTTTCCCCTTCCTTTTCCTCTCTCTCTTTCTTCTCTTTCTCCTCTTTCTCTTCCTTCTCTTTCTTTTCCTCCTCCTCTTTGTTGTCATCCTTCTCCTTTTCTTGTTGTTCTTCCTCTTCTCCTCCTCACCATCCTCTTCCTCTTCCACCTCCCCCTCCTCCTCTTTTTCCTCTTCTTTTACTTCTTCTTCAACCATTGAGTCCATGTTGTGCTGTCCATATATGCATGGGTGTGGAACATGGGCAACTAACCTGGAGCCACATCCTTAACAAAAAAATCTGTCTCTCCTCCTCTTAGTAGCCATTAGTTAGTTAGTTGTCAATAGCCCCATGGCTAGGGGTTAGGAATTGTGAGCACCTCCCCTCTCCATGTGAGAACACAGAACCAGCACTGGTCTTGTTCGGGCAACCACAGCTGCTGTAAATTCATAAGCATAACATTCCTGCCATGTCTAAAAGAAGCATTCTACCCAGTCTCCCTTGACTTCTGGCTCTTACAGTCTTTCTATCCCTTTATTCATGAGATTACTGAGCCTTAGAGTATACTTGCTATGGTGGGAGTATGACATAAACATCCATTTATGGGTGTGCAAAGAAACTTCTTTGTGCCATGAATGATAGTTTCAAGAGAAACTCACAACTGGTCAAACTGTAGAGACGTCCTTGTTTTTAATTTTTGTTACACATACATGCGTGCATACACACACACAACACACACATGATATTTATGCAATAAGATTTTATTTTGATCATAGGCCTCTCTTTCTTTAGGTTAGGGAAGTTTTCTTCTATAATTTTGCTGAAGATATTTACTGGCCCTTTAAGTTGGGAATCTTCACTTTCTTCTATACCTATTATCCTTAGGTTTAGTCTTCTCATTTGTGTCCTAAATTTCCTGGATGTTTAGGGTTAGGAGTTTTTTGCATTTTATATTTTCTTTGACAGTTGTGTCAGTGTTTTCTATGGTATCTTCTGCACCTGAGATTCTCTCTTCTATTTCTTGTATTCTGTTGGTGATGCTTTCATCTATGACTCATAATTTCGTTTCTAGGTTTTCTATCTCCAGGGTAGTCTCCCATTGTGTTTTCTTTATTTTTTTTCTATTTCCATTTTTAAATCCTGGATGGTCTTGTTCAATTCCTTCACCTGTTTGGTTGTGTTTTTCTGCAATTTCTTAAGTGATTTTTGTGTTTCCTCTTTAATAGCTTCTACCTGTTTACCTTTAAAGTCCTCTATCATCCTCATGAGAAGTGATTTTAGGTCAGAATCTTGCTTTTCCGGTGTGATGGTGTATCCAGGGCTTGCTATGGTGGGAGAACTGGGTTCTGATGATGTCAAGTAACCTTGGTTTCTGTCTCTTATGTGTTTTTGTTTTATTGCCCTGAGTATCACAGAACCTTGGGCTTCTGAAAAAAGCTTGCACAAGTACTGGAAGAAGTGAGTCAGGCTTTAAACAGAAGCAAGAAGGTAGTGGGCTTGATTATTGCTGGTATATCAGCTTTAATTACATTAATTTCTAGCACCACTGCTTCTGCAATTGCTGTGACACAAGAAGTTAAGGCAGCTACTTTTGTAAATCATTTAGCAAAAAATGTTACTAATGTGTTGAATATACAAGCAGATTTAGATAGGTGTTTGGAACAATGGACTGATACTCTTTATCCTACTCAAATTATTGGAAGGAGGTTCAGAGTTTAAGAGTAAGGCACCATCTCCAGGGTCATGCCAAATAGCATTGGATTCATGTTAGCTCTAAAATTTACTGTGGTAGTCATTATAATTAGGAAAAAATTTAAAGACACTTGCAATGTATTTGGCATAATTCTAACACCTCTCTGGATGTTTTAACTTTACATAGTGAGCTTATGAATTTCAAGAATGCTGCTCTGCTGAGTGTTGATGCAGTAGATATTGCTGATAAAATTACCCATGGCCTGAGGTCAGTATTTTTATTTTGGTCAAGCTTCAAGAATGGCATATATAGCTTGATCATGTTAGCCCTTTTTGCCCTGGGGATACTTTTATTCCTGCCCATTATGTTAAGCTTTTTATTTTTTTTATCAACATCAACATGTTAGCAGCCAAAGTACATGGCTTGAACCTGAAAATGAACCTCCAAACAGAGTTATTAAATTAACAGGCTGGCAAGCCAAGGACAAGTAAGATTCTGCACAAAGCCTTACCAACCTAAGACATAAGTGCATTGCTTTTGATGATGCATGTTCCATGATGGGTAAGGAAGGCATTCTTGTCAGAATGACCTAAGACAAGCTCAGTCTTGTTAATGAAATTATAAAGGGGGAGAAGTGTAGAGCCTTTGGGCCTGCTTGGCAAGAATCTGACATGGACCAAAGACAAGGAAATGGGATGCTTAGCAGGAATGTGACATTGGTCAAGGACAAGGAAGTAGGCTTCAAGCATAAATCTGACATTAGGCTAGAAGAAAGAAGTAATTTCAGGCAGGAATCTAAATATTAGGCTAGAAGAAAGAAGTAATTTTAGTCAGGAATCTAAATATTAGGCTAGAACAAAGAAGTAATTTCAGACAAGAGTCTAGATTTTAGGCTAGAATAAGGAAGTAGGCTTCAGACATGAAAATGACTTTGGGCTAGGACAGGGAAGTAGGCTCAGATATTTTGGTCATCCTGATAAGACCTTAGAAACAGTGACCACAGAAGTGTTCACTGAATTTTGTTTATTGCCTTACTTATTCTTTGACTATTTGTGTTTATTGTCTTGCTTGTTCCTTGACTATTTGCATCTATTGAATTGCTAGTTCCTCAACCTGGAACTGACCTTAATACTTGTATGTAATTAAAATGGTATAAAAGCAAAAAGGAGGAGGGGGTGGGATAGTTTATTTCTAGGGAGAGGAAATGGGGAAAGGGAATGACATCTGAAATGTAAATAAATAAAATATTCAATAAAAAAGAAAACATTTTATTTTGGGGCTAATATATGTTTTAAAATACAAAAATATATACTAGGTTAGGTGATAGGGAAATATATATTCATTTTATATTTGACTTTTATTTGAATTTAATAATCTTGGACTGTAAATTTCATTGAGCAGTATTCCATCACCTTTCCTATTTTACTTTGGGTTCCTCCTTTCAAATGATGGAATACTTCTCTGTTGGTAGATACATATAAATATAGTCCCATTGCCTTTGGAAGCACCTACTCTGGATGATCTTACAATGATGCTTTAATCTCCACCTTTCCCATTCCCTTCTCCTCCGTCTCATTGACATACGTTGTACTGGGACATTTAAAAGTGACCACAATGCTTCCCTCATTATGAAACATGTTAGTTCATGTTCTCCAGAAAGTGAGTGACAATATAATATTTTATAAAGATAACTGTCAAGATGGGTAATGAGTTGCCAGACCATAGGGAGAGCTACCAGATCATGATGCTAGCCTAGTGATGAGTGAAGAAAAAAGGAAACCAAGGTAGGGTGGAAACATTCCATACTGCTGATCTGGCAAAAGCAAGTTTGGTAAGGATTTGGAGGAGGGCTAGAGCCAAAGTCACTCAACAGAGGAACCCTCTGTATCCTAGGAAGGGGCTGCTTTAGAGTTTAATCATTTCCCAGGAGTGACTTTTAGAAGAGTGGCCTTGGCACCACAACCCTGATAAATTTTAGTGGAGGTCTAGACTCAGCAGCAGCTTGAAATCCCTGGTCACTGCGTCCCCTGGCCATGCATTTTTACGGCTTCCTCAGTTCATGTGTTCATTCAGAAGTTGGTTTGGAAAACATCCATCCTTTGTACAACAGATGGGAAAGATTTCAAGATTCTAAGGAAACAGTTGGTAGGACAGATACCAACCCTAATTGCTATAATTTCTTTACAGAACACAGACTGTCTTCTATGTGGGTGAAATTGTGGAAGAGACAACATTTGGAGAATGAGGTAAATTTGCTCTTCTATCAATGTGAGCAAGTTTTATAGGTTTCCAAGAGTATGTGAATTCAGTTCATGGGCCTGAATATTTGAAATTGGAAAGACATCAGAGAATCAAGAGTATAGGATGGCTATGCTTAACTCCTATCCCTTCTGGTTCCTTTTCCTGTCTTGTGCCGTCATGACTGAAGCCTTTTCTCTTCTTAGATTAAAAGAGCGTTGTCATGAGAAATGGTTCTTTCTGCCTCCATTCTACTCTTTCCAGTTTGGTAGTTAGAAATCTGTAGAAGCCATGTGTTTCGGACTTATGGATGCTCATTTTGATCTGCCAGTTTGGTACACTTGATATTAGATTTTGAAGAAAGAAGTCAGATGCCATTCTTCTATGACTGTTGCTGGTAAGCTGGGCCATGCATGGCATGCGAATGTAGAAGAGATAGTGTGATGGCACCAGGATCCCTACCTAGCTGTGTGGTCACAAAGACAAGTGTGGCCATTGCTATGGCATCAGCTTTCTGACCCAGCTGCAACTAGATGTACAATAAACAATTTGAATGTATAAATATGTAAGTGCACACATGAGCCAAGGAACAGCAATCTCCCTTTCTAGGGAGTCATGTTGGGGTGACCTTGATGTCATTAGCTGAGTGACATCTCCAACTGATGCTCCTCCCAATGTCTTTTAAAAGTCTTTCATATCTGACATCTGTAACGCGCGTGGTATCCCTGCCCGCAGGAACTCACACGAACACGTGGGGAATCCTTTCGTGGTGATTTTATTCTTTTAACCTGAGTGGGGAGACAGAAAGATTAAGACAGAGGAAGAACCGAAATACAGAGAGGGTTACCCGCAAGAGATCGAGCCGCATGGCGCGTCTCGTTTTTTATAGCCCGTGGGCGTGGTCATTCATGGTTAGCTGTTCACTCAAATTCCCAGGTTCCTTTGCGATACACATGCGCAGTTCAATGGCGTGACGCCGGGAAGTAGGCGTGCCCTAAGACCCTGTGCCCACAGCGATTACGTTTGGCCAGGACGGCCCTCTACATCCGCCCCTTTTTTGTTTATTGAATGACTGGATGGCGTCTGGTGCGACTCTGAATTATCTCTCTTGTAGAGGAAGGTAGAGGTCTAGTCCCTTGTGCAGAATATTGGGATATTGTAAAGAATTTCCACCCTGGTCGTTGATTCCATGAGTGTACTTTTATCTACCCATCCCCATTGCCTTTGACAGGGAGAGGATTTTGGCAATTCGACCTCTGTGCAACTAGACATGCCTTCAAGGAATCTATCTCTGAGGAACATCCTTTGTACATCACAGTGTACCTCTACCCAGAGATGTACAGAGCGCAGGCTTTTGTCTCACTGATCCAGTGCAATGGGTAGAACCCGTGGAGTGCAACAGCTGAGACCTCAAGCGCTAGTTACTTTGTAGCACAAACAGCCAGACTTTGGGGGAGAAACTTTGTTTTAAGGCAACAGGTACTTGGGCAATTATCGCCTACTTACACTTCTGTTGGGTTTTTTGAGTTTGCAGACCAACCAAGAATGTATTTACAGCCCAGGGTTATACTAAACAGGTCTGTTCTTCTCCACACTTCCCCTGATAAAAAAAATCCCTTTTATCTTTATTAACAACAGGCCTATTCCCACCCAATTTTAATAGGAGAGGGCTGAAGATCTCTCAGGTTTTCCTCGAACTCTGGGGTCCAGTTGTGCAGTAAAACCTAGAAAAAGGGGAATCTCCGTCTCAGCTCCGCCTGTCCCGCCATCAGGAGTGACAGCAGGAGGGTCTTCATCTCTCTGGGCAGCAGGATCAGGCTGAGACTCCAAGATTCTTCGTGTCAGGCGTTCCGGCAGCCAAAATGGGTTGTCTTCTTCCTGTGGAAACACACAAACAGCTCCCCGGGACCGTATTAAGATAGGATCCGGGCCTTTCCATTGTCCAGTTAGAGCATCCTTCCACTTGACCATCTCTTTTGGTCTGTTAGGTTCTAAACAATGACGGTCAGCTGCCGTGTGGCCTTGGCTGTCCAGATTTAAAAAATTAAGGGTGAAAAGTATTATAGAAACGGTGACTCGTGGCACTGAGGGTAGAGCTTCCTCAACTCCCCCTTTTTGCTTTATTAGATAGGATTTAAGAGTGCGATGAGCCCGCTCTATAATACCTTGTCCTTGAGGATTGTACGGTAGACCTGTTAAATGGGTCACCTCCATTTGGCGGCAGAATTGTCTAAATTTCTGCGAAGTGTACGCTGGCCCATTGTCAGTTTTAAGAATTTTAGGCTTTCCCCAGGCACTCCATGCCTCGAGGCAATGCTGAATGACATGAGTAGCCTTTTCTCCTGTCAAGGGAGAAGCAAATATAATTCCAGAACAAGTATCAATAGAAACATGTAAATATTGCAATTTGCCAAAGGATGGGATGTGAGTAACATCCATTTGCCAAATCTGTAGTGGCCGAATTCCTCGTGGATTAATTCCAGTACGAGGTGCTGGTAAGAATTGACAACAATTTTTACATTGAGTTACTATATCCCTAGCCTCTTTTCTAGTTAGGTTAAATCTCTGACGTAAAGTCTCAGCAGTTACATGAAACCTTTTATGGAAATCTTTCGCCAAGGTCCATTTTGGAGATAAGACAACAGCTATTAACTTTGTGGCTCGGTCTGCCAGGTCATTTCCACGGGACATTGGTCCAGGTAAGCCTGAGTGAGCCCTGATATGTGTAATAAACACAGGAGATCTCCTATTGACTAGGATAAATTGAATCTTTTGGAAGACCTTTGTAAGTTTGCTAGAGGGCTTAATTAACCCAGCAACTTCTAGAACTCTAACTGCATTTACTACATAAAGGGAATCCGAAACAATATTTAAAGGACCTGGGAAAGTTTCAAGAACCTCTAGTACTACCAAGCATTCCACGACCTGAGGTGAAGTCTCATGGTATTGTCTGACTGTGGCCTTATCATCAATTACATAGGCACCCACACCTGCCTTTGACCCATCTGTGTAAACAACCACTCCCTCTGGGAGCGGCTTCTGAGAGATAACGCGAGGAAACACAACAGCTTGAGTTAAGGCAAATTGTAAAATAGGATGCTTAGGATAATGATTGTCTATTTGACCATTAAAGGAAGTAACCAACACCGCCCAAACATCCGAGGTAGCAGTTAATGTTTGAACCTGATGTGCAGTATATGGCACTATTAACACTTTAGGATCTTTCCCAAAATAAGTAACAGCTGCCTTTAGTCCCCGAAGGGCAAGTTGAGCAACTGCATCTGGATACCACTCAATGATCTTTGCGGGAGATGCATTGGGATGGATCCATAGCAGGGGCCCATCTTGCCATAACACAGCAGTTGGTAAATGTCTGGTCTTAAAAACACATAAATCAAAAGGTTTGGTTATATCAATACGTTTTAGTTGGGCATTTTGTAAGGCCTTTTCCACTACTTGTAGGGCGCTGCTTGCAGCTGGCGTTAAGGCCCTTGGTGAGGAAGGGTGGGTGTCCCCTTCCAGAATATCAAACAAAGGTTTTAGTTCAGCCGAGGGGATTTTTAAAAATGGTCTCAACCAATTTATATCACCTAATAATTTTTGAAAATCATTTAAGGTATGTAAATGGTCCCTGCGAATCTCTAATTTCTGAGGAACTATTTTTTCTGGATAAATCACTGTTCCTAGAAAGGAGCCTACTTCTGACATTTGGACCTTATCTGTGGCAATATGTAGGCCCCATCGCTCCAAAGATTTAATTAGTAGGGGGTATGAGGCTTGTAAAATAGCAGATTCCCTATGACAAATAAGAATGTCATCCATGAAAAGGGCTATTAATAAGGAAGGGAATTTTTTCTTAACTGGCTCAAGGGCTCTTTGTACATATAACTGACATATAGTGGGGCTATTTGCCATCCCTTGAGGTAAAACTCTCCACTGATATCTCCTATCTGGTTCAAGGTGATTAACTGCAGGGAGGGTAAATGCGAATCTTTGCCTATCCTGTGGGTGTAGGGGAATAGAAAAAAAGCAATCCTTAATATCTATAATTATTGTCCTCCACTGCTTAGGTAAAGCAGAGAGCAGAGGTAGACCTCGTTGCACTGGGCCAAACACCCGCATTTGTGCATTAATGGCCCTTAGATCATGGAGAAGTCTCCATTTCCCTGATTTCTTTTTTATGACAAAAATAGGTGTATTCCAAGGAGAAGTAGAAGACTCTAAATGACCAAGCTGTACTTGTTCTTTAATCAACCTTGTAGCCGCTTCCAGTTTCTCAGAGGATAACGACCATTGAGAAACCCACACGGGGTCCTCTGTAACCCAGGGTATGGGCATAGATCCCTCAATGGTCACTAGGGAAAACCCAAACCTTGCCTTCCTGTATTACTTTCTTGTGAAACTGGGTTTAACCTTCCTTCTTCCTTTTTGCCCAGACCTTTTCCTTCCTTATATCCCATCTTTTTCATAATACCAATGGCTTGCTGAGAATATTCATTAGTTAATGTTAATCCTAAGTCTTGTAAGATGTCTCTTCCCCAGAGATTAACGGGGAGAGGAAGCACATAAGGTATAAAACTTCCTGTTTGACCCTCTGGTGTCTGCCAATTTAGGGAGCGGGAACTGACTGTAGGGCTGGCCTCATATCCCAGTCCTTGTAGGGAATGGGAGGATCGTGTAACAGGCCATGCCTTAGGCCACCATTTGGAGGAAATAATGCTTTTATCAGCTCCTGTGTCTAAAATTCCTATAAAACTCTTCCCTTCTACCATTAATTGTAAAGTGGGTCTAGTTTTAAGATCGACTACCAGGTGAGCAAAGTCGGTTCCTGAAGAACCAAGCCCGTTGGCACCTCTGGGCACCCCGGTGGATGGGAAACAATCATGTAAACTTGGGAGGATAACTAACTGAGCAATCCTATCCCCAGGGGAGATGGAAAATATACCCTGTGGACAGGAGCAGAGAACTTGAAGTTCCCCAGTATAATCTTGGTCTATTACACCAGGATGAACCACGAGCCCTTTTAAGGCAAGAGAGGAGCGACCTAAAATAAGGCCTACACTTCCTTCAGGCAGGGGACCTTTAAAATCAACTGGAACAGGCTGTACGCCTTCCAGTGGCATTAGTAAGAATTGGGAGGTGGCGCGGAGGTCCAGTCCTGCTGAGCCCCTTGTAGCTCTGCGGCTGCAAACATCCCCCGGCCCTGAGCTCGTGTCCCATATTTCTTGGGGCCCTGAGACCTGGGGCCCTGATACCCGTTTTTTGGATTGTCTACAGTCCCTGCTGGGGAGGGGTCATGCTGAATAATCCTTCCCTGAATGTCCTTGACTGAACGACACTCATCAGCCCAGTGATAGCCCTTTCTGCATTTCGTGCATAACCCAGGGGGTTTTTTCTTTACGGGAGTACGACATTCCTTTCTCAAGTGACCTGGTTTACCACAATTATAGCAGACCTCGCGTGCCTTAAGGTTTGCATTATTCTGACCTTGCAAAATGGCTGCAGCGAGACCAGCATTAGTTAGCGGGCCTCCTAGTCCTCGGCAGATTTTAATCCAGTCAGTTAACCCTTTATCTCTTATAGGGGTAATAACTGCCTTACATTCTGGTGAGGCATTTTCATACACTAATTGTTCTATCACTGGTTTAACCCGTTCTGCATCTCCAAAAATCTTGTCTGCTGCTTCTGTCATCCTAGCAACAAAGTCCGAGAATGGCTCCTGGGGACCCTGCAAGATTTTGGTCAAATGTCCCCCAATTTCGCCTTTCTTTGAAAGAGCCTTCCACGCCTTAATGGCGGCGGCGGAGATTTGGCTATAAGCCGCCCAATCATAATCTGTTTGGTTATTAGCAAACTGCCCCTGCCCCGTTAACAACTCAAATGTCCACTGCTTTTGGTCGCCTTCCGCGTTAGCGTTGGCCTTTGCCTGCGTTTGGGAAGCATCGTGCCATAAGGCTTTCCATTCTAAGTATTGTCCCATATTAGGGAGAGCAGCCTTTACTGTATTCTGCCAATCATTCGGAGTCATCGCCACAACGGCGAGTCTCTCGAGTTGCATGACTGTGAAATTAGCATCAATTCCATATTTGCTAACTGCTTCAGCTAACTCTTTTATCACGCCGTATTCTATTGACACGTGGACGCGGCCTGCTTCTGCGGCCTCGAACACGGGAAAAGCTTGTAACATCTTTTTTGTGTCTTCCTCTGAAAGGAAGGAATCTGAACGGCGCTTGTCCGCGTAAGGCGGAAGAGCGCTGGGGATCGCAAGTTGGGAGGACGCGGCTGGCTGAGACGCCACGCAATTCCCGCCTTCCAACTTCTCCCGTTCTCCATCTTGTGATGCTCGCTGCTTATCTTTATGAATCTCGCAAAACTCTCCCGGGGCTTTTTTTTTTTTCCCAAATTCTCGCTTCCGCCGACCGAGGGTCTGCGGGAGGGCCTGAACCTTTTCGCGAGTTTCTATTCTCTTCTTGAGTGGCTAACCTCTTCCTCAACTCTGTTTCTGACCGTCGGCCCGTTTCCACGATCTTTAAATGATTTTTTTCCTCCCATAGAGCTAAGAGAACGAGTATGGCCACTGCTACCACGGCGGCCAAGGCTATTATTGAAACTCCTGTCTCTTGGGGGAGGAGCTGGCTCAATTCCAGACCGAACATGTCTCTCAAGGGTTACCTTATCACTCCACCACGATTCTGGATCCACTCGGAGCGCAGAGATCGCTCGCTCGGTGCGGTGATGTTATAATCCCGGGTTTCGTTCACCAGATGTAACGCGCGTGGTATCCCTGCCCGCAGGAACTCACACGAACACGTGGGGAATCCTTTCGTGGTGATTTTATTCTTTTAACCTGAGTGGGGAGACAGAAAGATTAAGACAGAGGAAGAACCGAAATACAGAGAGGGTTACCCGCAAGAGATCGAGCCGCATGGCGCGTCTCGTTTTTATAGCCCGTGGGCGTGGTCATTCATGGTTAGCTGTTCACTCAAATTCCCAGGTTCCTTTGCGATACACATGCGCAGTTCAATGGCGTGACGCCGGGAAGTAGGCGTGCCCTAAGACCCTGTGCCCACAGCGATTACGTTTGGCCAGGACGGCCCTCTACAGACATCCATAATTAAACCCTGCTTGGAGTAGGTTCTATTTTCTGCTTTCAACCATAATGATAAATAGTGAACTTCTCCAGGACTAAGGAGATGGCTCAGTGGATAAAGTGTTTGCCATGTAAGAGAAGGACCTGAGCTCAGGTCCTCAGAATTCACTGAGAGTAGATTTTGTAGTACATATCTGTAATTCAGCATGTCTTCAGCAGCAGAAGGAAACAAGAGAACCTTTAGAAGCCCATAGGGCAGCTAGCCAGGTGTACACAACTATTGGACCACGCAGCAAGGGACACTGGTTAAAAAGAGGTGGAAGGTGTGGGTGACAGCAGACCTTTGTGCAAATGTCATGACACACTTATGTGCACGCACTCATGATGCAACATTCAAAAATAGAATCTTTTAATTCTTCTAAAAGAACAATGATTGGTTTTAGTAATCTGCTTATTCAGTCATTCATACGTTACTTACCAGTCCATTTATCCAACGGATTTTCCATTCAGTTATTGTACACTGGTCATCTTCCAGGCACTGTGTGAGGTACTGAAGATTTTCTGGTAAATTTTGTGGTGGTTTGAATAGGAGTGACTCCTGTAAAATCATGTGCTTGAATGCTTGGCCCATGGGCAGTGGCACTATTAGGAGTTGTTGGACTAGATGTGACCTTGTTGTAGGAAGTGTGTCACTGTGGGAGTAAGAGGGCTTTGAGATCTCCTATGCTCGAGCTATGCCCAGTGTGGCACAGTCTCCTTCTGCTGCTTGTGGATCAAGATGTAGAACCCTCAGCTCCATCTTCAGCACCTTGTCTGCATGGTATTCTCACCATGATGGTAATGAACAAAATCTCTACAACAGTAAGCCTGTCCCAATTAAATATGTGCCTTTATAAAAGTTATCTTTGTCATGGTGTCTCTTCGCAGCAATAAAACTTTAACTAAGACACAGATACAATCACATTTAACTCTGAGAACTGAAAGCCAGAGTAAGAAACTGGGGAGAGGGCAAGGCAGCAGCAGCAACAGCAGAAAATCAGTAACCTTTAAAAGGAATGCCTAACTTGAAGAAAGAGGAATGCTGACATCTATGAACACCCAAGACAGATCAGGTGTTGTGCTGTGAATTTTCCTATTTTATCTTCTTTAGTCATCACCTCAATTCAGTAAAGCATACAGTACAAAGTAAAACTAGAGATAAGTGGCTCGCCCAAGGGTTTCAATCAGTATCTTCTTGGCCTCCAAACTCTATATGTTATTAGGAAGCAAAGCTAAGTGAGCGAGGGGTGCTTTATAGTTACTACTCCCCCTGAGCACTTATGGGAAGGACTTGGCTGTAGGTTCTCAGTGTCTCTGCCGCCTACCTGACGTTGTTTAATTAATTTCCTTTTAACTTTGGATTTCAGTTATTAGCTTTGTCCTCTTCTCTGTGTTTTCTTTGCTCATCAACGCCTCCTCTGCCTTTCACTCTGCTTTGCCGCCATTTTTTTCCCTTGGACTCATGTTTCTGAAAGTCCATCTTTGTTTCTCTCTCCTCTTCCCTATGTCACGTTCTTTCTGTGGCACCTCCAGATTCATACTCCCCAACCCCTCTGGCTTCTCAAAGAGTCATCCCCCAGAGTATATGGACCTCTGTATTTTTGGTTCCGTGTTCTGCCTGAGAGGATGGGTAATGACCATTTCCGGTGACTGCCTCTGGCTGGAAGAACTGAAGAAGTCTTACCTCGCAGTTGTTCATGACAAGGTGAAGCCTGTTGAGTCCATTCCTCCTCCTTTCTCTGCCTGGCCCTGCAGGGAAAGTAATGGATTTATGGAAGGACTAAATGCAAAACACTGCACACCTGTAGAAACCATTGAATATAGAAATCAATGCAAGGCTTTTAAATGTATTATTGACCTGAGATGTGAATGGAATTAGGAATAGAAAGCTGAGTTCAAGTGAATCTTGTTTCTGGCTCATCTTTTTTGTGTTACTATTACAGGTGGAAATTTGGGGGTTCTCTGCAGAAACTATCCTCTCTGTCAGTGGGCAGTGTGCCCTTGTGGTAGCTTAAAGGACAACGGGGCAATGTTTTTAGAAAAAGAAAGAAATATCATATTTTTTAAAATGGCAATTGTAGCTTTTGGGAAGACCTACACTTTTCCTTTATACTGGAAAGAGGAAATCAGTAAAATTATGGGTTTATTTTGGTCTTTATCTTCATTTGTTCTGATTGCCAGACTCCGTCACAGCCCTCTTTTCATTTCCCAGGACTCTAATGGAATGGTGGCCTTCCAAAAATTTCAATTCTCCCTTAATACTTTCTGCAGTAACGATACGAGTTATTCTCTTACACTGTGTGCTAAGCACCTTAACCTTTTGGACAGTGTTGTAACCATAGATGGACCCTGTAATTCCAGATCTCGTTTAATGACTGAATGAAGATTTAATGAAAAATTAAACAGGGTAAGTTATGTGGTTTCTTCCAGATAAATCACCTTTTCTCACCCCTTGGGCTAGTAGGGCCCTTTTCTATCCCGATGTGGAATGGCCCCTAAAAAGTTAATAAGATTCAGGGCTGAATTGGTGAGCAGATGATTTAGTTGAAAAAAAATAAAGTCCCATTGTACTTTGTAATGGTGAGTTTGGCTTTCAGACTCAGGAGCCACACAGGTGGAGGGTAGTTGGAGTGCTGAGGTGGGTGAGGCTTCATTAGGATAGGTTTGTCGACAGGATGAGCTGGGAAAAGAAGGGAACTAGAGGGAGAAGGGAGAGAGGTGGTGATGCTGTATGTAATCACAGTGTGACGGTTGCCTTGGAGGGTGCAGTATATGGAGATATAAGAAGAATCTCACAGAACAGGAGAGATGACTGTATGGTTAAGAGCATATACCACTCTTGTACAAGTATGATTCTCAGCACCCACATCCTGTGGCTCACCATCCCCTGTAACTCCAGCTCCTAGAGGAGCTGATGATACCTTTTGCCTTCATGGGTACCTGAACATACATGCCTTCATGGGTACCTGCACATACATGCACATGCCCTCTCTTCATACACACAATTAAAATAAAATAATTTTTAAAACCACTCATTACACATTTACTACTCTGTGTAGGGCATTTATTGACTTCATTTTAATGATTGTAATGCCTCAGATATAGGCACTACTGTGTCTGTTTAGCAGGTGAAAACACACGAGGTTCAGAGACATTCAGAATCAAATGCAAGGTTAGGCAGCTTGTAAAGGCCAGAGCCAGAATTCAAATGTAGGTTTTTCTAACTCTGAAGACATGTCCTTAAAGATAGCACAAGTGTGAATCCAGAAGGAAAAAGGCAGAAGTCACAGAGCCACTGTGATAGGGGAGAAAGGCCCTGTGTTTTATGCATGGCTGTGTCTTTCCACCTTCACACTCGATAGGTGAGAAGCCACTTTACCTCTTATTTCCATACATTAGCAAGGCGAGCACATCCTAGTTGTCTCGATTTACAGAGCAAATGCCCGTGGCATGGGTTCAATGAAAATTTATCCCTGGTGTTCCAATCTATTGCTGATGAGATAAGGACAGAATTGTCAGAGCCACTCTAATTAAATAGTCCAGTGCTTCATTAGGAAGATGTGGCTGGATCCAAGACTTACCAGGCAAGCGTTGACATCACAGTTGACACTAATTGGTCCTTTGGCTGGCAGCCTCGTACAACATGGGGACTGGACACTGAAAAGAGGGGAGGGGCCCCAGGCTTGCTGAGAACACTTCGTCTGAAGACTCAGAGACCATCACTGTTAGCTAAGAAGGGAATTCCACAGATGCAAGCTAGGGACTAGGTCGAGAGTATGACCTTGGCCTTCTCTCCTTCATTGAATCTGTCGACTTCTAGACCCAGGGCTTTGTGTGTGTGTGTGTGTGTGTGTGTGTGTGTGTACAAGCATGGATGCAGTCAAAGCATTTGAGTCACACAAGAGAGAGAGAGAGAAAGAGAGGGAGAGAGAGAGAGGAGAGAAATGGAACCTAGTGGATTCTCATATCAATGAGATATGATAAGCATTCAGTAGACCAGGTCACCTTAGGAGACTTCCTGTATGAACATGGATTTTCATTCCTGTACAATAATTCTAGTACAAACACAAGAGATCCTTAGAACGGCTTAAGAAATCTCCAAAATGTGAGTATCATTGATTTACTTTATATTTTGCCTCCTGAATGAAAAAAAACTTGTTTTTATTCCAAAAGTGTGTTCGGTAGTCTTTATTGTCAAGTTGACTGGCTTTGCCTGGAAGACACACCTCTGGGCATGTCTGTGAGAGTATTCTCAAATAACTTGAACTTAGGAGGGAGAATCCTCGTGGAATGTGAACAGTTACGTGGGCTGAGGCCTCAGACTATATAAAAGGAAGAGAACAGGTAAGGCAGCAGCATCTCTCTCCCTGTCTTCCTGTGTGTAAATGCACTGTGACTGTCACTGTGGAATGCTGCTATACCCATGCTGTCCCATCATGCCAGACAGCTCACAGCAATGAGGCGAATAATTATATCAATGCCTAGAAACTTTTTTGTTTAAGAAATAATGATAAGGGAGGTGTTGAGTGATTGACAGAGAGTATGAGAGAGAGAGAGAGAGATGTATCTTTCATTTCTTTAGATTATAAATTTAATAGTTTCTCTCTAATGTGGCATAATCTATAACATTTTCTTGTTTTTTCGCAACTTGTTCCATTGTAGATTTTACTATGACAGACTACACATACTTACAATCTTCTTTATTTCATCACCAAGTAATACTGATTATGTTTCTGTATGTTCCTGGTATGTTCAGCATCATACCCTATAAAAACCCTAGGTAATGCAAACAGCAACCAAGCAGCGGCTACTTCCCTCAGATACCACACAACCTGACCCTGGCAAGAACATTTATGGAAGTCTGTGTCTCTGTCACTTTCTCTGTATCCCTGGGGCAAGTTCACCAAGACACCTACAAAGGTCTGGAAAGGGCGCAGTTCCAGAAAGGGCGCACATCCTCCTGAGAACTTCTTCACTGTGAGCATTTAGAAGGTTCTAGAAATGCTGCAATAGCTCCTTTGCAGGTTGCTTTTGACTACTTGTTCACCTATAACCTAGTTACTAAAAATGTTTCTTTATAGACCAGGTTGTATGTCTTTCATTCATTTTTCTCTTTCCCACACCCAAAGAATTCCATCAAAGGAGAGGGAGTATATGTGTATATA
>JANHMN010000022.1:7294577-7346678 GCA_030674055.1 Rhabdomys pumilio | reverse complement strand
GTGTGTGTGTGTGTGTGTGTGTGTGTGTGCCTGTATATGCATGTGTGTGGGTGTGTGTGTGTGTACTCCGGTAATATGCCTCTGTGTATGTGTGTGTATGCCTATGTATGCATGTGTATGTGCCTCTACGTGTGCCTGTGTATGTGGATGTGTGTTCCCATGTGTGTGTTCCTGTGTGTGTGTGTTCTTGTGTGTGAATACATGCATACACACATGCATACACACACACACACACACACACACACACACACACATACACACACAACCTGAATCAACACTTTTAAGCCAGGCTGTGGTGGTACATGCCTTTAATCCCAGAACTCAGGAGGCAGAAGCTGGTGGATCTCTGAGTTCAAGGCCAGCCTGGTCTACAGAGTGAGTTCTGTAGTCAAGACTACACAGATAAACCCTGTTTTGAAATGAATTTCTGGAATCATAAGCAGTGGTAAAACTTTTATTGTCTGGTGTCCTTTCTTCTGTGGACTCAGGTGATATATTTCCGAGGAGGATACTTTCAGTCTCCCTAGAACTAATCTGGTTTGCTACACTTCCTGCTCCCTCATCTATCCTAGCAGTTTGACCCTGTTCCCTGGGTACTCTTTCCTAGCCAGGCTTCTCACAGGGACATCTAGATTTGCTATAGTTCTTATGGAAACTCTCCAGTGTGTTGTTCTGAGGACTTTCTTGGCCTGGTCAATGTGATCTTTCCTTGGGAACTGCCCTAGGGCATATTGCCTATGCTTTGGACTACACAGTGGTTCTCAACCTTCTTGATACTGCAACCCTTCAATGCAATCAATTCCTCATGTTGTGGTGACCCCCAATCATAAGATTATTTCATTGCTACTTCATAACTGTAATTTTGCGACTGTTACTAATCATAAATATCTGTGTTTCCCAATGATCTTAAGTGACTCTTAAAAAAGGGTTGTAAGAGACAGGTTGAGAACCTCTGTTGTGTAGATTGGGGTATCTGGTCTTTGAATCCAGGAAAAGCATTGGCTTTGATTTTCAAAAGTACCATTTTAGGGGAGTAAAGGTGTCCATCCTTGGCCTCTCTGGGATCACTGTCAGCATGGCCAGCTGTGGGGCCATCTCTGAGCTTCAATACATACACAGAAGAACAGTTGTGAGAATTTCTAGCCAGGGAAGGGAAAGGAAACTACTTCCCTTTTTTAAAGGAAAGGTAGTGTGTCTTGTGGTTTGAATACAGTGAAATATCACTTGAAATTTCTTTTTCTGCAATCAAAAGTTGTTTTCAAAGCTTTGAAAAATATATCTATTAACAATATCAAATGTGGTCCTTGTATTTCTTTTATGATGCTAAGAAGGTCTTACCAAGTCCTTATGTTATACCAGGATTGTGGTAAGTATCTTACAAGCAGTATTTTATTTGAGGCTCTCAAAAAATGTTTGAAACAAGTACTATTATCAATCTCACTTAATAAACGAGAAAGGAAGCTTCTTAAGAGGTGAAAGGAAAAGGCAAATAGCTATGTTTTTAAAAAAAGATACAGTTCTTGTCTCAGAAGTGGAGACCATTAGAAGCGTGAGAAGGAATCTTAGAGGTTGTAATAGCATCTTCCTTTGTAGAAGAAAGTTCTAAAAGGTCCAATCACTTTCTAAAGGATCCACAGAAACTGGAAACAAAGCTTGGATGAGAACTCTATCTTAGTACATGTGCCACACACAATATGCTGCTTTCCTTCAGGACTTTAGAATAATGTCTCTTTCTGTGGTACCACCACTGCCCTCTGGCCTCTGTCAGCACTGTCTCTGTGGAACTGTGCCTGTCCCTCAGGTGTGAATGAGGGCTTCAGCATGACATAGGTGCTAAGAGAAGACTACTGTGTCCCAAGAAAGCCCAATAGGGAAAAGGCCACCTTAGCTGACCTCTGATGCAGGTAAAAGATCTGAATGTGTGGCTGTGATAAAGACCACGTGTAGAAGCAACTTGGAGAGAAAAAGGCCTACATGGCTTACACATCCTAATTACAGTTCATCACTGAGGGAAGCCAAAGCAGGCACTCAAGCAGGGAAGGGACCTGCAGGAAGGATCTGCAACAGAAGCCATGGAGGAATGCTGCTTTGTGGCTTGCTTGCCCTGCCTCACTCAGTTCAGGTTCTATACACACCCAGACAAGCTGTCCAGGGATTTCACTGGCTGTAGTAATTAGTCAAGAAAATGCCTCACCGAGTTGCCTTCAGGACAATATGATAGAGGCCTTTTTGTTTTAATTGATGGTCCCTCTTTCCAATGACCATGACTGTGTCAAGCTGACAAAAAGAAGAAGAAAAAAATCTCACCAGTATACCTGTATAAGGAGAAGACAATAGGCAGTCTGAGAAAGTGCTGAGTTCCAAGGACTCAGGTAAAGGGGTAATGGGAGACAGAAGATTATTCTGAGCTTTGTATGCCAAATATATGAGGGAAAGGAGGAGGCAGAAAAAGTAGTGGAAATAATCTAGACGTAAAATAACAAAACCCTGTGCAAAACTGAGGACCAAATAGGAAAGGGAACTTTCACGTGGTTGACAAGGTTTAAGGTATTTGAGGGTCTGGACCAACCTTTGGGTGAGTGTTGAGAAGGTTCAGGTGTCTTTGGGAAGCAGGAACGATGTGGTTCAGCTCGGGTCAGAGCAGAGAGCAAGGGCAGCCAGGGTCAAATGCAGCTGGTTTGCACACCATTGATTTTCCTGAGCAGACCATTTTCACCTCATCGATTTTCTCGGTTGATTGGGCTGTGTTTTCTTGTTGGTTAGAGGTCACGTTGCCCCTTTTAGATTCATTTCTGGCCTCTTGCTACTTCCTCTTGTTAGCGTGTACCGCTCCAATCATGACTGCCAACTATTGACCAAATGTGACATTTCCACCTGATAGTTTTATCGTTCAGTGACAAGCTGAGGGTGCCATCCAGAAGTTGAACTTACAGAAGAATTTAGCCTCAGCTCAGCCATCTGGAAAGAGGTGTCACTGATGCTGCCATAGTGAGATTGGGATCACAGAAAACTACATTGTCTATGAAAGTTAGATGGTTGGGTGGACCAGAAGTAGGTCAGAAAGTTATGACTTCTCTGCTCATACTGCCCCCATTACAGCTGAGCCAAGAGTATGGAAGAGAGATACAAAATAACCTTGGAAAAAATTCCTTTATAATTCCCTGGGTTGCTTGAGTTTCCTTCTCTCTAAAGTCAAAGGTCCATATTGATGCCCGATGAGTTTATAGACAGAAGTCAGGATTTATGGATCAGAAGACTTAGGGCTTGAATCTCAGCTGGGTCCTTGACACATCTGTCACCACTTCACGGCCATAAAGTAAGGATGCTGATGTTTGCTGAATCTACCTCCCTTGGTTGAGATAATGTACCCAAAATGCCTGACACACTTTTAAAACTTGGTTCCAGCCCATCAACTCAGGACTAGGATCGGCCTGAAGAAAACCCCACTCTTTCCAGCAACTTAAGGGGATTAGTAACCCAGAGGGAACCAGCCTGGCTCTGTCAGTGAGATCTCAGAGGACAAACAGTTCTCAAGCCAACAGCTGTGAGAGAGGCAGGTTGAAGCAAGAGGCGAGGTTGGCCACAGAAGCACTGTATTTCCTTGTTTTATTTATAAAGCTCTTTGCTAAATGCTAAGGAAAATAAATTGATTTTCATCTTTACTGATGTGTTAAAATTGCTACAACACCTCATATTACCAAATGGATTTACGATATAAATTGGAACATAATTGGTACTTCAGGCAGGCCACAAATCTACTTCGGCAAGGAGCACATCACTCACAGTACAGTGATTATAAAAATTAGTTAATTCAAGACAAACATTGCATTCTCTGAAGCCTGGTACGAATCCCTTAGAATCTTTCATGCATTACTGCTATGAAATAAAAAGATAGATCCATCAGGTCACTTGATTCTCCGCAGGCCTGATTTAGAAGGTACTTAGGCTGCTGTATCCACCAAGAGATAGATTTCATTTATTAAACCTGCCAGGCAGAAGCCTAAATGATGGGACTTGGTAATATTGCACTAATCTGTTGCTTTTATTTACTGCTTCTTGTCTCACCAGTGTAAATCTTCTCATGGAGCAAAGTTCCCTAATTCATTCAATTTGACTTTCCTCATGAGAAACAGGGGAAAGGTATGTCCCCATGAGAACTAGCATGATTTGAATGTCTCTGGGCCATGGTTAATGTTGATAATCTACCCAAATCCCCTTCAATAACTTTGTTATGGTGGCAGGGGGTATGTATGGGGGACAGCAATCTTGACTCAGATGTGTTTTGACTTCCAACAGCCAGCACCTGCAGCTTTCTTTGAGTAACTGTTTTCAGGCTACCTCCTAAGGCTACTGGAACTTGTCCTACCACACAGAGAGGCAGCTGTGCCCAAGCATTAATGTTTCCCGAGGTGGCCTTTAAACCAGTGACTGATGTGTTCAGGAACGCAAAAGCCCAGTTCCCTTCATGTGGTATAACTCACACCCCAGAATTCTCTGGAGGACAAGTTAAGGCCATCCCTGTGAATTTGTGTGGTTTCTGCTTTTTCAAAGCTTGTTTTCCCCACGCCCTTAGTGGGCCCCCTCGAGAGCACCTTCTTAATAAATCACGTATGTGTGACTCCTTGTTCTGGGCCGGCTTCTAGAAGTCATTGTAAATGTTAGATACAGGCTGTGCACTTTAAGTCTCTGTCTCATTAAATCACCATGATGCACTCCATAGATTAAGCTCATGTCCACTTTCTCATTTAATTTTTATAATAAACTTTACAAATTAGTGTTCCTATCATCCTCATTTTATATGTAGGGATATAAAACTTAAAAGATTAAGGGACCCAGCTACTATTTATCTACTGCTACATTAAAAACTACCACACAACTCAGAGGCTTAAAACAATGTTTATTTTTCTCACGTGTCTGCAATTTGGAGAAAGGTTGGTAGGAGCAGCTCTGGTGAATGAAATACCAGACACACTTTTAAAACTTAGTCCCAGCCCTGGTTAGTTACTTGGGGGGAGAATCTACCCTGAGAGTGGATGATCTGCCACCCCTGGGGCTTTCTCACATTGCTTACAACTGGGTGCTAGCCATGACTTCTTTCAATATAGGCTGTGTATGGAGTGGCTTGTGCTTCCTTACAGTTTGGTGTCTGGACTGCAAAAGTAAGCATCTTAAGAAATAGAAGAGCATGAGTCTTTGGAAGCCTAGCTTTGGAAGCTGAAACTTGCATGTAGTCCCACTTCTACTGTCTTCTGTTGACCAAAATCTACAGCATCCAGAAGGTAGATGTATCTTTGATGTTTAGAAATGTTTATTTATGTTTTTGTATACATGTATATATGTGGGTTGCACAGGCCATTCTATGTGTGTAGAGGTCAGAGGGCAATGCTTGGGAACCAGTTCTTCTACCATGTGTGTCCCAGGGATTGAACTCAGGTCTCCAGGCTTGGCAGCAAGCTCCTTTACTTGCTAGTATGGTCCCTAGGTCTACATTTTGATGGCATACAAGAATTTTGAGATTCTGTTATCTATCTATCTATCTATCTATCTATCTATCTATCTATCTATCGTTATAAAACTGCAGATATTTGAAATATCTATTTTAAATAATAAATTTTAAAATTTTAAATAATAAATATTTTAGTTATAAAACTGCAGATATTTGAAATATTACCATCTTATGGTTTTGTGCATACATACATCAATGATGCTACTACCAATGCAGTCATAAACATTCCCACCACTTCAAACATTTTCTTGCACCCTTTGGTGGTTTATGTTTGTTTCATTTTTCTGCCCGTGGTGAGAGTACTTGAGATGAGATCTACCCTCTTAACGACATTTTTAAGTGTATAATACAATAGTGCTAGCTGTAACAAGTAGGTTGTGTGAGAGCTCTGTATGGTGTATCAACTTCATGCAAATGAAAATTTGCCATCACTGTACTAGTCCACAAATATTAGAGGTAAATCAACTTTCCAGTGGTTATGACTTCGTGGTTGATGTCTGTGGTCACCCTGTTCCATGGCATTTGGGCCTATACAATGACCTGTAGTTCACTATGTCTCCTCTAAATGTTCTACTACCTCCCAGTAGCATCATTATATTTAGCAATCAACAAAATAGGGACACTAATAGTTATGATTTTAGCGTTGTTGAAAATATCAAAAAATCAAAAATTCACAGCAAACTCTTGGTATATTGCAGATGTTCAGATATAGTTTCTATTTTCAATAGTCAAGAATAGAAGGTATTCTATTCCATTCTGGGAATGGAATGGGCAGAGCAAATTGAAGTTGAGTGTCTGTGTTCAAAGAAACCAAGTGGAGACCAGGTCTTGTGGGAACACTAAATATATAGCTTCCATTGAGCAACAACTCCCCATTTCTCTCCTCTGGGTCTCTGGTAAACCATTTTATGCTTGGCTCCTATTGGCTCAGTTACTTGTTCTGCTTCTTTACAAAATACATCATGTGTTGTTTTTCCATCTGTGCAGAACTTGTTTTACTTAGCCCAGTGTCTTCTAGAACTATCCATGTTGTCAAAACTATGAAAATTTTCTTTCTTATGGTTGTAAAACATTCCTTTGCACATATATGTACATTTTCTTTGTCTATTGTCTACCATAGGCATTTAGATTATTTCTAGATTTTGGTAATTATGAACAATGCCATGATGAACAGATATCTCTTTAAGATCTTGACTTCAATACCTCTGGATTCATCCACAGAGGTGGGAGAAGAGATGTTTTTAAACTACCATACTGTGCCATGGTAGTTAGAGGTAAAGACGGGATTCAAACCCAGGACTTCCTAAATCCTTAGCCAATCCTTTGGCTTCTAAGTTCATTTGTATTAGTCACTCCTTCTTTCTACCTATATGCTTAGCTCTTCTCTATCTGAATGCCCTCTTCTTCATCGAGCACAAGTTCAAATCATCAGATGCCTTTTAAGATAGATAGTCTACCTTGGTGTGCAGAATCCAATAAACTGTGTCTTATCAGTGGTTGGAACAGAGGATAAACAAAATTTTAATTGGAAATTGTAGCCCAATTTGGGATTTTAAAAATATCTCAATAGTAGAGATTCACTTTCAAAATTTGTATTAAGTAATCAATACCCAGAAATAGGGTTGCTGTGACTAGATGGCAGACAAGGACATGTGAACAGAATATGCTTGGATTCTGGACAAAGACCAAGCTTGAAAATTAGAGCTGTCTGACACCAGGGTTCAGTAAATGAGTGTTTTGATGGAAGAAAAAAAAGCCAAAAGGTGTGGGGTGAGCCCAGGGCAGACTGCTGGGAGCTGGCAGTCATTTGTGGAGAGAAAACAAGAGACTTGAGCAGTGTTAGATTGGATTTCAGAACAGTACATACAGGAGCCTGGCCCACAGTTTGGAGTATAATACAGATACTGCTAATACCATAAGAGAAAAGTGAATGAAATTAGAGAGAAACCAGAGTCTGAGTTACCAGAGTCTGCTTGATGCTAAACTATCAAGTACTCCCCCAAACCCTCACACACCTCTTACAAGAACTCTAGCCCAAGTGGGCCTCAGAATCCCTATGGAGGCAAGGATAGCCTTGAATTTCTGATCCTCCTTCTTCTGCCTCCTGAGTGCTGAGATTTCTGGCAGATACCACTATGCTCTGTTTATGCAATCCTGGGCTTCAAACCCAGGACATGTGCATACTAGGCAAGTAGTCTACCTGTTGAAATACATTCCTAACACCAAATACTTATCTTTAAAACTTTCCATATTCCAGAGAGCGGCCTTATCTGGTATCAATGAGAGGGGAGGCCCTTGGTCCTGTGAAGGCATGATGCTCCAGCATAGGAGAATGCTAGGGCAGTGAGGCGGGAGTTGGTGGGTGGGTAGAGGAGCACCCTCATAGAAGCAAGAGGGAGGAGGGGTGGGATAGGGGATTTTTGGAGGGGAAACCAGGAAGGGGGATAACATTTGAAATGTAAATAAATAAAATAATCAGGAAAAAAACTTTCTGAATTTCCCAGGCCCAGAACAACACTAGAGTATAGAGCGGGCTGAAGCTATAGGTGAGGGCTCACCTAAATCAGATTCACAGAGGGAAGATAATGAGAGACTAGGGCATGGAGAAGTTATTGTTTCAGGAACGCTGGGAAGAAGAGCTTGGAGGATACCCAGAGGCTATGACAGAACTTGAGCTTTATTAATTTAAAATTTTTAATTTATTTTATGCATGTAAGTGTTTGGCTTACATATATCTTTGTGTGTCGTGTGCATGCCTGGTGCTGACAGAGGCTAGAAAAGGCAGTCAGGTGCCCTGGGGCTGGAGTTAAGGATGGTTGTGAGCTACCATATGGGTACTGGGAATTAAACTCTGTAAGAGGAACAAGTGTTCTTAACTACTGAGTCATCTATCTGGGTCCCAAGAACTTGGCTTAAATAAAAACACATCTGATTTTAAAAATCAGCCCAATGGCTTTTGCTTTAGAATCTTGAAAACTACATGTGAAAGTTTTCATCTTCAGTCCATTAGCTGTCAAAATGGGGATGACAAAACTCTATTTTGCAATGTTAAAAATACTATCTATAGTACATACCAAACTCTCAGTACATCATAGGAATTTATATGCCTCTTTCTGAATAGTCAAGGACAGAGGGTGTACTTTCCCTGGGAGTAGAAGTTGGTCATCTATGTAAAAAGGAACTGATCTGAGTCTGGCACCTAAAAGAGTTCTCAGTTGACCTCCCAGCCGAGCTAGATTCAGTTTTCTGGGATTCCCCATTTGTAGTAGACTAGCCCTTGCTCTGTGGTCGATGGAATCTGTTTACTATGAGCCATGTGTTTTTGTGTGGATGAATAACTTAAGACACACATGAGAGGCAGCATCAGGGATAGAACCATTGAATTTTCGAGCCGGAAGTAGATATAACACCAACATGGATAATTGAGGCCTGAGGAGGAAAAGTGGCATACTTGAATTCACCCACCTAGTCCAAGGGAGGGAAGAAAATGGAACCTGGTCACTAACTCTCAGTTTCTTGTGGTAAATATTAGCATCACTAATATTAAAGCTACTCCAAGTTTCAACAATAATAGTACCAGCTGTAACTGTTATTATTAATGCTTACTGCATTGTGCTTTATGTTTGTATGCCATTAACTCCTCACTACTTTGGAAGATACAAAGCATGACTATCTACATTTAATACCGAGGAAGCTGAGGAACCTTGCCCAACATCACGAAACTAAGAAGCAGCCAATCCAGCATCTGGCTTTGTATCCCTTTCCCTTGACTCTGAGGCTACCCTCCTGCCTGTGCTTGTCAGTAGCTGGGAAGGTAATGAGTACAGAGAACAGCTGATAACTAGCGGGTGGTCAGTCACAATGTGGTGGCCTTCTCATTCCCTTTTGAAATTGTTTCTGAGTCCTGTCTGGCTTGGTAGTTCATCCTCCACCTCCCTTTAAAATCTTGTGGCAATATTCTGTTGCTACGTGTTTGAGGTTTCTGAGACAGAACTCATTATGTAGCTTAGGCCAGCCTCAAACCCATGACAATCCTCCTGTCTCAATGTCCTTAGTGCTGGACATGAGCCACCACATCTGGCTTGATACCTCTTAAAAAGTCAAGGAATTTCTAACAATTCTAACATCAAAGATCAGGGAAAGAGTGAATAGTTAAAAGAATAACTAGAGGCTGGAGATTGACTTAAAAGGCAGCCATGCACCAGTGAGGGGATCTGAAACTGCATCTCGCTGAGGAGTTGGGTTTCATATTGAACTTGCTTCTTTTTGTTTTGTTGAAATTTTTTCTTTTTAATTTAGTATACATGCATGGGTATGTGTGCACACTCGCTGGTGCATATGACACTGTGCATGTGTGGAGGTCAAGATAATTTGAGCAATCTCTTCTAGCTTTATGTAGTTCCTGGGAAGTAAATGCAGATGACTATGTTCGAAGCCATCTTGCTAGCTCTTGTTTTGCTTTTCTTGAGGCTGACTTAAAACCCACTATGTAGCTATGGATAACCTTGAACCCCTAATCCTTCTGCTTTTGCTTCCAAAATGCTTGGGTTTAAGGTATGCAGCACCATACGCAGGCTTGAACTTGCCTTTGTTTCTGCAATTCCAAATCAGAAGGCTCAAACAAGTCATTCTTATTCTTCTAGGGACTGGTTAAACACACACACACACACACACACACACACACACACACACACACACGTACGCACATACGCATGCATGCATGCAAGCACGCACGCACGCACACAGTGGGGGAGGGAAAAGGAGGGGAGGGGACTTGGTGAGTACTAGCCCTGAGTTTTATGTGCTGCATAATATCAGATCCACTGCTTTGCTAAGAGAAGATCTCACGTTAATTTTTAGACACTGGCTTAGTTCCCTTATGGCACACATCAGCCAAGCGTTAGAATGTGCTGTTTATGCATCTATAGCCTTCTACAAGGTAAGGGTTTAGAAGAGCCAGGTCTAATCTGCATCTAGTGCTCCAGAGATTCGTGTTAGCCTGGCACACATGTGTGTCAGTAGGGTCCTGACAGAAAAAAAGATGGCATTCTCAATTCTTTTTCTAAGATGACTTTGCAAGGGTATAAGTAAGGTTAGGGAAGCGTCATTTATTCGTCCGTCTACCTACCTTCTCACTGCTTAGTACTTGCTGTGTACCAAACACCAAACTCTGTTTTAGGTACTGAGGAAACAAGAATGACAGGACACCAGTGTTACGGTATAACATTAGTACTGTGTGTTTACTCTTAGTTATCAATGCGATTAGGTTGAGAGACATCCAGGAAGTTAGTAAAGCACACCTGTGGGGTTTTCTGTAATGGGTTTTGGAGATGACTAGATCATCAGGGTGCTAAGGTAATGAGTGCATTCAGAAGATGCTGGCAGTGCTAGGAAGTGGTGAAAGGTTCGTCCTTTTTGTATTCCATTTCTCTGATTTCCGGCTGCCATGATATTTAACTGCTCTGTCATAGCCTTCCCACAATGATGAAATTAGATCCTTTCTCTCTAATGTGTTCATTCAAATATTTGGGTCATGACTGTACACAAGTAACTAATACATTTATGGTAATGTTTGATCAAGAGCACATTCTCTATACTTCACCTATACATCCCTGCAAAGTCCCTAATAGGAACGTTATGTGGCGAATAGAGAGATGTACCATGTAGTTGTTGACTGAGACAGGGAAGTTGGCTGGACCATGAAGAATATTCCTCCTTGCTTTACCAAGTGTCTTAATTCAAAGTCTTACTACCTATAACTCTGGCCCTAAATAGTGTACATAATCTTTTTTTTTAACTTCAGCAAAAACTGTTTCAGCCTTTGCTCTCTTTATCTTGGTTCTCAGACCATTTCTTTTAGAGGTTGTCCTCTCTGTTCCTGAAGAATTTGTTGCTCTGCCTAGGCTTGGTTTCTTCCCCTATCAAGGCCATCTGTTGAAATAATAGAAGACAGTCTATATTACACTGTAATATGTAGAGGGATAATGTGACTTTCTGATCCTGGGTATCAAAGTCTCCTTTATCTGGTAGCTATTGCTTGAAATCGTACCTTCATACCTCACTTACTTTGCTTAGCTTTGTTATATCAGGGGCTGGAGATAGTTAAGATATTTGTTGCTCTTGAAGTGTTCCCAGCTTCAATTCCTAGCATGCACATGGCAGCTCACAGCCATCTAGTTCCAGGGCATTTCTGACCTCTGTGGGTCCCAGGCACACATGTGGTACACATACATTTATGCAGACAAAACACTAAGACACGTAAAGTAAGTCTAAAGACAATGTTAACTAGAAAGAAGAGAAGGAGGTACTGAGAGATGTCCCAAGAAGGCTAACAGCTAAGGCAGCCCAGAGCTAGCTCTCCTTGTACAATGGCTGAGAGTCTAGTCTATTCAGTGATCCTTCTACCTCAATGAAGTTTACACGTTATCTCACTCTTCCTCCCCTTCTTATGACATCCCTTCTTTTTTTCCATTTTGTAGTTCAATGATTTTAATGCAGACTTGGGTCTGAGGAACTGCCAAGCTCCTGTGCACGACTCATTTATAGCCATTGCCTCCTGAACCCAGCTACTGGGAACTACCCATCTGTTCTCCCGCACTGTAACTTTGTCTTTGCAAAACTGACACATAAGTGAATTATACAACATGTAACCTTTTGAGATTGGCTTCTTTCACTCAGCATAATGCCACAGAGATTCATCCAAATTGACAAGCAGTAAACCATCTGCTTTGTTCTCTCATGTGTTGGATCTGTTCACACTCGACAACACAGTGCCTGCCATCTAGAGACTGGGTCGTTGTAGAGTCTGTTGTTCAACTCTTATTAACACTCTGTAGTTTAGTCAGGCTCATTTGTTTGCAAGGAATACTCATTTGACTTGAGCCTAGGAGAGAACGGAGTTCATTGATGGGATTCAGGTTCTCCTTGGAATCTAGAAAAGAAGGCTCAGTGTGGCCAGGCCTGGAAGCAGGAGGTGGTTTCGGATCCAAGGCAGCTTTTGAGGAGACTGCTCTCTTGGAATCACAGTTCCTCTCTCTGTGATCATGAGCTCTGTTGCACTCTTCTGATTGCATATGGCAAACTCAGCACACGGTCCACCATTGCCCCAAAACAATTCTTTAACAGTGGTCTTTTCTCCTGGCTGGAGCTTTAAATGTAAATTCCCAAGGATCAATCTGATTGGCTCTGCTCATCTTTCAAAAAAACAACATCTCAAGCCTCTGGTTCTTTGTTAGTTTCTGGACTACCCTCATCTAACACTCTGGTCTAGGAGAGATCCCACCAGATCATGTGGTCTGGTAGAGTAGAATCTGTAGGAGGGGGAGAACCTGTAGGGAGAAATAGTTCACAGTTCTGATATTTTCCATTAAGAAAATGTTCTTTATGAAAGATTTTATCTGGTGTGTTCATTTCTTCACACATTATATCCTTTGACCAAAAGACATAATAAGAGAGGTGTATTTGAACCATCTTGCTTGGCCTCAAACATACTGTTTTCACAGAGCTGTACTTTGTCACCTTGCTGGGTTTTAGGGAGAAAAGTGCCATGAAAGAGCCCTATTGTATTGATGTCATCATTTTCTTTGTTGAAGACATTTCCATCTAATTTGAAGCTCGGTGTGAGAAGTTTGTTTTGAGCAATGACTTAAGGACACATTGCTTCCCTAAGGAACTGTGTATTTCCTGTCTCATGAACAGAGAAGACCATCTAGCATATTCAATCTCTTTCTATGTTGGTACCTGGAAAATCTAGTTTTTATAAACCAAAGTTAAGCTCTAGCGTGCCCAGCCTGTTACCATCTGTATATCTGTGTTTGTATTGGTTATGATTTCTATTGTGGTGACTAAATACCATAACCAAACTTGGGCAGGAAAGAGTCTATCTTGCTTACTCTTCCTTATCATTGGTCATCATCGAAGGCAGTCAAGGCAGGAACTGAAACAGGTCAGGAGCCTGGAGGCAGGTTGATGCAGAGGCCATGGAGGATTGCTGTTTACTGGCTTGCTCACAATGGTTTGCTCAGCCTACTTTCTTATAGCAGTCAAGCTATCACCCATGGGTGTCACCAATGGGCCAGGCCTACTTACATTTGCCACTGAATAAAAAAATGTGCTACAGGCTTGCCTACAGCCAGATATTATAGAGAAATTTTCTCAATTGGGATTTCTTTCTCTTAGATGATTCGAGCTTATGTCAAAATAACATAAACCTAGCCAGCACAATGTTCTTGGCCTTATCTTGACATATTTCCATTCTTCTTGACCTTTGACATTTTGTACATTTATATCCTTATAACTCACTCATGTTTGAAAGAGTGAGCACAGCTGGAGATAAGCAATCAAAACCAATCATGCTAGAGAGAACAACAGGCTATAGCAGTGGTTCTCAGTCTGTGGGTTGCAGCTCCTTTAGAGGTCGAACAACCCTTTCACAGGGGTTACATATCAAATATCCTGCATATCCAATATTTATATTACAGTTCACAACAGTAGCAAAATTACAGTTATAAAGTAGCAACAAAAATAATTTTATGGTTGAGGGTAAGTACAACATGAGGAACTATATTAAAAGGTTTCAGCATTAGGAACATTGAGAACCATTGGGCTATAGAGTCAAAATCTTGAACCCAGGTTGCCATCTTGATTTGTCTTCCAATGACAAGTGTCCACCAAACTAGCAACAGCATATACTTCAATGTGGAGAAAATCTAGGCTATCATGAAATACATATTGAGGATTATAGCAAGAGTCTTGAGACTTACTTGCAATATCTAACTTAATCTTTACTCTTAGGAGGCAGATATTAGAAGTTCTTTAACTAAGACTCATTAAGCATCATCTTTCTCAGAAGATAATAATCCCCCCAGGCTGTTCTGAAGAGGAAAGGAGATGATATAACCAACACCTAAAACAATCTGTGACACTAAGTCTTCAAAAAATATTGACATTGTTTCCTACTCTGTCCAAACATGTTCTGCCGCTGACCTCTGTTGCTGGTGGTGAATAACACTATTGGCTGACGCTTGATATCAATGTCGATTATTTGTCTGGACAAAATATTTTTTTATACTTTGCTTCTTTTATATGCAAGTGACTAATTTCTTTAACTGTGTTCAGAACAGAAATTATGACTAATTCTTTTGCCCAGTTGTAAACATGGAAAGATAATAATTCATGGGCCAGAGAGATGGCTCAGTGGTTAAGGGCACTGGCTGCTCTCTAGAAGACCCAGGTTCAATCCTCAGCAGACATAACTCCATGTAGCTCCAGTTCCAAGGGATGAGATGTTATCTTCTTGCCTCCATATGCACTACATGTATACAATGCATAGACATACATGTAGGCAAATCACTCATACACATAAAATAATAAATTGGAAAAAGAAAGATAATAATTTGGAGCTTGTGTTTTAACTGAGTAGTATGGTTCTTACTCAATAGCTTATTTGCAGGAGAAGAGGGCTGTGGTTGAGTGGTTCTGAATCATTGCCACTGACTTGACCTACAGACATAGGTGAACAGACACACTGATACTCCTTTGATAAGAACTTCTCCTTGTACTATTTGCAGCTGGAAGCCATTAGGCCTTGGCTGTGGCTTTATAGTCTTTACTATAATCTATCATGGGACACATAGTATTTAGCCAGCAAGAGTGCCCCTGAGCACCAGTGGCACAGAACAGGTCAAGAGCAGGTCAACTGTTTTATAAAACCACCAGGGGCTGCTTGACACAGTGGTAGTTGACAAGGCATATCACCAGACAGATCTGAAATGGACACCGTGATCCTCTGTGCACAAATCTCAGTGCAGGAAGCCAATTAGAACCAGGTGTCTGACTTCATGTCACCTTTACATGCAGACTCTTGAAGGAGACACCAGGTTTTTGTTCTATTTTTTTCACTGAAAGAACAAAAGAGAATGGTTAAGCAGAGCTCAGAAGACTGTACGTGCATTTTTTTTTTATCTCTTTAGTAGACTGCGGCTGCTCAGAAGAACATTTTCTCATTATTAATAATTTCCTGGACATTATTCCAAACCAAGCTGTCTTGAGACTAGGCTGATAGAAAGAATTACAGCGCTACATCTTAAGTGTCCAATCAGTGGCTTAGACTTAAAGCTCTCAGTTAAGTGTTTGTTTCTTGACCAACCTTCAACTCAGCCATCGAACAACAGAGAAACTGATAGCACACAGACTACATTTTCTGATGAACTTGACTTCAAACTTTGAACTACACAGGAAGTCATAAGTTTTTTTCTCAAGAGCATTGAGGAAGGTAGAACCATTGGAAACTTGCCTAAGGAAAACTCCAGAATCACAGAGCTCTATCTGGACCTTGCAGCTCCTGTCTTACCTGTATAAACTTCAACTGAGGGGGACAATCTTGCTTTGGTGACACTGGTTTTGAGCAACAGGCTAGAAGCCTTGGGCCTCAGTCTTCCCCAGACCTTCATTTCTCTTAGGATTTTTATACAATGTCTCCTGGGTAGCCAGCCACACTTCCTTAAAATAAGAATCCCTTTCCTAACAGATCCTTATTTGAAGTCTCAGAAAACATTTATATAAATCATCTCCCCACAAGGAGAGATGTAGGAAGCCAAGATGTAATTGCAGTCCTATTCCTCTTAGACAGTGACATTACTGCCCAAAGTCCAGGGTCTCAGCAGCATTCCAGGTAGAGTTTTGTCATCCTGTTCGCCATGTCAGAGAACCAGGGGTTACAGGCTCAGCATGCTCTGAAATCCTGCCCAACACCTTGATATCCTCCCTCCCTTTCCTTTCATATACCCTCTGTGACAGCCACTAGAAATCTCCCCAAAGGGACTGCATTTTGAGGTGATACAGGGAAGGGTGGGATAAAAATTCTTGGCTTAAGGAAAAAGATTTAAATAAACAAAAAGAAAAACAAACAAACAAACAAACAAAAAAACCCCAAAAAACAGAGAAAAGACCAAACCACAATTATAAAACCAACAAATATTTGGAGGACTATAGTAAAACTCTGCTATAAAATTCTTTGTGGATCTATAATTCAAATTTAGATTTCAATCATTTTGAACCATGTCCTCTAGTAAGTAAATTTTATATTATTCCTCAGCAAACAAACTCACTTCAAAAGCATGTTCACCCTTACTGGGCGGGATAAATGCCGACTTTGTTGTTGTTGTTGTTTGCTTTTTGTTTCTACTATTTTATCTAATTTCACTTCATCCCACCTTATCTTGATCTACTTAGACCTTTACAGCTCTATTTCACTTAAAAAGGGGAGAGGTGGCTAACCATTAAATTAGTTTCATAATCCACTAATAGATCATAGCTGGCAATTTAAACAATGGTAGTTTATGAAAATTCATGGATGTCGGCTTCTGGATTCCTAGACACTCAGTTATAGATCATGCGTTTGTAATGTAACATCATTTTCCATGACAAAGCACGGAGCCCCACTGAGTGAGCTTGTGATTCATTCTCACCCTCCAGCTGGCTGTCAGCAGGGCCTGCATTCTTTCCTGACTTGTTATCTTGGAATTGTGTGTGAGGCAAAGAGCCTGGCTGAGAATTCATAGACATGTTTTGCTTAGAAATCCGCAACCTTAAGTGTATCTCTTAAGCCACCTGGCCCTAGTTTTCTGTAAAATGGACTAGTGTAAGGATCAGTTATGTAGCATGTAAGTCCAAGTGAGTGGTGGTGTTCACAGGTAGGAACAACTCTTTCTTCCCTCCTGCCCCACCATAGCCTGTTGACCAGACTTACAGAGGTCCCTGCCTTTCCTGAAGAAGGGGTAGACTGTAGGGTAATTGTTTTCCTTTCCCAATCCTCTGTTATTATCTTTTCTTTTTCTGATTTCTGATTTGTTTTGTTTTGTTTTTTTACATCATTTCCTGCCATCTTCAAAAGATTTTTATCAATGTGTCCTGATTTGGGAGTCTTAGTCAAGATAAGGCATTGTCAGAGGTAAAGCACCTGTAAGAGGGCCACAATACTGCAAAGATCCCAGTCTCTCTGTGTGGGAAACAGAAGAAAGCAGACTAGGCAAATGGAAGTTTATTGAGGATGTTCCACCTGGGTCATAAGAGGTTGAAGATTCCCACAAACAACATCAATAGGCATAAGTAAGAGTGCCTCAGTCTCAGGTGGTACTTAGGGGAACCATGTTCCCAAGGCTGTCCAGATGCAAGAGGTTCCCTTTACTTGGTTGAGACAGGGTCTAAAGTAGTCTAGTCTGGCTTTAAACTTGTTATGCAGCAGAGACAGGTCTTGAGCTCTTGGTGGTGTTACCTCTACCTCCCATGGGCAGATAAGAAGCATGAACCACCATACACAGTGTGACATTTTCTCTGATTAGATTCAAGCACATGTGAAAGAAAATTTATTCTTTTATGTCAAGGCTTCAGGTGGAATCCAGAAGACCATCCTGGGCACTGGTGGATTTGTCCAGAGGGCGGTTCACTTGATGTCAATTGTCTTCAGATGTTTTGCTTAGATATTCACTTTCCTGGTGTGAGACTTGTTCCTCCGGGCCTCGGGCACTCCTGGGAATCTCTTAGCACTCCGCTTACATGTTACATGCTTCTAAAATGACAGTTCCGCTTGATGAAGACTTTTGTCACCTGCAACTAGTGCTTTCATTGGAAAGGGTTCAAGGAACTGATATCCATTTCCCTGATGACCTTCATACATTTTAGAATCAAAGGGGGGAAAATTGGGAAATACTGAAGTAAATTCATATGCTTATCCCTTCAGCATCATATTTAAAAGATATAGCAAGGGGAAGGCTCGTTTTGTTTTTTTCTTCTATCAACATAAATTCTGCTCAAGTATCTGGTTCAGTTTTCTTAGTAATTTATGCATTCTCAGCTCAGTGATTTTCTGCAGAACCAGGCTTTTATGAGAAACTAGAATTTTCCCGAGGAGAAAATTGCTTTCTCTGTTACTATACTCTATATTTAGTGCATAACCACCTGTGTGACATGACCTGAGTTTCCACATCTAAAAGGAGGGAAATGTACCTGGGCAGGACATCCTTCTGTGATGGTTAAGGCCATAGATTTGGGGCAATCAGTCCGTCTGGGCTTGATCCCCGTTTTTTCCACTTACTAGTGGCACGATCTTGGGAAAATTACATAACCCATCTGAGTTTCAGGTTTTTTTCATTATAAATTAATGATAATAATAGTATCTATATCATGAAAATTGTATGAGCTAAGGAAAAGTCCAGTTTTAGTAACTGTTATATGAGATTTACTGTTTCCTCATTGAAGAGATCGCATGGCCTCCTACAGCTTTAATAGTGGATGCTAAGGTTATAATAATATTTCACATCAGAATACCTATTTATTGCTTACAAGATTTCTCTCCATATATTGTCCAACAGATAAGGAAATTGAGAGCTAAGACTGAGGCAAAGGGGAGGAGGGGATGTGGGTTTGAGCCTGTGAATTCAGTGCCCACAGAGGTCAAAAGAGGGTGTCAGATCTCTTGGAGCTAGAGTTATAATGAGAAGGCTAGGCTGATTCCATGACAGACTTCAAATTGACAGGAGACAAGGCCTAAATCTCTTTTTCCAAGAACTGTGCAAGTCCAGGCAAGTCTAGGCCTCAGAAGGTGCTGCTCCACCACCTGGCCTGAGGTAAGGGCAATGGGTCAGCAGCAGTTTCCAGACTTCCTCAGCAACAGTTTACAGCCTCCATGCCCAGGTAATGGTTCTGAAATGTCCCTAGAGGTAGAGCAAGATGAAGGTTACCTACCCTGGAATTCCCCTAATGTGCTTTAAACGTGGCCTGCTAGCTCATTTGGTTGTCTCTTTATCTTGGTAATGGGAGACCCCAGCATGCTGGACTTCTGCAGAATAAAACATTCTTTGCATTTACACGCTACTTGAGACTAGGATATCACTCTTTGGAGAATCACAGACTCTTACAATAAGCACTTGTGAGCCTCCAGTTATGGTTGACAGGAACCAAACCTGCGTTCTCTGCACAGTCTTGAGCATGGAATCATCTTTCAGCACTCGGTGAGTTAGTTTCTTAAGGAAAAGTGCTGAGTGTGAGTTGAGTCTTCTCACCCCCAGTTTCTGTCATTTCCTCACATGACGATGTTATTCAGTTAGTTGTTGATATTTCCCTCTTAAATGGTCCCGCTATTAAAATATCTAATTATATTAAGACATCATCAAAGAGCATCCACAACGGTCCCTGCCCCTCTCTGTTTATTCTTAGTAAGGTAGCAGTCGCTGCACTAACGAACAAACATGGAAGTCTCAGGGGCTCAGCACAAGTTATGTCTGACCCAGAGCCTGTCAGTGTCCTCAATTGGACAACCACTTTGGGACGCAGGCATCGTCCTCTCTAGGAATCCTAAAATTTTTTCTTTCTAGGTTGAGTTGGGAAAAGGTCACATGTGGGGGTCACGGGGATATGTTTACCCATTTTTTTAACCACACCAATTCAGAAGTAGCATATCTAACTTTTTGCATTTCAATAGCTAATGTCAGTTGCATAGGCCCATATAAGTGTGAGGGAGCCTGGGGTAGTCTCCAACTGGACAATCACTTATTGACAACCCTCTAGAAGTCATGGATTTTTGGTGATCAGCTTATCATTTCTGCCACACTCATCCACCACTCTGCTCAGTCACTGCCACGTTGGATTTATTTTGTTTCTAAAATGTCTTTCATACTGTCCCCACAGCCATCACCATGGTCCAGACCTTGCTGTCACATGGTGGTACATTATCACAGCTACTTAAGCAATTCCTCTGCTTCCATTCTCTGTGACATTTCTATCTCTGTGATGTTTCCATCTCTCTCACATGCCACAGCCAGATTCATCATCCAGAATTATTCTTTTAAAATTCTATATTTCAACGGGTCTATTCAGCTACAGTTTAGCAACAATGGCTGGTTTCCTGTCTATGTAAAACACAGGGCTGGATATTGAAGGGGCTCCTATGTGAACAATGCTTAGTTCCTGTATTTATGTTGCTTGTAGGTAGATGGAATTAACATAGTACAGTGAACTGGGGACTGAAGTCAGTAAGCACCTGGAGAGGAATAGCTGTGAATTTCCACTTGTTCACAAGGAGGGAGGTGCTAATTGCTCATAGATAAAGAACAATTGGTTAAGGGAAAATGAATCCCAAGACTTCGGGAAGTGGTACTGACAATGTGCTTAGTGCCTGCATTTTCAGAGAGGGGCAGAGATGTGTTCTGGAAGTTGTCATTATCTCTCCATACTTTAAAAGAATTCTATATTCTTTAAAAGAATTAAAAATATAGTTATTAGAAAGCTTGATTTTCAGTTTTATGGCAGATGTGAATTTTGAGCTAAGCTAATATTTTTGAGGTTGCAAATCATTATTAAGTTTCTCCAGATGAGTTTCTGAACTTGAGGTTAGAACTAAAGAAAGACAAATAAAACATTGGCCTGTGCATGACTATGTCTTTCTGTATTCGATTATCTTTTGAAAACATAGAAGTCAAGAAATTTCCAACTATATTTTGGCTCAACAGTGGTCATATAATATATGATTTTTGACACATAAGTCATACATTTCTTAATTATTAACAATGATTATTTTTAAGACTCCTTAGGGCTGGAGAAATAATGGCTGGCTAAGAATGCTTGTTGCTTTTCCATAGGATCCAGATTTGATTTCCAGCACCCACATGATGGTTCTCAACTATCTGTAACTCCAGTCCTTTTCCTTTGCAGGAAAAGACCATACATACATACATACATACATACATACATACATACATACATACAAGTGTGCATACATACATGTAGGTAAAACACTCTGACACTTAAAAAAACAAAAAAGCAAAACAAAAAACAAACAAAAAACTTCCAAAAAAAAGTCTTAACAAAAGTGAACTTGAGCCGGGCGGTGGTGGTGCACACCTTTAATCCCAGCACTTGGGAGGCAGAGGCAGGCAGATCTCTGAGTTCGAGGCCAGCCTGGTCTACAGAGTGAGTTCCAGGACAGCCAGGACTACACAGAGAAACCCTGTCTCGAAAAACCAAAAAAAAAAAAAAAAAAAAAAGTGATACTAGTCACTACGATTTAGCAAGAATGGAGTTTTTGCTTCTTAAATTTTAAAAAGACAATATAAAATAATAGATCCTGAATTTTCATGAAGAAACAAGTCAAAGACTTCTACCTTCCTTCTTGTTTCCCTGCTTTTTTGCCCTGTTCTCTGCTTCCTGCTTCTGAAGTAATTGCCTCAGGGAATAGAATCAGTGTTCATCAGGCTGTTCCTGATGAACACAAGTGTGGGCATTCAACACAAATACTTAAGCCCTGGGTGGTAATAGAAAGTACTAATATGGCAGTAAGGAAATGCCCAAGGCCTGATTCTTCTCCCCACATCCCACAAAAGGAAAAGCAATAAGATGTGCTAAGTTGAGACATTGTCTAAATGGAGTGACTGAAACCATGGCAAAGAGGAGGATCCTGAATTGTGAATGCTGTCTACTATTGGATATGGGTTAGAAGACTGTGGGTAGTTCCCATATTCCTAATAAGTGAGATTCTGTTCCTTTATAAGAGCTCTATGCTAAAGAATTAAGTACCTGAGTTGAGTTGTGCAATGGACTTAGTCAACACAAGGCACTCAGAAATATAAAACAGAAACTCTAGCTGAATATGGTAGTGTATGCACATAATCTCAGCTTTTAGGAAGCTTAGGCAGAGCTAAGCACAAGGCTAGCATGGGCTATGTGGTGAGACCTTGTCTCAGCAACAAGCAGACAAATAGGCAAGGAAAAATGGCCTCGTGCACAGAAATGGTAGACAGGACTCTCTCACGTGGGCAGGTGACAGGAAAGCTTTGGGAGAAGAAGCAGTGAATACCCCTTTAGTTATGAGACTCTCAACTTGTCATTTATTGCCACAGCTAACTGCTTAAGAGATTGCATTCCAGTATCAGATTATGGTGATATATCAGATATCAGCCATTGAAACCGCAAGAAGCAAGACTTTCTATAAGAAAGGAGACATTGCTGCATGCCAGGTCTTCATAGTAGCTCAGAAGAGGAAAGTCAAGAGAATGTTTTTATACAGTCATTATTAAACTCACTCCAAAATTAGAAGAACAAAATATGATTCCAAACTGTTTATAAGGCCAGCATTGCTCAGCTACAAAAGCCAGAAATACAATACAAAAAAGGAAGACTGAAGGTCAGTATCCCAGATGAGCATGTGTGTGGAATCTTCAGCAAAACAATAGAAAACCAAATTCAACAGCATATTAAAAGGATAATATACCTTGACTGGGTGTGATTTATCCTTGGATGCAAGGATAATTCAACATCATGCAATTGTTTCAATATATGCAGAAATTCAAAACACTTTCATGATAAAATTCTAAGTAAGTTAAATAACGAAGACACCTCAATGCAAGGAAGGCTGTGTGAGGAGTCCATAGATAACATCACATTCAATTGCGAGGCGCATTCACTTCTGAGAGCCAGAACAAAGTGACAGGCCACTCTTACAGTTCTATTAAGAAGAACTGGTCAGAGCAAGTAGGTAAGAAAGATAAGCAAATGACATCCAAATCAGAAAGGATGAAATAAACTAATTTTTGTAGACAACACAATTTTCTATGTAGAAACCTTTGACATCACACAAATGTTAAAAGTAATAAATGAATTCAACAAAGCTAAAAGATATAAAAGTCAGGTAAATTTATTTATTGTAAAAGCAAATTACCCAAAAAAGAAATTAAAAATATCATTTTCAAAAGCATAGAAGTAATAAAAAAATTAAGGAATAATTACAACAGAAGAGAAGAAATATACACTGAAAATTACACAAGGGAAGCAGACACAAATGAATGAATGATATTTTATCGTCATAGGTTGGAAGAATTAAGACTATTTGAATGTTCTTACTGCACAAACTGACATGAAGATCAGTGCAATCTCTTTCAATGCCCAAAATAGTCTTTACAAAAAAGTTAAAAAGGATAAAAATTTCATATGTAATCCAAAGAATCTGAGTAGCTAAATAATTTTAAAGAAAATTTTCAGAAAAGAGCTAGCAATATCACACTTCCTGATTTCAAAAACAGACTCCAAAAGTATGTAACCAAAAGCAGTGTGGGACTGGGATAAAAAGTGATACAGAAATCACCAGAGCAGACTGAAGAGATCAGCAATTAACTCATGCACTGTCAACTAACTCCACTAAAGATTCAGAGAATAATAAATGGTGTAAGAAAAACTGTATATCCACATGCAAAAGGATGATTTTAAGCTTCTATCTTATACTGTCCAGAAGTGGGGTGGGACCAAATGAACCTAAAATCTGAAACCATAAATCGTTTAGATGACACAGAGGGGAAAAGGTTCCTGCTTGGCTCTTGGTGATGACTTCTTAGAGGTGTCAGAGGCACAGGCAACACAAGCAAAAGGAAAAATTTGGGTCTCAGTGAGGCTAAAAGTCTCCCGCAAAACAAAGGGACAATGACAGATTAATGGCCAGCCTTTACAAGGAGAGCAAAGAGCTGCAAATAACGTATCTAAAAATAGGCTAATAATAGAAGGAACTCACACAGCCCATGGGGGAAACGCCGGAACTGCAATAAAATTGTGCAAGGGATATAGACAGACAATGCTCCAAAGAAGATATATGTAAATGAGCAGAAAATGTATGAAAAGGTGTTCAACATGACTGCTCTTGAGAGAAATGCACTCCAAGTCCTGAACAATACCCCACACACTTGTAAGGTAGCCATTATTTTAAAAAACAAAACCAAAAAAAAAAAAAAAACCCTACTTAAACAGAAATTAACAGGTGCTAGTAAAGATGTGTAGAAACCTTTTACCCTGTCAGTGAGGAACATAAAGTCATGTGCTTACTGTGGAGAATGACATAGAGACTCGCTCCTCCAGACCCTGAAAAGAGAGCTAGCATAGGGTACAGAAATCTCAAAGGATATATCTGTGTTCATGTAATCATTTTAGCACAACTCATAATAGGGAAGGCATTAAGGCAATATATTTATCAGCAGATGCTGGATAAAGAAAATACAGTACACACACACACACACACACGCACACGCACACGCACACGCACACGCACACGCGCACGCACACGCGCACACACACACTGGAATATCACTCAGCATTAAGAAGGAACTCTTGGGGCTGGAAAGATGGTTTATTGGTTAAGAGCACCGACTGATCTTCCAGAGATCCTAAATTCAATTTTTCACACCCAGATGACAGATTACAACTGTTTGTAATTCCTGCTACAGGGGATCCACCACCCTCACGCAGACATACATGCAGTCAAAACACTAATACACATAAGATAAAAATAAATAATTATTTTAAAAAAGAAGGAACTCTTACCATTTTGACAACAGGAATGGATCTGGAAGATGCTATGCTAAGTAAAATAAGCCAGATGGAAAAGAATGAATACTACATAATCCCATTTTTATGGTGAATTTTAAATAGTTGAACTTACTGATGTGGAGACAGTAGAGTGCTTGCCAGGAACTCTGGGGAGCATGAGAGACGGAGACATTAGTCAAGGAGTACCAAGATTTGGTTACACAAGGTAAGTCCTATGTAGTTTATGGCATCGTGTCTATATAATGTATCTGTAATGCATACCAAAATATACTAAGAGGTGAGATCTTGAGTGCTCTTATTGCAAAAACTATGACAAAATCAAAGGAGGAGTTTTCAGAAGAAGTGAGGTAGGTTTATTATTGAGCATGGCGCTGGTGACTTTACGTGTGTATCCTTATATCTATTTTCATCCAACTTATGCATTAAATATGTACAGATTTTTAAATGGAAATCATATTTCAATAATGTGGTGTGTGTGTGTGTGTGTGTGTGTGTGTGTGTGTGTGTGTGCAGGAAGAGAGAAGGGGGTTGGTTTGGGGTAGGGTGAAGGTTGTCTTACTGCAGTGTGAATTCTGCAACACAAGGAGGCTGAGTATGAGCAGGTTAGGGCAATCGCTGTTGATTGGCAGATATTGTGAGACAAGGGTATTTTGTTTGAGTCATGGTCTAGGTGGGTTACCTCAGGCTGACTTCATGCTTGCAGATTACTTGCCTCAGCTTCCTGCACAGTGGGATTCTAAGTGTGTCTCACCATGCCTGAACAAAGGTAAGGGTCTGGAAGTTAGGTATTGAACTTTTTCAGTTCTATTTTCCATGTTAAATATTTCTAGAAATAAACTAAAAAATTTTGGCAATATGTATTTGGTCCTAGTAGTGTTTTCAGGGCATCAAAAGTGTATTTATTTTATTCAATATGGTTCGATTCAATTCAGTTCCATCTTTAAATAAAGACCGAATGAAGCAATGCACAGAAGTACACAGATCGTTTAGAACACAGAAGGGATATGGTGCGTGTCAGTTGATATTAACTATTATTGTCTACTCATCTACATTTTTCATTGTTATAATTTGAATATGACATGTCCCTCCAGGCTTATAAACCAAGCATGGTCCCCACTTGGCGGCACTATTTCAGGATGTTCTCCTAGAAGGTGGGACCTAGCAGGAGGAAGCAGGATATTGAAAGGCTGGTTCTTGGGAAACAACTTGACCCAATCTTCTCTCCAACTTCTCTCTGCTTCCTGCCTTCCATGAGGTGAAGAAATGCCTCTGTCAAGTGATACTGCAGTCATGTTGTTCTACCCAAGCAAATGGGGCCAAGTAATCAGGACTGAGCCCCCTAAGACTGTGAGCCAAAATACCTTCTTTTTCCCTTGTTGTTTTTACTGGTTATTTTGGCCATAGAAGCATAAAACTAATTTATTCGTGTTTCTTGGAGCCGAGGGAAAGCCCACTCCGTTGTCTCAGTATCTTTGTTTACATCATTACCTTATCTTAGAATGGCTTCTTTCAATTTATGATATCTCAGAGAAATCCCATCCTTCTTTATGGCCCTTCAATATGTATTCCCCCAGCTTTTCTTCCTGAGTCATTCCTACTGGGAAGATCTTTCTGTCTTTCAAACTACAAATCTGTTTGGTGGGCTCAATTTTGATACTTGCTGTGTTTCATTTTTACCTATGATAGTTATTAGATATTGTTCTAGTTTCAGTTTTTGTTCTGCTAAAATATCCTTTAAAAAGTAATTTATGGGGGAGAGGGAGAGGGTTTATTTTAGTTTATAATTTCAGGTTATTGTTCATCATTGATGGGAAGTCATAGCAGCTGGAATATGAGTCATCTAGTTACATCACATCTACAGTGAAGAACAAAGAGAAATAATTTTGTAAATGTTTACTTACTTGCTTGTTCTCAATTCATTTTCTTTACTCTTACAAAGCTCAGGAGCTCTGCCTAGGGAATGGTGCCACATACACCGAGCTGAGTCTTCCCACAACAATTAATGTAATTAAGACAGTCAGTCTTCCACAGGCCATGTCCATGTGGACAATCTTTTATTAAACTGTCTTATAGATGGTGTCAATGAAAGCTATAACAGATAGTATTTTTTCTTTTAGCTCTAAGATCATACCTTTCTATGTCTACATGCTCCTTTACCCGCAAGTGCTCTGCCCAGAGCCCTGCCCCTGCAGGGACTATTTAGATGCTTGCTGATTTAATCAATGCTATCAATTACTACCCATATGTAAACTGAAGACCTTAGACAAGGCTGCTGCTTGAGCCAAAGCCTGGACCATTTTGTACACAGTAATCAATCTAATGCTTTGAGCTGTCTGGAAACGTGATTGGATGATTCCAAGAATTTATGTTCAAGTGACAGCCTGGAAGGGGATGTATGTGTGTAGAAATGGCAGTTGGGTGTGAAATTTTCTGTAGAAAGTAGTGGTAAGAAAATCGAAAGATCTAATTGTTACAGTAATAAATTTGATCCAAAGAGACCATTTCAAACATGAATCATTAGGTATAATTTATGGTTCAAGACCTGGCAGGAAGGACCAGTTTATAAAATTACCCTGTTCCTTTTAGGTGGCCGTCAGTGCTTGTTTGGTTACCAAATTTATCAGTGTTTCCCCTCCTGGGATCTGACAACTTCCATATTATTTTTTGAAGTTAAGCTTAGAAATAAAGACATACTGTTTTAAGTTGGAAATTGATTATGCTAATTTAATATTTATTAAAATTCTATACATTATTAAATATTTTAATGAAAAACATGTCGCATTATTTTATAATAACAGCTACCATTTTTACAGATTGTTGCTCTGTATTACATGTTATTAACTCATGCAACAGTTAGAATAAACTTATGAAGGAAGAATTTTTAAATTTAATCTATATTTTCTCTGGAAGGAAATTGAGGTTTAGAGGCAAAAAAAAAAAAAAAAAAAAAAAAAAAAAAAAAAAAAAAAAAAAAAACACCAAAAAAAAAAACCCCAAAAACTTGGACACTATCCCTTACTTAAGTATGCTTCATTCTGAAGGCACATTTTAAAACTCAAGAATGTATATATATATATATATATATATATATATATATATATGAGACTTTTACTGCAGAAAGCTTATTGGAAGTAATCTACCATCAAAAGTATATAATTTTTTTCTAAGAAATTTACCCAGGTTTAATTATGTGCACATACAAACTCAACTAATTAAGAATATGATAAAATATATACTCCTATTAAGTTTGATCAAAGTTACCTAGCTTTAATGGTTTTAACACTCTCACAGCGTGGGTACTGTTACAGGAGATATGTACAGATCCATAAATAATTGCAGGGGTAATAGCCCAAATAGTAAAGAGACATCAAAGATTTCAATCTTATCACTTCACTGACTTAACCTCAATTAATAAGCAGAAAATGAGCACGGGGATTTATATCCTTCAGTTGGCTCTGGAATTTCTTTCTTTTTTCTTTTTTTAACTGTTTGTTGATTCTTTGTGACTGTCACAACATGCACCCCTGTTGCACTCATCTCCTGTTCCCTTGTATCTGCCATCTACTCTGGCAACATTCCCCCAAGATAAAATTACACAAACAAACACAAATAAACAAAGCAAAGCATAGAAAACATCTTGTCGTGGGATCTGAAGTGTGTCACAATGTGTCCCACAAAAGTCCACACATCTTCACTTACAAGTTTCATTGCAACGAGTCATTGGTCTGATTCAAGGTCTTTGGCTTCTGTGACGCCATCAACATTGGATCCTCATCAGGGCTCCCCACAGTTACCCTGTTGTTGTCCTGCGTCTTGGAGAACCTGTAGCTTTGGTTTGGCAGGACTAGCACCTTCACATGCCTTAAGAGCTCACAGATGATGTAGATTTCGGGGTGGGCCAACTCAAAGCCCTGGATATGGGCCTGTATGACAGCGGAGCTGGACAGCCCACCAGGATCTCCTTTATCTGCGTCACCACCAGCACTGCTCCAGCCAGGCCACCCAATCAACCAATGCCGCCATTGGCAGGATTCAGGGTCAGCTTTCCAGCTCTCTTGCCCTCTGGCTGGGCTCATCCATACCCACACCTCCAGAGCCAGCCCCACTGTGCTGCGCAGTCAGTGTGCAGGGCCCACTCTCCCAAGTGCCATAACCAGTGAGGGTCTGGGCCAGCTCTCTGTCTCTCACACCTTCGGGGCTGGTTCACCCTGCCTTCACCATCAAGGCCAGCTCTACTGTATTCCCTAGATGAGGTGCAGGGCCCGCTCTCCTGGGTGCTATTAGCTAGTGAGGGTTATGGCTAGCTTTCTTGCTCTCATGGCCTCAAGGCCAGCTCTCCGAACTACTGCAGGTAGGGGGCAGAACAAAGCATCAGCACCACCACTCCCTACGCACCCACTCTACCTCATGGCAGACGAGCGGTGGGACAATCTCCCCCAGACTCACGCTGGGCCAGCTCACCTGTACTGTACCCCTGCCACTAGGGCCAGCTCTATTGTGCTGCCTGGGCAAGGTACAGGACCTGCTCTCCTGAGCCCTGCGGCTGGTGAAAGGTGGGGTCAGCTCTTCAGAGCACAGCATCCAGTGAGGGGCAGGGCGAGTTTAGCACAGCCCCTGCACATCCACGTGGTCCCAAGGGGCTGCTCAGACCAAGGAAGTCTCTATGAGCCACGAACAATGACACTGATCCGTGCCGCTGCACAGCTACATACAATGCCATTGTCCTTTACCAGCATTGGGATTTCACCATGGCCTCAGGTAGCCAACAGGCTACTTCTCTCCACCCCAGCATCTTCAGTTTCATCTCTTTTCTCGGTGCTCAAACTGCTCCACATCTCTTTCCCATCTGTCCACCACGTATCTGCACGTTGTAGTGGCTCCCGATGTAGGCAGGTCATGTGGCTGTCGATGCTCTGGGGGTTCTCCTCTGTCTGTCCGCGCTGTGTGACGTTGTGGCAAGGAGGCCTCTAGGTGTTTACAGTGTGGCACGCTCGCGGACTGGTCTATGGATATCTTTCCCCTCCCATCCCATGGAGAGTGGCAGCAGACAGGTCTCTGTGTGTCTGCAGCCGCCCTGCCAGAGCTGTGCAGCAGAGGGTAGGTCTATGGGTGTCTTTCCCCACCTTCCCCGCTTGGCATGGTGGTCAGCAGGTGGGTGCTGACTCTCTAACGTCTTCTTTTAAGTTTTTCTTTTCCTATTGAGAAGCCAAGCGTGCATATATAGTTATATACATGAACATGGACAAGGATAATAAAATTAACCAGCAACTTAGTGTTTAATCGCTTACAAATCATCATCATCATCATCATCATCATCACCACCACCACCACCACCACCACCACCACCACCACCACCACCACCATCATCACCATCATCACCATCATCACCATCATCACCGTGTGTGTGTAGTGGGTGCACATGCTAAAGTACACTTGTAGAGGTTAGAGAACAATCGTTGTGGAGTTGACTCTCTCTTACAGCCTATACAGGAGTTCTGGAATCGAATTCTGGTCATCAGGCTTGTAGGGCAAGTGCTGTTACACCGAGCCATCTTGCTGGCGTAACATTTCGTCTTTTAATACAATAATGTGTATCTTTGCAGACAGTTCTCACCTCCCTGGAATAATAAAATGGAGTCTTTCTTCTCATCATTTGTTGGTCCTTCCTCACAAGAGTGCTGATTCCATAATGAGCGCTGTGCTTTGAGAGATGGGATCGCTTATTTTTCCTGTCTCTCGTTTTTTAACAGGAGTGGAGAAAGCACTCGTTTCTGGCCAGCCTGGTTACTGCCTTCAAGGGTCGTTTATAGTCCTTTTCTGCTTTCAGATCTCCAGGACATCAGTTGGATATTTGAGTACGTTCCTTGTTGGCCATGTGTGCACCACTACCTCCTAAAAGTCTAAGCATTGTCCAAACTGTCCGAGCCGTTGAGGAGTATCATGTTTGATCTGATCCCTGCTTTTCTCCAGGTTGCTCATTTCATAGAACGTTAGGAGAGGGTGAGAGCTCCAAGACTGGCTGGTGTCCAGTTTATTTGTTGACTGGGAAACTGAAGTCCAGGTAGACCCACTGATTTCCCAGGCATGGACATTGTCCAGCAGCATCGATTCTCTCTAAGGATTCATGAGACTTGTATAGAATCTCAAACACTGGCTGTGGGTCTAGAAGTCTGTGATTCAAGAATGGTGAATCATGCTGCAGTTTGAGACACACTAGGTTGAGTCATTTGTCCAAGACTATGCATCTGCTGGCTAGGTGCTATCCCAGACTTCTGGACATCCAATTCTGAGCCTTTAGTGCCCATCACTGCTCATTGGTATTGTCCAAGTTTGCATTTACAATGTTTTTTTCCTTCCCTGGCATTCTTTGGAGGTTGGACTTATGCATTTCATTTTGATGAGGTCCAGTCTACCTGCTTTTTCTCCCTCTCAGTTTGCCAAGAGATTTGAGTCCAGGGGCTATTACTTAATTATATTATATTAATTTCACGTCTGGAGATTGTAACAACGGTTTCTTCGAGTTGAAGTGTTAATTTGAGCACACAGCCTCACCCTGTGCAGAGACACAGTCAGTTCTCTGTGCTCAGGGATTATTCTTTGTTTTCTTTTAAGAAAAAAAAAAAGTTCAGCAGCCAAGCAGATGCTTCTCTTGCTCTCTTAGGTAGATGGGAAAGGCTGGTGCCCTTTCAGATGCAATTTTCTTTCTCTAGTGACAGTTTTCATCCTTCTCTGACAAAACCACACATCAGGATTATTCCTTTTAAGTTCCTTCTTAAAGTGCCAGCTTTGGTGCTACTTATTGATGCCCCTTGCTCAAAGAACAGGGCCATCGGAAACTTCTGAGGCTCAGTTTTACCTCAGAGGACCCCAGACAGGCAGCCCTCTCTGATCATTCTTGCCTGTTTTTTCAGTGATAGACCCCATGTAGCTAAGCTTCCAAGAGACCGCCATCTTTTAAGTTCCCTTCTTTCCACCTGTGTTCATGAGGGCTTCCATACTCCATCTAGGAGCTTGGTATGGTCATGAGATCAGAGGCTGTGGGGCTCATGATACTTTTTCTCCTATAAAAGAAGTTTCAATGAGGGCTCATGTATTTAAACTCAACCATCCTAGGATTGTTTTAAGGTTCAGCCCATGAGATTCGGAGGGGCTTGAGAATTGATGTTTTATTTCCTTAATTTCTTCTTCAATTCTTCTCAGGGGAGTTCTTTCTTTCAGAGAATCTTTGGGGTTCCTGACACTCAATCTAGAATGTTCTCAGGAGGCTGAAGGGTTTGGTGGCTGGACTCTAGAATGGAATAGACTCCAGTGAGGCCATTCACCAATATTCAAGCCCACACTGATTGGGCCCAAGAGCTTGGAGTTGACTCAGCTACCTAGTGGCTCTGCAGGGTAGGGTTCACTCTGAAACTAAACCCCATGTGCTGTGGGGAGAGGCAGGTGGAGCTTTCAGGTAATTTTTTATGTTCCCCATGATGTTTGCTATTTAAGTTTAGTTTTTCAATATGGCAACAGTAATTGTTAATGTTCGTATGATAACTCAGAGCTTGGGGTTATAGGAATCCATCTTAGTCTGGTAACTATAGTTATGTATATAAAGCTGTTGTGGAATACCTTTTGATATAAAAAGGATGGCAAAGATAACAACAGTAATTACATGCGTGTTATGGGTTTCCTTAGTAAGCATGTTATGGACATTTCCACCAATGTTCTGTTTATCCACAAAGCAGCTTACCTTAGCTTCTAAAAGAGGAGACTGAGTTTCTGTGATTACTGAATATAAACACTAAGGAAGGAAATTTAGTGTCTACTCTCCTCTTCTCCTCCTCTTCCTCCTCCTCTTTCTCCTCCCCTTCCTCTTCTTCTTCTTCCTCCTTCTCCTCCTTCTCCTTCTTCCTCTCTCTCTCTCTCTCTCTCTCTCTCTCTCTCTCTCTCTCTGTGTGTGTGTGTGTGTCTCATGAGGATTGGTTGTTGTGGTAAAGTGTATTGGCTCTGAAGTCGAACTGCTGAGTTCAAGTAAACAAATTATATTTAAACAACAATCAAATTTGGGAAAAAGATTCCCAGTGCAATACAATCTCCAATGCACAAGGAAGTTCATTTACATTGAAACTCAACTCAGGGTATGTACAATTTCTTCCAAGAAGATGAATTATGGAGACAGGGTACCTGTATTAGCTTAAGGGCCCAAGGATCTCTAGCCTGGTCTTGGTCATATAGATAATGTAGATGTCATTTGGGATATTAACCACCTCTGGTCCTGGTTGTAGGAGCTTGGGGAGCCTCTGGCTATACAGGTTTATCACATAATGTTTCAAGTATTATAATAGCTCTGTTACTTCCTAGGCTAACATGTCCTTGGCCATCATGAAGCAGAATTCTGCAAAAGTCTACATATGCTTTGATCTATAGACATGGCAACCAAGAAAAGAAAACAACAAACACAGTTGTAGTTAGATCTGTGGTGATGGTAAAAGACTTGTTAATATCCCGTTAGAAGCAGGAAGAGAGTTATAAGATCCTCTGTTAGTATCTGTCTAAACTCCACCTCCACAGTTACCTGGCAACAGCCAGGTATGCTCCTCCCCACAGTTACCTGGCAACCACCAGGTAGGCCTGGCCCACTATAAAAGGGGCTGCTTGCCCCCTCCTCTCTCTCTTACTCTCTTACTCTTACCCTCTCTCTTACCCTCTTGCTTCTCTGTCCCCTTCCCTCTTCCTCTCTCTCCATGTGGTCATGGCCGGCCTCTACTTCTCTTCTCTCTTATCCTTCCACCTTCTTTCCCCCACCTTTGCCCTATCTCCTGAATAAACCTCCTCCCCCTTGGAACCGTGTGGTCTGGAATGGTCTTTTCTGAACTGCGGTCAGACTTCTTCTAACAACTAACATCCTCATCTGAGATTCCAGTCATTGTTGGGTGCTCAAAGATTCTGTGCCCACAGATCACCAGGGAAGCCAGGAATGTTAAACATTTGAGATTGTCTTTTCAGTGGAAAAGATATAAAACATGTTCTCCCACCCAGAAAGCTGGGACTTGGCGGTGATTAATAGCCCGGTGATCTGCATTGTCTGTTGAGCTAGGTCCTATCAGACTCTCACAACCAGGGCCAGAGGTGGCTAGTAATCTAAATAACCTTAACATTACCTATATAGCCAGGGGCTCCACCAAGTTCCCAGGACCAGAGGTGGCTAATAACCCAAATGATATCTACACTATCTATATAACCAAGACTAGGCCTGATCCTTAAGCTAATACAGGTAGCTTATCTCCAGAATCATTTTTCTTGGAAGAAATGGCATGTACCTTGAGTTGAGTTTTGATGTAATTAAACTTTGTTGTGCACTGGATTGTATTACACCAGGAAACTGTTTTCCAAGTTATATTGTGTTTGAACATACTGGACAATAAACCACCTGACATCAAACTCTCCAAAGTTTGATCCAGGTTGATGCAGTTGATCTGAACTGAGTTTTCATTCTCCTGTTTTGTGATTCATTTCCCCATTTGCTGTGATACCTCCAGGGACCCCTTCAGGTCATCACTCCTTGTCTTTCTGGTGGGGATGGTCCTAAAGATACTTGGATATGCAAGAGGTAGAAGGTTGACTGGGGGTGAGGGCTACAGCAATGCAGGTTTCAGGAGTTGGCATTCTGTTGCATTTGCCTTTGAGTCACTCGCGTTCCTGTAAGTAACCACAATAAACTCATTAGTTCCCCAAAGCAGGACTTGAAAGGAATCCTTTCGTTGGCTTGTCAGTGCCCAGGGCTCCGTGGTGAATGGATGTTTTTGTATGTCTCCAGAAGAAATGTAATGCAATACCTAGTTATCTCCTTGTACCTCAGTTTCTGTAAAGTAGACACCACAATGTTATCTGCTTTCCAGGCCTAGTACGAGGATTTAAAGTTCGTATACATTAAGTACTTAAAATAGTAACTTCCCTATGAGTGTTAGCTATTAAGAAAATGCAAGACTGAGAAAAGATTATTTCACATTGGCCAAATGCACTAATCCTATACAGCAGCTTCCCAAAGGCCTAATTCTTATTTTCTGCATTTTAGAGAAAGTGTCAAATAATTCAGGGCTTAGTAAGAAAGTCCAGGAGAGGATATGTAATTCTTAGAACAAATAAACCATTTGTCATTCCTCTCTCCCTCTCTCCCACTTTCGGGGTGCACTCTGGGCACCCTGCACCTTTGTAACTCTTGTGGCTGCAAATCACACAGCAGCCCGGGCTGAATCCCATTTGCAATACAAAGAAACTGGCAGGGAGAAATGGGCTTCATTAGTAAGGGATGTTCAAGGTAAAGCCTTTACAAAAGAGCTAACTGTGCTGTGTTAAAGGGAGAAACACGATGAAAGCCACCATCACCCAGTAGCTGGGATGATGCATAGATTTCTTTAGCCTTTGCTTGCCATATCACATCCACAGTTTTAGGTGTAGTTCAAAGCTGAGGTTTGTGAGTAGCAAACCACAGAGCTGCAGAAGAGCCTTGAAGTTGATGCCATCGGATGTATAGGATGTATAGTCAGTCTGGCCAATTAACATGCCAATGTGGGGAAGATGAAGGTGAAGAAAACAAGGACTTAGCTCCTGGAGTTAGAGGTGAGGAGCAGACATGGAAATAGCTAATTACGAATGCAGTGAGAGATTTCAAAGCCAGAGCCTGGGGAAAAAACATCTCAGAGGTGAATTTGGATGGTGAGATGGCGGGCTAAACAGGCACCGGCAGCTCAATAGAGATGGGACTTGGTGAGGTGAGCAGGTGAAAGGGAGAGAGAGCATGCTCAAAGCAGCCTAAGGTCTCGGGTCTCTACCATTGACATGGCCAGTCTGGTGATGAGGATATGTTTCTATAGTCATGACACCGAGGACTTAGATCTTGTATATTACTCTTGATAACTTCTGCATATGTGCTCAGTGCTATGCAAGGGTTTGTGAAGAGACAGAAAGTCTCCAAGATGCTATTAAAGGAGACTTTTGTAGGTGTGACTCCTATTTATATAATTAAATGTATCCTACTAAGCAGACAGTGGTCACCTTAGAATTTGTAGACATTAAAGGAAAAAATTCAAACCACAATCAAGTAGTTATTGCTTACTTTATTAATGATTGTTACTAAGGTTTGCTTTTTCACTCTAGAATTATTTAACTAGAGATTAGGGGAGACATTTGACTGCAGTCAATGTCTAGACTGTATTTTGAGCATTCTAGGCTTAGAATAATGAATGATTATAGAAGGTTGTGTGATATTGGAGACAGTATGCGAACTCAGGACACCAGATTATTCACTAATCAATTTTAGGAAGCCTGACTATGTTCTAGGGATATATAAGGGATAGACAGTAGGGACTAGAGAGATGCCAATGACCAACACAGCCCCTGCTGTGATAGCATTCAACCTACACGTGGGTTTGTAATAGTACATGATGAATTTCTTGGAAGACATGTAGAAAGTCTAATAGACTCTTGGTACTTAACCATTTGTTTTTCACAGTTCTCAGCCCATTGCTTTTAATAGGGATGCGTGATTAATTCTCAGTAATGTTGTGTGAGGGCAAGAGAAATGTCTTCATGCTTGCTCAGGCCTTACCTTGGCCTGGGAGAGACCACATATTCTAGAGATGATAGCTGTGAAATTGACGGGGTGGTGGATGGGGAGGCTGTCTACTCCGTTTTAGACTATGATTTGAGAAATAAGCTTTAAATGTCAACGTCATAAAAGACAAAGACTGTGGCAATGTTCCAGATTAAAGGAGACTAAAGAGACACATGGCTAAATGGAATATTGTCTTCTATGCTGGATCCTGCTTTGCAAGGGTTTGCTATAGAGGACATAATTGGATCAGCTGGCAAAATGGAAATATGAATGTCAGGTTAGATTTTAAAACAGTATTGCATGAACAGAGTAGATGTATGCTATGCTTAATGAAGACCCTCCTAATCTTAGCATGGATGCACTGAAGGATGGAAAGATTGAGAGGCAAAGAGCTATAATGCATTGTAGAGATGATAGCTCAAAGAGTGGAGTAAATGGGATAGGATTTTAATGAGGTGTTTGTTAAGGGTGTATTCAGGAGTTTTTAACTCTATTTTTTAGTTTTTTAACTTTTGTAAGTTTGAAATTATTTCCAAATTAAATGTTAAATAATAAAATGTTGTAGTGCAAAGTCACCAAGATTTGGGGGTGTGTTGTTGCCACAATATAGTTCATGCATTTTCAACTAGCAGAGAGTGAATTGGAAATACATTTTATGGAAAACAAATTTCCTTAATGAAACAGAAAAAGGCTTTATAAAAAATATGTTTTGAAAGAAGTAGAAAGTATCCAAGAGTAGAGAAAGTGATATTTCAAGCGGAGAAGCTGAAAATTGACAATGTATAAGCTTCTAACATGGCTGGAATGTAGAGTCTGAGGAGGGAAGAGAGGCTAGAGAAATGGACAGAGCCAGGTCCTGAGCTGCTGTGTAAGCCCTTTGGACATCATACTAAGTCAGAAAGCCAGAAAGAATTTAAGCAAGAACAAAGCAGTTAGTGGATGAAGAGATGGCTCAGAGATTTAAGAGCACTGGTTGCTCTTCAAGAGTATCCAGGTTTGATTCCCAGCCCCCACATGGCAGCTCACAACTGCCTGTAACCCCAGTTACAGACGATCTGACATCCTCTTCTGGATGCTGTGGGCATCAAACACACACATGGTACACAGACACACATGCAGACAAAATACTTCATTACAATAAATCAGTAAGTAAATAAATTTGACAAGGATAAAATGGTTAGATTTATATTTTAGAAAGATTATTAGATTGGAAGAGAAGATGACAGCTATATTTTGAAAGAGTCAGTGGACTAATGGCCATAGGTATGGAGCCGTTGGGGAGTTTGAGAGCTACTTGTCCCGAGTGACTGCTGAGTGACAAATGTCCTGAGCTCCTGGGTTCTAGCTGGGGAAATGGTAGACAGAACCACTATTTACTAAACTGAGAAACCCAAGAAGAAGGTCAGGTTTGCAGAGTGGAAATAATGATATCAGTGCAGATATTTCTGTCAGAGAATTTCCAGGGAGAAATGTTCAGGGGACAGGTAGACAAATGATCCAGGAGCTTACAAAGGAGTCCAAGGCTTCAGAGAGATGTGGGTGCTCTCGAGCACCTCTGTAGGAGAGATGAGGCCAGTGGGGAGGACATGAGGGTCCTGAGCAGAACCAGAGGAGACACCAAGACCACGGAGGAGTGAAGGATTTGGACACGAGCCTGGGCTTCAGCAGTTTGTAGCTGTTGCTGCTCTTGGGAGACAGTTGCTCCTTCTGTGCGACCTCACAGTGTAGAGAAGCTGTGCTAAGTGATACTTGGAAGACTGCATAGATTAAGACCTGGATGCTTGAGAACAGCATGTGTTCACATTCACAGGGGGTTCTGCATTGTTTAGGGATGTCTGGGTGTGAGCACCCCCTTCATACACAGAAGTCAAAAAGTTTTAAACATTTTACTTGCTGTTCTGCAGAGGCTTGACTGACAAGCTGGGGGATATGAAATAAAGATTTCGGCTTTTAAATTTCGTATCATTTCCACATCAATTATTTAGAGGTCATGGCACATGACATGTCTATTGTCTTAGTCATGTACTATTGCTGTGAGGAGACACCATGACCATGGCAACTCTTACAAAGGGAAGCTTTTAGTAAGGTGCCTGCTTATAGTTTCAGAGGTTTAGACCATTATCATCAGGGCAGGAAGCATGGTGGCATGCCAGTGGACATGGTGCTGGAGAAGGAGCTGAGAGTTCTACATCCAGTTCTGGCAGTGGGAAGAGAGAGCCTCTGGGGGTCATTCTCATGAAGAGGAATATCAAGGTAAGGTAGCAAGACTAAGGGGCTAATACAGGTGGAGTGGTTGAAAAGTAATGCTTCATGAGGAGGAAGTTAAGGCAATAATTTTTTTAAAAGGAGTGGGGTGTGTGTGTGTGTGTGTGTGTGAGAGAGAGAGAGAGAGAGAGAGAGAGAGAGAGAGAGAGAGAGAGAGAATTTGGAAGGTTTAGGTTTCCAAGAATGATGGTACCATGTTGATTAAGTCATTCCATCCTTGAAATCACCACTGAGGTGAATCCTGTCATTTTGTTGATAAGAAAACTGGAGCCCAGAAAATTCAAGTCACTTTCCAAGATGACATACTTAGCAAAGTCAGAGGTGAGACTAAATTCAAAGGCCTGAGCCGGGTGGGTGGCTCATAGTTGTAATACTAGCACTTGAGACGCTGGGGAAGGAAGACTGATGGTTTGAAAGCATCCTGGGCTACATACTGAAGTCCAGGCCATCCTGGACTAAGTAGCTGGGTTTGTCTCAAAATAAAATAAGATAAAATAACGCAATGTTTTGGGCCCATAACCCTCCCTAACACACTACCCAAGATCTAACACTTCTGAATAGCCTGACCACATTGGGAAAATATTTGATGCTCCCACTAGACATCAGAAATGCCAGGGCATAGTCCCCCATGGGATCCCTGAGGGCTGAGAAGTGAACTGACTTAAGATTTGCCTGAAGTGGACAGAGGCTTTGCTAACTACTCAGAGCTACACAGCTGCTCACCAAACAGTGGCTTTCAGGAGGTTCTTTCTCACTTGGGAACATTTAGTGTAGCTCTGTGTGAATTGCTGAAGTTACAGCAGCTGGTTCTCTGTGTGCATTTTCTCTGAAATTAAAAAAAACAAAAAACAAAAAACAAAAAAACAAACTACTATTGTTCTCCTGAAGCAAAGCCACCCCATCTTGTCCCTCCCACTCCCTCTCTGAGATTTTAAGTTTTTTGGTTTTTTTTTTCCCCCTCTGATCCTCTCTTCAGACCAATGTCTGCTTTTTACTGGAATTCCAGTTTCAAGAGCTTCTGCCCTGGATCCAGCAGGGTACTGAAGACTTTTTAATTCACTTATGAGTCCCTTTAAGCAATAGACTACCCTTTCAATGATCAAAGAAACACCTTCCCTCCCCCACCCCACCAGCTACTATAAACCTACCCCCCCTTTTTTTCTCTCTCTCTCTCTCTTCTTACTCTGGTCCTAGTGCTTTTGGTTAGCATTTCTATCAGATAAATTAGAAAACAAAATGTCTGTGGGTGGCCAGGCAAAACTTATTAGTCATCCAACCCTCCCAGACAACGTCACTGTAATACAAATATTTGTGCTTCTGTCTCTGGCAGTCGTGTGAGCGCTGCCAGATAGTGACAGATTTTAAAAGACAGTCACATTAAGTATTAATCAGGCTTGAAAGATGCAGCCGAGCAGAGGCATGCTAACGAGTAGGCATTTCCTGCCTGCTTTCTGCACCCGAGGCATCCTGCGCCAGGGTATTATTGCAGTTCTCTGTTTCCTTCAGAATGCATCACTTTTCAGCACGCCTAAAAAATCTAAAATGGCGTTGGCTAGCTGCTCAATCTTAGGCTAGTAACACAGCTCCTGCTAGGCTGCTTCAGGCTCTGGGATTGCATGCGCACTCCTTGTTCTAGCTCCTCTCTTACTGTTGGGGGTGTGTGCATGTTCTAGACATTGAGTACGAGAATCAGTGAGTACCACAGGGGGACCAGTCCCTGCAGAATGAAGCAGGGAGCTGGGTACTCAGGCCAAGCCTAGAGACATGGGTGAATAGTGCAAGAGGGCAGAATGAGTAATGGGTAGGAGTGTGGGAGTAGCCATGTCTGCCTGGCCTGGGCTGGACAACAAAGGGACTAGCAAGGATAAGATGTTATTCTACTGTCTCAGTGAAGTTATCTTCCATCTCCTCAAAGATAAAAAGTATCTGGGTTGGCAAAGCTGCTACACTACGTACTCTGGGGAGGCAGTTCCAGAACCAAGGGGATTAGACTAAGCATACTTAGTCCCAAGGTGACTGCTTCAGGAGAGGAGAGATCAAAGCGCTAGACCCACCATGAATTCTCCTTGAATTGTCCAGTCCTCTACCCTATGGCAGAGTGACTCCAAGACCTGGAATTGCTCAGAGTTCCTGTGTCGTTGGGATAGAGGAGGAATAAACACGTGTTACAGGAAGGAGAGGTGAGCTGACTGCTCTGTTGGCACCTCGGGCCCAGCTGGTGTCACCTTTAAGCTCTGTGGCTTAAGACACTTGAGATTTTGTTCTGAGATACTCAGACTCAAACTATGTCACACCTGACCAAACTCATGATATAGAAGAGGAAAAATCCTGGTTTATTATTTCTAATGGGAAAATATAATTCCTGGGGTAGAAGAGTGTGTGTGTGTGTGTGTGTGTGTGTGTGTGTGTGTGTGTGTGTGTTCCCATGTGCATGCACATGCACTTGTGTCCATGCACACATGGTATATGCATGTATGTGTACATGTGTGAATATTTAGATGGCCAGTTGGTGCTTTCTGTCTATATTACTAAATCCACACGTTATATCTTTAAAAGTTGTACATTAGGTACAAGCTTTCAAAAGGGTACGTAACTGATAACTCAGAAACTTCATTTTCTATAAAAAGCATTGGCTCCACACAGTAGCTCAAAGAAGGATGAAAGCCTGGCATCTGGACCTCTATTCTGTATTTGTCTCCTTTACTTTGGCCCACTGCTTACTTTTGCTGGTCAGTGTAGAAGCCTTCAAGGAGTTAAGTATCTTTCTAGTCTATCTTGTCCCCCTTCAAGGTGACGTCACAAAGGTAAGTCATTGTCCTAAAACCTTGGATTTCTGGAAGATCAAACCCTCACAAGACTGAGTTCCCCCTCAGGAGGGTAATTATACACCGTAACAAGATTACAGATCTGATCATCTTTCAGGAGCCAGATTGATCCTTTGAAGCGATGATCGCTGAAAAAAGTGATTCTTAGAACCGGCTTGCCAGTCAGAACTGAGACAGTGATGAACTGGACCACGCCTTGAACATACCTACTTGATTATGCATGACCGTTGCCTTTTGCACCAAGTCTTTCTCTACTTAAATCTAAAGCTCGTGTTAATACTCTGAAGATAGGCATTGGGTGGCTGGGCCCTTTATCTGCTGCTCTTCTCAGTGTGACCACATCTTTAAAAAAAAAAAAAATCTCCTTTCTCTGCTTTGAGCCATTACTTGTCTTTTTAACTGCAGGGTGAAGACACATGGGGGATTGCTCAAGTCCAGGCTCTTGCCCTAACAACTCCAGTTACAGGACCACCATCTTGTGGACAGCGGTGTCAGCACACCAGCACTTTCTAGTTACTTGGTTTGTATTTTTTCAGGCTCCTTGAAGATCAATTTCTTTCATCCTATCGTCTTAAATCTTTCTGTTCATTTAATTAGGTTTCAAGTCTTTTCTTAGAGGTTAAAGCTACTACCAGTTAGGATTTTCTTAGTGGGAAGGTTAGATATTGACAGACTAGCAAAGAAAAGTCAAAAGATAATGATCTCTCGGCAACTCTTTGGTCAAGTGGCCAACCTACTTAAGTTGCCAATACTCTGTCTTTCCCTTATCATAGGGAAAAGTCATAGAGTCAGAATTATGGGAGCTGGAAGAAGCCTTAGAAATGATCTGAGCTCTCCGAGGGTATAATTTCACCCTATGGATATGACTTATCTTTTGCCTTGAGGAGACGTGAGAGAGAGAATGAGGGGCAGAATTCTACCCTTTCCTAGTTCTCCAAAAGCAGATATTTATTGGGAAGTTTAAGGTAAGAAGTCGGAGAAAGAAATTTCTTTTATGTCTGTTGCCCTAGCCCTCCGCCCCTTGGGATGGTCCCAGGGGATAAGGGATAAGAAGGGTCAGAGTTAACCACTGTACTCTCAGAGTCAGGTAAGAAGCAGAACAGACTTGTTTACTGCAGAATTGGGGTGTGTGTGCCTTCCTACCCTCCACCTGTGCCCCATTAGTCCATAACTGCTTGATCCACGTAGTTGGCACCATCTGATTGATTGTTCTGGTCACATAATCTGTAGTCATTTGTCTCCTGGCATCAGGCCAGTTTCAGGGTTAGCAGATTTGCAAAAACAACTATTTCTCATGTGTGGGTCACTGTGGGCTGCCAGTCAGAACATGCTGACTCATTCCTCCTACACAAGTAGGCTTGGCTGCTTCTGATTCCTCTCTGCTCTTGTCTCCTGAGTTGTGTCTACCTTTACCCATGATCCGTCTGGAGTTCCTCACCCCACCCTCACCCACCAGGCTGGTACCTGGCCCTCACGGCCACCTTTTCTGGCAGTGTTCCTTTTTTGCCTTTAGTGTTCTGTTCTCAAGCTGCAGGCCTTCGCTCAGGGCTCCACTTCCCTATCCCATGAACGGTGGGGTCACCCCACTTGTTTTTGTTTGCCTGTGCAGGCAGCAGAGAGTCTAGCTTAAGTTTCAGTGAATATTTATTAACAAATTAAAACGTGAGAGTATAAGTAGAGTTTTGGAGCTCCGTGCCCAAATTTGGGCCTTTGTGGTGAGGTTTTATTCTTTTCTCCAAGAATAAAGCCTTTTCTCTACCCTGAGATGTAGCTGGACGGCTTTGAATCATTTCTTCACACAAAAGGAGTCAAACTCCTAGCATCCCACATAATTCCCGAGTGAGGGACCCTGATTTCAGTGATTGAAAGTTATTCCTTAACTTGTCTTGACTTTGGAAGGTTACCTTTTCTTTTGGTTTTAAGATTACATATTCTGGGCTGGAGAGATGGATCAGCAGTTAAGAGCACTGACTGCTCTTCAGGAGTTCAAGTCCCAGCAACCACATGGTGGCTCACAACCATCTATAATGGGATCTGATGCCATCTTATGGTGTGTCTGAAGACAGCGACAGTGTACTCACCTACATAAAATAAATCTCTTTAAAAAAAAAAAAACAAGATTAAATATTCTAAACCGATCTCTTGTCTGTTAATGGGATAGACATTGGTGGCTGCCAATGGTGTCTTTGCAGGTACTGAAAGCTATTTCTAGAGCAAAGATGTTAAAAGAGATTTATTTTCCAGGATTCATGAAAAATGTCCAAGAGTCAGCTCCTGGATTTTGTCTATTAGGGTGACAGAAACGGTTTCCTGTCTAATGCTAAAAATGTCCGAGAGTTCATTTCTCCCAAATTACTTCCTCCTGTTCATTATTTTAATGTTAACCTCATATCGGTCTCTCGTTCACCCCAGCCTGACTACCTTCAAATCTCTCTGCAGGGCACCAAAACCTTGGTTTTAGGGAAGGGCCCATAGTTCAAAACATCCTCTGGATTTTAGACACGGTGTCGCACAGGACCATGAACAATGATGTTCCTGTTTGTACCAGTCCTGCAGTTCATTTGCCTCCTCCGACCCCTCTCTTCTGGGATGCTGTCTCCACCACTGGAGGCCCTCCGCGCAGACACACAGGTCACCAGTGCCTGGGAGTTTTTGATCGTAAGTCCAGCCTTAACCAGTGACTGACAGGTGGGAGTTGCCAGCCCCTCTACCTGGGATTAGGACAAAGTCACGAATAATGCACTGAGGAATCTCTCTTGGGATTCTGAAGTGCTGACGCCGTCTAAGATATTACCTCTTCACTTGGTTTCTCTCGATTCTCCGGTCTGCCTTCTCTACTTCCATATCTATTTCTCTTGGCAACATTTCTTAGAATCAAGCCAAGGTCTTGTGTGGACTAAACCTAGGAGCATTTCTTAAAGTAAACTTGTTCAGGAGTTTTTTTTCTCAGACTCTGGTTCTAGGAAACTAGATTCTAGATAATGTTATTTCATTGAACTCTCACAGCTACCACATGAAAAATAAATTAAAAAAACTCTGATTTCATTATTCTTATTTCTAGGTGAAGGTACTTAGATGCTCAGAACCATATTACTAAGAAAGGGGCTGAGCTGGGGTTTGGTTGTTGTTCAGACAGGGTCTTACTGTGTAGGCCAGGCTGCCCTCCGACTCATGGCATGACCAGCCATAGTTGGGGTTTAGATCAAGAACTTCATGTTCCAAATCATGGTTAATTTATCATTCCTGTAGAATTCTGCATTTCATATAAGGAATGCTTGCTTAGGCAATGAATAATTAGAAAGTATCTACTTTGTATCATATATTGCGGGCAAATACTATACAAAACACTGATTACGTTATCTACTTTGTATCATGTATTGTGGGAAAATACTATACAAAACACTGACTAATTATGTTATCTACTTTGTATCACACAGTGGGGACAAAATAGTAAGTAAAACTCTTGGATAAATTAATTTATAAATATATAGTTGTAGACTCTCCTTAGGAGAGACAGCCATTGCATTGGTGGGTTGCTCATGTCCCAGAAGAAGTTTATAACTCATGTGCATATGGGTAGTACTAATTGTACTCAGGGCTATTGATAACAAGATAAAAAGTCAAAAAGGAAGACAAATTTGGGAGATAAGGTAGAGCACTAGGGGGGCTAGGAGGAGTGATACATAGATCAATAAACACTGTATAAATGTATGAGGCTTTCAAAACATAAAAATATTATTAAAATATGTACTTATAAACCATAATAAAAGTTATGAAGTACTGCAGTACCAACTGTATACGGGGCAGTGTGAGTTACAACCGATGTATTAAGGAAAAAATTGATTTCAGAGAAGACAGGTTTGCATTAACAATAAAACAAAACAAAAACGATTGTACCCACTCCTGTGTGTCTGAAATGAGCTGGAATGCAGCTGAATGAAATTAAGTCTAGTTTCACATTTTCTACTGAGACATGTCTAATTTTGTGAGCTTCATGTGGCTTAGAGCTGTGTTTGTGTTGGTTGGGCTTACTAGCTGTCAACAACATGTGAGAAAGCTATCTACACACAGCTCACTGCTCCGTAGAACACACCCTAAGACCTTGGCGAGCCTCCTTGGTGCCAATCAGCAGCCTGTGGTAATGTGAAAAGTGGTGGCATCCATGACTTTCCATCTCGGAGTCCCTCATTAAAATCCATGCTTGGCAGAGCAGCTGGTCCCAGATCAGAGATTCTGGCTTGCAGTGGGGCTCAGATAGAATGGAGACAATGAGTGTATTCGGCTTGTTAATGACACTCTCAGAAGGTGAGGTTCCCTGCTAGATATTTCTAGAGAAATTTGGGCCATTTATCTCAGACAGAGACATCTATTCACATATACATAAGCTCTGAGGTTCTTTCTCTATAGGAATGTTGCTAATTAGCAAAACTTTTTAAAGTTTTTCCCACTTAGTCATTAGCTCTGTTAGTCAGAATTTTCATTCCTGTGAGCAAACACCTGGGAGAAATCATTTTTAAAAGGATGGATTTATTCAGGCTCATTGTATCAGAGATCAGACTATAGTCAGCTGGTTCTATTATCAGAGGGCAGAGATGAGGCAGGATACAGCACTGATATGAACATAGCATCCATATCATAGCATCCAGAAAGCCAAAAGAAACAACGGAAATAGGCTAGGTTAAGATGTATCCTTTCAATACATGCCTTCTTCCGACGAGGTCCTACCATTCCCACCACCTTCCACCAGGCTGTTCAGATTTGAATCTATCAATGGATTCAACCAGTGGTTAAACGAGAGCCCCCATGGTTCTACTGTCTCTGGAGACATCCTCAAAGACATATCCAAGCTTCACCAATCAGTATTAACCATCACAAAGACAGAGAAAGAGGCACTTGCTCGAATCAGAACTATTATTGGATGAGCCCAGTTTGAGCAACAGAACAAAGCTCTGAATCATTGAAAAGATTGTTTGTTGCCCTTAAAGAGAATCCCTAGTATTTAATTATTACCAGAGATAACAGTAATGATGAGGAGGACTGTAGTCCTGGCGCAGGATCTGATACCTTACCATTGTCACAGTGTTTCTCCTTTGTTTACTCACTCGTCCCATGATCCTTTCCCTGCAGTGGAAACTCGGCCACTTTGTTCCCTATTGATTGTTCATTAAAGAGAAAAAGCCGGTTCTACAACTACTGAACCAATCAGAGGTTCCAGGCTGTCAACCATGAACAGCCTATGTCTCAGATTTCACTCAAACACCAATCTGTCTGTTTTCTGGGACATGAGGCTGGAACTGGGGGCACCCAATGCAGCATCTGTGGGTATGAGTTCTCTTGCATGTACGCTATAATGAACTTCCGGCAGAATTCTCTTTCTAACAGTAAAACGTCCATCCATGATCAAAACCTCTAAAATCAGGGATGAAAGATTATACTTAACAGATGCTAGGTGATACATGATCATTTTAAAACAATGTGGCCTAAATAAATTGTAAGAATACTAATAATAATGGTTTAGAGTACTTTTATTCCCCTGGGGTAGTGTCTGTGCAAGGTCCATGCCTTCGAACAATTTATACTGAAGTTGTAAAGATTCTAACTAGTTGATGCTTGCTATGGAGAAAAGAGTTGATATGTAAAAACATTTTCACAGCCTGGTGGAATCAGAAATTACTTAAAGAGTGGGGTTGGGATGGTTTAAAGATTTTAAATGAGAGATCATAACAAATACATGTTAAAGAAATGGCTACCCTGGGAGACTGGGCTTTTGGCATGACAGTGATGCTATTGTTCAGAAACTGGAGGCCTCATCCCCGAGGACAACGTCTGACCACAAGGGAGGAGGTCTCCTAACCTGAGCCTTACACGTTACTTCTCAGCCTGACTACTCACTTGATTTTTTTTAAACTTGATTTCAAATAACTTGTTTAAAACACCAAGACGCTGTTAAAGAATGAAATCTGGCCACCCTTGAAGGCAAACGCAGCCTCTTTTACTCTTTGAGGACACTTTGGACAAGGACCCTAGGCAGCTCTGGGTTTCAACCCTGTCATAGCAAGTTCCTTGGCTGAGTTATTTAACCTTTTAGGTCTTTGAGCCATAAAATACATGTCACAATTCTTTCACCAAAATGTTGCAATTTTAATTAGAATGTTCTCAGCAGCAAATAATATAGACGTCAAACAAAATTGACTCAAACGTTCTGGAAAGTTCTTTGCTAGCATAAAGAGAAGTTCAGAGGAAGCTCCAGGTAGCATGAATACATATAATCTCCAGAGGCCAAGCTTCAGTTCATTGCAGACTTCCTGGTTCTGCTGCTTCTGCTCTTCAGCTCTGTTTTCAGGCTGGGTTCACTGGAGTTTGTAAGAAGGTCATGGGCAGCCATTAGAAAAATATGAATTCTTTCTCCTAACTAGAATCTCTTTGTCTAGAGATGTATATATTCATGTCTCTTCAGGCTGGGCTTTCTTAGAATACATGCCCACCAACTGGCCAGTATTAAGCAGCAATGAAAATGTGATGTGTGAATTGACCTAGCATTGGGGTACACTGGCTGTTGGGAAGCGTTAAATAGTATAATTCATGGTCCTTATCTAGTCTACAGCATCCAATGAAAGTTACCCCCCCACCCCCATTTTAATGTTTTTCTTTGCTTCCTTTCTGGTCCAAGGTCACACTTTCATTGTTGACCCACAGGACAGTTGCACTAAGATGGTAGCCCTCTGCTCATTCAGTGCATAAAGCAAAACAAAACAATAACAACAACAACAACAACAACAAAACCAGCTGTAGTTTTAAGTAGAGGTGAAATTAGAACATATATACAGCTGGAGAGGAAATGCTGAGTCCTGGCTGGCAGAGAAGAAGAATCAGGAAGCAGAAGAGGAGTTGTGCTCTATTCCTTTGAACTCTGCCATTCGTGCCATCTCTGCCTTTACACAGACTCATCGGGTCAAGGTACTGGGGTAGGGATAATGTCTCTTACCAGAAGTTGGAGTTTTAAACAGTATATCTATCCAGGCAAACTTAGGACCCCACTTCATCTTTCTGTGTGCTGGCAACTAGCTGGATAGGACCAGAACTGAAGATTTTACACCTACTTAGCACCTGGTTAAGCATCACTTGGCACCTGCCAAATGGGTCTCTACCATTGAGGGGGAGTTTGCACTGATTACTGTACTAATTAAGCAGAAGTCATTGCTACTCATAATCATTAGGCTAAATCTGTTTCTGGGGAAAAGTGTTGATAAGCAGCTGCCCAATTGAATCGGATTTGAAGGCACCCCACGCGCACTGCTCACACACCAGCGGTTGATCTCATGCTGTTAGCCAGCACAACCTGGATTCTAATGCCCAGGGATAATTGACAATCCCAAATCTAGGTGACATGGGTTAGGAAGTCTTAAAAGGTGAAGGACTGAAGCTTAATTGAGGTAAACAACACTAAGTACCAAGGATAAGGGGCACATCCAGCAGTGTGTAGATGTTACATAATGCTTTGACCTGTAACTACTTTTCTTTTTATTTCATTCGCCTACCCTGGTTCTCTTCCCCACACAGCCACCTTCAGCATTCCCATTAGGCAGTTAAGAACAGTCCATAAACTCCATTTGTGGACAAGGAGGGGTAGACTGACTGAACCTTGATACTGAGGGCTTATTTGATGGGGGTGGGGTGTTTGTGTATGTGGTGGGGGGAGTGTTAGCATGTATATTCATAAGCCTGGGATGCTTGTCCTGCTGAAGGCTTTCCCACAGCAACAGATTTTCTTAAGAGACCGAGACCATGGGCAAATTTCTCTTAAGACCAAGAGAACCTCAAATAACATCAGAGGTTAAGCCTGAAGGCAAGCACGTTTGAATCTGGCATAAACGTCCTTTGAAGATTTGTTTTTCTATCTTTTTTTTTCTTTTTGTAACTGGGTACTGGCTTTTATAGAATATTGTCTTGGAGGTTAGAGAAAGGGTGAACTTAGGAGTGTTATAAAAAAAAGTAAGAGAGAATGTAGAAGCTTGTCCATATCTATGTGAGCACAATATTTACTAGTTTGAAACAAGCCTAAGACATTGACTCAGCTCCTTCTGGGATGCTCAGGCATAACCTGAGGTCAGAAAATTCTCCTAATGTATATACCAGGTGCATTTCTGTTTGCTAAATTTCCCTGGACCCTTGAGGGAGGTGATTTCTCTTGGGGGAGAAGGCAGATAGTTCCATATTATTAAAAACTCTGATGATGTTTTGGGGCAATTGCATCTCACTTTCTGGAAGGTTGGAGAAAAAGAATTCAATTTGAAGCCAATAGAAAATTTCAAACTTCGGTGCAATCCCATATAGCAAATGCCACTATAATGAAATCTCCACATCCCAGTGATTCCCAGTGGCCTATTTGTATCCGGCAGTACTCAATGAGGGAAAACTTTGCCCTAAATAAAAATGTGAATAATTCCCTGAAGTTTATTCTAATGGGAAACTGTTGGCCAAACTCTTGATGGTTCAGGACTGGAAGAGATGAAGACACATTTCCTTACAGAGAAGATTCTGCAAGAGGCTAAAAGGGCTATAGTTATTTGAAAGTTTGATGGGGGAGAGAACACCAGATGGGGATGTGACCACAAGGACACAGACCCTTGCAGAAATGTTCAGGATCCCGGGAGCTTTCAGAAGGGGAATGGCTCAAACTCAGGGTGATTTGGAAAAGCTTAAGAATCTGGGACACAGGGGTAGCAGACATCTGAATGCCATTTAAATACCATTATGCTACACGCTCCCATCCACTCAGCTTGCTGTATGCTAGGTATATATTGATAACTATGGGGTGTGTGGTGTAAGTGTGGACACAGAGGTGTTCTCCAGCAGTAAATGCTACATCAGAGTTAGATGCTATGCTAATTATGTTAATTCCTTTAACGGAGTCATCTCCTGAAGGGTAGGCTAGAAGGCAGATGGAGAGGAGGCTGACAAAGTGGAGAAACGATGAAGAGGGAGGGAAACTTCTTGTTCATAGAGTCTGCTGCCTCTTGACTTGAAACACCCTTTGGCATTTTGAGGAATCTTTTACTTGGAATCTAGTGTTGCCAGAACCCCAGGTCTAATCCAAGAGCAACACATCCCTAAACACTTCTCTTCTTCTCTGGTATAAATCCCATTTTCACCTTTGCTGCATGGTCCCTTTGATCCTTGGGAACTGGGGTTCTTTTTGAAGTGAGGTTGATGTTTTCCAGATGCATGTACCAGCAGAGAGACAATACCTCCTGCCACGAAGAATTAATAATAAAACATTTTCCTTGGACTAGACAGACATGGCCTATAGCAGAGGGGATGGAAAGAAAGAGGAGAAAAGTAGACTTTCTTTATGTTGAATAAAAGCCTTTATCCTGTCTATCTCTTGACAGGGATAGGGTTGACTGGATCTGATACTTTTTCTCCCAGTGTCTGGAAGCTTCTAGAGCTGCTGGTCTGCTTGGATCTGACTGGACATCTGCTTATTGTCAGGGAAAACAAAGTTTGGGCTGCTGAGGGGAGGAAGGCTCTCTTGGACTCCTGAATGAAGCTGCAATGAGAGACGTCCCTGGAGGGAAAGAGCAGGCCTGTGGAGTGGTTTGTTGACAAGCACAGAAAAGCATGCCACAGAGCTGTGGGCACAGAGGCCAGAGTACCCACGGTGTTTGTCTGCACTCCAGTTTAATCATCTATTTCTTTTAGAAAGCTACTCAGAGAGCCCACCTGGGGCCCTTGGGTGGATGCCCTCCCAGCTGCCTGCTGGGCAAAGCTCCTTTATCAGGGCAGGTGGTGCTGCCCTGTTATTCCAGGAGGACCATGTAAAGTAACTACAGAAGGCATTGGTTTATTTGACTGCTGAAATGCAGCCTTCCTGCAGACGGAAGCTCTTGATCCAATACAATTGATTTCCTGCAGCCCGTGTGCTCAAGTTGTAGAAAAATTCTACAATCAGATACCTACAGGGGCAGAGAGGTAACTCAGACAGACAAACTCTAGATGGGTCTGATCCAGGTCTGGGCCGAGCGCTGTGTGTGTTCTCCAGTGGCTCGAATGAGGGAGAACCTTCTAGATGAACTTGTTGCCTTAACTGTGGTTAAGATCTTAGCCTAGAAACCAGACAGCTCTTTAAGAAGTATCTAGGAACCACAGTATCATTATAATACAGGAATGGTGAGTCTAGCTCCATTTAAATCCTTGATATGGGAAAAGAGCCAAAGAAAAATATAGATACGAGGGAGGGAGGCTGCCAGTTTCTCTATCTAGCCATAGAAGTTGTAGAGGGCCGTCCTTGCCAAACGTAATCGCTGTGGGCACAGGGTCTTAGGGCACGCCTACTTCCCGGCGTCACGCCATTGAACTGCGCATGTATATCGCAAAGGAACCTGGGAATTTGAGTGAACAGCTAACCATGAGTGACCACGCCCACGGGCTATAAAAACGAGACGCGCCATGCGGCTCTCTCTCTTTCGGGTAACCCTCTCTGTGTTTCTGTTCTTCCTCTATCTTACTCTTTCTGTCCCCCCACTCAGGTTAAAAGAATAAAA
>JANHMN010000022.1:7231407-7294567 GCA_030674055.1 Rhabdomys pumilio | reverse complement strand
TTTTATTCTTTTAACCTGAGTGGGGGGACAGAAAGAGTAAGATAGAGGAAGAACAGAAACACAGAGAGGGTTACCCGAAAGAGAGAGAGCCGCATGGCGCGTCTCGTTTTTATAGCCCGTGGGCGTGGTCACTCATGGTTAGCTGTTCACTCAAATTCCCAGGTTCCTTTGCGATATACATGCGCAGTTCAATGGCGTGACGCCGGGAAGTAGGCGTGCCCTAAGACCCTGTGCCCACAGCGATTACGTTTGGCAAGGACGGCCCTCTACAAGAAGTGGGAGAGAAAATTGAATTCAAGGTATGGTGGCCCCTGGTGGTCTATGCAAAATGTTGTTTTTTCTTCCCTCAAAGGGAGTGTGGAAACAAGTAGACAGTCTGCCTACTAGAACAGTGTGGGGCAGCTGTCACCTCAGAGAGGTCCTGGAATTAATCAGAGAGACAGGAAAGGAAAGCAGGTCCAGCCAGAACATTAGGGCATCCCCAGTCACTGTGATTATGTGACCTGCCTGGCAGCTGAGGTAAGGGTCCCTCTGTGTTTGCCTCAACATTGGCTTACTCTAAGCCAACAGCAATAAAGGACAGCTCTGGGCATTGTAAGGTAGGTCTTTATACCTCTCTTCATCCATGCCTGCCTTTCTAGGGCAGCTGTTTGCTGAGGCATTTGCTTGTTGGCACTGGTCTCTTGCTGTATCCTCTCCTTCACAGTCTGGTTCTGGCTGCACTCCAAAACTGTAGATATTGTGTCTTATAAAAAATGTTTTGGTCAGTTATGGATCATTGCGTGATGGGGATCTCATTAATTGTGTTGCGTGTTTATGTTGTTAAGTGTGTGTGTAAGAACCCTCTATGGTGCTGTCACAATAGCAAACTCAATTAATGAGGTATTTCTCTTCCCTCTCCTGAAATGCATGAAAATACCAGGAAACAGAGTGTCATGAAGCCATAGGAGGAAGGAAACATACCAAATCACGAAAATGGTTGATATGGTTCCGAGTATAGAAAGTTGATGAGTCAGCATGCTGACTCACCAGCAGCCAGGGCAAAGCTAGAACTATCCTACCCACAGAGAACAGTGGTAAAAATCAAGCTGATGGTCCCTGAGGCCCAGGACATGAGATCGATGTGTCTGCTCAAGCCAGGGATTGGTTGGAACTCCCTTTTCCACTGTAAAAGTGATAACTGTACCCTGTCATCTATTAGAAACTGACCCCAGGGTGGCATCCCAGGGTCTGTTTCTGTTGCTGAGAGAACACACCCCAACAAAAAAGCAACTTAGGGGGAAAAGGCTTATTTCAGTTCATGGTCCTAGGTAACAGCTAACTGTAGCAGGATGTCATGGTGGCAGGACCTCTCATTGCATCATATTCACAGTGAAGAGCAGAAAGGAATGAACGTGTGCAAGCTTACTATGCAGCTCATCTTTTCACTCTTATACAGTCCAGGAACCAAATCTAGTGAATGATGTTGCCCAAAGTAGACTGGGCCTCCCCACATCAGTCATCAAAACAAGACAACCCCATACGGACATGTACACAGGCTAACTCAATCTAGGCAATCTAGATGCTCCTTTATTGGGATTCTTTTTCAGAGTGGTTCTAGAGCATGCAAATTGGCAATTGAAACTAAACATCACAAGAAGCTCGGCTCAGAGCATGGTGGGGGACATCATACACCGGAAATATTGGCAGTAACATATAGACTGACTATGGGAATTCTGAGTGTGGGGAATTGGGTGGGCTTGCCCCTCCAGTGCTAATGACCAGGGTCAGCCAGGCACCTGCTTCTACAGAGAGGCTGAATAAGACACATGCGTGCATGTACACACACACACACACACACACACACACACACACACACTCACACACAGGTCCTAATATTTGAGGATTCCTTTGAACCTTAGGCTATTAGGCCATGCATGCTCAGGCATTCAGAACTTCTCATAGTTAAAAATTACCTATGTATAACTTGTCTGAATTAAACCCAAATTGAAAACTCTATCTTTCCTTGTGGTGAGCACTAACTAAACTCTTGGCTCCTCTCTTTTCTCTTTGTCTCTGCCTCTGTCTCTCTGTCTGTCTCTGTCTCCCTCACTCTTCCTTAACCCCCTCTGTCTCTGTCTCTGTCTCTGTCTCTGTCTCTGTCTCTGTCTCTGTCTCTGTCTCTGTCTCTGTCTCTCTTTCTCTCCAGCTGAGCTAGCTGCTGAGAGTCTGCTCTGTTCACACCTAGTTGTTAGGGGCAGCCAGGGATGAGATTGAATTTATTTACAAAACACAGAGACTTACTTTTCTGGTGCATTCCTTTGTGGAACAAAGCACTTGATGTTCTTTTCATGTTTGCCCAGTACTGTGAAAATTTTGAGCATGTAAGGCTGGAGTGTCTATTAGAATTTCGACTCCCTGCTTGGTAAAGAATGGGACTTGTTTTCATGCTAGAAGGTGAGAGAAGGAGAAATGAACCAGCAATTTCAAATGTCATTTATTCTCTGGTCTCCAGATATCTACGGCCCTTTGTAGTGCTTTCAGGAAGCTATTCATTCATTCACTCACTTACTCACTCATTCACTCAATTCAATTCATTCATTCATTCAATTTTTTCACTCAGGATTATAGTAGCCCCGGGGGAAGGCTGGTCTGATGGGCGTTGATCAGAACTGGTTTCTTTGGCAGCCATTAGGTTTTGGCAGCCTTGATTCTTCCATTACTTTTCTTCTTCTTCTAAATAGAAATGAACACCTAGGATTAACAGAAGTCTGCAGAAGCCCTGATATAGAAGAACACAGAGAACTAATACAAAACTTAAAAATGGGAAAGGTTAAGGTCTGTGTAGGGCCAAGTGAAAAATGTAGTTCTCCATGAGGATATCCTTAAAAAATATTTCAGTTGCAAAATAAAAGCAGGCTAATGATTTTTAAAGAGATGGGGGAGGAGGTAAGAGGGGAGAGGAAAGAGAAGGAAAGAGACTTGGTAGATAGAGGATGTCTAAGAAGTTTTAAAACATGCTTACAAAATTCAATTTTATAGTTTTTTTTTCAATTACTTTTTTTTCTTCCACTTTCAGTAATGGAAGAAATTCATGTTAAATAAAACAAAAGTAAGAGAGGAAAATGATTTAAGAGCCAACATCTGATTTTTTTAAAAAAGCTAGAAAGGCAAAATAGTGAAGCAGGGTTATTACTAAGGAAATAACCCGAGACAACATCCCTGAACTGAGCACCATGGGCGTTTAGACCCAAACCACCCAAAGATCAGAAACTCAGGTCTCAGAAGGCTCCTCAAAAGACATATTACAGATTCCAAATTCATAGAAAGTTATAAAAAAGAAACCACTGGAAGGAACACTCCATTTCTCTGTGGCTTTATATGAGCTCGGGGAGACAATCATGCATCTGAAGGGATACTGGTTATTAATGGATATTGGTTAGTTTGAGATTTGGAGATAGAGTTCCTGAAACACAAGAATATTTATAAGTTGCTTATTTTTTGATAATGTAAAACCAGATATCTACTCTACACCTAGACAGACAAAATATCTCCAGCATGATGCTAATGTAGAAATAAATCTGTTAGAATTCACAAAAGAACAACTCTTTGTAGCATTGACGTTTCTTTAGCAGGGTGTGGTTAAAAAAAAAAAAACCACAAAGAGGTAGAATAAACAAACAGAATTTATCCCAAAGGTGATGATTCCCTAGATACAAAAATCACAAAATTAGAAACTCATTTAAAACATTATGAGTTTTATTATGTTTGACATTTTTTAAAACTTGAGTATTACTTTTTAACACGATAATGCTGTTTTGCAATGGTACAATGTTGGACAGGCCTAATGTAGAGCCTAGATCAGGGGCTGGCTAACTATCCACAGGCTTTTTTGGAAATAAAGTTTTATTGGAACACAACCATGCTCATTTGTTTCTGTATTGTTAGTGGCTACTTTGCTATATAGCTTTACAGCTGATTGGTCCAGACAGATATTACAGGTTCCACATTCTAAAGTGTTGATTATCTGAATCTTTATAAAGTGTTGACTATCTATCTTCTATATTAATGACAAGATCCCTCCATTGGTCAATACCATGAATATGAAAAATTCCCAACAAAGAACACTACTGTGACCTTTCTGAACATCAGGAATAAAGAGAGACTTATGAGATATCAGAGAGAAAAGAAGGTAACACACACACAAAATAAAGATCAGAAGTCAAAATGGGATTGACATTCTCAAAAGCAGTGGTGGAGACTATGATCAACATAGAACGCAAAGCCTTCAAGATTCCGAGCAGAACTCAGATTTCCACCTGGAATTTAAATGGAGCGTGAGAGAATAAATGCATTCTCAGAAATTTGTAGTTAGTCTTCTACAGAGGGTGTATGTTGGCATAGTAAGGGAGTAAACTGAAGAAGTCATAGAGACCTGTGTGCAGGAGGGAGGGGAGAGCCTTCAGGGTTGTCTTGTTCCAGAGAACAGTGGGCTGAAGCAGGACAAGGGAGCAGGACTGGGAGTTAGCAGAGAAACAGTACATGGAATTGACGCTTGTCTATGCTGGATTTGAGTGAAAGATGCCACCAAGTATGAGTGTTTGGGAGACTTGATACAGGTTCTGCAATGAGCCAAGAAGATCACCAAAATTGCCATTATTTTTGCAAAAACTACTATGAGAAAAATATCGTTGAAGTACTGATTAAACCCTGAGTAATATTTACGTATTCTTCCAGTGGCTACAGTGTACCCCTCATTCCCTCATGCTGGGCTATCTGGAAGGTATCTCCTTTGCCTATTTTCCTGAGCCCTGGGGACACAGGAACTTGAGCCACCGGTCTCTGGTGATTCTGCAATTCTAATATCTGCTGATATCTTATATAAAATCTCTCTATGGAATCATTTGGCATGGGTTTATGGACGCTGATACAGAAGTCAATTAATAATGTCTAAATTGTATGGTTTGAGAAATAGCAATATAAGTATCATGCAAAAATGTGGATGTACAGGCCAGGAAAGAAGTAATTCAGCAATGATACAAACTTAAGATGTGTCTCTGAGGAGAAGTAGTAGGGTAGAGATGGCAAGGAGGTGACAGAGACGTATTAGGGAATACTGTTTTGTTTTAAGTATTTCACAATATTATTGACTTTATATTATGTGGCATATATCTGACATATTTTCAATTTCCAGTCTAGCTCCAACCCAATTGGCTCTCCTGTTTCCACAGAGAAAGACTATGAACATGACAGAGACTCAGTTGAGTGTAGGGACTTCCTTTACTGGGGAAAGAGGGAAACTAGACTGCTCATACTTCTGCCTGATAACAAAGGGTTCAGAAGAATCTTGACTCTCAGAGGAGGATGGGATAGCTCAGTGAACATGTCCTTTGTATCATCTGTCTTTGTCTTAAAGGGAAAAGTTTCTGTCCTGCTGCCTAAATGGTTGTGAGTACAGTAGATAGCCCCAAAGCATGTCCTACCTCAAGAAAAACAGAAATGGCTGCCTCCTTCTCATATCCCTCCTCAGAATTGACTGTGCTGGGGCTACATCCTTGACCACTCTGATTACAGATATTGATGAGGTCACTGGACAGAATTAAATCATCACATCCTCCAAAAATAAGCCTCTCCTCAGAATCTCGCTGCAGTCTAGAACTTGTTTCATCTCTTGGAATCTGCTTCTTCCTTGTGCAGACCACATTGATCTGCAGTCTTTCAAACAAATGGCCCTGAATTTATCTTTTCATCTCTTTTTCTTTTTTCTCTTGCTTCAGACCCTTGGCATTTTCCTGTTGTCAAATGATAAAACAGATTCTAGGCAACTCCAAATTGAGGCTACTGTGATAAGTCTATTTCTAGGCAACCATCAATAACTCCCAAGGATAAGGATGTTGACATTAGAATAAACTCGACATCTTTGTTTTAATAGGGTGCAGTGTGTGTGTTTGGGGATGGAAAGATGAATGTGCGTGCACATAACAGTTGCTCCACAATTGTCTCCCTTCAGTACCACCCCTGCATCACTTACCAACTCTTCTTTGTCAACAGTGAAGAACTGTATTAACATAGTGGGCAAAGTTCTCATGAGCAAAGCTGGCCTGCCCTGGACCATGTGTAGAAATGTAGCATAGCCTTTGTATGGAGAAAAAGGCAGAGAAAGCGCAACTTTCAGAAAAAGTGTGGACAGTGAATGGACTGGAGTACTCTACTCATGCAGATATTGGGATGTAGACTCTGTAGTTCTGAATGGAATTTTATGCTTTCAAGGCTTCTGTCCATTCTCGACGTAGTGAAAGAATTGGGCAAATGAGAAGAGGGAGACTGTTGTTTTGATTAAGAGACAAGTTAATGGTATTTTTGGTTTGGGATGGTTTGAAAGAGAGAGAGAGAGAGGATGACAGACTGACTGCTCTGCTTCTGTCATCTCCAGTCTATCAGCATTGAAATCAAGACTGGAAATGGCCAGGACTTCAAGAGATAGGAGAGTGAGGAAGGACCCTCAAAAACAGAGAGCAGGACAGCAGAGGTTGGAACAGAGTTGTTGGGGATAGCATCTCCAGAGCAGGAGAGCCAGAGGCTCAGTACTGGAGGAGATTATCCCTTGAACAATGCTCGGGTACTTTCTGACACTGAAAAAAGTTGGGTACCTCACACACTAACCTTGAGTTAGAGGCGCTCAATGGTTAATAGTGAAAGGGGCTAGGGGCCATGCTTGGCAATGAGAATGGAGAGAAGAAAAGTGGTCAGATGGTGACCAGTCACTGGAGCCAAAAGTGAGCCAGGGGCTGTGCTATGTATGGAAGCAGCCTCCTCCTGAGTGCTCAGAAACATTGGACCCTCCTGCTGCTTCTCATTGACTTAGCAAGTATTTATGGTGTGCCTTCTATGTACCTGGCAGTGTCTGGGCCCTGGAGACGCTGTGGGAAGCCAGAATGGGCACTCCCAACTATGAAGGATTGCTGGGGTAACATTATTAAGATGCATGGCCTATCTTTGCCTTACATCTTTTTTTTTTTTTTTTTTTTTTTTTTTTTTGCCTAACAAGACAGAGCTTTTTCACAGTTGAAAGTTCTTCTATTCTCCCTCTCCCTCTTAAAGAGGAACCCTTCCTTATAACCCTTCCCAGGTCCAGCACCAGAGGAGTCATTTCTGTGGTCCCTGCCTTTGGTTTGGGACTGCTTTTATTCTATTTTATTGCTTCTCCCTAAAATTTGTTGTAATGCTTTATAGGCCAGATTCTTTCATTTTAATTTAATTTTATTTACTGTTGGTGTGTGAATGAGCCCTGTTGCGCTTGTGGAAGTCGGAGAACAACTTTTGGGAGTATCTGCTCTTCTGACACCACAAGGGATTGAACCGAGGTCCTCAGGCTCACGTGGTAAGACTTCATGCTGAAGCTATATTGTTGAATTACTGCCTTGAGTGTGCATCGGGTGTGTTAATAAACTTGCTTGCTTTTCTTTTTAATCTCCCTTGTTGCAAGAGTCTGCCCTAACTAGAAACTTGGGAAGTCTGAAAAAGAAAATAAACAACAAAATGACTTTTTTCTCTCCTTTTCATAGATGTTAGCATTCCTTCTAGGCTCCACCCTATAGTGACTCACTATGAAAGGGGTTGCTTGGCCCCTCCTTGCTCGTTCTGTCCCTTCTCTCTCTCTGACTCTCTTCTGTCCCTGACCTCCCCCCTCTCTCAACCTTTCTCTCCTCCCTCCTCTCCCTCCATTTGTTCCTGGTCCACCTCTCCCTCTCCCTACCCTTCTCCCTATCCCTCTTCCTCTCTACCTCTCCCTCTTTTCCCCTTCTCCAAAAAGGATCTGAGCATTGTTCAAGGGACAGCCTCCTCCAGTGCTGAGCCTCTGGCTCTCCTCTCTCTCCCCTCCCTCTCCCTCTGTCTCTACTCCTTTCTCCACTCCCCTTTCCATTCCTTAAATAAACTCTATTCTACACTATACCCATTGTATGACGGGTACCTCAGGGGGGAGGGATGCCTCAACATGGGCCCGCTGAGACACACCTCCCATCTTAACATACTGGACTCTATAAAACATATAAAACATATGGTCTTTTTATAAAATACAACAATAGAAGAGTGGATCAAAATCATAGCACTTGTTTTCTCTTTCTCAAGTTGGTGTGTCTGTCAACTTGTCATGCTAAGCTCTTTTTAAAAGATTCCCTTTGGGGATAAAGAGGTGGCTTAGCAGTTAGGTGTTTACTCATGCACTGCTCCCCCATAGGACCCCCTGGTTATCAGGACTTACAGCCGGTGGCTCAAAACAGCTTGTAACTCCAGCTCCAGAGGATTCAACTTTCTCTTCTGGCTTCTGCAGGCTCTGCACGCACACAAGCACAATGATTCACACATGTAGCATAATTTATAAAAAAAAAAAACCTTAAAATAAAATCTTTTTTCCTCCCCCCAGAGGATTTCCTTTCTTCTCATAAATTCCTTGGTCTTCAGGTCACCAGTCTTCAAAGGTGAGGTCATCAAGACGTCCTTTTATTGGGTGGCACATGCCACACATCTTTTTGAGCTCCTCATGTGACCTAAATTAATAAGGTAATGTAGCTGAAGGCAAATAGTTCTCATTAACCTCCAAAAGTTCTTAGTTGGAATAGATCCTGTGACAAAAGACAGATTAACAAGAGGAAAGAAAACGAAAAGTTTTACTATATGTATTTTTATGTATGCATGGGAAGAACCCAGGGAAAGAGCAGTTCCCAGAACAGTAGAAGCTTTCAGGTTTAGCTAGCATGGTGTCTTCAAAAAGAACAACAATTTCTAAGGAAGCAGTAAGACTAAAGGACTGTGACTGTAGCTTGTGGGGAAGCAAATGAAAGTCAGACGAAGAGCAGGCAGTAAAGTATATTCGTGTAGATTCCCTTGTGCCAGCTCTGGGCCTGTAAGAGTCTGAAGTTGCCTTTGTTCTTGGTAGAAAGCGGGTCAGGACAGCTCCTGTCTTTGTACATCTGTGTTCTACTTTTAGGCGAATAGAGGGGAGGGAGCATTCTGTATCTACATTTTCTTGTCTTCAGCTCTTCTGTTCCTTCACGGTAACATTCCTCTTCAAACTCAAAGGCTCTGTCCTGGGCTATTTTGCAACCAAGTAGCTAAAAGAATCTTAAAATCTTAACTTACTTGTTTTCTAATTTCAGCACTTTTGATTCAGCTGACAGAGGGTAATTTCAGAAGCCACTGCTTTGGGCTTAAGGGCTCTTTTAGGAGCCTCTAGAGAGAGGAACCAAACCTATATAGTGAGTATTTATTAAGAGAGAATATATTAGATTGACTTATGGATACAGGATGGGTAGTCCACCAATAGCTATAGTTCTCAGTAGAGAAGCTAAGAACCTGATAGGTGCTCAGTCCACAGGGCTGGACACCTCAGTCACCCTCACCTGGTTCTGGAGGTCTAGAGGATTCCTGGAGAGTCAGGAGTCTTTAGTTCATATTGAGAGGTCAAAGAAATTGTGTTCAGATGTCAATGAAAGATGACAGTAGTATCAGCAGCAGCGGTAACAACACAGTAGGTGCACTCACCAGCAAGGAACCAAGAGAAGCAGGCAAAGAGTGAGTTGTTGCCTCAGTCTTTCTTACATTTGAGCTGCAGACAGAAGGCACCATACATCTTGGAATTGTTTGACCTCAGTCAGCCCTTCTAGGAAATACCTTCACAGAACCACAGAGACATGAGTTGAAGCCAGACCTAATCAAGCTGATAACCAAAATAAAGAATCATGATTGTAACACTATTATTTTTAAAGTCCTTTCTCCCAGGGTAGGCTTTGGTTTTGCTGTTGTTTTATGTTGTTTGTTTGGTTTTGTTTTGTTTTGGCTTTTAGATAAAATATGTATGCCTAGGTTTAGATGGCTTCTTGCTAGAATATTCTATCTCAAGTATGTTGATATGCCCTTTCAAACGTGGACCTCTAGTTTACTCAGCTCTCTTGAAAGTTCTTTCTGGGCTGATACTAACCTTTAACATGCCAATAAACAAGAGAGTACATCTTCAGATACTGATGGTGGAATTCCATTTCCCACAGAGCCTCCCAAAGATTAGATGGGGGTGATGTGGGATATGACATGCTTTAATAACCTCACAAAAAGTGTTCCAGTGCTTATTATGGTATAACTTGGGTCATCTCTAGGGACAATTACAAAGAAATCCCTGGGAGAAAGAAAAAAATACCAATTTCTTATTCCAATTACCAGTATGCTCTTTAATTCAAATGAAATGCCCCCAGTGTGCTGGATGCTTTATGAGACTCATCAAAAGGCATGCCCCAACCCTTAAGGGACTTCTTCCAAAAAAGGAAATATGACACATGTTGTGGCCATGAAGGGCCAGGCAGATAACACAAAGGGAAGGGAGACACTTGAACTCTTCTTTCTTATAGCAGAGACTCAAAAAACTGAACCCTGATTAACCTTCTTTCTCTTTATGAGTTACTTGCTGTGAACAGAGAAATAGAACAGACAAAGTAAGAGTGTTTCTGTCCTTTTAGGGTACACAAACTCACCCAGAAATTAAATCAATTTTTAGTATTTACAAGGTGAGTAAAAGTCAGGTAGGGTCAAGATTTTGTTGTAGCCAATTTCTTCTTCCACTCAAGCATCTCACAAAGTTATAAAGAAAGCCAAGCCCCTTCTTGTAACTGCCCTGTGACTACGAGGAGGGGAGAGATGAACAGGAAAACAACTGATTAGTCCCTGCTCAGTCAGAGGCTTCTATGATGAGTTATTTCACCTACTGAGGCTTTGTTGTGGTGGTGACTTCAACTCTTGCAGAGGTACCAGCGATGGGATGTGGGACACACCCTGCAAATATGATGCTTTAGTATAATGAGTGGTTAAAGTGAGGAATCTGAGAAGTAATGAAGTAATGAATGCAGAAGGTATCCGTACATCCCTGACAGGAATCACGGACACTGCTTGGAGGTGTTCTCTCCATACCGAGCAAAAATAACCCATCTCTCCAGAGACAGACAGATGCCAAGAAGAATCTGGAAAGACGGGCCTTTCTATGCTTCCTGGAGCTGCTACCCTTTGCTCACATTACCTTGTCCAGTCTCATTTTTCTACGACGTCTACCATCTGTCAAACCCAGGGTGAGCACACTCAAGTTTAAATCTGTCTGCACACATTTCTCTGGTAATCTGTCTCTTGTTTCCAGCTCAATGTCTAGAAGAGTGGGAGAAAAAGATGTGCATTTTTTCCTTCCTCATGGTTTCTGGTGACCATGGAGAGACTGTAAAAGTCTGGAGGCTGTGTTGACTCCAAATACTGTAGACAAGTCAGAGACAGTTGACAGTGAGTTTTGTTTTTTTTTTTTAAGATTTATTTATTTTATATATGTAAGTACACTGTCACTGTCTTCAGACACAGATCCCATTATATATGGTTGTGAGCCACCATGTGGTTGCTGGGAATTGAACTCAGGACCTCTGGATGAGCAGTCAGTGCTCTTAACTGCTGAGTCATCTCTCCAGACCAAACAGTGAGTTCTTATCTTGTCACTTTCTTAGCTCTCTGTAGTGTCTAAGGGTAAAAGGACAAAATAAATCTTCCCTCTTCCCTCTTTTTCACATTGAGATTTTTAGAAGAAAAACATTTTTTTCTTTGCATCATGACTCTTAAAAAGCTGGGTTTTGTTGCTCACTAGTTGTTGAAGGAAAAGGTTGATTGCCCCGTCCACCACCTCCCCACCAGTATATCAAATATAGCCATACTGAGCGTGTAAATCAGTTAATATTTTTGATTTTTAATCAGGTTGCAGGCAGAGAAAACCCCTATTAAAAAGAAACATTTTAACAGGATAAAATAGGACTTTCAAACAAACATAAAATGAGCATGTGCCAAAAGGTTTTTTTTTTTTTTAACTTATTAATTGAAGAGGGAACCAGTGAGATATTATAATCAATTCAAAGGACAATCCAGAGAGCAGAGGCACATGTATAGGTAATTAGGAGTATGAACATGAATTTGCTTAGTAGAGCAGAGCTGAGGGGGCTCCATCGCACCTCTGCCAGACAGAATCCATTTGCATGTTTATGGACAAGAGTGAATTTGCATTAGTAGAGGTTACATATCATTTACAGCACCATAAAATTGCTTCCTACTGGAAATCGGAGGAGCAGCATAAGGTCAAAGAACATGAAAGAATATTCTTGATAATTTCTACTTTTCCATGGAAGATAACTGGTCATTTTAGTTTTGAAAACCATTTCACTTTAATCTACAGTAATTTAAACCAATCATTTATTTTTCTCATCTATAGAGAATTCTAAAGACAGTAGGATGACACTGACTTATATAGTAAGATCTATCTCTCTATTGACCTATTTATTTATGGTCTATTTATCTATCTATCTATCTATCTATCTATCATCTATCTGATCTTATATATCATCTATCTAATCTTATCTATCTGTCTATCTATCTATCTATCTATCTATCTATCTATCTATCTATCATCTATTTAATCCCATCTATCTGTCTGTCTGTCTATCTATCTATCTATCTATCTATCTATCTATCTATCTATCTATCTATCTATCATCTATTTAATCCCATCTATCTATCTATCTATCTATCTATCTATCTATCTATCTATCATCTATCTATCCACCCACCTACCTATTATCTTTCTCCTAGCTTCCTTACACACAGCTTCCCTATGACTCCTCAAAGACAAGGTTTAGAGATGTTTCTGGACCACTGAGTATATGCAGATGCCTTGAGGGAAAGATGCCTGGAGAGGGTATAAAAGTTATACCCCACTTTGTGTGTATGTCTCACACTGGAAAGACACCTGGAGAGGGTATAAAAGTTATACCCCACTTTGTGTGTATGTCTCACACTGTATGTCACTCTATTAAGCTGTTCTTCCATATTCTTTGTGATATCTTTTGTAATAAATAGGAAGATGTAAGTAGAGTTTTCTGAGTACTTTGAGCTGCTCTCGAATTTGACTCATAGAGTTAAAGAAAGACGGCCAGTCATGTGACCAATATTGGTCAGAACTAGAGATTGTGATTGGCATCTGAAGTAGGACAATTTTCTGGGATTGAGTTCTTAGCCTGTGGGATCTGATGTTACTCACAGGTAGACAGTGTCAGAACTGGATGAAATTGTAGTGTTTCTCTACCCAGCTCCATCTGTTTACTACATGAAAGCCAGTACTCAAGAGTCAAGAATTAGGGGGGGGGGGAGTAGGATTTATTCAAGAGCTGGCACCCTGAAAAGATGGGTACCAACTTAGAGATCCGAGTATAAAAGGGTTTTATGAGGAAAGAAAAGAGGGCTTGGAACAGTGGAACAGTAGAAAAGACACATTGAGTAAGGTCTTCCTTATCCAAGGTGTGTGCCTTTTTCTCTTTGGTCAGAACATTGTTATTAACATGAACCTTCTGGGACTAATCCAAGCAATTCTTTAGACAAATATGTTTTTTTATTTATATGAAATTTAGCATCATCTTACATATTACAAATTTATCATCATCTTACATAGTACATACTTGAAGAGTACCAGATAGTCTAGGTTCTATAATCCTAAAGAAAATGATTTATGGTGTTCCACATTCTTTTATTTGGGTGCAGATTTTCTTCAGAACTCCAGGCAAAGGGACTGGGACCAACTGCAAAGGCAGTTCACAAAGGAGGAGCCAGTGTTATCAGGGGGTACACAGCTACTGTCCACAGGGATCCTGGAATAGGAAGTGGGGAAATTCACATAGGAGAGGAAGGAGAGAACTGATCCCAAAGAAGGTAGCATGTGTTACCTCTCCTCTGCTAAAGTAAATAAAACAAAGGTTAGCATGTCCTTGTGTGACATGCACTTCTAGTAATAGTAAATATAATAAGGTTTATTTTGGCGATGTCTGTGTGTGTGTGTGTGTGTGTGTGTGTGTGTGTGTGTGTGTGTGTGTGATATGTGTGTAATGTGTGTGTGTACATGTATTTCCCTTCCCTCAGCTACAATAATAGTAAATAAAATAAAATACAATAAAATAAAGGTTTATTAATGTTGTTGTTGCTATTTGGGGGAAGACCTTCCCAGGAATCATGAATCATGTGCTACATCTAGCTGCAAGAAAGAGGGGGAATGTTATGGGTGCTTGTCTTCTGCAGTAGCAGAAAAGAAGGTAAAGTGGGGGTTATGTGGAGTCCAGGCATGGAAAGCAGCCCAGCCCATCTATAGTTACCAGAGCCCATCTATAGCTAATCCTTAAAGACAGGGGACCTTAAAAGAGTTTCTTTGTAATCTAGATAGACTTTTACTACTTGAAAGACACTTAGATTAGTTATACATTGTAACTAATTACATGCATAATGTTCAGACTACAAAAGGCTAAATTTAAAAATAAATTAAATTGCTACTGGGGAAATTAGGAGCCAAAGCTCTGGGTTCTGAAATTTGCTTAGGCGTGAAGTGCAGAGTTGTTTGTCGGGAAAGGTTCAGGAAGTTGGGTTGACAAGTGGAATATCTTCCTTCCTTCTTTCTTTCTTTTTCTTTTGTGGGAGCAGGGGGATGAAAATTGAACATGAAAACATGACAGCTAGCAGCATTAGTGAATGTCGGGGGTTATTTTACCCCAATGGAGTATCTCAAGTGTTTGATCCAGGAGAGTTATTCTCTTGTGCTTTTTTTCTCTTAGATTTTCCATTCCTTTTGATAGAGAATCAGGCTCAGACGTGTGAGCTGTGTTCCTAGATGAGATGGAGAGAAGCCTTCCCTGCCATCTGGAGTAGTTCCCTCCTCCCTTCCATCTGGAAACAGAAGGATTCAATCTCACCTATACACACTGCTGCTGCAACCTTCTGTTTTTAAATCTCTGTCCTACAGTCCCTCATCTCTGCTCTCTATTAGTGTGTCAGAGTTCAAACAACTACTTCCTCATAACAGCTTTCAATAAGGGCTAGTAGACTGCTCAGGACAGTGTCTCAAATGAGCACTTGTGAAGGTTATGATTATGATTCATTGTGTAGTTCTATAAAACTGTCTAGAAACACAAACACAAACCAACCAAACAAACAAACAACCAAACAAAAGCCAATAAAATCCATTATATGTTGGTCAACTACTCAGGAACGTGAAGTCTGCTTTGGAGTGGTTGATACACCCGGTATCACTTTATTGGAGAAAACTACACCAGAAATTCTAACCTCCCATGGTTGGAAAAAAGTTTCTTAGCACTTCGCTGAGCACAGATAGATGGACTGGTACAAGGCAAAAAACACAGTGCTCTCTCAAAAAGGATAAGAGAGAGCTTATTCTGGGGCCAAATATTAGGTACTGTGGTCTGGGTACACAGTTTCAGAGTTCCCCAAATACCATTTTCCGTGGTGGTAACAGTTTCATTTCATTTTGGAGAAACAGAACAAAGAAAAATCATTCATTAAGATTCTTTAAAATTGCATCAGTGGGGCCTGGGGAGATAACTCAGTTGGTAAAGTGCTCATATTCTGAGAGTGAGGACCTGAGCTCAGTCCCCAGAACCCAGGTGAAAAGGCTGAGCATAACAGTGTCTGCTCTAATCCCAGACCTGAAAAGGTGAAGACAGGCAAGTCTCTGGGGCTGCTGGTCAACCCTGGTGAGTTGTTGGACAATAAGAGACTCCATATTAGTTAAAAGATGGATAGTACTAGAAGATTATCTTTTGGCCTCCACGTATACACAAACACATGTGCTTACAGACCTGAGTGCAAACATGTGCATACAAACATACACACGTATACATACACAAAATAAACTTAAAAATACTTGATGAAAACATGGAGGTAGTAGGTTACAGTGAGGAAATCTATTGCAGCCTGCAGATGCTTTCTGACGACATTCTTAGCTTTCAGGCGACTGCAAGCTAGTTATCTATTTGTTTATTACAAAAAGGGTTTTACCTTGATGGTCACAAAGATATGAGGTCAAACAAATGGCTGTTATGGGGAGTAAAGATAACCCAAGATAACTGGGCTCCCAACCTGTGGCATTTCGGCCCTCCAAAAAATCACAGTCAATCAACCCCATAGAGTATTTAGCACAAATGTAGATTTTTTTTTAAATGGGATTTCAACTCCCAGTGACTATCCTTGGAGTCTGGACATCATCCTTGTCTGGTGTGACCCGTGTGTTATTACAGGGGAGATCTGAGTCTGGAAGGAAGTCACTAGACTTTCCCAGGTTCTCTTGTCTCTTGTTTTTCAATTGTATTTATATTTTAATTATAGCATTTATCCCTTCCCTTTTGTTGCTCTAGAACCTCCCATAAGCCCCTTCCCACTGTCCTTCAAACTCATGGTCTCTTTTGTCACTAAGTTTATTGCATGGATATATGTGTTTGTATATACATATGAATTACTAAATGTAACTGGTTCAGTCATATAATGTTACTTATGTGTATGTTTTCAGGGCTGACCATTTGGCACAGGACAGTGTATATATATATATATATATTCTTCCCTGGAAAATACCGTTTCTTCCACTCCCTGCTTTCCAGTGTCCAAGCAGACATGGTACTGGAGAAGGAGCTGGGAGTTCTGTATCTTGATCCACAGGAGGCAGAAGAAGACCGTATTGCATTAGCCATAACTTGAGCGGAGGAGACCTCGAAGCATGCCCCCACAGTGACACACTTCTTCCAACAAGGCTACACTTTCTCCAACAAAGTCATGTCTCCTAACAGTGCCACTTCCTATGGGCCAAGCATTCAAACACTGGAGTCTATAGGGGCTATACCTATTCAAACCACCTCAGGTGGGTTGTTTTCCATATTGGGGCCTTTTGCTTCTGAAGGTAGAGCACAATAGTGAGGCTAGTCAGAAACTGCTCTGTCATCAGAAGCTGTCCAGCCACCTGGCCTCAAGCAAGGACAATGTGTGAATGACAGTTTTCAGATCTTCCAGCAACAGTTTCCAGCCCTCAGGACCCAGTAATGACTCCGGAATGTTCCTAGAGGTACAGCAAGATAAAGGGCACCTCCCCATGAATCTCCTAATGTGCTTTAAACTCAGGCCTTCGAGTTCACTTGATGGTCTCTCCATCTTGGAATGAGAGACCCTCACATGCTGGACTTTTTTTTTTTTTTGACTTTTTTTTTTTTTGGATATTTTATTTACATATCAGATGCCATATCCTTTTCCTATTTCCCCTCCCTAGAAAACCCCTATCCCATCCTCCCTTCTCCTTTTTACTTTTATACAATTTTTAAAATGTTAATCAAAGGCTTTATAAGTTTTGTAATGCTCAATTACAAGATGCCCATACAGTCAGAAATGTAACCCAATACCCAACCTAGATATATCAACTATCTTTGACTGGCAGAGACACGTGAACATTCACCTCCATGTGCCCCCTCCCCCTTGTCACCTAGCTCCTTCCTCTCCTTACTCCTCTTTCTCTCCTTACTCTTCCCACCTTAGCTCCTCCTACATATCACCCTTCCTATTGAAATAAAACTTTTCTCTTAAAATACAATTAGAGCATAACTATACCAATTTGTGTCAGTAAGGTACAAGATAGACCCAATACCCAGTCCATCATTTTGTTGACTAAACAGAACCTCTGTTATCCCTCATAACTAAAAGACTTAGTTCTGAACCTGGATTTTTTCTTGGCTTTAGAATGAATGTCAGCTGAAAACCATCCTCTCAAATCTTTTCTCTCAAAGTAAATAGCCAGGATTGGCTATGAGACTATATGTCTTCAACCCCATCAGAAATCCAGAGTGACTGAGTTAAATGAAATTATGGGAAGCACAAAGCATAGCTTCTAAAACTTAGCCAATTTATAGAGACCGCTGAACACCTGGACAGTCCCTATACTACAAAACGTTGGAGCATCTGATCTTCAGCCTTCTGACTCAGGATCATCTGACAGACCTAGTGATGCAGAATTATTAAGGGATGCTTACTCTGTGTTGGCAGATATAATCAGTTGACTATTCCGCAAGTGTGTTCTTTTCTGGACAGTGATTTGTCTGTAGATGACAAGAGGCAATTCTTGCCTAGTGGCTGTCTCACCACAACTGAAGTAACTCCAAAGATGCTCAATTTCTTCTTAGAATCCAAGACAGGAAGCTGTCAGGAGCAGACAGGTCTCTAATCAAAATGAACATTAATATAGAAATGTTTGTAATGTCAATTCTGTGGACTTCTGACGTTTTGAAAACCAACTATCCATGTAAGGCAATCTGGACAGTTGTCTGTTAACTCCTCTCAGCTATTTCTAAATAAAACGTAGAAAACACCCTAACAATAAACTCAGAGCCATGAATTTGCTATATGCCCTTAACTCAAAGGCTAACCATCTCAAATCAGTTAGAAAAGTTAAAGGACTGGGTCTAAGCCTTGTATTCCTAAATGTGTTATACAGGTACAATGTCTATGACAGTAACAATATTAATCTCACTTTTATATCAATAAGGAACTCATACCAATGAAATCTTCAGTTTGAAATCAAAGTAAATTTTGTACCATTTAAGAAATTATAACTTCATCTTAATAACAATTATACTTATTTCTACCAATAGGTTATGACTATGCAATAAATTCTAACTAATCCTCCCTGTTCCAACAAAACCACTACTTTTCCCTAGAAAGACAGCCCAATATTAACCACCTCAGTCCCCAAGCCCAGGGAATAGGGGAGCCAACTCTTCATTAACTTCTTCAAGCTGATTAAGAGCGTTGAAATATTAGAAGAGGGGAAGCAGGAAGAGTAAATTGGTAAGCTTCTGACAATGTGTCATCACTGCATCCAGCTGGAATTCCAGGACATCAGAGGTTCGAGCAGTTCTGCTCAGCTTGCTTGATGAGTAGATACACCAAGGCTGTGTACTCTGCAATATGAAATTCTCAAAACAAATTTTAGTATCAAGATAATTTTTTTGTTTGAATTCTGGAATGTAGTCTTCTGGCGGCCTGCCTCTGTCATGTCTAATCCACATAATTCTGGGAGTTTCTATGAGGCTGTGCTCCCACCATCCTCCTATTCCTGCCTCCCTGCTCTTGAATTCCCCAAAACTAGGGAATCCAAACATTTAGGCACCAAGGCCATCTACTTCCACTGATGCCTAACCCCTTACCCTATCCCCCCCCTCCAATTGCTATGAGAGTGTGCTCCCACCATTCTCCTATTCCTGCCTCCCTGCTCTAGAAATTCCCCAACACTAGGGAATCCAAATTTTCAGGCACCAAGGCCATCTACTTCCACTAATGCTTGGCAAGACCACCCTCAATTACTTATACAGGTTGAGCCATGAGTCCCTCCCTATGTGTTCTTGGGCTGGAAATTTTAGAATGGCTACTCCAGCTTGTTTCTTAGGACTATTTGCTTGAAAAACTGTTTTACAGCCTTTTACTCTAAGGTAAAGTCTGACTTTGTCACTGAGGTGGGTTTCCTGTATGCAGCAAAATGCTGGGTCCTGTTTATGTATCCAGCCAATTAGCCTATGTCTTTTAGTTGAAGAACTGAGTCCATTAATGTTAAGAGATATTAAGGAACAGTGATTGTTGCTTCCTATTGTTTTTTGTTATTTGTTGAAGAGGATTACTTTCTTGCTCTTTCTAGGGTATAATTTCCCTCCTTGTATTGGAGATTTCCCTCTACTATCCTTTGAAATGCTGTGTTTGTGGAAAGATATTGTGTAAATTTGTTTTTGTCGTGGAATAACTTGATTTCTCCATCCATGGTAATTGAGAGTTTTGTTGGGTATAGTAGCCTCGGCTGGCATTTGTGATCTCTTAGGGTCTGTATGACATATGTCCAGCATCTTCTAGCTTTTATAGAATCTGGTGAGAAGTCTGGTGTAATTCTGATAGATCTGCCTTTATATGTTACTTTGCCTTTTTTCCTTACTGCATTTAATATTCTTTCTTTGTTTTGTGCACTTGATGTTTTGATTATTATGTGATGGGAGGTATTTCTTTTTTGGTCTAGTCTATTTGGCGTTCTATAGGCTTCTTGTATGTTTATGGGCATCTTGTTCTTTAGATTAGGGAAGTTTTCTTCTATAATTTTGTTGAAGATATTTACTGGCCCTTTAAGTTGGGAATCTTCACTTTCATCTATACCTATTATTTTTAGATTTGGTCTTCTCATTGTGTCCTGGATTTCCTGGATGTTTTGTGTTAATAACTTTTTGCATTTTGCATTTTCTTTGACAGTTGTTTCAATATTTTCTATGGTATCTTCTGCACCTGAGATTCTCTCTTCTATCTCTTGTATTCTGTTGGTGATGCTTGCATCTATGACTCCTGATTTCTTTCCTAGGTTTTCTATCTCCAGGGTAGTCTCCCTTTGTGATTTCTTTATTGTTTCTACTTCCATTTTTATGTCCTGGATGGTTTTGTTCAATTCCTTCACCTGTCTGGTTGTGTTCTCTTGTAATTCTTTAAGGGATTTTTGTGTTTCCTCTTTAAGAGCTTCTACCTGTTTACCTGTGTTCTCCTCTAATTCTTTGAGAGTATTATTTATGTCCTTCTTAAAATCCTCTATCATCATCATTAGAAGTGATTTTAAATCTGATTCTTGCTTTCCTAGTGATATGGGGAATTCAGGACTTTCTTGTGTGGGAGAACTAGGTTCTAATGATGCCAAGTACCCTGGGTTGCTGATGCTTATGTTCTTGCACTTGCCTTTTACCATCTGGATCTCCTTAGTGCTACCTGCCCTGTCTCTGCCTGGAGCCTGTCTGTCCTATTATCTTGGTTGTTACAGAACTGTGTGGGGTAAGTGTTGCTACTGGGGTTAGAGCTGGGGCCCAAGATCTGCTCAGTGCTTGGGCCCAGACTAGAAGGAACCAAGGCTCTGGGCTAGGAGTGACTTCCTGGGTCCTAATGGGTCCCAGCTACTCCTTGATTGGGGCCGATGTTGCTTTCTCCTTACCTAAGATACTGTCCAGTTTAGAGCTCCTGAGAGACCAGCTTCCTCTGGATTCTGTAAGACTGGCGGTAGAGCTGCCACCAGGGATCTGCTCAGTGCTCAGGCCCAGACCGGAAGGCACATGCTGAACTGCAGAATAAAACACTTCTTGCTTTTGCATACTACTTGAGTCTGGGGTATCATTCTTCAGCAAACAATGGGTCCTTACACAAGGAGTGGTCGAAACTTGGGTTTGAGTTTCAACAAAGGAAAATGAGCTTTGGGGTTCCTGGGGGGAGGGGAGCCAAGTTGGGGAAGATAACCAGGAAGAGTACAGATAGCATGTTTTGTTTTTCACACTTAAGACACTTTTTCGCATTAATAAGACTCTCTAAGGATTGAGAGGATTACCCTTAGGAAGAAAGATTTATTTTATAAATGTAAGTTTCCCTGAGCAGTTTTTCTGGTATCTGCCAGTTCTCAAAATCATCAGCTTTAGAGGAGGCTTGTGCCTACTGTCCATTTCCCTTTTCTTGTCTGCAGTGAGAGTTGCTCTAGAGCCTCTCTTAAGGATAACAGGAGACAGTCTGCTCAGAAAACTCAAACTCCCTGTTTCTGCAAATTCCTGCTATTTTAGAAGTAAAACTAGGTAACTGTCTTTCCTTCAAAATGTCCAACGTCACAGCTGGCGGCAGAGCCTGCAGGGAACAACTGCTTTCAACTCGAAGGCTGTGTGTGTGCGCTGATCAGCACCCTGGAGAGACTGGAAAAATACACCTCAGGGCTTGTAACCCTCCACATGGGGGTGATACTTCTGATTGTCCATTTATATTTTGATGAATAACAGAGAGCAGCTGAACAGTTGGCTCTCTGAAGCATGTCAGCCAATGTAAAATTGGTAGAGAAGGTGCTGGTTGTGTTAACTGAGTTTTAGGACAAAAGCCCTCACTCTGGGAATCCCAACTGACTAAGCCTGTCTCTCATTCCCACAGGCCAATTAACTAAGTTGTGAAGACTAGAGAAAGGAGATTTAATCAGTGTCATTACAGGTCGATATCAGGGTCCAATGAGTACCTGTGGACCAGGTTCTTGAGTGTCACATGAGATTAGTGAAAGAAAGAAAAAAAATCAGGACTTTTATATCCTAAGATTTTGGACATTTTCATCCCAAGTGCAAGTTTGTTTCAGCTCAGCTCCCTGTGCTTTCTGTGAGTAGCTGACCTCTGCATGGAAGGGTTTCTAATCTTCTTGCAAACTAGCTTTTTCCATATGCTCATTTCAGCCTAATTGTTCTCCCTACTCTCCTTTCCTAAAAGACAACCACGGGAAGAGGAACCGCTCAAAGGGTTCCCAGTCCCTCTGTTTAAGTAGAGGAGGAGCTGAGATGGAGTCTGAGATGTGTGCATATCAAGTAGTCTTGACTGAAGGGTGCTCTAGCTGATCATTCTTTCAGTCCTGGGTCTGCAAGGTGATGTGAAGAAATTGTTATCAGGGTCATAGTGTGAGAGGGAAAAATCTGTTTTATTGAGTGATCGCTTCCACTCTGGCATGCAGCCTCACCATTATAGTTTATTGGCTTCATTTGGGGAAGTGGCCCACTCTATGATGCTGTTCTTCCTAGAACCCAAAGTGACTGGAGGTTTAGAACAGCAACTCTTATTTTTATATCTTCAGCCTTAAAGGGGGGATGAGATGGTTTAAGCATTACTGGTTTTGAAATGGAGACGCCCCCCTTGAGTAATTAGCATAATCATATCGACAGCAGAGTCACGGTAAAGGCTATACAAACTGGAGGCAGAGATGCCAGGCTTTGTCCTCCATTTAATTACATTGTAGGCCCAAGTGAGGGCCAGCATATTTCCACAAAAGTCATTTGTAAATTGTCTGTTAGGTCTAAAATAAAGTCTTCCACCACCACAGCCATTGTGAACAGTCTCAGCCAGAACAAATGGATGAGTAAATGACTCCTTAGTAAGTACAGGAAATCCCAAACCTCTTCTGAATGTAGACCGAGACCTGACCCCGAATGAAGAGATTTGCTTCTAGTCTCAGCCTTGGTTCTGATTACATTATGGGTTTGATTTTCTACCATCTCCCTTGAGCTCCATTTTTCATTTTCAATATTCAAGATTGTTCCTAGCTCCAGACAGATAATTATGTAGTTTCCTAAAGGTTTTTGTCTTCTCAGTGACTCAGTGACAACTGTTAACTGGAGTTGCCAGAAAGAAGCTGGGCTTACACTGAACATGATACAAATAGCTGTTGAGAAAGTTAATGGTTGTGGAGAGTTGGAATGTTGTAGGTCTAGAGTCAAATTATCTTGGACTGTCATAGATTCCTAAATGACCAATTACTGCTCACCTTTATGTATGACCTAGCATCTTTGTGACTACTGGATAAATCCTTTGAAATATACAGACTTTATAGTTAAGAAGGTGATTAGGTAGCATCTGGGCCTATAACAAAGATCTGTCTGCTTTGCTGTGACCTACCTAATGTATACTCTGATGTATTTGACTTCTGATCTTTATTTTTTTTTTGTCCTATTATGATAAAAAACATCATGTAACTGTTAGCACATTGGAATGTGGAATATGGGCCAACTTAAATCCCTGTTTGGGGGCTGTATGTTTTACATTGGTACCAATAGAAACCAACCAAAGCACAAGGATGATCTTTGAAGACTTGTGCTCACAAGATCCATTTAGCCGATCAGGCATTGAGCAGCAGTACTTGAGAGCTAGCCTCATCAAAGGTTCTTATTATTAAGTCAGACTAGAACATCCTTTCTCACACGTCCTTGGAGTAATGGATTCAAAGAGCTTAAATAACTTCAGAAAGAAAAAAAAAAACTTCAAAGGATAAAAGACAGTGCAGGGGCTTTATCACCAGTCTTTTATCTACCACCCTCACATTAAAAGCCCGAAGCTTGACTCGACTAACAGACACACGTGGCTGAAACAAAGATCACAGAGTGTCACATTGTAGGCCAGTTGATGGAAAGGTCAAGATTATGGGCTTGTTAGAGAAGAGAATGGATGAAAATATGGTCTTTAAACTACAATGTATGTGAAAGAGTTGGTCTTCTTTGACCCAAATAGTGTTTCAATTTCTGTTAAAGCTAGCAGTAGCAATGTAACTACTGTGTAAGCTTTATTGAGTGCTGCTGGGTAGGTATAATAACTTTCTGTATTTGACCTTCATGACAGCCTATGGAGTGTCTCATGTTATTTACCCATGTTCTCAAGGTGAGTGCGTTAGTGTCAGGATTTGTGTGCATAGAATCTGTAGGCATGCAGTTATTAAAGTGTTGTGCTATTTCAGGGGTTTATTCTGTGTCTTATCCATCTCTGGAGATGGCACTTACTATGTTGAATTTTGCTTTGGTGTCTGTAATACCTGTCAGTAGCTACAGCCTCATGCAGAACTGCTTTTGTTATTGCTACTGTAAAAGACCAAACTCTGTCACTCCAAACATGCCATATTAGCCTAAGGATTATTTTGAGTAAAGGCAATTAAGAAGCAACAGATACAAAAGTAGCCTTCCACCCTCTCCCATTTCTACCAGAAAAGCCTGAACACTGGACACAACTCTCGACCTTCATCATCCTCAAGGGGCAGCTGAGGACTCTGGATGCTCTTCATTGACTCGTCTTCACAGATGCTGCCTGCTGAGAATCAAAGTTCCTGTCCTTTGTCCTCTTACTTCTCAAGGAAACAATTCTAAAACACCTTCTTTGAGAAGTACCCATTCTTTGGGTATCTTTCAAGAGTACATGGAATATGAATTTTAATAAATTCTATTTGTTTTTCTTGTTACTCCATCTCTTGTTACTACAGTCCATCAGAGCTAAGAACTATGAAGGACAGAGATAAATGACTTTTCCTCCACTGTGCTTTATAACCTCTAGTGAGCACTTTCCAACTGTCTTTTCTAGAATCCTGTCTGATGTGGTTTGGGTCTGAAATGTCTATCCCCACTCCCTACCCCAACTCTAATGTGTTGAAGGTGGTTTCCAATGTTCATAGGTGGGGTTTTTGAAAGTGGTTTGGTCGTGATCTTTGATGTAATCAATGGATTTATCCATTGATGGGTTAAAGTTGAATGGATTCTTAGGAGGGAGTGGGAACTCTTGAGGTGGGTGGTACCTATTTGAAGAACTATGTCACCAAGTCATGCATATATATACATATATATGTATGTGTGTGTGTGTGTGTGTGTGTGTGTGTGTGTGTGTGTATCCCTCCTGCCCCTGGTCCCTTACTCTGTGTCTCTGCCTCCTGAATGCCATGAAGTGGATAGCCTCCATGCTACACATGTCTGATACTATGATTTCTGCTTTGCCCCAGGTCCAAATCAATGAGACCACAAGCCAAAACAGGCTTCCCTTCTTTAATTCACCTTCCTTAGGCATTTTGTCACAGCAGTAGAAAGAAAGCTAAAGCACTGGGCTGTGGAAATGTACTGAGATTTGATCAGGCACATGTTTTCAAGCAGAGAAAGCATGTCAGTGCTTTGGCAGGGACCCTGTCTTCAACCTCCATTTTAAGCTTGTGAATAACTTTTTTTTTTATTGAATTCAAGTCTTCCCGTCCCCTTTCTTCTCCAAATTATATCCTCATCTTTATTTCTAATGTAATTAGAATCTGTTCCAGAAAGCTAAATCTGAAAGTGTTTCCGGCTACAGCAAAAATTCATTTTATATTTTTAAAAATTGTAACCTAAATGGGAAACAACATGGAGATGGGATTTCATTACAGTTCCAATTCAACCTACATGTCTCATCCCTCTGACCTGTTTGTTCACTAACACTCTGTGGTTATTGGTTGCTCTGTCAGAAGCTAGAAACTAGGGCAGGACCTCGGGTGTGTTGGGTTGCTTGGTTCGTGGTCCATCAAAACACAGTTCTTAATTTGTAGGATTGGCAGTTTCCTCCATCTTGAAATGGAACAACTCAGCAGTGATGGAAGACAAAGCATGGCCCTCTCACACTTATTCTTGGGTTGTGTTTGGACTCTGAGTGTGCAAGTCAATGTTGTGTGTTCTACCCAGGCACAGAACCAAGAATTCCAAACTCATGAAAATCCAGAAGGAACAGCTGGGAGACGTAAGTCAGTGGAAGTGCTCTGGGGATACCTGGAAGGAATGAGGAGTGTGGAGGGACAGGCTTCCTCCACAGCTTACTATCTCTTGATACTGGAGGTTCAACAAGAATTCGTTCCAATCTTTCAAAAGGATCTAGAAACTTCATGAAATTTCTCAAAGTCTGAATGTTAGTTACCAATTTTTAAAAGCTTTAGCCTCCCCTGCCAGAGTTTCCCACAGCGATGCCACTCTGCTTTTCCAGTCCAAAGCAGTGGAGTCAGCTATGCAGACTGAAATCTCCAACACAATGCACTATGGAAACCTTTTCTCTTTTGACTTATTTTCCTCAGTTTGTTACAGTCATAGAAATTTAAGACACTGATGTTGCACTAAAATGTATTAAGGTTTAGCAAGGGTCACTCTTCAGGGACTTTTCTAGTCACTGGATTCCTATGCTGTAATCTAGGTGTGTTAGAACCTAGGAAGAGAAAGAGTTGAGGGAACTGGCAGATTTTCAATCATAATCCCCAATTGATCAAACAAAACATAGACTGGAACTTTAGGCTTCCTTTGTGCAATTCCTGTTCTGAATTTTATTGTGTGAAGATCAGACCAGAACTTGAATAAACAAGAGGAAAATATTGGGCTTTTCACTTTTTTTTTTTTTAAGACAGGGTTTCTCTGTGCAATTCTGGCCTCCTGGCTGTCCTGGAACTCGATCTGCAAGCCAGGCTGGCCTCATACTTAGAGATAAAGGCATGAGCCATCACTGCTTAGCTTGCATTAAGCCTTTTGAAATATTAGAGGGCCTCCTAAGTGATGTCCTGCAGAGTCTGACTACCACATGAGTAGGACGTGAGGACCGAGCTGGATACCTGTGGTAATCTAAGGCAGAGGCCGTGAAGGACATGTGCTGGGGAAGGTGAGGCAGAGCTCCCACTCCATACAGCAGACCTCTGGTTCCCTTCTAGTTCCCTTGGCTCTATGCTTCTATGCAACCAAGAGGAATACTCTACTCAGAGTTAAATGAAGGAACACGTTTCATCTGCTCCTGTGAGTCGGGCTCATCCTCATTGGCACAGAGCTGCTCAAGATGTCTTTAAAACGAAGGGGTGGGAGGTCACTGATGAGCCAAGAAAGAGAAAGAGCTCAGCTATCATAATGTTAAGGTGTATAAACGGAGACACAACGGATAGGGAGAACTCACACAGAATACAAACTTGGGAAGGAAAAGACCAGGAAACCCAGAGTAACGAGTAATGGAGTAAATTGTAGAGATGGATACGCATGACAAGTTCAGGTGACCCCTAATGGTTAGATTTGATATTTGTTGTTTTCAATTTGCTTAATAAACACTAGTGTGGTTTCCTAGGACTTTACAAATCCTTGTCCAATCAACTGTCATATCATTACCACAGGCAGTTACAACCAGTGATACTAATTATATTCGTTATTTTTATAATTTATTTTCAATCACGTCTTCCTCATCATTATGCGTGTGGTGTGTGTAGAGGGCAGAAGACAACATTTGTGAGTAGATTCTTTCCTTCCACCATGGGATCCAGCAAAGAACTCAAGCTATCAGGCTTTCTCTGCAAGCATCTTTAATCACTGAACCATCTAGCAAGCCCCAATTATGCTCATCATTATAGTCATTTTGTAGATGACAAAATTGACAGTTTTAGTGTCTAAACATTTGTGATGATTTCACAGTGACGGGGCAGAAAGTAATGACCCCTGAATAGCTGACAGCCAGGATGCTGTTAAAACTCCGGTTGAGAGAAGGCTGCCACAAGAGGGTACCACCCAAGGGGAAGGGTAATGGTGAGCTGGAACTGGAATAGGCAGCTTACAGACGGCAAGCAGGGTGAGCCTGTCTGGGTTTTCCAGGCTTCTTCCAGGTTGAATATTTTGATGATCCTAGAAGCTCAAAGGAGAAGGGACCACATTCTTAAATGGTTGACATCTCTCAGTCAGGCATGCAATGTAAGCCAGTTGTATTTGAACCTAGTGAGAGAAATAGCAAACTGTCTCCAAAGAAGAATTGGAATACTTTTAATCATAATTCCCAAACCAGTCAAAGCAGCTCTTATGAAATATTGCCTTGAAAGATCAAGAAACACAAAGATCACTCACTCGTAAGTAGCAGAGACAGAATTTGGCATTAGACAGTCTAGTTCCAGAGTCCACAACAGCAGAGAGAGAACAAGGTAAGGTTAGAGAGGCATCTGAGAGCCACACAGAGAGGCACTGGGCTTTCTTTGATCATATAAAACACTGAGAGAGGGACACAGATGGGTGACAAGGACAAGGTTGTACAAGAACCCTGTGGCTTCACTGCTGCCAAGCTGCCTGCCTTCTTTAATATGCACACAACTGTTTTGTAACGTTGTTTTGTGGCCCTGTCTTCCACCAAAACATATATGATTTGTCCTGCGCCACTGGGAAAAGGCCAACGTAGATGCAATTTTTACAGACAAAGGAAAGGGATTTTTACAAATAAGTCAGTAGCTAGCTGATGTTTAAATTTCCTCTTTAAGAAACCTGAGCACATACATCTGAGCAAAGTCCAATTATTTTTAAGGTTTGCTATCTCTTTCCATCCCTCCTCCTGGTTCTCCCCCTCACTGTTTCTGAACTCAAACTGGGAGTCATGAAAAAGATGATTATAGATGCCCTCTTACTATTTCAGTTTGTGCTAAACTCAGAGATTCATCGTGATCGACTATTGAATGCTAAAGAACCACCTATCGGCTTTGCCCTAAAATAATTAGCTTAGAGTAGGGAGGGCACTGCAGAGCTGGAGAGGGGGAAACATACTGCTCTCTACTCCTGAAGCATATGTTATGCCTCCTGTTCTCTGCCCAGCCTGCGTGATGGGTTAGCATTTAGAAGCCAGGTCTCTCGATTCTGGAGAGCTGTTTGCTGTAGTGTCAGGGGTCGATTGCTGGAGACTCACCTGCTTGGTGCTCAGCTTCTGAGAGAAGCTTACTTACTAGCACAGAGGAAACCTACTCAAGACCCTGAGAGCACTTGTGGGGTGTGCCCTCATCACTCCCCAGGATTCAAATACCACAAGAAGCTTATTTCTGCTCTTTGACAACTGGGAGGGTATCAGTGTAGACAAGTAGAGTTTGAGGCCTGCGTCTCAAAGGCACACTGGGTCCTTGTTTTTGTTTCATCCACTGCTGAATAGGACTTGTCCCATGCTGAACCCTGAACAGCATGACAGACTTAGTTCAGAAACTCTAATGTTAACTCCAAAGATTCAGGCCTTTTATTTATTTTGTATTATTTGAACCTCATGCGGCTTCCTAGGCAGCGCCCTGCCCACGCTGTTCTACTCTTGCCTGTCTTTCGACTTCAGCTGGTGTAATTCTGCCTCCTCCTGATTCCGAGTGGAAGACGATTGTAAGAAGTCCTTGGGCATAAGTTGATTCCAGGATCACAGGTCTATACCACTTTTCTGCATCATAGTTTAACTCGTTAGATAGTTTAACTTCTTAGATTAAGGTAGCATTGATGACATTAGTTAGACTCAAAAATGAGCGCTTAGTAGAATTACTTGCTTTCTTTATTTTATTTTTTATAAAGGTATTAAATGAATTGGATTTTTTACTTATCTATTTTTATGTTTTTGAATTTACATCATTTTTATCTATCTTCTTCCCCCTTCAACTCCTCTTGTGTTCCACGTCTTTAGGGCTGACCACTTGGGGTGGTGTTTGTGAACATTGAGTCTGCCATATTTCCAGGATCTAAATATTCTTACATTTTCTGTATTTCCATATTTTATCCAAAGAACTTGCTTTACTTTTACACCTTTAAACCAGATATTTACTCCCCCAAATAGGTATAGGGATCATTCTGAATGACATATGATCAATGATCACAGTAACTAACCTATAAGTTTATCTTCCTTTAAAAATTAATTTATATGTATGAAAATGTAATAATTAAATTCATGTGCAACTTATGCAAGCATAAGGACCTGAGTTCAAATCCCAGCAGGAGCCGCATAAGAGGCCGGGTGCAGTTGTGCAGGTCTGCAATCCAGTCAACTCCTCAGCAGCCTGTACGTTGCAGAGTAAGGACCTCTAGTACTTGCCTTTGTTTACACTGAGGACTGAAATGTGACTTGCAGGAGACAGAACTCTGGGAACTCAGTGTGATCACTGCCTAGCCAAAACTCCGCTACTAAGACGCTGGTGATTTCCGGAGCTGGAGCATCCACAGTGTAGGAAACTGACGTCCTCTTAGTGTGAAATATGAAAACAAAACATGAAGTTATCTGTCCTCTTACGATGTTTAAATATGTGTCAATACTGGTGAACCAGGAAGGGACCTTCCTGATTTCAGAAAGATCTGAACATGATGGTAAAATATGCTGAGGTAACAGCTTGGGACAAAGTAGCTTTCCCAGTTAATATTCTAAGAAATTGGTCTTTACAACTAAAAGATGGTTCAACAATTATCTAGATGATGGAAGATCTCTTGATGTAGTATAATTTCTGACTTTCTATTATTATTATTATTATTATTATTATTATTATTATTATTATTATTATTACTTTGTGATTTTGACAATCAAATCCAGAGCCTTGTGCATGCTAGGTGAGTACACAACCACTGAATTACATCCCTATCCCTATTCTTTTCCATAAAAGCTATTTTTATACTCTAAAATAAACATTTAATTTTTTTAAAAGGTGAAAATTATAGAAAACTAGAAAGAAAAATTGCTTTAATTCTCTACCTATATACATTTGAACAATAATTCCTTCTAACCTTTTAGATATGTTTGATTTAGTGTTACTGTGATCATGTGTCATTCAAAATACCTATTTAGGGGGTAAATATCTGGTTTAAATGTGTAAAAATAAAGCAAGTTCTTTGGATAAAATATGGAAATACAAAAAATATAAGAAGATTTGGATCCTGGAAATATGGCAGACTCAATGCTCACAAACCCCTCATAATCCAGTAGTGCATTTGAAATATTAGGTAGAAGAGAGATTTATTTTTTGGTTTTTTGATGTACAGGTAAATTAGTGGAAACTAAGGCATATGTCTGAGGGAAAATTATAGACTTAAAGCTGGAAAGACACATGTTCACCTGGTGTTTGAACTGGCAATATCTGCTATATGTCTATATATCTGGGTTTAAAAGACCAATAAGAACAAGAGATAAGATAGGGGTTTTGTTGTCTGTGCCTTGGACTTCTCGCTGCCTGACCCTACCTGCCCTTGAGGGTAGGAGGTGGGGTAGTGTGGAGTCAGTGACACACACTCCAGGAGCAGGTGAGAAACACTGCAGCAAGCTCATCTGAGCACTGCTGCAAGCTCCTTCAATACCCTCCACCATGTGACCCACTGGTCCCAAGACAGCATCTTTTCTAAACAGCAGTTCCTGATTGGCTGGTGTTGTCTGCACCAGCACTTCTTGGTCTCTCAGGCAGTCCTCAGTTAGGTCCTCATGCAAGAGATGTTTTTCCAGCTGCCAGCCCCCGGTGAGGTGATTACATAGAGGTGGTCCCACCGTGCCTGTTACAAGGTTTAAATGGATAGAAGTTCAAAGAACAGTTCTCCTCAGTTAGTGTGAAGTTCCTAGCAAGGTAGCATGCTGAAGATGGGTCAAAACTAAATAAAAGACCTGCTGTACTGATGAACCATGTTAGAAGGCAAAGAAAAATATTACCTAAGCATCCCTAAACTGTAAACATACGTAGATGTTTCTAACCTATGTCAGCTCCACTTCTGAGTTTTACCTTTAACATGGCACGGACCAATATGCATTCTGAATTCTCAGTTTCCTCAGGCTAACAATATGGTATAGGTTCCTCTCTGGTGATTCTGTGCAGTTTCAGGGGTCAGCTGCCTGATCAGAAGGCCAAATAACTGCTTCTCCTAAGCTCATGTACGTGCGTGTTCCTGTGCGTGTGTCTGTGCGTGTTACAGTGGGTTTGAGGGAGGTAAATGAGTTAAAGAACATCGGTACTTGAAAAGATTTTGGCTTGATTCATGCTCTTATTTGGCCTACAAAATGCAAGTTGAAACTTTAAAGTCACCTTGAATGGGTTGTATCTCCAGGCGTATGGTGGGAGTCGTCACCCTGGATGGGTTGTATCTCCAGGTGTGTGGTGGGAGCAAAGCTTTTGTTTTGTTTGAAGCAGGGTCTCTCGCTGGCCTAGGACTTATTTTTTAGGCCAGACTTGTCTTGAACTCGAAGATCTGCTTGCCTCTGACACCCAATGTTGGGATTAGAGACATGGATGACTACACTAAGCTCTTTGGTTGGATTTCTGAGGAAGAGTTTCATGTAGCCAAAGTGACCGTGAATTTGCTAAATATGCCTCCAAACCTCCAAAGATTTTAAAGGATGAAACTTCAGGAGAAACAGAGAAAGCTGAATGAGATATTTGAAAACACATATCTCATTCAAGAACTGACAGATCATGTAGACCAAAATGTAGTAATTTTTAACAATAAAATTACAACTTTACTAGGGCAATAGAAAACCTCACCCCCCAAAAAGCATAAATAAGTGAATTTGTCATGGAGAATATATAAAACCCAAATCTAAGCACCAAGAAAGTCTACACATGTTAAAAGGCTTACTATTATTATGAATACTCCATGAATTTAATGCTAACACATTGAGTAAGGACTGAATTGATAACCTAAGAAAACTCATGTGTTTGTAAAATTTTTTTGTGTGTTTTGAAACAGTATTTCTGTGTAACCCTGGCTGTCTGGAACTCACTGTGTAGACCAGGCTAGCCTTGAACTCAGAGATTGGTCTACCTTTGCTTCCTGAGATCTGAGATTAAAAGCATGCACTACTATGCCCTGCAGTTTGTAAATTGTATTTTTCTCAATTAATTCATGGGTCAGGAATAATGGCCATTAAACATATGCATTACATCAGAAACATAGCAACTGAATAGACACATTTTTATTAAAGATTGATGTATATCAATATATGTACATTTGTATACATGAAGTAGACTCTGAAAACTGACTTCCCAAGCATAAGATAAGGTTGTCTACCAAATTCAAGGAGCCACTGCCTTAACGGTGAAATCTGCTTGGCTATTGTCTTTGTGTTCAGATCTTAAAGCAGAGTGCACACTCAGGCTACTCACAGTGTTATTGGCACTAATTAGTATTCAATGGCTTCTTGTTCTGAAATTGTTGGAAAATTGAGATAAGCCATAGACTGTAACAGCTTGTGTTTATTATAACTGTTACAATGTAGAGATTACAAGTATTCCTTACAGGAGTCTTTTGTGTTTTAATTGAACAAAGAATCATCATGAACCTTTGGTATTTATTGATATTCAGAGGGGAAGCTAATTGTCTGCAATGCATGTGACACTTGAAGAAAATGTATAGTCTAATTATGTCCCCATTAAAGAAGTCCGGAACACAAGGTGAGCATATAAATTATAAAGTTTAAAAAGAGATCAGCCTCCCCAAAACATAAAAGAAAGAAAACAATTGTCCAAAGAGAAAAAAAATAGACAACCAGAAAAAAGAAAGTTACAGGAATCAATGAAGCTAAAAATTTTTCTTCCAGAAACCTTGAAGACTCCATAGATCTGCAGCATGACAAGGTAAGACAAAGATGAAAGCTACAAATAATATTAAGAATGAAACACAGCAAAACTGCCGCAGACAAGTTTAAAATTATATCAAAAAAGCAGAATTAAAACAGCATTGAAAACAAAGCACTAAAAGGGGTCAAACTTATAGAAAGTTTCAACTGTGTCATGCAAAATAAGATAGAAAATGTCTCCCTTGCTTGTTCTGTCCCTAGTTCCTGTCAGGTATTAGGGTTAACATGGTGGTTAGGATGTGGTGTCCCCATAGCTCATGTGTTAGAAACTTAATCCCCATGGCAACATCACTGAGAAGTGGGTCCTTTCAGAGATGGTTGGGCTGTGGGGGTAAAAGAGACTAAAACTGTTACCATGAGAGTGGCTAATTATCTGAGAGTCATTTCCCATAAACGAACAAATTTTCCCCCTTCCCTCCATCCCTCCTACTTTCTGCCATGGTTGACATAGCACGAAGGCACTCAATGGATTTGGACCTCTGGTCTTGAACTTTCTAGTTTCCAAGACTGTAAGAAATTAATCTCCTTTCTTAATAAGTTATCCAGTCTCAAGTAGACGATCATAACAACACATAATGGAGTAATACAATCACATAAATCAAGGCACAGCAACTGTGAGTATTTTTAGTGTATTTATTTTAAAACATAGTTCATTTATTTAAAAATTTTAAATTTTAATAATGAGATACCTTTCCAGATACTCATAAAAATGATAATAAAAATAAAGTCCTATGATAAGCGGCATTTACTTCTTCATTGTTTAATGCCTAAAAAGTAAAACTGTGGATTTTGAAGCAGCTAATCTTATCTAAATTCCCTGACAATGAAGTGAACAATGCACTCTCCCTACAGCTGTGGTTTTCTGGAGGACAAAGGCAGAGATTTTCTAGCAATTCTTCCAGGCTAGGATCCTTGCTATATGAATTTGATGTTATCAGTAAAGACTAAAATAACATTATTATCTGATGATGTTACTAATCAAAATTAATAATTGCTGGCAAGGGTTTAAGACACCAATTTCCTGGCATATTGAAAGGTGTAGAAATGGGAAAGAGAAGATACTGTGAGATGCTGAGAGGCGAGATTTCTGACCACAGACTTTGTAAAAAAAAAAAAAAGACTACAATTCCAGACTCTAAATGAAACGAGATGACCCACAGGTTCTTTGTCATATTAGATAAAGAATCTTTCTTTGATGAAATAATTTTTCAAAAATTATTTATGGATGCATGAAATATACAGATGAAATGATAAAAAAATAAAGCCCTGTGATAAGTAGCATCTAATTTGTTGTTCTTTAATGCTTAAAAAGTAGAACTGTGTGGATTTTAAAGCAGTACATATGCATATACATACATATACTCATATACATATATACTCATATACACATATATACATACACACATATATACATACACATATACATGCATATACACATACATATGTATGCATATACATATATACATAATACACTCTTTTTACACATACATATACACATACATATACACATATACATATTTGCCTACATATACACACATATATACATGTACACACATGTATTCATAAACACATATGAATATATATGTATATATGCATTCATATACATATGTAATCACATACACATGTATACACACCAGACACAATTATATATTCATATACATATGCATATACATGCATATATACATATACATGTACATAGATTCATGCACATACATACATATATATGAACACATATACACAAGCATACATATAAATACACTCATACATACACATACACAGATATACACACATACATACATGCATACAGACACACATACACACACACACACACACACACACACACACACACACACACATGCTTGCATATGTAGGAAAGTTTTTGTTGCCATCTCAAGTAGAAATTCTCCAGGTCTCCTTGTTCTCATTTTTCCAGACTAGTATTAAGTATTTTTCTAGGTATGTATGCAAGTATGTAAAGGTACTGAGGAAGTTCTGGAAAAATACATACCAAATTTTCAGTAGTCCCATCTCTGTTAGTGAAGAGGGTATTTTGAGCGTGCGTGGTGTTGGGTAAGCAATTTTCACATGCTCTGCAAAACACTAACATATGGTTAAATACTAACATACAGTCTTATAATTTTAAAATAAAAAGGTGCGAAGTCTGTCCAATTAAATGAAAGCTGTAAACAATCTCTTGGAAAGTTTCTTGAAGATACTGAAGGCAATGTTTTATTGAGTCACTTTAATTTGGTAAATTTCTTTTTTTCAAAAACTATTTTTGAATAGCGGTTATGCATTATTGTACAAGAGACTGAATGATAGACAAATATATCCTGTGATACTTGGAGTGGACTGGAGGAGAGAGATAATAATAAAACAGCCATACAAATAAAAACAAGACAACAAAAACTGCAGATAAAGCGAATGTGGTAAGGACTGGTATACTCTCACACCATATACTGCTGTGTGCCCATGTGGCTGGATCCTCCCAGGCCCGTGGACCTCTGAGTCTCCAGAACAGTGAGTCAAACACACATCACTGCTTACAGTTTACTTGTGGTGGTGTGTTACAGCAACAGAGAACAGACTAAGACACCTGCGAAGAAATTTTCTGGCTTGAAAAGTTAAAATTAAGGAAGAAAACCCTATTTTTAGTGACACTTTTTTTTATTCTGGAACAAAAATGATGGAAAAGAATGCAAAGAAAAAAAAGCCTTCAGCTGAGACATTATTATCTCTTCTTAATTAATGTGAATAATAGACACACTTAGAAATTATCAAAATCCTGGATTCTAAAGGCATTTTCAGCAAGTTAAAAATGTTAATTTAAGGTGTCTATAACAGGTACTTAGAAAATGCTTTTGATTTCAAAACAAAACAAAACAGAAAACCACAGCCTCCTCACTTGGGCCCACAAGATAACTGAGAGCAGGGTAAAAGCCTGGCACCTCTGCCTTCCTCCTGTGCCCATCTTCTTTACTTTGGGTTATATGCTTAACTCTGCTCATAGGTGCATTGGTCCCTCAAGGAGTGTTGGTCTAGGAACTAGTGCTGCCCAGCCTGTCTCTACTCCCTTCAAAGCTGAAGGCAACAAGAGAAGAGTAACCAGGACACCTCACTGTCAGCTTTCACGGTACCCTACTCTGGATCTTCAAAAGGCAACACAACTCTCCACCCATTGTCATAAAATTTTAGTCCCTTTGGACACCAGCAACAGCAAGATTTTGCAGACCGCCCTCTCCCAAGCAGGAGCAATCAGCTCCTGAGAACCAGCTTACACTCTGCAAGCCATCACAGCAATAAAAGTTCCTGGGGAGCTCCGTGTAGAACCAGAGCTGAGATAACAGTCAACCAGACCAAGCTGGAGCAAGACTGTTTAATCATGCATTCCTCTTGCACTCTCCCAGGTTTCCTCTATTCAATGAGAAAGTCATGTCAACTGCCTTGAAGATGGACTGGAGATCTCTGGACCCTTTATCTGGTCTTCTTTTAAAGTGGTGACACTGGTCAAGTCTCTTTCCCTGCCTTTCTCTATTACTCTGAGATTGGTCTACTTGCTTATAACACACTCTGATGGGACTTCCAGAGCCAGGACATTTGTCCTAAAACCCCAGTACTGCATCTAATAGACTCCTAACTTTGAATATTAAGAAAAAAAACATGTAGTTTTAAAGAATATAATTTTCTTCATTCTTCTCCACCTAAACAACTGTGGAACAAATACTTTTAAGACATATTTGTTTTCTCAGAACCTATGTAAGTTAGGTGGAAGAGGGGTAGCCTAGTTGGAATTACAGGACTCAGAAGACAGAAACAGGAATGACACAGAAAAAGAAGACAAGTCAGAGCAACTAGATTAGGAGAATCAGTGAGCTCTGGGTTTGATTGAGAGACTCTGCCTCAGTGACAGCTATCAAAGACTCCTAATGTCAACATTGGACTCCTAATGTCAACATGTGTGCCTGCATGCACATATGTGAACATGCATATCACATACCCATATGTGGAACCTCCACATGCATGTACACTTGCATATACTTCAGCAGACATGCATACACACACACACATGTGTGCCACACACTGATTTAAATTAACCATTAAAATTGAAATATTTGAAGTTTTGCCACAATATTGAGATTCTGGATGATAAAGATGAGGAAAGGAAAAGTGCAAGGATGGCTGTTCCTGTTTCCTGTTTGGCATAGACCTTGTGTTCTGAAATCAGAACTCAGGACAGTGACAGCAGTAAGCTGCTGCTGCTGCTGCTAGCTTAGTTGTTAGGAAGAGATAAATGAAGTGGGAAATAGTGCCATTTTCTCGTAAAGTAAAATGTCTCCTGTGCTTTGACAATATTTTTTCTTGTCAGTTGTTTGGAAGCTGTAGGTGTAAGTATCTTAGATTAGCTTTAGGAGGGATTGCATAGGATGCTAGCCGGATGCTGTTCAAATTGGAAAGCCTATCTCTTTTACATAGGAAAGAATGTATTACCTAGTATAGAATTTTGGCTCCTGGCTATGAAAGATCCTGACACCGCGTAGCTCAGTACGCTAACAGTCTAATGTGCAGGAGAAGGTGGGGAAGGTAGATGGTCTTAGGTTAGTGGAAACCCTGGGCAGCACTAGGGGATGAAAGTTAAACAGTATCAGGTCTCACACTGTGATGTACACTGGGCACTGCAAGGGGACTAACGAAGGCTGATACTCAGCCTAAGCCCTGGGCTCAAGCATTGGCTCACATCAGGGACATTTTTGGTACTTGGTTGCCCAGAGGAAGTGACTTTTATAAATCTGTTCTAAGGATATTTTGTGAGAGGGAATAGTGTTGTATGTGTGTGTGCTTACGTGTGGATGTCTGGTTATGCATATTTATATGTGTGTATTAGGATATAGGTGATGAATGCAGATGAGAGTGAGTTCCTACAGTTAGTGGTTTCCTTCTGATGTGCTGGGAAGTCTGGACTCACTCAGGCTGTCTTAGCTGGGTAGAGTTACATACAGTTGAACCACATACTTTCTGCTCATTTCTTAGTCGACACTTGCTTTTATGATCCCTTGATATCTTCTCTCTCCCACCCCTCTGCCACCATGTTGGCACATAGCATGTGATGAATAAATTTGTAGTTATAACTGGCTAAATAACAAGGTCAGGTATATAGAGGGAATTTCTTTTGCTTAAAAAAAGTATGTTTGTCTTGGAAGATGACAGATAAAGGAGACGGGGAGGATGTTTACCTTTGTTACTCCTGTTTTGATTCAACAAATGTAATCCTGGGTTATAGTGTTCCTTAAATGCACAAAATGTGTCTTACAAGTTGCTGTACCAGGACAAGAATAGTTTATTTAAAAAGAAATGAGTTTCTTCTCATGATGATGTGACTTTAAGGCAACAGAACTGGAAAGGAACCTGGGAAAGGTCTTGGGGCTATTGCAGTGATACCACAGGTAGATTTCTGGAGACAGCAGGAACCAAAGCAAAGTGCCTTATCCTGGCACACAGCAGGGCCCTTCATGAAACCCGTGAATGGCAGAGAGCTCACTTTTTTATTCCATCTTGTCTGTCATGCTATAGTGAACACTTATTTATGTATGACTTCAAGACACTTACAGTTGATTGGATGATGTTAATTTGATGTTTGGTAAACACCATGACCAAAAGCAGCTAAGCAGTTGAATTACTAAGACTGGAAATCCAGGGAAGATAACAGGGCAAGGTTAATTGGAGCAGACCAGAATTGCAGCTAAGCTGCTCTTCCAGGTCCTTGTTAGGTCTTGGATACAGGAGTTCCTGATTCATTTGGTGAACTCTGGGCCAGAAGCCACTTCTCTGAGGGCTGTGGCAAGAGATCTGGAGATGGTGGAGGGGGCTGCCCATGACTGCCACTCTATTCAGAGGCATTCTGATTATCACCATGAATGATTCCTTTTAGGAGGCTAGAGAAACATCATAAAAGAACTTGTAACAACATAAGATGTGGGCTCTGGACATTAACACATGGTGACAAGAGTCAACATTTTGTGTCTCAATTAGAGCCTCACTCTTCTTTGGACTCCAGCTGCTCCAGCTGCTGGCAGTGCTGTCATTAGCTTAGGGGCTGACAGGGCCCCAGAACTGAGCTTATTAATAAATGAACCTTGGATTCAGACCCCTTAGAGGTTTGGTTTTCCAAAGGCAGGAACAAATGAAATCTCAGCCGCCAAGCTTTGCATTGTTATACTGTCTGGGTTATATTGGTCTCCAGAGAATCTATTTATGTATTTCTAAGTTGTTTTGTTTCTCTCTCTCTCTCTCTCTCTCTCTCTCTCTCCTTCCTTTCTTCCTTCTTTCCTCCTTCCTTCCTTTCTTCCTCCCTCCCTCCCACCTTCCTTTCTCTTTCCTTCCTTCCTTCTTCCTTCCTTCCTTCCTTCCCTCCTCCCTCCCTCCCTCCCTCCCTCACTCCCTCTCTCCTTCCCTCCCTCCCTCCCTCCCTCCCACTTTCCTCTCTCTCTTTCTCTCTCTTTCCTTCCTTCTTTCCTCCTTCCTTCCTTTCTTCCTCCCTCCCACTTTCCTCTCTCTCTCTTTCTTTCTTTCTTTCTTTCTTTCTTTCTTTCTTTCTTTTTTTCTTCCTTTCTCAAAGTAGGGCTCCAATTCTAAACAATCCCACTTACCCCTTTAAAAGAGAAAAATGGAGGTATATTGGCTCTCTGAGCCCTTGGTCTTGACTGCTGACATGACTGTGTGGCCACAGCCTTTTGTTTAGTTAGCATTTGTTGAATCCAAAGCACTGATAGACTGGGAAGTTCTTTCTAGTTTCCCCACTGTCTCCTCAGCAAAGTTGAAAGCTAAATTCCAATTGCTGAAGCTTTATTACCTTTGAAGATGGAGTCAGAAAAGAGCACAGCTGGGTCCTTGCCCTGGGCAAAGTCTGCAGAGATGGTAGGTGGAGGAATGGACTTTTGGCAGCTAACTAGGGATAATTTATCTGGAGGTAATTGTGGAGAAATGAAATTTGAATCTCCTTGAGGCTGATTTTTGTAAATAACTATACTTTGGAGACTACATATCAGGGTTCACTACTTCCCAGTCAAGTGTTGTCTAAGATGCCAACAGAAAAAAACAATCTTAAAAAGAGTGATGGGGCTGAGGAGATAGCTCAGTTGGCAAAGTGCTTGCTACACTGAGTTTCTAGCCCCAGCAACACATAAAAAATTGGGTATGGTTATGTCTGTAATCCCAGTGCTGGGAAAATGGAGGTAGGAGGATCCTGAAAGCTTGTCAGCCAGATAGTCTAGCTGATTTGGAAACAATCACATTCAGTGAGAAACCCCATTTAAATAAATAAGGTGGAACTCAACTGAAAAAAAAAAAGCAATTGATGGTCACATCTGGTCTCTATGCACATGTGCTGTGTGCATTCACCCACACACTCATGTATGCACAAGCACATACATGAAAACATGCATCACACACACATACACACACACACACACACACAGAAGAGCTACTGCTAGATATGGACAGCGAGGGTTGGTGGTTGTGTGGCTGGATAGCTCACTAACCAGTGTCATTGGACATCTACTTTCTTGGAAATGTCACAGCCAGGCAGCATCATAGCCCAGCCTGAAGGGCTGGGAAGAGGAGAGGGTCTCACCATGCAGGAGAATCATAGTGAGCTTTATTCTCTGTGCAGTGCTGTGGGCACAGGAGGCCAGCAAACAGTTCTCTACATTGGGGTCTTTGTTGAACCCTCTGATAATTGTTCTGTGATCACATATGCATACACATTCCCACTGTTAGAATGGATGTTTACACCCAAAAAGATACCCATTACAGCAGGACACCACTTTCCTGGGGGAGTGCATGCCCACATGCTCACAGTTCTTTCTGTGTGTGCCCTTGCACAAGATGGTAATTTACCAAAAGAGTGTAATTATGCCATTGAAAAGTGTTTAAATTGGATCATCAGGGAAATGCTGTTGAGCCTCTCAAAATAGGCCAGGTGTGAGCATAAAGTAATGAGAATGATATTTACATTTTTATACAGAGGTACAAAATGAAAATAAGAATTCTGAACTCTGACTTCTCTCTCTCCCCAGCTTAACAGTGTAATTGAAGGCACAGCCCCAGATACTTAACATTACAGGGCTACAGGGTTGTTTTTCTCTCTTTTGATTTATAAACCCTCTTCAAGGGCTTATAAAACTTAATACACACACACACACACACACACACACACACACACACACACACACGGCTGGTGCATAGTGATTGTTCACAATTCTGAGTTCAATATGAGGTTTGATACATGAATCCTTGGTTTAATGACCAAATAAAGCCAATAAGCAAATTCTATCTTAAATATGCATCATTTATTTGTGACACAAATATTCAGAAACCCCTCTTCTTTGTACAGTATGTACAAAGATGTACAGAATCTCATTGATGGTTCTAGTAGTCCTATTATGTGAAAGATGTCTCAAGTTAACTTCCGGACTGTAATTGGTGGACCCATTGGTCAGTGGCTCCTCATTTCCTTCCTCTCTTTTTCCCAGAATCTGATAGTCATTTGTTCACTCTGTATTTCTATGAAACAACGATTTGGGGGCTCGTGTGTGAATAGGATTGTCTGCTGCTTGGTTTTAAGCACTTAACTTATTGTGGGGAGCCGACAGAAGGCAGCTATCATCCATGCAGCCATCTTGAGCCATATACCCTGACAAGAGACTTGATTACTAATAGCCTACAACAGCTGAGCACACTCTGATAACATCTTGTATTAGATGCCCAGGATTTTCCCTTGGGTGTGTGAGACTTAAAGGTGTGATTTAGAGCTGAGACTTAAGGGCGTGACTCAAAGGTGTGATTTAGAGATAAGATCTAAGGGCAAGACTTAAGGGCGAGACTTAAGGGTGTAGCTTAGAAGTGAGACATATAAAAGGCAAGAGGCAGAAAGAAAAGTTCGGTACAACTTGGAGTTAGTAGTAGTTATTAGGCACTTGGAAGATCATTAGACATTAGGCACTTAGTACTTGGAAGAAGTAACTTGTAACTTGGAGGCACTAGGGACTAGGAACTAGAGACTAGGAACTCAAGACTTGGGACTTGGACTAGGAAGAGAGACCGAAGAATAAATGGGATTGAATCATACTCTGTCTGGTCTCCATTCTTCGCGTCCGTCCTCACTCTCTCTCTTGCTGAACCCTGACCCACGGATCAGAGCAGCTTGGGGCAGTGCGAGCTCTAACAATTTAGCCCCCAAGGCTTCTGGCAGTGCGTGTCCAACATTGATAGAGCGATTCGCAACATTTTGGCCCCCAAGCGTGGGGTAGTGTGGTTCTCAACAACTTATTTTTCTTACCATAATGATTTCCAATTCTAACAACATTGCTGCAAATATAGTATTTCATTGCTTTCATGTCTGGAGAGCATTCTACTGTGCATATGTATGTTTTATTTATCTATCCTTTGGTAGATTCTTAGGTTGATTTTATATCTTGACTATTGTCAACAGTACCAAAATAAATACATAAGTACAGCTATAATTTCAGCATATCAATTGTGCATACTCCAGTAGTGAGGTAGCTAGATTATAATTAGTTTTATTTTTAATTTTTTGATAGACTCTCATACTGTTTTCCATAATGGTTTTAACTTATGTTTTTATGAATAGCACATATACATGATTAATTTTTTAATATATCCTCACCAATGCTTTATCTTTTTTTAATGATAGTAACCATTTTAACTAGGGAGAAGTATTATCTAGTCATGGTTTTGTGTTTCTTTCATGCTTAGTTGTTTTGCATGCTTTTTGAATGTCTGTTGCCCATTTGTGTAGTTTCTTTTGAGAAATGTCTGTTCAGGTCTTCTGCATGCTTTTAAATGTTTACATGATCGAGTGTGAGTGCCTATCTATTTGGGATATTAAATCCTTATCAGATTTTGTATTATTGTTGATGTAAAGTATTTACCAACAAGGTCCATGTATTGAGGCTTGCCCTCCAGCTGGCCATTATTATTGAAAAATGATTGGATTTTGAGTGTGGTGATGCCACCACTGGTTAACTCCCAGTGGAGTGGATGTTAGGAAGAAATAGGCCAATAGGGGTGCATATTTGAAGAGTGGGACTTGTCCTAGACATCCTTCTCTCACTTTACATTCTAGCTGTCAGGAGGTGAAAAATTTTGTCGTCCACACACCCACACCGCCATGATCTTCTTCCCACCTCAGTCCCAAAGTAACAAGCCTTTGAATCATTGAAATTGAATCCCTGAAATTGAACAAAAAGAGACTTTCTCCTTTCAGTTGCTTTTCTTAGGACATGAATCCTCCATCTTGTCTTGTTCTTTCCTTTGTTGTGTAGAGAACTTTTGCCTATGTAATCCCATTTGCCTGTACTTGATTTGGTTACCCGTACTTATGAGGTTTTATAAAACAACAACAACAACAACAACAAAACAAACCCACAAACAACACCAGCAACAAACAAACAAACAAACACTTTGCATACACCAATGTTAGAGGGATGCGTTTTTATATTTTTATATTTTCTTCTAGTAGTTTCATAATTTGAGCCTTATATTTAAATCCTTCATGTGCTTTGAGTTATTTTTTTGCATTTGATGAAAGACACGGGTCTAATTTTGTTCTTTTGCTTGTGGGTGTCTAATTTTTCCAACACTACTGTCTTAGTCAGGGTTTGTGTTCCTGCACAAAACACCACGACCAAGAAGCAAGTTGGGGAGGAAAGGTTCTATTCAGTGTACACTTCCACATTGCTATTTATCACTAAAGGAAGTCAGGACAGGAACTCATGCAGGGCAGGAATTTGGAGGCAGGAGCTGATGCAGAGGCCATGGAGGAGTGCTGCTTACTGGCTTGCTTCCCTTGGCTTACTCAGCTTGCTTTCTTGTAGAACCCAGGACCACCAGTCCAAGGATGACACCACCCACAATGGGCTGGGCCCTTCCCCCTTGATCACTTATTGAGAAAATGCCTTACAGCTGGATCTTATGGAGGCATTTCCTCAAGGGAGATTCCTTTCTCTGTGATAACTCCAGCTTGGGTCAAGTACAACTACTGACTACAGAAGCTGCTAGTTTTGCTTTTTTGTCACTAGATAAGAAAGGTCTCTTCTGACCTGGGGTTTGGTGGTGAGCAGAGCAGTAGTTTCCTTCTTGGGTCCTCTCAAGGTGCAAAGACACCTTCAGGATGACTGCAGTTCCTGAGCTGCCATGCAGGTGCACAGGCAGAGCCCATTGTACTCGTTCATAGTCTCTGCTTTCATATTTTCTAAATATGTTCCCAGAAAAGAACGAATCAGATCACCAACTATTATTTTCCAAGAATTTTTATCTGGAGAGTTGGCCCAGTGGATAAGAGGGCTTACTCTTACAAAGACCAGGGTTCAGTTGTTAGCTCCATGTCTAATGGCACACAGGCACCTGGAACTTCAGCACTACAGATTCCAAGGTCTTTGTGGGCACCTGCACCCAAGTGCACAAATCCTCACACAAACACATACATATGCATACATTTTAAAAATGTAAAAGTCTTATCTCCCTTTTAAAATAACGTATCCTTCCTTCCACACTGCCTCTGGTTTTCAGACAGGGAGTTACTTTGGAGCTACACACACTCTTCTGAGTTTCTCAGTAGAACTTTAAGGACTGGGAGTTGACTTGGGCTTTTGCAACATGGGCATTTCTGTCACGTAAGCTACACACATATTTCAGAAACCTCTATTTCTCTTCAAGCTTGTCACCTTAGGACTTTATGAACTTAGTCCAACAATGATGACATTGTTCAACGATGACATCGTTCAAAATGCCCTCATGTCTCTTCTGAGATTGTCCCCCAAAGCTGGTTGATGAATCACGTAGGAAACAGTCTTTCTGATTGTATGTCAGAAAACAGCACACAGTCTCACCTGGCTATTTTTTCAGCCCCACTCCAATCAGTATTGCATAGCTGGGTCATCTACATTCCATTTTTGTCTTTAAAATATTACTCAAAATCAAACCCATCTTCAAAGGATGAATATATTTACCAGCCCACCACTCATGCAATGCTAGAGAAAAATGCCATAGGCTCTGAAAGCAACCCCTCAAATAAATCCCCATGAATTTTTTAATGGCAGCAGAATTTGACTTGTATAGAAAGTTCCAAGGAGACTTCACTTGAACGAATAACACTTGTTCAGATGTGCAACTTCTGATAAGCTGGTTAAAAAGAGACTTATTGGACTGGGAAATTGGGATAAGTTAGCTTTGAAAGACTGTCTCCCTGAATCTAGGATATGAGATAAATGGGTCCTATCCCTGCTCGGTGGCCCTGGTTTTCTGATTCTTCATGTTTAAAATAAAAGGTTTAGATTAGATGATCTCTAAGGACGTTTTTTGAGCTTCGATATGCTATGATTTACTCATCAAACATTTATTGGGCAAGTACTGTGTTGTACACTCTTTTAGAAAAAGTGACACTGGAATCCTGTTCTGAAAGGCTGTCTGGGCATGTCAGTGACATGTAATGGCATGTATATCATTAGTATAGTCATGTGATGAACCTCATATATCATACAACATAACTGTTTCACTGCTGTGTAAACTGCTATCTGTTCTCCAAATGGTTTTTCTTGCCGATGCTCACAAGTTAGCTTTCTTTATCCTGGACTCCTTTGCGTTAACTAGGTATTGCCAAATGGCTTGAATCTTCTTGGTCACATGAACAGAAGCATTATCTGTCAATTCTAGGCCTGATTTTGAAGCCCTATTCTGTGAAACTTTGTTCCATACTTTCCAACTGATTGCAAAGAGAAAACAAGACTAAAATAACATAGAGCCTCAAGACTGGAAGAACCCTGAATGGCTGTTAGGAACATGGGGCCCCACCATTCACCATGTCAAGCTGCGTCATAACATAAGGGAGAAGTGGAGCATCAAATGTTCATCCGTTCCTTATCACAATGATTAAATGGCTGTAGCTAGTTTATTTATCCTGTTAAAGAAGATACTTCAGGTCTCCGGGTAGCAGTAGGAGATAACCTTCTTGGTGTAGGAAGCCAATGTAAGTGTGCCCCAAATGGGCAAAAGGCTAAGCAAGCCCTTGGAGGAGAAGTCAGTGTCCTCATACAAAGGAGAAATGCTTTGTGGGAGAACAGGGGCAGTCCACTGAGAAGCAGGTAACTGTATACTCCACAGTATATCTGCTCTTTATTTTTAATGTCATGGAGGGGTGTGTGTGTGTGTGTGTGTGTGTGTGTGTGTGTGTGTGTGTGTGTGTAAGTGTGTGATCCAGCACTTTTAGAAAAAAAATAGGCTAGCAATGACAAAATGATCCTTTTCTCCAGCACCAGAGGACAATATAGATTCTTTCGGCTGTCAGTCAAAAGAAGAGTCTGAGGAACTGGTCTGAAGGTTATCTGAAATGATTGCCTCTTGTCCTGAAGGCTCAGAACCTCACTAGTGGAGCTGACTAGTGTTTAAAGTGCCATTTGTTAAGAGTTAAGGTTTAGGCAATAGTTTTAAAGATAAAATCTAAACTGACGCCCAAATTAGAAACCAATTTTTTTTTGGGTACTTTTAGCTCATTTGTAAGGAGAGAGGTGCTAATTCAAATTAGTGCTGTGGCAGGGGGAGTGATACTACTTTCCCAAGTCGTTGTATTAATCTCTGAAATTTGCAAGTCTCTTAAATGATAGCATGGATTTTAGAGTTGTGGTCAAGTTAATAATCTTGGTATGAGAAGACTCTCTGATATTGTACAGAGGGGCCCAATTTTACTACAAGGAACCTAGCAAAGATGGAGGTAGACAGGTGAGAACAGGTGAGTGAGAGGCAGTACCAGAAGCAGATGAGAGTGAGGAGGGCGAATGCACCAAAATGTGGTCAGGTCTGTAAGTAACCCAGACAAGTGCTTTCCTGGTTTATATAAGAAAACTGCAGAAAAAAATGAATGTTTCAATAAACAATACTGGTACGATTATATTAGCCACATGGAAAAAAATGAATATTTGCCCTGAATGTCCTTATATGTAAAAGAGTCCAGATGGATTATAGTTTTCAATAAGAAGGGTAAACCAACAAGGTCTTTAGAATACACACAGGAAAACACTTTTACGACCTTGAGGCAGACAAGTGTTTATCAAAAGCTAAGCTATGAAGAAGGGTGATAAACTGGAGAAAAGAAAATGGAGAACTCTGTTTATTGTAAAGCTTCAGTAAGGGTAAGACAATGTTTATAGGATGGGAAACTTTTTATGGCACTCATATCTAAAACACAAAGAGAGAGCTGGACTGTGGCTCAGGGGCAGCACATTTGCTGCATATACAGAAGACCCTATTCCACCTTTAACACCCCACAAAGTAAAGGAAATAAAATATAGGACAAATTCCTGCAAAACAGGAAACAGAGACAGAAAATCTAATAAAAATGGGGAAAAACTAAATGGATACTTCATTTTTAAAAAATGACACCATGGGCCTCTTGTTAAAACAAATTCAAGGTGCTCTTAAAACAGGGTTTAACTTTATTAGAAATGCACAAATAACAACCAGCCACTCACACAGTGAGATCCCACAAAGTACCTAAGAGAGTGGGAGGGAAAAGGGCTGAGAATACCAAGTCTGTAAGAGTGTGCGATAGTGTCAACTCCCACATACTGCCCCTCTGGCTGGTGGGTGTGCAAACCGACAGACTTGCTTTAGAACATGGTTTGGCAGCACTTGCTGAAGTTGGAGACTTGCATGCCCTATTGTTTATTATTTCCACTCTAGAAATGTAGAGATTGTGCATCAAAATGTGCAAGTGAGGTTATTGGATGTCGTAGCAACATTGTAATATTCCAAATTCGAAACATCCACTATGTTCATGTAGAGTAGACTGAATAGGTATGTGGCGGCATGATGTATCATATGTAAGTATGACAGAATCCCATTGGGCCATGAAAATGAAAGATCTGTAAGTTAGACTCACAAGCATACTGTTGAGCAAAAGAAACCAGAAGCAAAAGAGTTTATGACATATGAATCTGTTTAGATGAAGTTCAAAAACACAAAAAAGAGTTTGCGGTGATATTATTTGGGGTAATAGCTTATCACTGGGGAAGAGAGCCATAAGAAAGAGGACTGCTTCTACTTCTGTGTCCTGGGGTCAATACCCAAGTGTATCTATCCCCTTTGTGAAAATCCAGAGCTATACATTGTAAGATTTGTGTAACTGCTATGTGAACATTGTGCTTCCAACAAAAATTGCTGGAAAAGTCCATGAGAATTCTTGTATACAGAATAATCACCACAGGGATATATGTTGTATTATAAATGCTCAAAATAACTTATGAAGAGAGCTGTTCTGGCAGGGGAGCACATTACTGGAACACCCGCACCGTGAGCTTAGAGGCTCGGTTTTATTTTATGAGCCTGCTTTTATCAAATGCTGATTACTGATCATGAAGCTGCTTTGATCGTTACTGGAATTGGAGGAAATTGTGTTTGGGAGGCTCCCCTTTCTGGTTCATTTAGAGCTGTGTTTTCCTCTGTGTCCTTGGCCAGGTGCCACTTACTGCTGTAACTTAGTCTTACTGAGTCTATTTACCTAACATGCGAGGCAGGGGTAATAATACTGATTGCTTCCATGAGTTGTGAGAGTCAATGAGACCATTTGTGTGAAGGACTCTGCACAGCCCCTAGCACCCAGTAAGTACTCAGTGTATACTCATCATTGCTGTTTTCTGACTTGTTGTCACGGTGTATAATCCAGTTGTGTTTGTGGTATGTGGGAAGGGGAGGTGGGATGTTAGAAGAGAGAGTTTGGACACAGGCTCACTCCTATTCACACTCAGGCTAATTTCTTAAGCAGAGAGGTTGTGGATTGTATCAGTCAGGGTTCTCTGGAGTAGCAGAACTTATAGAATGAATATCTATCTATCTATCTATCTATCTATCTATCTATCATCTATCTATCTATCCATCTCACTCTTTATATGATTTATTATATATAATTATCTATATTTAAATTATATATTATTCATAATTTATATATATGAGATTTATTAGAATGACTTACAGGCTAATAGTCCAACTAATCAAACAATGGCTGGTTATGAATGAAACGTCCAAGGATCCAGAAGTTGCTTGGTCCAGGAGACTGGATGTCTCAGCTGATCTTCAGTAGACACTGGAATCCCATGGATGTAGACTCTAACACCAGTGAAGGAACAGACTTGCTAGCAAGGCGAGAGCAAGCAGGCAAAGAGCTAAACTTCCTTTTTCCATGTCCTTATATAGGTTCCCAGCAGAAGGTGTGACTCACATTAGAGGTGTGTCTTCCCACCTCAAGATTCACATGAAAGGTGTGAGTCTTCCTGCCTGCAAGGTCTGGACTAAAAATAGATCCACCTACTTTAAACCAAGCAAAGAGTATCTCAGAGTGGATTGTAGTCCATTCCAGATGTAGTCAAGTTGACAACCAAGAATAGCCATCACAGATCAATAGTCACTGTTTATACTACCAGTTTTTATTTTTCAAATCTAACAGAGGAGTCTTAAACACCAAAGCCAGGGAGCTCAAGGCCACTGCTGAATAAGAGATCAAATTAACATGGCTGGGGACCAGAAGTGCTGAGTCTAGCTGCTGGTCTGAAAAACAAACAGCTCCTCAAAGATAATTGGCAGTTACAGAAAATTTCTGAGACCTGAGATCAGAGTTATACTAAAGTATACATGTGAGAATATATACTATAATATACAGTAAAAGATCAAATACATGTATTTATAAAGTATAAAAATCTGCTCTTAAAGTCAGATAGACTTCTGGGTTACCCAGGAATTGCATATTACCATCCCCCCAGAACGTTTAGCTTGTCAGTCTAAATACCTCCGTTAACTGAGCTCTGCAGCTGGCCTCTTGCACCTCAACATGCCACCCCAGAGATTCACCAGCAGCTGCCTCATAAGCCAGAAGTCATTATAGGATGCTTTACAGGATACCCAGAGGCCAGCTGTGAGTTTGTTTCCTGTAACTCACAGAAGACTAGTGGAAATTACCACACAGATGAAATCTCCAATATAGGAAATTCTTCACTTCTGCAGTCATGGCAGGGGTGGGGCTATGGGGGGTGGAAATGGGGATGTAGACTGAGAAGGGAGGAGGATTACCAAAGTTTTAGGTCCAGGTCCTTTAAGCTGTCCATTACTGCCTTTAATTCTCTCTTCATATCTTACATGTTAACAGGAGACAAATATTAAAGCTAAAGGAAAACAAAAACAAAAAACAAAACAAACAAACAAACAAACAAACAAACAAAAAACAAGTCAACAGAACCTAAGTGCACAATGACTTCCCCAATGAGGGATGGATTTTTCTAACTCTCCTGAGTGGCCCCCACAAGGCTCGTTTATGTGATAAAGGAGTGGCTTTCTCATCCTCATCGGCATGAGATGAAAGACTTTGAAACCTGTGTTTAAAAAGCATGGTTTTATGGAGTCTAACTTCTTGAGTTCTTTGTATATTTTGGATGTTAGCCCTCTCTCAGAGGTAGGGTTGGTAAAGATCTTTTCCCAATCTGTAGGTTGCCGTTTTGTCCTATTGACAGTGTCCTTTGCCTTACAGAAGCTTTTCAGTTTTATGACATCCATTTGTCAATGGTTGATCTTAGAGCCTGAGTCATAGGTGTTCTGTTCAGAAAAATTTTCCCTGTGCCCTTGTGTTTGAGGCTCTTTCCAATTTTCTCTTCTATTAGATTCAGAGCATCTGGTTTTATGTGGAGGTCCTTGATCCACTTGGACTTGAGCTTTGTACAAGGAGATAAAAATTAATCTACATGCCAACCACCTGTTGAACCAGCACCATTTGTTGAAAATGCTGTCTTTTTTCCACTGGATAGTTTTGGCTTCTTTGCCAAAGATCAAGTGACCATAGATATGTGGGTTTATTTCTGGGTCTTCAATTCTATTCCATTGATCTACCTGTCTGTCTCTGTACCAATTCCATGCAGTTTTTATCACTATTGATCTGTAGTACAGTTTGAGGTCAGGGATGGTGATTCCCCCAGAAGTTCTTTTATTGTTGAGAATAGTTTTCACTATCTTGGGTTTTTTGTTATTCCAGATGGATTTGAGAACTGCCTTCTATCTCTGTAAAGAATCGAGACTCCAGAGAACCAAATAACCCTATTAAAAAATGGAGTGCAGAGCCAAACAAAGAATTCTCAACTAAGGAAATGGCCAAGAAGCACCTAAAGAAATGTTCAACATCCTTAGTCATTAGAGAAATGCAAATCAAGATGACCCTGAGATTCCACCTCACATCAGTCAGAATGACTAAGATCAAAAACTTGGGTGACAGCAGATGCTGACAAGAATGTGGAGAAAGAAGAACACTCCTCCTTTGCTAGTGGGATTGCAAGCTAGTAAAACCTCTTTGGAAAATAATCTGTTGATTCCTCAGAAAATTGGAAATAGTTCTATCTGAAAACACAGCTATACCACTCCTGTGCATATACCCAAAAGATGCTCCAACATATAACAAGGACACATGCTCCACTATGTTCATAGCAGCCTTATTTATAATAGCCAGAAGCTGAAAACAACCCAGATGTCCCTCAATGGAAGAATGGATACAGAAAATGTAGTACATTTACACAATAAGCACTACTTAGCTTTTAAAAACAATGACTTCATGACTTCATGCAAACAAATGAATGGAACTAGAAAATATCATCCTGAGTGAGGTAACCCAGACACAAAAGGACACACATAGTATGTACTCACTGATAAGTGGATATTAACCGCAAAGCTCAGGATACCCACAATACAACTCACAGATCATATGAAGCTTAACAAGAAGGAAGACCAAAGTGTGGATGCTTCAATCCTACTTAGAAGGGGGAACAAAACAGTCACAGGAGGTAGAGGGAAGGAAGGACCAGAACCATGGAGAGAGAGAGAGAGAGGAAGGGGAGGGGAAAAAGGGAGGACAGGATCAGGTATGAGAAGACACAGGAGAGAAGTCCAGAGGGTTAGGAAAATGAATAGAAATATGTAGCTGTGGAGGATGGGGAACTGGGGGAACCACTAGAAAGTCCCAGACTCCAGGGAATCGAGAGGTTTTCAGGACCCAATGAGGATGACATTAGCTAAAATACCCAACGAAGGGGAGACAGAACCTGGACCACCTCCAGTAGATATTTGTGGCCCATATTTGAGGGATGGGGCCACCCACCCATCTCAAAATTTTTAACCCAGAATTGATTCTGTCTAAAGGAAAGGCAGGGGACAAAAATAGAGCACAGACTGAAGGAAAGGCCATCCAAAGACCACCCCACCTAGGGATCCATCCCATCTGCAGACACCAAACCCCAACGCTACAGCTGATGCTGAAAAGTGCTTGCTGACAGGAGCCTGATATAGCTGTCCCCTGAGAGGTTCTGCCAGCACCTAACTAATACAGATACAGATATGCACAGTCAAACATCAGACTGATCCTGAGGAGGAATTAGCGGAAGGACTAAAGGAGCTTAAGGGGATTGCAATCCTACAGGAAGAATAACAATATCAACTAACAGGACCCCCCAAAGCTCTCAGGGACCAAACACTAAAGAGTATATATGTATGGGTCCATGGCTCCAGCTACATATGTAGCAGAGAATTGCTTTATCTGGCATTAATGGAAGGAGAGGCCCTTGGTCCTGTAGAGGCTTGATGTCCCAGTGTAGGAGGAAGCTAGAGGGGTAAAGGGTGAGTGGGTGAGTGAGTGGGTGGGGGAGCACCCTCTTAGCGGCAAAGGGGAAGAGGAGAAAATGGGGGATTTGCAGAGGGGAGACAGGGAAGGGGGATAATATTTAAAATGTAAATCAATAAAATAACCAAAAAAGGCATGGTTTTAAGTTGTCTTAATTGGTAAACACCTGTTGACCATCCAGATAAAGGAATACCTGAAAACCTCTTGTTCCCTGTTGCCTTCTGCTTGGTATATTTCAATTTCTTCAGGCTGATTTCACACAAAATTAGAAAAGCAGCAAAAATAGATGACTTCTTAGAAGGATGGCTTCTTTGGGCACACGGAGGTATAGTGAGACAGATAGACTAACAAAGAGTCGTCAAGGCTTTCTTCAGGCCTAGATCTTCTGCTCTCTAGAGGAGCTCAGTCATGCCCCTCTTCCACTCCTACTGTCTGCAGGTGCACTTTCCTGCTCAACAACTAAACCCAGAGGTCTCTGGAGAACTTAAAACATATGGAGACTCAAATTCTTCACTTGTTCAAACCTTTATTCTCTTTCAGTCTTTCCTACCAGAGAGTCTCTTTATCCAGTAGTTAAATCTCAATCCTGGGAGTCCATTTCCATCTCTCCCTTCCCACTCATCACCATCTTGTCCTGTTTCCCACCCATCCATCCATCATCCATCTATCATCATTATCCATCACCCATCCATCATCCATCCATCATCCATCCATCTATCCATCATCTATCCATTATCCATTCATCCATCATTCATCCATTTGTCATCCATCTATCCATCCATCCATCATCCATCCACTCATCATTTATCCATCCATCCATCATCCATTCATCCATCATCCATCCATCCATCATCCATTCATCCATCCATCATCCATCCATCCATCATCCATTCATCCATCCATCATCCATCCATCATCCATTCATCTATCCATCATCCATCCATTATCCATCCATCCATCATTCATCCATTCATCATCCATCCATCCATCTATCCATCATCCATCCACTCATCATTTATCCATCCATCCATCATCCATTCATCCATCTATCATCCATCATCCATCCATCCATCATCCATTCATCCATCCATCATCCATCCATCATCCATCCATCTATCCATCATCCATCCATTATCCATCCATCCCAAGCTTATTTGAACTCCCACAGAGCTCTCAAAGCCACCCTGTCCTACCAGGTTGTGATGGACCAGTTTAACTTCATTTGAAGATTAAAAGTCATCTTGTTATAAGGTCAACATAACTTTATTCCAATTTTCTGTAAAATTTCAATTTGACCAGGTCTTGAACCATTTTTTGGAATTTGACGTGTTCCACACCCTATATATGCTGACCTCCACCATGATAATCAGAACATTTGCTCTGACAAATAATTTGGAAATGTTCTGCTGGGCTGGAGAGATGGTTCAGTGGTTAAGAGCACTGACTGCTTTTCCAGAGGTCCTGAGTTCAATTCCCAGCAACCACACAATGGCTCACAACCATCTGTAATGGGATCTGATGCCCTCTTCTGGTGTGTCTGAAGACAGCTACAGTGTACTTCTATAAAATCAATAAATCTTTAAAAAAGAAAAAAAAAAAAGAAAAGAAATGTTCTGTCAAGTTCCCATGTAACCAAATCCCTTGGTAACCCCCTAGCCTTTTGTGTGTGTGTGTGTGTGTGTGTGTGTGTGTGTGTTTGCTATATAAGTCCCATTACTTCCCATGTTCAATGCTATTTTCTCAAACCCAGATTTAGGGAGATTGCCCTGTCTGACAAAAAATAAAGCTTGCTTTATTTGACCAAAGATAATTCTTTGGAAAGTATTATTATAGTAGTTCCCAAATGATGATTCTTTCATAAACTTAAAAATGCCACCCCTTGTTCTGCCTTAGGACCTTTGCATGTTATATCTTTTTGAAATATTTGGACTAAGTCCTCCCTCCTTCTCAGTACTTAGTGGTCTTTCTTTAGATGTCAGACCAGACTTGTGTTTCTTAGGTCTGCCTTCCTTTGCCTTTACCCCACTCCTGTTCAGATGTTTCTGTGACATTGTATAGTACTCAGCAGCACTTGACATTCTGTGTTTGTGTTATTATTTAGTGTCTGTCTCCTTCACTAAGCAATGAATGTAGCGAGTGTTTTTGATGTATAATGCATTTCAAATGTCTGCCTAACATGGACTCTGGTATACTCCAGCTGTTAGTTACACGGAATTAATTTAAGAGCTAGATGGATGATCCCAGTGGAATTTTTGTGAGGATTAAACAAAATAAGATGCATAAAATTTCTAAGATGGAGTAGAGTCTTAATAAATATTAGTGATGTCTGTGTCGTTCTGCCTCTACCTGTGACTAAGCTTTCTATATAGGTAAAGTGTTTATAGTGAGCATAGATTTGTCCCTGGAAATGACCTAGGCCTGAAGATTGATTTCCCTTTGAACTTTACAAGCACTTCTATACAAACAAATTTCCAAAGAACTCTAATTACAACATAACTATACTCCTTTATTTATCTGTTGTGTATGTTTGAGATGAGCTTCTGTTACCTGGTTTTAGAATTTAAACCCCTCTCTTCCAGCAGTTATCAATGAACATTCTGTAGAGGCTGACTCCCAGCGACTTGTCTCAGGTCTCCTAACTTGGCCATTTATTATGCTGCCATGCAGCTGCTGGTATAGCTATCTTCTGCAGGCAACTTCCACTGATGTCCCCTAGGGGCAGAGCAACATTGACCATGTTCATATATCTCAAGATAAGTGAAAGCTTCTGACTCAAGATGTCAGAGTTGTGTTCATTTACAGGCTCCCTCATCATGAGACTCAGAAGAATAAGCTGATTTTAGCAAGTACTCTGGAAAGAGAGTTTGGTAAGGGAGAGGAACACAGAATTTCAAGAAATTCCCAAAAGAAGGCAAATTAAAACCTGTTGAATGAGCAAAGCAGGGGGAACCAGAGTGGGGCCTGCAGGGAGATGAGCTTTCCTGGGAAAGTTAAGAGGTTCTGGCCTCTGGGTCTGTGGGTCTAGCAAGTTGGAGCAGCACAGTGCTGAGAAAGGAAGAGGTGCTTGAATGGAGTTGCACAGGTTGGTGGGTGCTCTCCTCTCCCTGACCTCCACTTTCAGAACAACTAGTGGCCTGGGTTTGCTGCTAGACCAGAATCTAAACCCAACTGGCAACAGCAACAAACCAACATACGTGCTTCCCTAAGGAAAGGGATAGATGCTTAGAGATCACATGATCTCGGTAAGTACTGCTGCCCCACAGAATGTCGTGTTTTCTTGTAGCATTAGATTGTTTCTCATTGACCTCCCCAAACACAGACTGTCATCAGATATATCCCATCCAGACACACAGAGCTTACAACCCTGTAGGAAGAAGAACAGTGTGTCTCTCTGGAGGAAGCAGAGGTATTTAAGAGCAGAGAAGGTGAGCTTAAAAACCCTCCAGCTATAGAGACTGAGGGGATAGATGGATATAATAAAGAATCATCACATCATTATCTGTTGCAATAAAAAATGTTTTACTAAAAATTTCAAAATCAATACTAAGTACAAAATCAAGGCACTAACAAAATAGAGAAAATGATAAATGTTAAAGTAGCAAAAGACCAATGTAGTGCTCAACACACAACCAATGGCAGATTTATGCTATATGATATAGATTGTGTGTGTGTGTGTAAAATTTCCAAGAGTCAATAAAAGCCACAGATCTTCAGTTTGAATGGGGTTGGTCAAATACGGCGCCACACAAAAGGGGAAAGATCTATGCTTAAGAGTAGTTTCATGAAATTTTGAGGTGCCAAAATAAATAGAAGAAACTAAGAATTTCAACAGTAAAACAAACTAGCAGATCAAGTGGCCTGCATTCTGTCTAACAAATAGTCAGCTGACGTCAGCATTGCTGGATGCTAGAAGCTATGTATGGAGCAATGCTGTAACGTTCTAAGGAAAATTGTGTTGACCTGGATTTCAGTTGACCTAGAATTCTGTATCCTGCCAAACTGTCAATCAAGTGGGAAGAGAAACTATATTTTTAGCCCTAAAGGGACTCAGAATACTTGCCTGGGAGAACAAGAAAATAATTTTAGCAAAGTGGGGAGGGGGAAAAAGCCGTCAGTGAAGGAACATTGTGTCTTAGGCAATGAGCAGTGAAGGAAAGCTTCAGTGTGGTGGGTATGTCTTGCCAGGAGAAGAGTTAGTCCACAGAGAATGAGAGAGATTTGAGATCACCAATGAGTCAAAATGAAGATTTTTCAGTAGGAAGTAGAGAGATATCGAAGATAATTTTGCCGAATATTAATTTTTTCACTCCCCCCCCCCCCCCCCGCCACCAAGCCAAAGGGTAGAGAGAGCTCATCAATTAAGATCATTCCCTGTTCTTGCAGAGGACCTGGGTTGAGTTGCCAGCATCCAGTGGTGGCTCCCCACTGTCTGTAACTCCAGATCCTGTGAAATCCAGTGCCCTCTTCTGGCCTCTGTGGGGATATCAGGCATATACATGTTTCACATATATACATGTAGGCAAGCACTCACAGACATAAAAGTAAATAAATGCTTAAAAATTTAAAAGCCGTTGAAAATGTCGTGTAAAGCCAAACAGCACAAAGCCGTGGGTGATATAGCCGGAGCAGTCTTTGGGTACAAAGATACAGAAGCTATCTGAGCTGGACCTGGTTGTGTTCTTCTCCGAATGTCCTACCCAAGGATTATGGCATTTTACCTTCAGAGAAGGGAAAACCATTGTGTGATATCATTTAGAGATTTGATGAGCAGTATTCACATAGCAGTTTAATTCAAAAGGCATTTAGGTTTAACTTAGAATGTGTCTGAGACATAAGATTATAGATAGTAAATATCAATATTCCCAGCTAAAGTAAAATATTTCCAGTAAAGTACAGAAGTATGAAGACACGAAGGAGCTAAGGACAGTAAAATCCCAAACTTCTGATGGGAGATGGTTGTTAGAGACACACGCTAAATGTTGATGAAATGAAAATAGCACTTTATGTCTATTATTTAAAACTGCTCTGACAGCTGCGGTACTGTGAATAGCTGGGTGTTATTATTTATTCCTGATGGGAAACAGAAGGTACTGGAAGAAGACTGCTGTCATTTATTCAGCTCATCACTAAGCAATAAATAATCATGCTCATTTCTAAGAATATTGACTAGGGAATATTTTTAAATTAATGAGCACAGACATAGCATGCCTTTCAATTATTAAACATTTACTCTAAAGGGGACAGCCTTCCAGGGCACCGACTTTAATGCTTTCAGTGCTTGAGGCCCAAATAGAGTGAAGGGTACAAACATTTCAGGTTTCCAACTGCCCTGATTATCTTTGGTAATCATCAAACGGCTGGAGAAATGTCCCGTTAAAAGCCAAAGAGGGCCAATTTCCAGACACACCACCGAGTACAAGTGTGGGCACTCTGTCAGCTGGTTTGATTACAGTAGCCTTCTCTGCTTAACTCAAGTGGTATTAGGCTGGAGGCAGCAGTCCCCCTCTGAAGGAAGGCGCAGGAAGCCACAGAGGCATTGGCAAGGCCTCTGCTGAGAAGGACTGCTCTTTAAGTCTAACTGTCTCCCAATGCTGCTTGCTGAGGAACATGTCCTATACATGTCTTACCCAACACATCACTGACCCATGTATGTGCTCTGCATGCCGACCTCCAAGACAGTGAGACTTAACACGTGCCAAATACTGTTCTTGGGTAAATTTTCTTCTGAACCATCCTAGAAACATGAGCCCCTTGTTATAAAAGAAAGAGATGTTTCTATTTGAGGAGAATACTGCTATGCTCTTTGGTGGACCTTGAGAAGTTGTCAGACCTGCCTGCCATTCTTAAGTGGGAGGCCCTGTCTTAGTTTCTTTTCCTGTGGTTTGGATAAAAACAGCTTGAAAAAATCAGCTGAAGGGAGAGTTTATTCTGGCTCACAGTCCACCATGGCGGGAAGCGGAAGTCACAAAGGCAGGAGCTGCAGGAAGCGGGTTATGCAGCATCCGTAGCGAAGAAACAGAGCGATGGACGCTTTCTAGGGTTAGTTCACTCTTTCCATCTTAGGCTGCCCAGGACACTGTTACTTAGTCAAGGTGGGCCTTCCCACACCAACCCATGCAATCAAGGTAATATCTCAGAGGCATGCTCAGAGGCCCATCTGCCAGGACATTGTAGATTCTGTCAAGTTGACAACTGGTACTAGCCATCCTATCTTCTTCTTTTTTTTTTTCTTTTTTCTTGCCTTGAGTTTATTTGTAAAAACAGCATAGGACACTGGTCAACTGCAAATGGTGTGTGGGTAGGTGTGTCACAGCAGTCAGTCTGTCTTCATGTTGGCAGGGTCCTTTTCTATGGGGCCTTCAGAGGGGCCTGGGCACCTTTAGGAGCCTGGGCTGGAGCTTTGGCCTGGGCCTGGGCTGGAGCTTTGGCCTCTGCCTTAGTTTGAACCTTAGGCTTTGGTTGGCAGAGCCTAAGACCCTTGGCCATGTAGCTTCGAATCCGCTTACCCGACCTTGGGGTGAGTGATGAAAGTCAGGCGGCTGAGTTTGCGGCTGGGGCCCTTTGGCATCTTGGACTTGGTGACCTGAGGCTTCACAAGGGCCTTGATGGCCTCTGCGCGTGCACTCACTGCCTTTGCATTGTTGGCCTGCATCTTCTTCAGGCCTTTCTTGTGTTTCTTGGCAAAGCGCATGTTCCTCAGGAACTTGGGGTCAACCCCCTTAAGAGATTTGTATCTTTGTGACCGGGGTTTCTTGATGACATTTCTGTGCCATTGGCGGGACTGGTTGTGCGTGGTGTGGTTCTTGGACTTGGCCATGTCTGCACAGTAAGCCGCGGCTTCCGCAGCGCCTGGGACCGGAAGAGCCATCCTATCTTCTACCCACACCCAAGTCCTCTTTGCTGCTCCAAGATGGTCCCCATGTTGAAGTGGAAGAGAGTGAAAGAACTGTAGTCCCCTTCCATCTTAAAACAGAAGAAAGCTTTTATAAAACAATGAGTTGCTTTATAAAAATGTCTTAGAGTGACCACACACACTATACAGACACACACACAACACACACACACACACACACACACACGCATACACACATGCATACACACACGCACACACACTCACACAAGCAAACACACATGCACACAGAGATGCACAAGCACATGCACACACATGCACTCACACATGCACGAACACACAGACACATGCACACTCACATGCATATGCATACACACATGCACATGCACACTCACACAAGCAAACACATGCACACACACACAAGCAAACACATGCACACACATGCACATACAGATGTGCACACACACACACACACACACACACATGCACAAGCACACACACATATACTACTCATCAGTTTCTCACATATAAAGGGCTTTCAGTTCAACTTCCATTCATCTGTAATACTTTTACAGAGGATGACTCTCCTTGTTAAAGAAAAAGAAAAATCTTAGGCCACTGTTCTTTTCCAAGACAATGCCCCTACTAGGGGCTAGCCATCAGAAGACATGTGTAGAGAAGAGAGCTCACTGTGCTACCCTGCTTGTAGGCCTGAGGTAGGCTTTTTCACATCATGGTAACTGTGTGCTAATCTAGTTCTGTTCTTCAAACTGATCTGCCCGCTTTCTCTAATTGCAATTCAGATTTCTAAGGAAGTTTCACAATGCACACTTGTTTGGCAGAGTATTAATGCCATGTGACATCATAAGCCACCTGTCACTGCTCAGTCTAGAGATTGGTAAGGTATACATCAGACCTCCTCCGCTAGTCCAGTTGCTTTAAAATCTGGAATTTCTCATGATACAGACTTTAGGAAAGACTTTGGTCACTGAAACCAGTGCAAGGGAATAATACCTCAGTAAGGCTCTGCAATCAGAGCAATCTTTAGTCACAGCTATTGAAATAGATATGTGTGAAGTGATTAGCTATGCATAAAAGAGTTGTCAAATAACTTAGAGATATACATATGCACATATATCTGTATGCATGTGTGTATAGATATATATCAGTATAGCTACATGTGAGTGTAGTCTGTGCACACACATATGCTCTTGTGGACTCAGTCTGCCTCTAAGACCATGCTTCCTTCCTTGGAATTAGGCAATGATACAGATGGAGTGCACCCGGAGCATAAAGCAGTATGCTAAGTATCAATAATCTGATGGAATTCCTGGCATTTTCCTTGCTTGGATCCCAAAGCAAAGAGGAGCAATATAGATTAGACACGCATAAAATAAAATCTGTAAATCAAGTCAATGAATTGTGAATTCAGACCCATTAACTTTAGGGAGACCCTAGGTAAGATCTTTTCTCTTCAATTATCTGGTTTGGGGGGAAGTGAAATCTGAAAATGTCTCTTAAGGTCTCTTGATGGTTCTCAGTTGCTGCCTACGTGGGGTCTGACTGGAATTCTGCACAAGACACAGAGTAACCCCGGGATCTGGGGTACGATTTCTTTTTTGATTCTTTCTCTTCTAGGCCCTTCTATCTGTTACATAGAGTTGAGGACAGTCCTCCTTTCCTTCTTCCAGATATTTCTGTTACTGGTGCCAAGAGTCTTGAAATTCTAGACCTCATCAGAAAACATTGGTTCATGAGTTTCTAGAATATGTGTGTAGAGTTGTCTCATTTTTTAGACCCCACGTGGGCTGTTGCTGTACTCGATACACTTTGTTTGCTATCTTTGTATAAATGTATATGTATGTATATATGTATACATATATTATACATTTAGTGGCCTTTGGGGAAGATGGAGGAAGACAGGGCAGAAGTCTCTTTCCTTCACTCAGTACTTCAAGCTCAGGGTACCCAGGATTTCCCTACACAATATATCCCCTGAACACACAGTGTACCTCGCAGACTGGTTGAGTTCTCATCTTACAAGTGTGAAAAGGGGACTTGGAGGGTTGAAAGACTTAATTCAGGGCTTAGAACAGAGCTGAAGATGGAAACCGGTTTTCTTTTCATTTCTTGTTCCTTCTCCATGGAAGAATCAGAGATAAGCAAGAACCTGTTTGTCTTTGTTCAACATCTTTAAATCAGACACAAAGTGGGGCTAAAACCCCTTTTTAGGTTTTAAAGGCAACTGCGGCTTGTTTTCCACTAGCTGTAGCTCTTTCGTTTCCCTTTATCCCCTGACTCTGAGCAGGCTTCGACAGTTTATTCTCCCTCAGTTAACACAGGAGATACTGGAAGTAGTTTGAGACTCACACTGTCGCATAGAGACATTCCCATTTCTTCCTCAGTTTCCAGCAGGGTTAATTTAAATGAGGGATAAAGGAAGGATTGGGTCTGGGAACAAGTGGTGAGAGGCAGGACTCTGCCTAACAGGTGGGCTGACTAACATTTTTCCATGACTTATTCTGTGAACTGGCCTCAAACTCCCATAATGGATAAAATTGCCCATGGGGATATGTGGTGTGCAGACAGAGGCTCACAGAAGGTTTATGGATACTGGGGCTCTGGGTATTACAGGGAACACTTAATTCCCAATAATAGAAGGTCCTCAACAGGGCGTTAAGATACTCTGACTTCATTGGATGCTGCTCCAAGCACTCTGCAGGACAGGCAGGGAGATCAGATATTGGTCCAGAAAGGGCACCTTGTGATGAACACAGGCTGCATCAGCTATGGGGAGGGATGTGACACTGTTGCAGTTACAGATAGGTAGGGAGAAGAGACAAACTCTCCACGGCTCACCTATCCCACCATAAAGCATGACTAATTATTAAATGTCAGCCTGGATAGAAGCCTAGGAATCACTGTCACATAGTCCAAGTGATATTTGGAGTATGATGCTATAGACTTTATCTATCTGTCAGTCTGCCTTCCTATCTGTCTATGTAATATCTATCTATCTATCTATCTATCTATCTATCTATCTATCTATCTAT
>JANHMN010000022.1:7213298-7231397 GCA_030674055.1 Rhabdomys pumilio | reverse complement strand
TATCTATCTATCTATCTATCTATCTATCTATCTATCTATCTATCTATCTATCATATTTCTAATCATCTATCATATTTCTAATCATCTATCTATCTATCATATTTCTAATCATCTATCTATCTATTTATCATCTGTGTATGTACTTATATACCTACCTACTTACCTATCTACCTGCCTACCTACCTATTGCTGCACTGGAGGGTCAAAGCATGGACCCTGAGCACATTCATTTATAACTGGACCTCTACATAAGAAACAGAGTAACTCTGGGCTTTAGGATATGTGTTCTTTCTGGCTCCTGGTTTTCTTTTTTTCTGCTTATTATCTAGATCAGCAGACAGTCAAGCTGGTTTTCACTATTGTCTACACCAGTAGTCTTGAAATTGTAGACCTGCCCCTCTCATTGGGAGACATTAGCCCATGAGTCCCAAAGGGAACACCTTGCCACCAAGTTGCATTTCACCAATAGTCTATCTCAGTTCATGGACTCTTTGGACACTAGTACTGTAGAAGTAGTTTGAAAAGATTGGGTAGAAAGTCTTGGCTATATCAGAATTTTCTTTCTAGTTTTACCTATTTTTTCTGAGAACCCCAAGCTCACTTTATGTACGTGTCTCTCGTCTCTGCTGTACACAAAGCAATACGTTCTAGTTCTGATTTTCCTTAGCAGGTTTGGCTTACTCTGGTCATCTCTAGATTTTCTAAGCAGGTATCACACCACACTCCACATTGTTCCCCTGAAACCATCCTCAGAGACTTGACCTCCAACTCTGACCCTCCTGATGGATGCTCCAAGGCAAGACCATCACTCTGAGATATTATCTTTTCTTTCCTCCACCAAAGTAAACCCCATAACTCCAAGACATCAGTGAGGTGATGAAGGTGTTTTTCTTTGTGAAGTCTAGGTGTTACTGGTGGTCACTACTGTCTCTACAGGACACACTCCGCCTCTCCTGATGCATCCTCCTGTCTAAGGCTTCATGAGCATACACTCTGACACCACCTCCGTGCCCCAGGTTCCCCCACCCCTGAACCTATTCCCATGTTTTGCTCTAGAAGGAATTCTCATTCTCTGCTAGGTGGGCCACTCAACATCAGACACACACTACATCTGTGCCCAGCTTAAACAAATTACCCTCTCTTAACCCCAATTTTTTCTTTTCATTATAACCTCTATTCCCTGACTTTCTTTGCAATAAAACTACTGAAATATATCTATACTCACTGTCCTGACTTCTGTTTCATTTCCTCTGGAGATCACCCAAACAGACTTTTATCTTCTCACTCCAGCCTTCTGTAGATCACCAGAGACCCAATGTTAAGTCTTAGCCCGGCTCCTCTCATTTGACCTCCTAACAGGATTTGACACTTCACTCACTCCCGGCCTGTTACAGCCCTTTCTTCCTTGGCCTCTGGGACACTGCTCTTCTAGATTCTTTTTTCTTTCTTTTTTTTTCTTTTTTTTTTCAGATGTTTTTGCCTAGGCCCCGCCTCCTTCAGATCTCTAACTATCACTAGCTTCAGAGCAAATTTCTGCTTCTCCATAGGAAATCTGCAGTCGAACATGTTAGGTAATACAGCGATGCTTTCTGTCTCTATGAGCTCCAGACTTGTACTTCCAGCTGCCTACTCATCATCTCCATCTTGCTTTCTCCTGCATCTCTGTCTAAATGCATAAGTAAATCTTTTCGGTTATTATTTTCAAACTATAGTATTCAAAGACCAGGCATGGTGGTGCATGCCTTTAATCCCAGCACTAGGGAAGCAGGTAGATCTTGGTGAGTTTGTGATATATTACAGGAAAAGAAAAGGAAGGGATGTGTTTGCATAATGACACTTTCGTTTTTGATTATTTTTATTTTATTTTAAGAGAAGGTTCCACCCCATAGACGTATGAACATGAGAATCAGCATATAGTCTAGTCAGGCCTTGAATTCCCAAGTGCTAAGATTACTGGTGTATGGTACCATGCCTAACACTGAGTACTTTAAAAATTATCTTTACTACATAAAATAGGTATAATCTTTAATTTTCAATACTTTTGAAAAGTAAAATAGGTCATAAGAACATTCCATGCCAATGGCCAATCCTTAAATTTTTATTGACTTGGTAGTATTCATTTGAAAGGATTTACTTTAATTTACTTAACTATTCTCTTATTATTACTTTAAACTCACTTGACATTTCATTATTACAGGTAATTCCTTATGTACAACATTTCCCCACTGAATGATCACCCCAGAATACAGTCTCAGAAATATTATCTTAAGGTCAAAGATTATGAATATTTTAATGAATGTTGATACTGCTGAATTACTTTCCAGACAAACTTTCAAAATAGTTCCTATTACCAGCTAGCACAGGAGGGTAGGTCCATTCAGTCAGTCAGTCATTCAGTCAGTCAGCAAATATTTAATGTGTACCTATTATGCCCCAGCACTGTCTTCGCTGCTGGAGAATGTAATACCAAGGGAGGAGGACAAAAAAGCAAAAGTCACTTACATTTGACATGGTGAGCCTTGAAACTTCCCCAGGAGACCAGGTTCATGCAGCAGATTAGCCGAAAGATGTGCTGTGGCTGTGTTTAGGAGACAGAAACATCTGCGGTGGCTTCTGCACACTGGTTATACAATGGTATTTTAGAAAGATCAATTTGCCCATCAGTTATCAGAGAGGGGTCAAAACCGAAGGCTCTATGACATGAGACTGAGCCCCTCAGTGTTTCATGGATGAGATGGGCTTATCTAAGGGGCCCACTATAGGTAAGGAGCTATTGACAGATAATGGCTGCTGATGAAGGGAGTGTCATTTTTCTTCCGTTGTATTGTCACTGGTAACTCACCCTGGCTTAAATAAATAAACTCTCTCCTAGGTTCAAGTCTGAACAAACCCAGTAGATTACCTATGAAACACAAAACGTGAATTGTTGGTGTGAACAAGGATTCTAGAGGAGGTTGGAGTGGGATAAAATTAGGTAACAGGTTGATATGATCAAAATATATCACATACAGGTATAAAATTGTCAAAGAGTAATTAAAACTATTTTAAAATGGGGATTCATAAAGTAAAGAACTAGAGGAAAGAGCAAGAGAGAGTGGGGGGAGGGTGAGAGGCGAGGGGACGTAACTGACTGTAATGCCATTTAGCAAGTTAGAAGAAAATGTTTAATCTGAAAAAAAAAAGGTCATAGTACAAACAGGAAGAATAATCAGACCGTTCAGAGTGACAATTCCACACTGCAGATGGCTGATAGACTTCGGAGTCTAATTGTGACACCCGCCAGTCCTGGTCTATGTCATATACAACCTGATGGTTAGATAATCATGTAGTCCAATTAGTATAGCTGTGGGACTCTTAATGTCTACATTCTTAATTTTCTGTCTACTTAGAAATATGCCCTAAACGCTACTTGAAGGTAGCTTTTTGCATCCTGTATATGTAGCGATTTTCCCAGGCTGCTGATGGCCTTGGGTCATAATAGGCTCTGACCGACTGATACATTTGCGCTTACAATACCATCACAATTTACTGCTGCCAATGAGTGTAAGTGGCATCGAAATGCTCCCCCACAGCTTTTACCAGCTCTTTTTACAAAGCAAGGAGGCCGTAAATCAGGCAGATGTTAAATATCCACGCTGAAGCTGCATCTCTGGTTTGGGACCAAAGTCTCTGAGATGGCACGGATGTAAGTAGGACTGGTTTAATCTTGTCTTCCTGCCGCGGCATATGGGATAGCACTAACTGAGAATTATAGACTTGGTGTCCTGAAACCCCACAACACTAATGAACTGTAATGTTTTAACAGAGTTGAGGGAAAAGAAGAAGCATAATTTAGGGAAATGGTTTGTTTTTAGTAACGTTTTAAGCCGCCGTGTAGTCTGCTTCTTTGTATGTGCGTGTGGGTTGAGGTCTACAAGGAGATGTCTCTGCCCCAGCTCTGCAGGGGTGGTGTGTGTCATTGCTAAGAGCCTTTCAAATTCGTGAAATGAAATTGTTGAATATTCAGGAGACTTTGCTTTGACGTAAATAATTTAATGTCTTGTAAAACCAGGGGCAAGTGCAGAGAGCTCAAAATCTACTTAAGAGAAATGTCATTGCCCAGATGTTTCTCTTAGCTGTCCATTAGTTTCCAGCTATTTTCATGATTTCTCCATTTTTAAGAGCGTCTTTCCCTTTGTAATCTATACAGCCCACACTTATTTTCTCCCGTGGGTGGCTTCTTAGAGCACCGAGAACTCACTGTTTCCCAAGTCTGTCTTCTGTATAGTGTGTCTACAAGCTTATCCCTATCTTTTACCAGCAACAAAAGAAAACAGGCTGGTTATTAAATATTATCCATAGTCACAAACTGTCAGTGGCTTTGTCTGATGTCAGAATGTACATCTAACACTTTATCTAACATCTAAAATGTTACAAAACACTGTAAGTTCGGCTCATTTCCCTCAGCAATTTTGCAACACGGACGTTTTCTTATGTCTAAATGCACACAGGACATTGTTACAGGATCTTGTCCCAATAGTGGTGAATGCCTTGCTGGGCCTCAACCTGTAGTTCTGCTGGACCTAGAGGTCTGGCTGTCAGTTTGCAGAGAGCAGACAAATCCTCTCTACTGCAGGCTCAGACTTTGAGCAGCAGCTTTGCTTCTGAGTCTGGATTCTATCCTGGAGCTGAAAAACATTACTAACCACATCCCCATCTGGCAGATGAATCTTCCTGTCATCATACCTATCACAGGCTGCATCTCACACGCCCTCGTCTGTCCTCTGAAGAAGGATTGCCTCTCTAGTTGACTGGTAGGCCTGAATCACTACTGCATACATCACCCAGGCAAATCAGACTGAGACAGAAGTGAATGCTCACCCTGAGGAGAGATCTCTTCAGATGAAATGTGTAATGTCTTGTGGTTGTCCCAGTGCTTACGAAAGCAGCCTCACTAACAGTGGCCTAATGGCTCAGTGGGAAAAGAAAGAGCTTGTGAGAGGGGTTGAGAGTCTGCCTGTCCCATGGAAAAATGCTTTTTATTGTTTCCTAGGAACTTTTGAAAGCTCCCAAGCTTAAGGGAAATAGTAGAATGAGTAGAACGAAAGATCACATACCATCTAAATTAGATTCAACAATTATTAAGTTTGCTTCCCTTATTCCTGAAAACTGACCTTAGGGGTCACCTTAGGAGATATCAGCTTATAGATCTCCCAGAGAAGATGAATAAACAAGATTGATCTCACACCCCTCTGTTTTCTCAGCAAACAGATACCCATTTTTTGGTAAAGATACTAAAATTAAAATGTACCAAAACCCCAATATGTATGAAAGCGTGTTGGTCTTTGGTGCTCAGTCAATGGTTTTGAACTCTATTGAAAATAATAAAACTATAATTGTTTTAATACTATCAAGATTAGGCTGTATTCCTCATTTAAGGATCTCTCCACCTCCCTGTGTGAAATGACATTAAAAATGTCAAGTGCACTAAGTGTTTCACATTCAATAGGGCTCTGCTACCAAGGCCCTGAAGCAGGCCTAGAATCACCTTGTCCTGCTGGACTACGTGTGAAGCCGTGAGCTTCCTGTTTTGTTACTGTCAGTGAAGCCAGTAGGATGGACTGGGACTTTATGTCTCACAGATGACACCTTCATTTGGCAGCTCCTGTTTGCCTGTTCTCTGGGGTTCTTATGATTTCTAACTCAGTGCAAATCTGTTGAGTCCCTCCTGCCTCATTCCAGAAAAAAAGTAATGCATTTTGACATCATTGTTTGATATCCAACGTTCTCTTATGACAACAGATTGCCTTAATATAGACTCAAGATCAAAATATTTTACCCTTTCAGTTTAGATTGACTGTTGACTCCAGGGATTTTGATCAATGCCAACAAATGCTTTTTCTTTTGACATACACAGAATATAGGTGTATGCATGTCCATTTGTGTGTGAGCACGCGTGCTCCCGTGTGAAGGTATGTGCATCCATGTGTTCCTCAGTATCAATGCCTGCCTGAGTCAGAAAAATTACATTCCTGGTTCTGCATGAGGAGAGGGATGCATGAAGTAACAGAAAACAGCTTCATTTTTGTTTTAAATAAGAACAATGTTAATTGTTCTCAGAACTGTATTTGTTTTCCCCAAAATTTAAAACTATTTTTTCTTTTGGATGTAATGAAATGTTGCTAGCTGAGGCCAATTTGAGAGAGAAGCCATTCTCAGTAAAAATGTGCAGCCCGATGTAAAACCAAGCCCTGAGCCCTTTTAAAAAACAACAAAACATATTTTACAAGACAAAAATAGCAACAGGTACACCCAAGTTATAGATACGAGAGCTGGGATTCTGTGTGGGGAACGGTGGGGAGATAGAGTGTAATTGTGTGTATCTGGGGTGCATGATAATAGAACCAGCCACAGATGGACACAGCAGGCACCGTTCAGGCAGAGACTGGGTGCCTGTGTTGGAAGAGGAGAAAAAGCCCAAGCAAAGGTACAGAGGTGTGGATGCTATGGAAAGCTCCTAGTACTGAAGATAGGCACCATGGCCGGCCTGTCTTACACAGTGGACTAGCTAGAAAGCACTTTTTATGCCTTTGACCTTTATCTTGTAAGCAGGTGAAGAATTTTAACTTAAGTAGAAAGGTAATAGATGGTGAAGCAGGGAGACTGTTGAGTAGTGTTTGTCTAGGAAAGGGATACTAAGATAACTGAGATAACATTATCTCCTGTTCTGAGATAATGGCATGTGAAGACAAAGAAAGAGAAACCATTAGGCAGTAGGATGAGTGGTACCCAGTGCTTTACTAGATCTTTGATTAGGACAGGAACCAGAGGTACTTGAGGAAGAAGGAAGAATTGGAAGAGGATTCTACGAGGTCTGGACTAGGAGAAGATGTCATGGGTGACAACACAAAGAATTCAGAAGTGGCAGCTAGTGCTAAATGCTACACCCGAGACCGTTCACAGGGCGTTTGGCCTCACATAGCTCTGTGCATTGTCTGACCTCACTGCCACTGTTTCAGCTTTGCAGGGAATGTCTCGGGAACTTCACCGACATGTGCTATTTATTTGACCACACTATTGTTCTAGACACTGTGGGCCCTAATGAATGGACCCCAGTGATTCAATATCAAAACAGGAATAAAAAAAAGTCCATCAACTAAAAAGAAATTTCCAAATAACCACATTTTTAAACTTTCATTCTTGGTCAGTTTTAAAAGGAACCATAGTCTCAAAAAATATTTCTCTTTTTATAATCCTTTCCTCTTTCATTCGTTTTTCTCACAGATAATAAATATTCGCCCACCACTCTTAGCTACTCAAGCACCATGCTCATCTGTCTTTCTGTCATCGTGTTTTGATCCCCATTGCCCTTCTGACTTTTCTCTAGATTCTAGCTACAGAAGGCCAGAGGGCAAGAGCAGGCAGAAGCTGATCAGACAGACAACGCCAGATCCCTCTTTAGCAAGCAGGGAGAGTGAACAGGCTGGAAATATACAATTATGATCTTGATTTCATTACACAGAGATGAATAAGCCATCTGTGATGATGGACACTTTGGTCCTCAGAGATGTGTATGTCATAACCATTTTATGTTTATTTTTGTTGTAGGCAACTTTCATCTTGTGGATAGCAATGCCAACATTCTAATGAGCCAGGAAAGCTTGCTTACTGGAAGAGGGGTTGAGGGCAGCTTGTGTTAGGGGAGATATCTCTGCCAAGAAACTAGGACTGTCTGTGCTTAGCATTCACACTCCAGGATGATCTTGGCTGACATTTTAGGGTGGTGTTTTGGGGTTGGCTCTCTCAAGGGCAGAAGAATATGCAAGCAGCTGGAATGTGGCTCAGGGGTAGCTCTGGCTCCTAGGCTGTCCTTGTTGCTAGTGACCTGTGCCTCCTACACACTCATGCCTAGTCCTTCCATCATCCCTGATTCCCAGCTTTGTTTAGTCCCTGACTTTGCCTGGCCTCTGACTGAGCTACTTGCTCCAGGGCCTTTGAACGATCCTTTTCCCACCCTTCATTATTTGGAAAATACATTATTAATATCTGTAATCAGATTCACATAGATAAGATTTCGAACATTTAATACAGTTCATTACCCCTTTACAAATGGAAGAATTTAAGTTTAATATTTCTAGACCCATATGGCTGTTAGTTTTTGTACAATGCCAACCCAACATGATATGCTAGGATATTTTTTACAGTTGATAGCACAGCTAAAGTTTCTAAAAAAACATATATATATGTGTGTGTGTGTGTGTGTGTGTGTATATATATATATGTATATATATACACACATATATATGTTTGTGTATGTGTGTGTGTATGTGTATATGTGTATATATATATGTATATACATGTATACATATATATGTTTGTGTATGTGTGTGTGTGTGTATATATATATATATATATATATATATATATATATATGTATACATATATATGTTTGTGTATGTGTGTGTGTGTGTGTATGAATCCAAGGATCTTAACAGCATGTGCTGTTTCCTCCTTAGCACCCAATCCCACTGCTGTTCTAATCCTGCTCTTGGAATGATACTGCCTCCCTGGAACCTCCTCCTGCCTTCTGGCATCACTGTGTAGTACCAGAGAACACTTAGCCATAGGAGACAAGACAATTGAGTGCACACTAAGGAGAAGGATCAAGTAGACCAAGTTGGTCTGAAGAGAATGTGTCAGTGGGAACTGTATACACTGTGGGATTTTAGCCTTGATGACCACCGAGCTATCTAAGGAGATTTAAAATGGGGAAATCAGATAAAAACAAAATGCTTGGCCTTACGTTGGCTAGATGGAAATTATTGACATTGAAACCATTGGAAAGACCAGCCTTCAAGGTGGTCTGCAGTGATCCTTTCTACGAGTGTAAATGGCCTTAGTGACTTGCTTCTGATGGATGGAATAAGGTGGTAGTGACCATGTATGATTGAAAGCGAGGTCATGAGCGACAGAGTGAGCTGCTTTGGAAAGATCCAGGTGCATTGCTGTAACCTGGCAACAACACAGGGAAGACTCTGAGCATCCCAGTGTGAGTTAACCTGGAAATATAGCCTCCTAGTCCAGTGAGGCTTCGGGTGACTGAAGTACAGGAGACATTGCCTAACAGCAGGAGAGAATCCAATGGATACCTCTGTGCCTGTTCCTGGCGGTTACAACAACACTTGCCGATATCACAGTATCCTCTGAGGGTCCTGTATTTAATAGCCCAGTTTTACAAATAAAGAAACTAAAGCTTAACAGAGCAAAGTCACCAAAATTAGGAAGACATCAGACCTCATCTCATTTAGAAACCTATTTCCTCTGCTGCCTCTTTCACAGCCTCCTGGATCCCATGAGCAAGAACTTGGACTGCAGAGAACACTGCACCTTCTGCAAAGCCAGGAGCTGTAATTTGCCTGCATGTCAATTTGTATCTGGATTTGCCTTCTGCTCCAGTGGCTGCTAAGTACTTGCCAGAAGGAGTGCTGATTACATGCTCACCAGGGACGTTATGTGCAACAACATCTAGCACTCCATAAACTTTGTAGGAGAGGCCCGAGGCGAGAGTGGTTTGAGAGAGAAACAGCCAAGTCAGGCTGTGCAATCCTGTCAGTATGGCACAGAAGGGCCTCTCTCCTCAACGCCCAGTGAAGATTTGGTATCTGGTGTTCTAAGCCTCCACACACACCCCTGGCTACTGTATATCACCACTATGGTGATTAAACTTAAAAAAGTATTTTCCTGGACCCAGAGTGGTCTAGGGTGTACTAGGCTCCAGGACACTACATACATGGTGTCTAAATACCTGTCTCTGAGCCCAGGGATTAAAGACAGCTGGACATGTAAAGATGATGACTAGAGAACACATTGAGAAAATGTATCTGTACAATAACTCCTCCATTTGGAACCATACAGGGGTGTTTGTTTAAGATAAGGTCTCTCCATGCAATATAGGCTGCCCTTAAACTTGAGGTAATCCTACCATCTTTGTTCTGAAGTGTTAAGATTTCCAAATGTGTACCACAGTGCTAAGCACCCCACTATTGTTAGGATTGGGGGTGTCTATACCTCAATGGTAAAATACTCGCCTGGCATATGGAAGGCCTTGGGTTTGATCCCCAGCACTTAAAAAAAAAAAAAAAAAAAAAAGCAAACAACTAAAAAATGAAATATTATCACTCAGGCTGCATAGTGTTCAACAGGCCTCAGCTACAAAACCATTCCTAAAAGAAACACATTATCATAATTGAATAATCTTTAATTACTGATCCCAAAATGAAAAACAGCAAAACAAAGCCCAAACCCAGCTCTTCATTTACGTTTCATGAGGATTACTTAAAGTTAATATCTCGTGGAAATAGTTCAGTAAATTTAATTACTCCGAAGTGGTATTCCATAAATCTGGAAGCAAGCAGCTAAGTGAATTAGCTGTTCCGGTCCAGCTTGTAGTAGCAGCGTTACCTTCTCTGGCGGATCTTTAGTGACCCCAAGCTGTTTTGTCTTAGTGCTCTGGCATGGGCAGCTATTTTGAAAGGTGGTGGTAGCCAGAGGCAATTCCTTCAATGACCATCCATCACTGCGGGATGGGGGGTAATGAAGCACAGCACACCCAAGCAACCCAGGGCACAGACTTGAGAGAAGTGGAAATCGATGAGGTGAGAGGAATATGCCCATGAGGTCAAGACTGTGTTCTCTCTCGGCTTCGCCTCTGCCTCTCAAGTCTGTATGCCATTTTTAAAGTGTTTGTAATAATGCCAATGGTATGCCATGTACGAAGGATAAAACTTAACATAGAGAAGCACAAAGAGCAAAAATCTTAAATTGCCTGTAATTCTATAACATGTAGATAATTGCATTTCAACATTTTTGGATTTTCTAGTCTTTCATGGTAAATGCATCGTAACAATCTGCCTTTTTTGGGGGGGTGGTCTTGATGTTCAGTTTAGAATGAGACCTTTCTGTGTAGCTTAGGCTGGCCTTCTGCCAGCCTGGTCTTTCTGCCTCCTGGTCCTTCTGCCTCAGCCTCAGCACCAGAATAACAGGTATGTATACTACTACCTGGGCTCGTGTTTAAAATGCTTCTTTAATATTGAGGATTGAGCCCAGGCTTAAGCTTGCTAGGGAAGCATCTCTCTGCAGCCTGGTTCTCCCTCCAGTTTCCTTTGCATTGTATTTGAGGCGAGGACACACTGAGCTCCTCTGATAGTCTTGAAGTCACCTAGTAGTCTGGGTGGCCTTTGAACTTTTGTTCCTTCTTTGCTTTCAGCCTCCAACCAGCTAGGACCACAGAGAGTACTTTGTTGCAAGGTGTAACCACCAGTCCATTAATTAGTTTTCTATTATTAGACCTACAGATGGTTTTGTCGTTGTTTTGTTTTGTTTTTAACTATAAATACAATTGACAGATTTTGTTCTCCATATATTGTGATCTTTTCCACTGCTGGTTTGCATATGGCAGGTTCTAAGAAATGGAGTTTCTGAGTCAAAGAACCGTATGTTTTTAGGTTCTTTTAGGGAGGCTATAAAATAACCAAGCTTCTTAGATGCAGGGCTAGGCTTTGGATAGAGAGGACTGCACACTGCATAGAGATGCCTAGCTGGGAGGACGGGTTGGAGTTCCCATCCACCTTTCATTTCCCTGGCTTGGGTTTCTTCCTGCAAGTGATATATCCCAAAAGAGATGGGAATTCTTTCTCCTTTGCTGTAAAGCTTGACCAGGCTGTCATGCCCTAGTACTCAAGCATAGGCACCCAGGTTGGAGAGTCGGATCAACATGGCCAAAAGGAACTCATCTTTCCATTTTGCCTGCCTACGTAAGTGTCTTTTTGTAGTTTGTACATGGGTACTATAGACGCTAGCTGACTTAATTTTAAAAACCGACTAATAAGCAAATATTGGTCTCTCGTTCAGATTAACCCTGGGTATCTTTCTCAGGGACTGGATTGCTCAAAGCTTCCCTGACAACAGCCCCCACCATTGTTCTGCATCATTTTTTATCAAAATGCCTTCCAGTGGTTTCTCTATTCTACAGAGGTCTCCAGGCAGGTCTCTCAGTCAGAGCTTTACTAGGATGTGAGCCACATGTCTTAGCAGTGCCACTCCGACTGCACCACCCACCTGGGCATAGCAGTTGTGCTGGAGAGCTGATTACACCTTGTGCTTTTGCCCCTTTCTAATGCCCTAGATCTAATTTTGACAGTAATAATTTTTAAGGAAAGTCACTCAAATTATATAACCTTTAGACTTCACAAAACACTGAATTGTCTTTAGGAGGAGTGGCCCGTCTGGATGCCTCCCTGAATTCTACTGCGTTTCCGGTAGAACAAACAGAGGCTTTTGGAAATTGCCAGTACAAGAAATGTAGTTTAGAAAATATTTTCTTCATACTAGTCAGACGTCTTAGTGCCTACATTTTATATTCATTTTTTTAACCTCAAAAACAATCTGTGTCTACCAAAGTTATAAATAGAAATATGTATATAATTCTAAAGCATATGTTTATAACTTTGGGCTCCTTTGTTCCCTGACTGCCAGCTTAATAGCAGCATCCAGAGTGTCACGTTTCTATTCATCCACATCATCCTCTTGCCAGGATCCTCAGTCCCTCTCTGGTTAACAAAGTCGTCAGTGCCTGCTGGTTACATTCCTGCTGACTTTCAGTCTCTTGGCAACCATAGATACCCCTGGGGTTACTTAAATACATGCACGTTGCTAGACTGATTCTTTTTCTGAAACATCTGTTCACATTTCAGTGGTGCTAAAGGCTCTAACTTTGCTTTGTAACAATAACCAGGGACGTTGAATCTAAAGGTATTTTAATCAAACTCCCTAATGTTACATCCTGTCTTTACCTCTCTCCAGTTTGGATAAATTCCTTGAACTTTCTGATAATCTCATTTGCAAAGTGAGGCTAACTAACATCAACGCTTAGCTCACTGAGTTTCCTTAAAATGTAACAAGACATATAACATATTTAGAACTGGATTTTTACCAGTTCTTAATATAGTTATTCTCAGTAATTATACAGAAGTTTTGAAAATAGACCGCCAATTTAGGATGAGGTCTGTTTTATTGTTTTTACATTTCTGACTCTAAGAACAGTGCCTGGCACTTAGACGCTCAATGGCTATTGGTGCTTAACTGAGTGAAAGACTGAGGTGCATATTTCTAGAACTTCCTGCCTTTGAGTTCCAGGGCCCCAAAGAAATTGAGGTTTGGCTCAAGATATGGAAGCAGCAGATGGTGGGTGCAATGGTTTATGATTTAATCAGGGATTATGAAAACGTTCAAGTAGAGAAAATCAATAACTAAGGATTTGCTTCAGGGAATTTAGCTGTTTCCAGCAGACCCAGAAAACAACTACTAATCTGTCCATGGTGTCAAGTCAACTGGCACAGTCATGTACTGAAGCCAGCTAGTCAGGGAAGGCAGGAAGAAGTGGGGGAAGAGGGAATAGTTGTCCAGGGTGATGCTATTGAGAGGCATTAGCAGTGGAGGACCTGTATGGAACAGAATTTCTAAACCTTGAACTCACAGACCCTGGTCAACAGACTCTAGTGAATGAAGGCTGGACCCCCCTTAAAAATACATTAAAGATAGGGAGGGTTATCTAATTGTGTATTTGTATTATTCTGAGGATCGTGGTATTTGGACAATTCTCAAAATGTTCCAAGATCCTCAAAGGACTAAAATAAGGTAGGGAAGATGGAGGAGGAGGAGGAGTGACAGCTACGCTGGATATGGAAAGGGAAGCAATGGCATCCCAAGTGAGCATCCTGCTTTCTGCCTCTGAGGCCGAAGGAACACACATACTCTGCCGTCTCTCTAGTGTTGCACTCTGGTGCTCAGCAAACATTAGCAAACCTTTTCTTTTTGGATCATCAAGTTGTATGGGCTCTTTCCAGGGCAGGAGGTGAGTTCTAAGGACACACACACACACACACACACACACACACACACACACACACACACTACAGGACAAGCATTGGACAGGAGCAAAGTATCCAGTAAGCAGTGTGGAAACCACACACCCTTTTCCTTTTCTTTAGTGGTTTCACCACAGGAGAGCTGAGAGGAAGAGTTCCTGAGTAAAGACACAGAATTTGAGGAAGATGACATCAAGATGGATAGCTCGACTTTGCTGTAAGAATCATAAACTCTCTCTCTTCAACCATCAGAAGACGCTCAAGTGATCCTGACTTTACCACCTGGCTTGGATGGAGGTGAAACGGTCACATTAGGGCCAGTAGATAGTATACAGCAAATATAAAAAAGCTATAAACAGGACGTCAGTATAGAATATGCTACTATAGCTCCAGTCTAATCTGTATTTAGGGTCCTTTACATCTGGAAGGTTTGTGTAATTTATTGGTATTGTTTTGCAGTCTCTGAGTATTGTTCAATGTGTTGGTCAGACCAAAGCCCAGCAGCTGGCCAAGAGTGTCTGAACTCCACAACCTGTCACCTTCTGCCACGTGGAGGCTTCCTTTGAAACTGAAAAATGAACAAGTGTTCTCTTTATTTATATTTGATCAAAGGTTTTGCTGTTGTGGAAGTCAGTCTCCAGGGTGCTGGCATTACAGACATGTGCCATTATGCCTGGTTCTTACTTGGTTTTGAGAGCTTTGAAATACTCTTTTGAAATAAGTGGCTTTTTTATTACAACTTTTTGAAGCTAATTATTATTATTTATTTTTGTTGGGCTGGAGATTGAACACAGGGCAGCTCAAATGCAAGGCAGTGTTTTACCACTGAATACACACTCCAACACAAAAGCTGTTTTTCAAAGAGGAAACTATGAGGCTTCAATAAGTACGCATATTCCACCAGGAGCAGATTGACTTCCAGCTTCTCAATTTTACCATCATCCTAACCTCATCCTCCAAGTAGATACATTATTTATATAAGAAATTCTATATTATGTGACTTGCCTACATATGAATAAAGAGCGACATGTCAAGTACTCTGGTGCTGGTTTTTAACATTGTGAGAATGCATATGAGGGACGGTGTTTTATAGATCAGTACACAGCTCACTATGCAGCAGCAGCATGACTTTGACAGTGTCAGCTTTTGCTCATTTTTCATTGACAATCTCATACGTGCTGATATATGATCAGCATGGTGTATGCGGAGTAAAGACACGGAATTAGAGGAAGCTCAATTTTGCAATTGTGACTTCCGAAATAGCAAAACATCTGATCAAAAAATAAAGAGAACATTGCTCGTATTTCACCTTCAAAGGAAGCCTCCACGTGGTAGAAGGTGACAGGTCGCAGAGTCCAGACACCCTTGGCCAACTGCTGGGCTCTGGTCTGACCAACACATGAACAAACCTCAGAGATTTTCAGACGATTCCAATAAACAACACAACCCAAGTCCACCTCTCATTTCCTCTTCACCAACCCCTTTCCCTTCGTTATGTTTCCCTCGCAATTCAACGTGTTCTTCTTTTTTAAACCCACTGTCCAGCCAGAGAAACCAGTGTGTATGAGTGTAGGGCTATCTTATTGGCTCATAGGTGGCCTCTCAGGGGTCACACCCCTGGGGAAAACTGCCTCTTCCTCTCCCAGCAGCCTTCAGATGTCAAAGCTCCTCCTATAGTGGGACATTTTGACCACCTCCCCACTCCGTGCTCAGATTTTGCTTGATTTTGCCTAGGTCTTGTGCATGTTGTCAACTACTGTGAGTCCACGTGTGCAGCTTCCATGTCATGTCTGGAAAACACTCTTTTGCAGCAGCTATCCGCTGCCTCTGACTTTTCAGTCTGTTTGCCCATTATTCTGCAAGCATCCTTTCGCACTCCCGGTATCCTTCTTCATTTTTCCAGCATCCTCAGAAAAGCTTGCCAGATAGAAAAAGGTCATTTAATGTCCCAACAACCTAATTTCAACTCTGTGATTGGACTTACTCTCTCCATGAGACTAATCAGTACCTTAATCTCCACTCAGAAAGGTGACATCTCCTCATGGATGCTGTAAGGCCAGGAGCTGGCAGCTGCCTGCCTTTGAGATCCTGCTCTTTTGCCCACTCACCTTATGGGAAGAACTCAGACCGTCCTTTCCTATGCTACAAAGGCTAAAGGAGCAGACAGCAGAAACAGAGGTCAGGAAAAGGGAACACTCTTGCTTGGAGTAGCTGTGATGAGCAGACACACTCATCTGTAGAGCTCACACATGCAATAGTGCTGCTGTCTTCTACTCCTTATGTAGCCTTATCCCATGTGTTCTGGTGAAGCTGGCTTATGTCTGCACATCTGCACATAAGATCTGTTTAGGTCTATATCAATTCTTAACTCTAAGTTCAGGGACTTCAAACTGGTAGCTGGCAATTACCTGTGGTAAGGATATTTATACTTAGGAAGTTAGTTCATGCCTATACTCATAAATGGTAAGTTATATTTATGACACGCCTGTGTGTGTGTGTGTGTGTGTGTGTGTGTGTGTGTGTGTGTGTGTCTGTGTTCGAGTTTTCTTTTATCTAGAGACTCACGCTGTCACAACACAACATTTACCAGCACACCACTGGGTCCCCTCTACCTCGGGTTTATGTTGCTGTTTACTTCTCACTCTTGCAGGCACTTTTAGATAGAATTTAACCAATTTTGGTCTACTTCATCTCCTGTGCTTTCAGTAACCCTCTGTCCTAACAAAGTTGGAGACAGACACTGGTGGTGACAAGCAGTTTTTCCAAAGAGCCATTTCATGACAATCCCGTATCTCACTGGCTAAGTGACAAGAATTGTTATCAATCGATTGTTTTCTTTTTAAACTCTTGTCTGATATGTTTTAGTATTTTATGCATGTGAGCCAATTTAATGCTTCTTCTTCATTGTCTGTTTGTCACTGTGCACTGAATTATCTTCTTCCTAGGGCCTTTTAAGTGCCGGGAAAGCAAATGCCCTTCCATGTGATGAGCACTTAGTGTCTGTGGTGTCCATTCTGGAAGCAGCTGACCTTCTGTGGATGAATTTAATTTTTTTGTCTTTGCTTTTGTTAATTTTTTTTAAGTTTTGTACTTTTGAGATTATTTTAAGATGAATGTATTAAGATTTTTTTAAATAACAGTAGACTGGGTGATGTGTTATTTAAAGAAACATGAGCAACTTACCACTGGCTACACCACTGAAAAAATGCCCCCTGAAAATAACACTCCCTCCCCCATAACCATTAATTATCTATAGATCTACAGGGAGGGCTGAGACCTCCAGTTCTTCCACCCTCCATGACAGATCATTGGTGGGCCTAATTTTGTACAACTCTTGCCTACGTAATCACATCTGCTGATAGTTCAAGAAAGACATAACCTGCACGCCTTTAATCCCAGAACTTGGGAGGCAGAGGCAGGCGGATTTCTGAGTTCAAGGCCAGCTTGGTCTACCAAGTGAGTTCCAGGACAGCCAGGGCTACACAGAGAAACCCTGTCTCGAAAAACCAAAAAAAAAAAAAAAAAAAAAAACCAAAAAAAAAAAAAAAAGAAAAAGAAAAAGAAAAAAGAAGAAGAAGAAGAAGAAGAAGAAGAAGAAGAAGAAGAAGAAGAAGGATGACATAACCATGCCACGCAATGCCCAAAGACAGCTTCCACACGCCTTTCCCTTCTGTCAGTTTCTGTATCATTTCTGTTCCCTCTTCCTCCATGTTCCCTGAGCCATGGAGGGAGTGGTATTGATACACCATTTGTGCCAGAGCATTCAACAGTTTCTTATTCTCAGCCTTTGGCTAGTTACAAGCCTCTGCAGCAACTTCTTACTGAAAAAACAAGCATGACCAAAGCAGATAAGAGCACCAATCTAAAGAATTTACACTTAAAGCAAACACGATTTAGTACCTCAGTTGTTCTGTCACGTACCACGTGAACAGCATATGTAGCTGATGGCTTCTCTTTTGTTCCTTCAACATAATATTTTTATTACTCATTTTGGAATTTCATACAATGCTCCATGATCACACTGACTTTCCATTCTCCCACCACCTCTCCCCTACAAAACCCCACTAAGTCCATATACCCACTGGAGCATGGTCAAACTCCCAGTGGCCAACCCTTAAAGATAACTGACTCCTTTCCCAATCTGATCTCCCTGCCATACCCACCCGCATCCCCCCCACACTTCCCCACATCCCCC
>JANHMN010000022.1:7134480-7212898 GCA_030674055.1 Rhabdomys pumilio | reverse complement strand
CCCCCCCCCACCCCACCAAAAGCCACCAACTGTGAAGAGCTATGCTTCAGTATCCTTATCACAACTTTTAAGAGTTCTCTTCAATGGCTTCCTGTCTAGACTGTTTCTTTTTTGGGGGGGTGGGGGTGGGGAAGGTGTCACAGAAGCCTTCTATGTCTCTTACTTTAAACTACATCTGTGGTCATCAATACCACTTCAAAAGAAACTTTCTTGACCTTTATAGTCAGTGGCATCATGGATCATGAAGTTCTACATGGTTTCTGGATACAGCGTGGACCACGGCATCGCCCATAGTGCCACCATTGTCCCCCACTCACCCAGCTCTGTTCTGCCATCTTTTCTTTCAATTTCATGAGTTTACTTTTAAAAGGTATCTTCCTGTGGAACTGCCCTTCTCTAGTTTTTCTGGGGACACTGTGGGCTCTGAAGACTCATCTGCTGCTGTCTCCTGGAGCCTCTGTGGGTCTCTCAGGCTCCTTGGAGATGCTCTGTGGTGGCAGGCATGGGCTTCAATCACAGCCATGCTTCAGATTTTCATTCTCAATGGCAATGACTTGCTCCTGGATATGGTTCTGCGTCACCAGATCCTCCACCTGCTCCAGGAGCTCACAGATGGAGTAGATGTTGGGAGAGACCAACTCAAATTGCTAGATCTGAACCCAGATGGTAGCCAAGTTGGTCAGCCCGTGCATGGTTGATCTCAGCTAGTGGTTTCTTACTGAAAAAAATATTGCCAACGTTACAAAGGTTGTGTTGGCCTGAGGTAATTTGTATAGACATGGCATGAGGCACTTAAACTGGCAGAGACATGATATGATAATGAAAGATAGCACTAATTCAAAATAGAGGCCACTGCATATCAAACTGAGCACCCTAGAGTTCAGACTGTGCAGGCTTCACAGAATTTCACAATTAATATTCCACCATAAGGCACCAGAGAGGAACGCGAGACTGGGATTGCATTGTCCTATAGCCACTGATGATATCGTCACAGAAAATGGTGCTGGCTAATATCACACAAGCCTGGGAGGTTTTGTATGCTTACTCTTGACGGTGTCACTTGCTTTGAAAATACTAATGCCTGTTTGGCAGTGTCGACTTCATCCTTCAACTTCTTCTAGTCTGCCTTGAGGAAGAATTTGGGGTGTGAGTCTCAGATGTTGCTCAGGGGTACAAACAAAAGTTGATAACTTCAATAGACCTCAAATTTCATGAGACTGTCTTTCTGGAAAAACATATTCTTTCTATATGAGAATTTTCAGTGTAATTATATGTGACTTGAGAGTCTTGATTTAAACCTTCTTTCCCAGTTCAACATAAAGCAGTGTGTGGATTCTTGTAGTGTAGGCTGTGGATTTTCTTTAATCCGGAATCAGGAGGGAGCGTTTGTGTTTCAGTGTGTGGAGATGAGGGAGTATGTGTTCGGAGGTTGTTCGGCTGGATCTGATCACTTGTTTTGAGATCTAAGCGATGGACCATGCTTGGGTAATATCTCAAAGTCATCACTATCAAAGTTGCTCTGCAGCAGTTTGAGGCCCCTATAGATAGAGATCTTGAGTAAAAAACGGCTTTGGTCTTGGAAGTGGCCTTCTGAGGGTGTCAAGTCCAGAGCTTGAGGGGCCCGTGTGAACTGTGAGAAATCTTTATGGCCCAGAGCAGAGACAGCAGTGAGGCAGTTTCGCTGAAGTGTGTAGGCATAATAGTCTCTATATTGTCATCCTGAGTTATGAGGCTATCCCAAGGCTGATGGCAATGCAAAGCCTGATGGAGAAATAGAAGACCCCAAAGGTAAATCAGAGAGCCCACTCTGGGCATGAGAGGGTTGGGTGTGGCCTGAGAAGGCCTGTTTCTGCTGAAACACACAAGAGTTTTTCGTGAGAAATCATTAAACTACTAAGAACAAGAGGGAAAGGCCTAAGGACTTACAAGTCGGTGGGTGAATGGATTTCTTTTGAAGATGTAAGTGTGGAATGACTGACATGATACAAAAGTAGCCTCGTCTCTCCACATTTATGATCTGGAAATACAACACTCTCCTGTCCTTTTTTTTTTTCAGGGGAGGGGACAGTGCAGAAAGATAATATAGCTATTCTTAGAGAAGTCCAAAAAGATTATGTCTCAGAGAGGTTTTTGGTTTTGTGGTGTTTTGACCAAAACCTTAAACATTTTATTGATTTTATTTTATTGGTATGAATGTTTGTCATAATGCATGCCTTGTCCCTGAGGAGGTCTTTTGAGGGCTTTGGAATTACAGGTGATTGTGAGCCACCATGTGAGTACTAGAAAATGGGTCCTTCACTAGAGCAACATGTGCTCTTAATTGCTGGGCCATCTTCTCTCCAGCCCCTTGCTTACGTAGCTTTTAGAGGAGAACATGTGTCTATGTGCCTAGAGGAAGTCTAGGATACATACCTTAGCCAGACGCTTTTGGACTCCAACTTAACCTGGAGTAGTCAGACGACAGTTGATGCCTAACTCCATAGATTCCAAATTAACGCCTGGATGTGGACTCAGAAGACCTAGTTTTGTTAAAGAACATTCTTGTCACTGGTCTCTGAGCCTATTGCCCTGATTCCTTTAGGGATCTTGCATAGACTCTTCTCTTTTCCTTTTTCTGCTGTATTTTTAATATGTAATACAGAGTCCATATGTCAGTTCTCAATATCCAGATGTCTAGGATCCAGATATTCTGGTCCACTGGTCATCTGGTATTAAATGGAGGACACTTACTATGGACATAAACAGAAGCTTACTGTCCTTCTGCTAATAATTTGGAAATACTAAGCAAAAAGACTCTACTTCAAACGTTACATTGATCCTTAGTTACAAATATTTCATAGATACTTATACAACCAATCTGTGAAAAACGTAAAAATTTATGAGGCTCAACCCTATTCTTAACTAAGTTAAACTTCAGATACATAAACTAGGAACATATGAAGAATAAATATAAGTAGCAGCATATAAAACCCTCATTGTGTGCCAAACGACTTGTAAATATTGTGTAAATCTTCAAAATTGTTCTATAACAGCATGATTTACTGATGTCAATTAAAGAAGGTATGGAACCCTCCAAAATCTACTTGGCACCACTGGTGACACCAGTACCTGTCTTACAAATCAGATCTCTTTTTTCTAATGCATTATCTTTTATCATCTAAGCAAGGGTGGAAATAATCTCCAGGCATAGTATTCATGCTTAGAAAAAAAAATGCTTACAAAGTGTTCTGAAGATGTAGAATGTTCTGTGGTGTGAGGTAGTCAAGGAAGATGTTGAACAGAGGTGAACTGATTTGATGCAAGACCCAGAAGTGAGTAGTTCTGCTCAGGGAAGGAAGGAGGAATCAGCTCATGCATAGGAAGAGTGGTTTGAGTCCTAGCATCCTCTGGTGAGCTTGAGGCGAACACTATGGGAGACAGCCTTGTCTTAGCTCAGCTAAACTGAGGCTGGGGACATTCTGGAAACAGGAAAATTTTATAAGTCATTGCCAGGGCTTGCTCACTTTTCTGTGTCCACATCTGCTCATGGAAGAATCATCTCAGGTACCTGTTTTCTGTGGACTGCTTCCAGGTGAGCTGGGAAAAGAAATTTGGGGGTGTCAAACTGTTGTCAGCTCACTTTTAAATAATGCAGCTCTCAAGAATTGCCTTAGAAATTGAAAAGCTAGTAGTCTTAGGAGTTTTGGAGTTTGGAGTTCTCTTAAAATTCTTTAGGCTTTGGGTCCATTTGTACACCTCTGGTCCAGTCAAAGCTCTTAGTTACATACTATTATTTTGAGTCTAAAAATTGCTGTTTCCCACCCAAGGACTTGGGCTTTGGTGTCTCCCAGGTTGTGAGTTTAATAGTTTGGGTCATCTCAGAATATCAAGTTACTCTTCAGACACCTCAAGAAGTAGGCAATATTGCCCTCCTTATTTCACAGATGCTGAGACTGATAACAGCTAAAACGCACAGAAAAGGGTGCAGAGATACCACTTAGGTGGCAGAAGTTTGCCTTGTGTGCTTGAGGGCCTGAATTCCTGGCATTGCCCACAAACAACTTTGGCTTTCAAGCATGTCGATGTTTGTCTATATTCCCAGAATTCAAGATGGGGATCAGGAGTTCAAGGTTAACATGAATTACATAGTGAATTTAAGGTCAGCCTGGGCTATGAGACCCCACCTAAAAAAAACGCAGCAGAGATCTTTAAGGTTCTTTGTCCTTTCCCGATTGAGACAAGCATCTGGCACACAAGTACTTCAAGCTCTGTCCAAGTACACGATGTCTAATCTAGATCCATCTTTCTCAGCCAGTCATGTCCCTGTAGGGAGTCTTTCATGACTTTTCCCTGTCCTTGATTTGAGAAACAACAAAAGTTGAACTTCTTGGCTTTGGGCCTCTCTCTCCTGGATCTTCCCTTTTAGAAGTGGTCAGCAGTGTGCAAATCTCACAGAGTGTACCTGATCCCCTGTGCCCGTCAGAACCACAGGGAATAAATCTCCTCTCAGTCCAGCAATAATCAGCTCACACCTCGGAGCGTGAAATTTGATTAGCTCTTTTATCTCAGCTGTATCACTTGGACTGCTACTATGAATCATAAAATGTACTAAGCCCCCATGTGGCCCACTGTTTTGTCAGTGTGACCCTGGTGTAGGACTGAGTGACCTCCAGGGAACAACAGGCCTAAGGCTGACTGCCTACCAGGTGAGGAGCTTTGCTCTCTCTCCATTTTTTTTTTTTTTTTTTTTTTTGCATACACAAACCAAGGCAATGCTTCCAGAGGCAGGGGCTCATTTCTCAAGGAAATCTGAGAGCTTTTGAGATAGGTTTTTGCACTCTTGGTAACTGTTTATATGGAGGAGGGAGATGATACAGTTATATGCTAAAAAGACATGCAATGCAAATTTTGCCCCAAATTATAAAAAAGAGCCCTAAATGAGTTCTAAAATGAGTTGAGGGGCTGCTTCTAAAATAGGAACCTATGTGATTTCCCAAACTGCTTTTCAAATAAATGTCTAGTGAACTGTTAAAAGCACACCTTCCCAGTCACCTACTCTTTATGCTTGAATCTGTATTTCTGGATTCAGCTCTGGATTCTACCTACACTTACCATCTAGATCAGTGTCTTAAATGCACTGATGTGTCTCCATCTGAATATCCCATATGTGTCCTGCATATCAGGGCTTCAGTCCTCTGGTTTAAAGATGCACATTCAGTGAACAGGGAGCTCCTCAAACTTGAATGGGGTGGTATTTTAAGGGGAGAGAAACTCTGGGAACATCTGGGGATAAAGACTTGAATTTGCCATGGAGACTCAGGACAGAGATAGTCCTCTTTCTCTTCAAAGGCCATGGATTCCTATTTGACCTCTCTTTGTACCTCACTCTCTGCCTGTATTACAACCTATGTATTACAACCTAACTTATTCCAATTATGAACCCATCGCAATGAATGTTTCATTGTTTTGTGATCTAAATTCTAGAGTGACAGTCAACAGCCATTTGCTTGCTCACGGTCTTGCTTTGCACCTTTCCCCAAGGCCCAAGTTCATGTGGTGAAACTAACTGGAGACAAGGACATACGGTCCATTAAGCTTCTATATTTCTTCTTTCCAAGTCTTTGGAGATTTCCTCCAGTAAAGTATGGAAATGAATAAGCACATGGCCTACCTGTTCCTTATGCCACAAAAGTCTGCCAGAGCATCTTAACAACAGACCAAATCCTATATGGACCAGCTGCAGTTCTGTTGGTACTTTCCCAAATGCAAGGAAGATGAAGGCTGAGCTAAGCTTTTTATTGACTGAGTGTTTATTGCTTCATTAATCTAGCCTTTATTGGCACATATCGTACACCAGCTGCTTTGGAAAACTTAGTACTGTTTAGATGCTTGGGATATTTGTAGGCAAAAGAAACTAAGATAATGTTTCTCAGTGGCTGGGGAGAAGTTAGAAGAGGATTGACAATAAGTAGTAAACATTAAAAACAATAAATGAAAAAAATAGTTAATTGTTCACTATGCTAGAACATGGTCTCTTTTTTCAGGGGAAAAATATGAAGACAGAGGATGCTGAGAGTGACAGGAAGGTGAGTTATAGTTCTAAGTAGATGGACAGCATTGTTTCGTCAAGAGATGGTGTCTGAGCAGAGACTGGAGGAGATGACAGTAGTACAATTGGGCAGAGAAGATAGCCTATCCCAAACCCTAGCTGTGAGGATGGCACTGGGACGGATGAGTGAGAAAGACAGCAGAAGCTGTAGAGAGACCCAGGGCGGTAGCCATGATAAAGACTTCCGGCCATTGTTTTTGTTGTTGTTGGTGGTGGTGGTGGTGGTGGTTGGGTTTTGTTTTTATTTTTGTTTTTGTTTTTGTTTTTTTGAGGCAGGGTTTCTCTGTGTAGCTCTGGCTGTCCTGGAACTCACTCTGTAGACCAGGCTGGCCTCAAACTCAGAAATCCCGCCTGCCTCTGCCTCCCAAGTGCTGGGATTAAAGGCGTGCGCCACCACTGCCCAGCCACCAACTTCAGCCATTGTAAGGAATGAGGTAGGAAATCACTGACAAGGATCAAGCAGGAGCATGAAAGGATCTGAGAAACTTTTATTGATTTTTATTTACTCTAAACTTTGCATTACTGTAATTTGAAACTTAAGAACAGAATGGATAAAACCCACCACCACCACCAGAAATTCTCACATCCTATCACTCAATTTTGTCGTTATCGATCCATTAGTTTTCTTTTATAAATATGCATCCTATCTACTTCACATTTTTCCTGGATTATAGAGAGAATATAATTCGATTGGTAAGTATTTTGGGTGCATGCGTTTTCTTACCCAACAGGTAGATTGTGGTTACTCTCATATGCATTTGCCTTGTGACCATCATCCAGAGTGAGGTGTGATCTATGGCTCGTTCCCAGCATTGACCTTGTCATCCCCCAATCTGTAACCTCACAGCACTATTCAAAGTAACTACTATTCTGGCATTGAATTACTGATTAATTTTGTCTCTTCTTTACGTTTATTCTAAAAGGATTAATGTGTGGGCTTCTGTGTCTGGCTACTTCAGCTCATCATTCATCTGCATGATTTGTGTAGTCATGTGGGAGAAATCTTATGTTTGGTCTTTTATCACATAGACACACCATCATTTATCCACTCTCCTGATTACAGTTGAATTGTTTCTAAAGTCTGTCTGCTGTGGACACCCCTGTGTCCCACTTTTGGTAGACATCCCACTCATTCCTCTAGGATGAACTTGGCATACTTCATCCGAGTGCAAGGGGTGGTGCACATGGCTCAGTCTGTATGACAGCGTGCCTGCACGGGTTTTACACACTCCTGCAACACATGAAAGCTACAACCACTCCATGTTATTATATACACTTAGTATCAACAGTCTTACATCTTTAGCCATTTTGATGAGTACAGGAATGTGTGTCCTCTAGTAATGTTACCTTGTACTTCAACATAAGTTTACTGACCATTAGAATTAATCTATTTTTTGTGTGTGTGAAATACCTTTTTAAATATTTTTTTTTCTTATTTAAAATTGTTTGTTGGTCTGGTCTGTTTTCTTAATGTTTTGAATGAATTCTTTAAGCATTTTTAAGCTACTAAATCTTTGCTGAATATCTGTGTTGTGGATATTTTCTTATAGTTACAACTTATGTATAGCCTTTTAAAAGAATATATATTTTAAAGTTTTATTGCATTCTAGTGTGTGTGTGTGTGTGTATGTGTGTGCACACGCATGTGTGTGTGTGTGTGTTTGCGCGCGCGCGCACACGTGTGCGCGATTGAGTGCATGTGGAAATCAGAAGCCAACTTTTGGAAGTTGATTCTTTCCTTCCATTGTTTAGGTTCCAGGGATCTAACTCCTGTCATCAGGCTTATCAACAGTGCCTTTACGTGCTAAGCCATGTGGCCTGCCTAGCTGTGTGAAAACTTTTTCTTCATCCCGGAATTCTGTGTTTTCTCTCTTTCCCTCCCTCTGCCTCCCCTCCACACATGTGCAGGGCTATTCTGGTCTCTCAGTTCTGCTTTATGGATCCTCTTGTCTTCAGGTGCACCCACCCTAACCGCTGTAGCAGCTATAGAGTTTCTAGAAATTTGGTAACATGAAGTCTTCCAGGTTGGTTATTCTTCAATGCTGGTTTGATTGTGCAAGATTCTTTATATATTTATGATTTAGAACCACCCTGCCAATTGCTAGAAACAACTATTTCTTTGATTTTGATTAGGCGTGAACTGAACCCGTAGTTCAATTCAGCAGAAGTTAGCGTTTGGTATTGGATCGTCTGACAATGTACATATTTCTCCTTTTATCTGAGTCTTTAATCTCTTCCAGCAATTTACGGCTTTTCATGTAGAAGACATTCTTAGATTTTTATTAGACTTTTGATGATCTTATGTTATTGTAAATCAGAACTTTTTCATTTAACTTGAATTTTTTAAGATGGGGTCTCAAGTAGCCTAGGCTGACCTTGAACTCATTATGTAAGTGAAGATGACCTTGAACCTCTGATCCTCTTGGCAGCACACCCTAAGGGGATGACAGGCGTAGTCCACTATGTTCAGATTACAAAGTATTGGAGCTCAAGCCCATGGCTGTACGCATGACAAACACTCTACCAACTAATTTACACTAATTTGAGATTGTTGTAAGTATGTAGAAACAGAAAAATAACATTTTATACTCATGTGATATCTGGATCCTTGCTCATGTAACCTGTTCTAGTAGTTTGTAGATCCTTTGGGGGAGAATTCAACATGTATTATTACAGAATTTGTGAGTGAAAGTGCTTTACGTATTTCTTCCTGATCTTTAAGCTGTTTCGTGTTATCTTGTTGGACCTCCAGTACCATATTCAAAAGAAGCATGATAATGAGTGTTATTGTCTCGATCCGGACTTAAGCTGGGGGGAGAAAGAATCCAGCAGTGTACAGCTGAGCGTCATGTTATGTGTTCTTAATGTTTCTTCACTTTTGTAGATAACCTGTGTTTTTCTTTTTTTTTATTAATCATTTTATTTGTTTACATTTCAAATGATAGCCTCCTTCCTGTTAACCCTTCCACAAACCCTCTCTCTCATCCCCCTCTCCCTCCTCCCCTTTGCCTCTATGAGGGTGCTCCTCCACCCACTCACCCACTCCCGCCTCACTGCTCTAGCATCCCCCTATGCTGGGGCATCAAGCCTCCACAGAACTAAGGATCTCCCCTCCCATTGATGTCTTTCAAATATAGTTTTAATACCCTTCTTTTTTTGTTTACTATTTTTTTTAATTTTTTAACCAAGTATCGGTTTTTTAATTTTTATTGGATAGATTTTTATCATCCATTGAGATTATGTGGTTCTTATCTTTATTCTGTTAATGTAATGCATTACGTTAACAAAATTTCAGATATTAAATCATTTTTGTCATGTTTTTAAAAGGGCTTCTCTGGGAAATAAATTAGCGAGGCCACAGACAGAAGAATACAGAAAGAGATGTTGGCAGGTTACCATGTCTATCCAAAAGACAGAGAGAGAGAGAGAGAGAGAGAGAGAGAGAGAGAGAGAGAGAGAGAACAGAAGTTTAGTCCAATGTGAAGGTAGTAAAATGAGCAGACAAATTATGGTTATATTTTGAAACACAGAATTTCCAGGCATATGGTGCGTAGGAAATGTGAGAAAAACACTGGAGTCAATAATGAATTCAAAGTTTTTGACTTGGGCAACTGGAAAGATAAAGTCGTCATCAACTGAGGTAGGCATGGAGGCCCTTGAAACATCTAGGAATCAGGTTTCCTGATGTAGGTTTTGGACATGTTAGATGGCAGTTTGTGGTAGGCAGTGGACAACTAACTGAACCCACAGCTAGGGAGGGAGGTCTGGGCCACAGACACAACACTGGACGAGATCACCAAGGGAACGAATACAGATAAAGGAGCTGCGTAGTCGAGAACAAAAAACATTTAGTAGAAGAGACAGAGAAAGCAGCCAGTCTGAAAGCCAATGGAGGATTGTGAGCAGGGGTGGAATGCACAACTGGTCTCACCAAACGCTGCTGATCGATGAAATTAGGTCAGGCCTAACATTTGCTTCTTGGTCTTAGGAACGGAGGTAATAGTCAAAAGCAGTGAGAGCAATTTGGGGAGCAAGAGCTCAATTTGAAGTGGTTAAAAGTCAGAGGGGGCAGAGACTGACTACCACATAAAGTACTTTCTAGGAGTTTGATAGAAAACAGACCCAGAAGGACGGAGAAGGTGAAGTACAAATGACAGCGTACACTTAAGATGACAGAAATAATACTTGCACACTCACAGGAATGATTCAAGAAGAAAACCAATGATGAAGAAGGAAGAGAATTGCTGGTGCAAACATTTAGGCAAGTGAAGGCTTGGAACTTGAACATCAAGTGGAAGGATTGTTTCTAAAAATAAAAAGGAAAGGAACAAGGTATGAGCAGAGAAAGCAATGCCTTAGGGCCAAGCATCTTTATGGTGGTGAGAGCTAAGCACCTATACTCCAGATGACCCTGGCACTGGATGTAGCTCGGCATGGTTCAAGCCTTATTCTGAGCAGTGAATCATCCCTGAACAGCTGTTATTGCTTCTTTCACGCTTGTTTTCTCTCATTGGTCTCTCTGTTCCTCATCCAACTTAGAGCATGATGGGAATGAGACACAAAGCCCAAGAAGATATTTGTCTCCAGACACTAGGGCGTGTAGGCACTAGAAACTCACAAACTGAAAATTGCAGCATTATGAGAACAGAGACAGGGACGAAGGACCCAAGGACACTACATCTACCTCAGGAACACTAAGCCTTTGTCCTACTACATGCCAAATGCTATTACCCACTAAGTCCACCAGCGTGTTCTTTATAAGAAATGCTTTACTAAGTATGTGATGGTGTGGGGCTAAGATAGTTACAAGGATCTTTGACAAGGATGTCTGGACCACTTACATCATCCTCTTTTTAGGACACTGCTGATGTGGCACTGCCAATGATGCCCATAAAAGCTTTTCCCCCATGAGTGTTATAACTGAGAGCCCATATTTGCACAAGCTCACTGAACTTCCTTTACTCGTGATAATTAAATTAAAGATGCGCTGGCCAAGTTATGCTGGCCAAGTTGTCCGGGAGTTTAGAAATGATCTAACTCATCAAATTCTGGAATTTTAAATTAATAACCCAGATGAAAGAGTTTTGTTGGACAGAAATTGATGAGGCTTGTAAAACTCACCATAGGAGGGGTTCAGTGCTCCTTAACACCCCATGCACATGCTCTGAATGAGCCAGGAATCTAATCTGTCGACGGTATTCAATTGATTTTCTCTAAGTGAACTTGTCAATCTACTCTTTTTCTGTATTCCAAGGATATTAACATGGTGTGACATAAATTATAGGACTGCAAAGCTGTAACACTTCTCAGGGATGACTATGGGCAAGGTATGTATTAATCTGGCCTTGGGCGCTATTTGTATTCTCCACGGTATCTTCCTGATTCTGCTATTTGATATTTACCCTTGAATCACTAAGATATTCTGTATTCTTGGTGACTATAGGGGGTAAGGAAGATCGGGGCTCCAACTATCCAGAGACCATGTCATTATTGTATGATCAGGAATCCTGCTCTACTACTGAATCCAGAACTGAATCCTACGGGTTTAGCCCTAGAAATTCCACCACAGTGCAAGGACAGGTCACCATGACAGCCATTTGTCAATTCCATGGATGAAGGATTCTGACAGGGGGTTTGTGCCTCTTCTTCTCATGTCTCATTCTAGAAAGAACTGAGATGTAACTCTACTGTCTTCCTATCACTTCCAAATGTATCTTCATCTGCATAACATGACAGCCAACAGTTGAGGAGAGAAGCCAGTATGGACTCAAATTCAGTTTTTCCACTTACCCTGTCACATTGGGAACATTTTGTTCTTTATGGGCTTCAATGTCCTCATCAGTTTAAAAAGAAGCAGTAATAATGTGTTCTTCACAGTCTTAAATGAAACTGGGCAGAGAAGTTGGCACATGGTTCAGGCTAAATAAATGTCCGTGTCCTTTTCTCTGAGAAATTGCAATCACCCAAGATAATATACCTAAATGGGATCTTACAGCTCAATTTCTAGCTCTCTTGGATATTGTGAACTTGCAGAGCTGTTTTGTCTAGTGCTGGCTAGCACAGTGATGAAGCACAGAGCACATCTGCCTGGCCATAAAGGCTGACCCTGATTCATCCCTGTGTCTCTATGGTGTATGACTCACATGGAAGACCCTTAGTGAGTATTTGTGGAATTCAGAATCACCCAGATTTGAAAGTACAGACTCTGTGATGTCGCGGTGTTTTAATCTGAACTCACTTGTCCATGTACAGTCCAGTAGAGAAATAGTCTCTGGGAGTTTAAAACAATACATTACATGGGAATGATTATTAGAATAGGCTCACAAGCAGAAGCAGAAGCAGTTCATAATAATCCTAAGATGCTGCCCACAACATCTCAGTTCTAAAACATGGAAAGGCTGCTTGGGCAGGACAAAAGGCAGGACCAAGCTTTTCTATACAGAACAGTGAAACTGGATCTGGCCCAGGCTTCATGGACACTCAAAATTTTGTTATATTTTCTTATATGTTACTGTGAGTACCCACTGAGTGTTTTCCTTGAAATCTTGACGAACCAGTCCAGTGGTTCTCCAATGTGGTGGTTTTATCCACCAGGGGACATTTGGCAACATAGAGAGATAATTTTGATTGCACTGTTGTAGGGTAAAATGTTTATGACACCTAGTGGGTCTGGGATGATTATTTACCCTTTAAACACCTGATGAATACAAAAAACAGGGTACCATAGCAAGGAGTCATCAAGCCAAAAGCTTCACAGGGAGGGGGATGTAGCTGGAGAGATGCCTCAGTGGTTAAGGACACAACCATCTATAACTCCAGTTTCAGGAAATCTAATACTGTTTTCTGGCCTCCATGGGCATCAGATGTGCACGTGATGCATACAACACACACATAAAATAAAAATTTCAAAATGTTCATAGTGCCAAAGCTGAGACCCATGGCGACAGACCAAAGTATGAGCAGGCTAATGAAAAGTGCTTAATCTTTTTCTGGCATACAATAAAGTTTAGCTATCAGCAATCCATTGTTGAATTTTTATTGTTTAAAAAAAGATAACTATTATCATAAATCAGTTACACTGAAAACGTGGGTGAAGAAGACTTGAGACTGTGCAGGGGATCCATGGAGACGGTTTCTAAGGAGGCAACACATGACTAAGATTTAAAGAGAAGAGAGTTGTGAGAGGGACCAGCAGGTTGAGGGCATCTCTGGAAAAAAAGACAGTAAATATGAGAGTGATGAGACCTGGGAAGGCTTGTGTGTTTATGGAAATAAACATAGTTTCTAATTACTCCTGTCTGATGAAAGACAGGAAAAGAGAGAATATAAGTGTCTTTATCAGAGTTTCTATTCCTGCACAAACATCATAACCAAGAAGCAAGTTGGGGAGGAAAGGCTTTATTCAGCTTATACGTCCACATTGCTGTTCATCACCAAAGGAACTCAGGACTGGAACTCAAGCAGGTCAGGAAGCAGGAGCTGATACAGAGGCCATGGAGGGATGTTACTTACTGGCTTGCTTCCCCTGGCTTGTTCAGCTTGCTTTCTTATAGAACCCAAGACTACCAGCCCAGGAATGGTGCCACCCACAATGGGCCCTGATCACTAATTGAGAAAATGCCTTACAGCTGGATCTCAAGGAGGCATTTCCTCAACTGAAGCTCCTTTCTCTGTGATAATTCCAGCCTGTGTCAAGTTGACACACAGAACCAGCCAGTAAAATAGGACAGCCCAGAAGGGACAGATCACAGACTCTGGTCAGGAACTTAGGGTATATCTATGGGACATATAAAGCACTGGATTTTTCTGGTTAGAAGTGAGACATGACTGCATAGGGGTAGATGTCAAAAGTATCCCCTCTCCAGGAAAAAGACATCGGGACGGGTATGGCCCTTATGCCTCACTGGACAACGACAGGAGGACTGGAGCCATTAAAATGTCCCCTTTAATTACTGGAGGTCAGGCCTCTATCCCCACCTTGGCAAGATTAGAATCGCCACAGTCCTTCTATACTTGGAGAAGGGAGAAGATGTCAGGGACAGCCCTGCTTATACACTGAAAACCTAAAATCAGTCATAAGCCTAAAATCAGCAATAGGCCGGACATATATGCCTGCTAACACAAAGACTTGGGTCTCTATGGAAAAACACTGAAACAGAGGGCTATAAACTATTGTAAACAGGCAGCTTTTGTTGAAAACTACTAGCCTGAGTAGTCATAAACCTTGTAAATAGGCAGCCTTTGGCAGATAGTACTAAATTAGATTATGACAAGGGAATCATAGGAAGAGTCATAGTGATCTGACCCCTAAACCTTCACCCAGATGATACTCTGTTCTGAAAGATATCTGTACTCCCCCTGAACATCTATGTTCCTGTGTCATCCCCTTCCCCACATTCTGCATTTTTGTGTTTATAACCCCTGTGTTAAAAAGTAAAAATTATGATTTGATAAAAAAAACAAACAAACAAACAAAAAAAATTAACACACAGTGTACCCCTGGTTCTGCTGATTTAGTTCCTGACAATCTATTTTCTTGTTCTCAGAAATACTTTGAATTATAAAACGTTATTGTGGTTTGTGTTAGTATGCTGGGTGAAATAATTTTTTATTGATCTTATTTTGAACTTCAAAGTTTGTAGTGAGTTGAGGTGTCCTTCTTCATGGTTGTAGGTCATATTTGCTTTCATATTGTGAAGTGTTGGTTGGTCTGTTGAACATTTTGAAAAACTGGATTCCTTTTTGAGAATTTCTTATATGAAGATTAACTTTCCCCTTTCTCTCCTTCCTCCCACACTTCCCAACCCCCCCATACTTTTTGAATGCATTTTATTGTTTGATTATCATTTATATGTGTATGTATATATGTATGCATGTATGTGTTTATACAAATATTGATAAATAAAGTGTTTTAAATTAAAAAAAAAGAAGTGAGACATGGTGCAGTTTTCTGAGGGTCTTAGCAGCAGTGGGAGGAGAAAGAATAAAGGGAGGAAGGAAACAGATAGCTCAGTGAGGAGAACACAAGGAACAGCAAGGAGAGAGACAGTCAACAAAGAAAGTCTAGAAGGCAGAACCAGGATGGACCTGTGCCTGATCTCATGAGAGAGAAAGAACCCTGCAAGACTCCCAAAGGTAAGGTAGAAGTAGGCGATGATATTCTAAGATGGGAATAGAGGAGAAGTGGCTGGTTTTACAAGAAATAGCAGGTGAAGTCACTAGTAAGGTGATAGCTCCCAGTGAGATAAGTGTATAAATTGTAGGCAAAGGCACTTTGCTGAGAGAAATGTGGAAGAATGTGCAGTGGCCCAGCTTCAGGAAGAGTTACAGGAAAATTAAAGAGAAGCCTGTGAAAAAAAACGACAGCAGAGTAGTCAGTGAATGAGAAAACGAGAACAGCAGACACTATTCAAAGACCAGAGAGTGGCCCCCAGTGTCAACACCACAGAGATGTGGAGTACTAGGAGACCCAACAGGTTCTCATCTGTCAGCAGATGATATTGCTAACCTTTGTGACAGTAGGTGATGGGACCAGTAGCCACATTGTGCTTAGTGACAAGTTTAAGGAAAGACACTAAAAGATCTAAGGAGAAATTAATTTTGGGGATGATTTTATTTCAAAGCTATCTGTAAATGCAAGGCAACCAACAGGGACACTTATAAACCCGCTGAGAACAGGATCTCAACAAATAGGAAACTCTTGGTAGACACTTTCAAAAGTGAACCTCTATTCCATTCATAAAACGAACAATCTTATGAGCAATTTTATAAAAGAAAGGAATATGCTAGAAGTTGTTTGCATATTCATGAGCTCTAACCACAAATGTTTGCATATTCATGAGCTCTAACCACAAAAGCATCCTATTATAGGACTTACAATGTCTAAGAACTTACTTTGGTTATTAGATGCCCTCAGAATATGGTTCATGTCTTTTTTTAAAATAAAACTTTCAATAAATGTATTTTTCAGTAGGACTGTAGTTTATGGACACCTGGCATCAAAATCTCCATATTTTAAACCAGAAGCCCTTCTAGAATCAGATTCTCACACACATTATACATTGTTTTGTGATTCATAGATTCACATAAATTTGCTTCTGTTGGTATGTGACAGTAGGCTTATATTTTGCATGGCACATTCAGAATTCTCTTCAATTTTGAATCCCCATAAAAGTCCCAAACGTAGTACTCTCTTTAGACCCAGAGCATGTGCTAACTTTTCTTGTGGGAGAAACATCTGAAATTGCTTTTTTAAAAAATGCAGTAGGGTGAATAAATAAACAAATTTTGGAAACGGGAAAAATGCAGTAGGAGCTTGGAATGCAACTAGGTGGTAGAGGATATGGTTTACACACCAAAGGCTCAGGTTTAATCCCTGGCACCCCAAACCAGAACGATATAAAAGACAGGCAGTAGCAGACTATCAGAGAGACGAGTAAACAAGCCTCATACTTGGAGGCTCCTTCAAGGAGCTTGATTCAACAGTGTGATTCCAAAATCAATACAGTCAGCCATTCCACACTGAGGCATTTCTGTGAAGAAGGGCTGTTTTTACATTAACATTTGAAGAATGACTTGGGTTTTGATGGAGCAAAAAACCACCCAAATGAGGGGAGCAACCCTGGGGGAAGGGAAGCCTAGAGCCTAAAATGCAAGAAATGAACTGAAGGATAGAATTGTGAAACATAGCATTTATGAAGGAAGAGTTTTGAAGGTAAGAGTAGGAAAAGGGATTAAGAGCAGAGTTTTGAAGATTAGACTATGGTTTGGGAATTGAGGGAACAAGAACCATGCAATTATATTAGTAGGGAGGGAGTTGGTTTTGTTTTATTTTTAACTGTTTTTGCTTTCTCGGTCAGATTATGAAATCTGAGCTCCCACAGCTTGATGAAGCAGTAACTAAACTTAGCATAGCAGAATTATCTTGGACCTCCCAGCAATATAAATGATGGTACAGAGGCTTTGTAACATTTTTGTGCTTAGGTCTTTGCCTTAGGCAGTCTCTCATCTACTCTAAAGTTAACTTGACTAACTAGCCCTCATCCTACCACGTGGCTAACTCTATCTCTCTGTTCTGGTACCATCCATTTGTTCACCTCCATGTCAACAGTCAAAACAATGGACATTTTGATATCTAAAATTATTAATCATTGTTTGTCCAATTACATAGTCACTAGGGTTAATATCAGCAGTAGTTCTAATCTATTCATCCATGGGTGCTGATTGAGCTTTTAAAGGTCTAAGAACTTTTTTATACTTCTAATTTGCATTTTTAAAGCTAAAATTTCAATTAGTACTTGTTTCACATCTGGATCTAATATTGCCCTGTATATGGCAGATGTTAGTCTATGTAGGAAGTCAGTAAAAGTCTCTCTGGGACTTTGCATAATTTTTATGAATGGCATAGATCTTTCTCTTGTTTCTCCACCTTATCCCAGCATTTAACTACTAAAATACATTGTATAATAATAGTCATCAAATTGCATCTACTATCTTAAATCAGCAAATTGACCTTCACCTAACAATTGATTTTTCATGACATTAACAGCTTTTGACATATTATTATTTTCCATAACTGCAGCTTCTTCTCACCACCATGTCAGCCATTGTAATTGAGAACTAGCTTCTAGTACAGCTACTGATAAATCTTTCCAGTCATGGGGGATAATCTTGTTTTGGGTAGCTCAGATATTTAACATCTGTCTCACATAAGATGAGTGCATTTCATTTGCTATTGATTCTTTAGAATGTTTAAGATCTTGTATTTTAACAGGATTCCAGGCTAATTAGTTGGGTTAAGTTTGGATTAGATGGAAGACTGACCAAGGGGAAAAAAAAACCTAAGCACAAAAATGTTTAAAAGCCTCTGTATCATTATTCATACTGCTGAGGGTCCAAGATAATCCCACTATATTTGGTACCCAATGTGGGGTGCCAGATGTAAATGTGACTTTTATTCACCAGATGTAATCTGAGAATTTCATCTCAGAGGTTTACTGCTAGATAAGCTCACCTTTTCTAGTTCTTTCTGAACTCTGGTTGGCTGGTTCAACTCAGTTGTTCTGGCTCCAAACTCCTCCTAAACTTGACTGTATTTCAGTTATCTTACTTTCTAATCATTCTCCTACTGAAATCATTATACAGAGAGAAGACAGTATTTTAGAATGGATCTTCTTAGCTCATAAGCAGAGGAAAAAACTAAAAGTGTATGTTGAAAAGGTTTTTGATCTAATCGTAAAAGGAAGAACAAGGAGGTCATAAAAATGTATGTAGTTTTCCATGGTTCTGGAGAGATGGCTCAGTGGTTGAGTCTATTTTTCCAGAGGTCCTGAGCTTAATTTCCAGCAACCATATGGTGGCTTGGAACCAATTATACTGGGATCTTGTGCCCTCTTCTGGCATGTAGACAACAGAAGGCAGGCCTAGACTGGGTGGCTCATAGCGACACCCTGGCCACCATGGTGGCTGAAAACAGAAACAAACAAACAAACAAACAACGATAACAAAAACAACAAAAACTCAAAACAAACAAACAACAACAAACCCTCAGAACCAGTGCAATATGCTTGGAACTAGCAATCTCCAAAAGACAGAGTTTATAAAAACTTGGGCACAAAAATAAGCATTAAGTTTGGAGGTGGTAAAAGAGAAACAAGTAAATATACATAGAAAATGAAGTCTATGAAGGAACGAGGAAGGAAAATAAATAAAAATGTTTTGAAATGTGTTTAGATGCTTAAAAAGAAAAAACTGAATATGGACATTCTTAAAAAGAAATATTGAATTTAAAAATAATAAAATGAAGTCTTCAAAGAAAGGAGAGAGAGAGCTGGAGGGCAGTTCAGTGGGTGTCGTCCGGTTGGGCTGTTCAGGATGGTGTAGTTCAGCTGAACACAGTCGAGTTCACACGAGTTCATGCAGTTCTGTTCAATTCCTGTCAGTGCAGTTCAGTTTGTGGAATTCAGAGGCAGTTTTCCCAAGAAGAACAATTCAGGGAGAAGCCAAGAGAAGCCAGGTTGAGTGAGCAGTCAGCTTGGAGAACAGTTTTGAGCCAGAACAGCTGAAATGAACCAGCTGTTATGTGGCCAGTTCAGAAAGAACTAGAAAGGTTGAGCTTATTCAGCAGTAAGTCTCTGAGATGACAAGTATATCTGGTGAGTAAAAGTTACATTTACAACTCGGAATCCAGAAGGACAAGCCAAATTCTTGTTAGTGGAACCTGGGAAGAGGATTGAAGCTAGGGAGCCACCATCTGTGGCTGATTCTAAAAACGAGTGTTGAGGAACTGAGGTTCCAGGGAGGTGGGCTATGTTGGGAGTCATGGGGCAAGCATACACTTAGACTAGTACTTTCATCTTGATGTTGAATGACTTCCAAATACCCTGGAATCCTAGAAAAAAAATGGGTATTCTTATTGGACTTCTCTCATGGACATAGTTCCCTCTTAAGAAATAAAGATTTCTCTGGGTGGGGCCAGCAGGTGAAGGTACTTGCTAGGATGACCTGAGTTTGACCCTTGGCAACCATGTAAGGTGGAAGAAGAGAACTGACTATACAGAGTTGTCCTGCTACCTCCATATGTGCATGTTTGTTTCACACATGTGCACACACATATACTTGGATAATAAATAAAACCAACATTTCCCTGCATGTGACAGGCATGTCTGAGCACTCTTTGGGGCTATCCTCACTCGACATGAAATCTGAATGCAGATAAATCTTCCACCTTTATGAGACCAGGAAAAGTTGCTGCCTGGAAGTAGAAGAAAATCAGCGAAGAGGTTTGAGGCAGTGTTGATTGATTCATCTGCCTGGTTCCTTCTGTGTGCTTAAACTCACCATGCCGGAGCCTGCTCCCCAGTGTCCTCCCACACACATGCATCTTTTTCTTTGATGCTTGACTCACTTTGAGTTGTATATTAGTTGTTTCAATGAACAAGTCCCAGGTGTTACTGCTTTTTTCCCCCCACATTCATGATTGTCCTGAACCAAGTCAGCCAGTGGAGCCTATTGAGGTGAGACCTTCCACAGCGTCAGCTTAAATTTAGTCTAGATGGTATGTTTATAGGTGCAATACCTTTTTAACATCTAATAACACCATATTCCCAGGCCACAAATTCAGCATCCCCAAAGAAACCAGAAAATAATTGTTTGTGGGACTGGAAAAAGGGCTCAGCAATTAAGAGCACATGTTCTTGGAGATGACTACAGTTGGTGTCCCAACACCCACAAGGTGATTCACAAGCATCTATAACTCCAGAGCCAGGGAATCTGACACATCATCCTAACCTCTGCAGATACCAGGCAGACATGTAGTGCACATACATACATATAGGCAAGCCACCCATGCATATATGATAAAATAAATCTAAATAAAAAAATCCTTGTTTGTGACAGAGGGACAGAGTGATTTTTGATATCAGGTTTAGTCTTATAACAGTAAAAATAGGTTTTGCCAAATATTTTTGAGAAATGGATACAATTTTGGTAATAAAATACATGAAATAATAAAGAGAGAAATGGTTTTGAAAAAGGGGCCTTCTTGCTAAGAGTACCATTAAGGTGTTTTATTATATATAGCAAATAAGATGCAGCTTCACATCCTGTCAATTCATATTTCAGAGGGGTGTGTGTGTGTGTGTGTGTTAGTTTTAGTAACAAAGAGTCTCAAAGTGTTCTAGCAATACACTTGCTGGTCAAAAATACTGCTGCTCAAATCTAAGTTTGCTTAGCTACTAATGAGTTGGAACAAATGGGAAGGGGGAATTGGAAAAGAATCCCTGAAATGAGACCATCTGAATTAATCATCATTCAAAGAGAGTGACTCTGGGGGACTAAGGTATAGTATTAGCAGTGACAACTCAATGGGCTCTGCAGTATCAGCTCTATAGTTTGGTAACTGGAGCAAGGTGCTTACTTTATGCCTGTGTGAAGCTGGGTTAGCACAGCAACAGCAGGAGAGAATAGTGGGCCAGTGAAAAGCAAGACAGTTCTCCCCTGCAGTGCTCAGACCTATCACTGCACATAGGAAGTCAAACTCATCACGGTATGTTCAACAACTTAACCAACCTTCACTGTAGAACTATAGTCTGGAAAGGTCCTATCTCCTTGGAGAGGAAAGTTCAAGTCATCTCAGAGACTGGTGGCTTTGACACCTTGCAGTGCTTGCTTCAGTGAGGACAATGTGGCTGCTGCAGTGGAAGAGTAGATGGTGACTCTTTATCAAGAACTTGAGATCAGGTCACAGACTGACATGGTCCAGTCCATGTTCTGCTCTCAGGCTCTTGTAGAAATCCAAGACTGAGAGCATATGCTCACTGGATAGTGAGAGACTGGAGTAGGACGTGGCTGGAGGACAGCCTCTTCTTCTGGATTCTCAGCTAACTATCAGGTTTGAGGCAGAATCCATTATCCCCATTTTATAGATGAGAAAGCAAAGTTACAGGGAGGTCAACCTGTTTATGGTGACCCAGGGGATGCTTTTACATCCCAAGGCTCTTGTCTTCTCTTCACACTGAAATACTTAAGTGTGTATCCATATGTCTATCACATAGAAGGCCTCAAATAATGCCACCAACAGAGTGGTTTCCACATTGATGCTGGTTGTGAGGAACCAAATTGTGTGTGGTTTAAGCATGAGGCAAATGTGGCTGACACTTCTTAATACAGAATCAGAGTCTCCTGTGTCCGGACTCACTGGTCTCTGCACCTCCTCTCTTTCTGGTTCTTTTCCTGATTCTCATTCTTTGAAGGACAGAGAACATAAAGGTAAAATTCCCAGGAGGAAAAGGAGATCTATTTTCTCAAACTTCATACTTCTTGGAGAAGTTTGAAGTGGTAAAGGTGGCTGTTTGTGAAACTACCGGTTTCATGATCCCCTCTTAGGATCTGTGTAGAAGAGATTTGGCTTCAGGCAGGAGTGGAAAAGAGATGTTGCATCATCAGAGTGCCTGGAGGGAAACCAAATTCAGAGAGGGGAATCAAATGGAGTATGGTCTCTTCACCCCATTGATCTTCCTTTCCATCAAGGCGTCTCCTGCAGGCTTCACTTAAAGATATAGAATTATAGGAATTAGATATGTTACCCTCTCTATAGCAATGGCAGGATCATCTGTCAATGAAAAAAAAATTCAATTGTAAAGTTTCCAGAACACTCTTTATGCTTGACTTGTTTCTGAGATCTTTTTAATTAGACTCAAGTTTCTCATTTTGTTGTGTTGGACAAAGTCATTAACCCCATGTTCCACTGGCTGAGAGAAGAAATGAAGGACAGTTCTGATTGTCGGAGAATATTGAATAAAAGCTGGAGCTGTGATTGATGCTTGCACTATGTAGTGTGGAAGCCTATGCCTGCTCTCTCCCAGTGTCCTCAGAACCACTAGGAGAAGAGGATGATGTGGTCCACTATGATCCTGTTCTAACTAGAAGTTTTCTGGGAAGTGCTGTATCAAAATAAAAGACTGGGGGCTGGGAAATAGCTCAGGTAGTAAAGTGCTTGCCATGCAAGCACAAGGACCTGGGTTTGATTCCCAAGTCCCCACTTTAAAAAGACTGGGCATTTAACAATACTTATAATCACAGTGCTGGCAAGGTAGAGACAAACAGATGCCTGAGGCTCACTAGCTAACCAGCCTGGGCTACTTGGTGCATCTCACTTCCTACTGAGAGATACTATGCAACTCAAGGCAATGTTTTGGGCATTGGGAATGTCTAGTGAAAAAATATGCAGATGGAGAAACGAATTTGCTTTCTAGTTCAGCCTCTGTTATTGTACCAAAGATCTGGAGAAGTCAATGAGTGGGTGTTGAAAGTGCTTTCTTGTTGATAAAGGGGGAAAGAATGAATAGGTTTTTCCTGGGTCGAGAGCTTGGTTCTAATTGGAATGCCAAGGATGCAGTCAACTGTAGGCACAGGTTTTACCCTTATTCCTCAGCCCTTCCCCATCTCTGCCTTACTCCTTACTTTCCTCCTTGTTTAAGCCTCTTGTGTGAATTGTGTCTACAAAATGCATGATGGATGCAGATGATCAAGATGAGAGCAATATTAATATTAGCAAGCGAGCACCCCATCTCTCATGCCTTCCTAACTTGGTGTTTTCCCTAACTCCAACTTGAACTGAAATTGACCCTTAACTTGAGAAGGCCCAATTTAGCTTCTTGGCACACGCTCCCAAATGCCTGAGAACTAAGGCCATAAGGAAGCTTTCCCCCAGCCAGAAACTGCCCCATGCCAACTGTCCTTTTACAAGAGATGGAAACATTTGTAGTGTGGATTGCATTCGAAGTGATTTTCTAAGAAAAGATGCTCCAGGGTCCAGACCCAGATCAGTTTTCTAGAGCTTGATGGATCTTTCCCACCATACGCTGGTGCTTTTCTGTTCAGGCAGCCGGCGTCCCACTCCTTCTTTCTCTGTAGAGTCACACTGAGCTTGTTTCCCTGGAGCCTAAACTCAAATGTTGACGTCAGTGATGGAGCAGAGTAGAGGATGCAGCTCCAAAGAAGTTGAGAGTGTGTGCCTTCCAAGTGACCCTTTAACCTGAAGAAGCTTCACAGGTGCAGGAAGACAACCACGGCTGGGATAGAGACTGATGGATATAACTTACCCGCAAGCCATACTAGTATGTTTGTGGAGAAATATAAGTATTGTGATTTTTTTTTATTGTCTCTCAAAAATAATATAATTACTTATATGGCACTTTGAGATTACTACTTCTTTTACTAAAAATGTGGTTAAATCCACATAACATTTTTATTATTTTTATTTTTATTGAACACCTAATGTTGCTAGACATTGTGCTAAACACTTTGTATAGTGATCCTGTAACCATCTGGATCATAAGCCGCGGTTATTACCATCTTATACACTTTACCCAGGGTGATGTCTCATAAGTAGCTAAGTCAAGATCTGAACAGCTCCGTATCTCATGCCGTAGCTTTGTAAAATTCTAAGACAGATTATTCATCCTGAACAGTGATGTTCACATTCTGTATCACAAAGAAACCATATGCATTAAGTAGAGGCAGATTTACATCTTAAGAAAGAACCCAGGAAGATAGTTTTCTTCATTACAGATGTGTGTGGACCGTGTTCTATGGACTAAAGTTTAGTACTGTAATTTGATTCTGTGTTGCCTGGTTCATTTGATTTGTTTCATTACTGTAACCCCGGAGCACTGATCAAGCATTTTATATGTATCAGGCATTATGTAAAAGAATAATAGAAGCACAAATAAAGCAGAACTTTCTGTTTCCCTGGGGTGTGTGTGAACTGTACTAGAAGAAAAGTATTAAGCTAGTGTAATAATTGAAGATTCCAGAAGTAACCCTTTATTTGACTGAACAAGTCACTTCCAGAACTAGTCCAAAATATCTTTTAGCTTGAAGAATAAAAGTGGAGTACCAGAGTGGTAGAGTTCCCAAAGGACTTGCCTTGCAAGCATGAGGACCCAAGTTCTATCCCCAGAACCTATGTAAATTATAAAAAAGAAATACTCCCAATGCTAGAGAGGCAGAGACAAGTGGATTCCTGGGGCTCGTTGGTCAGTCAGCTTATCATATCGTATGATACCCAGTCAATGAGATACTTTGTTTCAAAAACAAATACTTAGGGAACAAAATCTGAGGATGTCCACTGGACTCCACATGCATCTCTCATGCCATAGCTTTGTAAATTTCTTTGTATGTGAACTGTGCACACATACATAAGAACACACACACACACTTAAAGGAGGAAATAAAAGACACCAAATCTCAGAGTAAGCTTTAACTCAGAGTAAACTCGTAGGAGACTAGTTTTGGACAGCTCACGGCTAAGGGGTAGAGTGCTGGAGAGTAGGATTTCTCCACACCATTACTACTAAGAAAGTAACAGATACTGTTAAGGAGCTTTCAAAATCTATCTCCTCCGTTGATTCCATTGGCCACCACACCAGGACAAGTTCTCATGAGTGAGCCAACTTAAAGAAATCTCAAGTAAGACTCCTGGAATACTTGGAAGAGAAAACAAGGAAAAGATCTTAAACTGTTTAATTAAAGCTGAGTGGATTTCCCAATGCATGGATGCTTATATGGGAGAAACTGTTGACTTGAGCTAATGTTAGTTCAATGTTGGGGAAATTAAAAAAAAAAAACCTAAGTGAATACTGGCCCAATTGGAAGAATTTTTTCTGAACTGAGGAGGCAGTAATTTTTCTAAAATGGGATTCTAATAAGATTTCATCCTGGGCTGGGCAGTGGTGGCACACACCTTTAATCCCAGCACTTGGGAGGCAGAGGCAGGTAGATTTCTGAATTTGAGGCCTGCCTGGTCTACAGAGTGAGTTCCAGGACAGTCAGGGATACACAGAGAAACTACAAAGAAACCTTGTCTCAAAAAAAAAAAACAAAAACAAAACAAACAAACAAACAAACAAAAAACAACAAAAAAAACCCCTCATCCTGGCATGCATGCCAAGTCCCCCTAAAGTAACCCAACAGCAGTAAACTACATCCTATCCCCTGTGTACTGTTTTCCCACCCACAACTCCACTTACCTTCCAGGATGTCACTCTGGCACCAAGAACCTCAGGCCATGGAGGTACTAGGATTTTATTGGCAAGGTCAGCACCAAAAACCCCAGAGACCATGCAGGCAACAAAATACCCAGCGAAGACACCCTACTGGAAATAGAAACCAAGGGGAAAAAAGGTCCAAAAACCAACCATCTAACAAAGCTAAACTCAGAAATTAGCATTTAAACTTATAATACATGCAAACCCAGATGGCTAAAGGCCAGCATAAGAACATGATCAACAAGAGCCAGGGCAATATGGCACCAACAGAGCCAAACTATTGTACTACAGCAAGACCTGGACACCCTAACACAGCTATAGCACAAGAAAATGACCTTAAATCCAATCTCATGAATGTGATAGAGTTCTTTAGATAGTAAATACATAAATCCCTTAGAGAGATAGAAGAAATGCAATCAAACAGGTGAAGGAAATGAAGAAAACTGTTGAAGACCTGAAAATGGAAATAGAAGCAAGCAAATGAACAAACACCCTCCCCCCACACACACACACACATACACAAACTGGGGTAATCCTGTAAATGGAAAATCTAGATAAGAGAACAGGAACTGTAGACATGGCATCAAGCATCACCCACAGAATACAAGAGACGGAAGAGAGAATCTCAGGTAAAGAAGATGCAAGAAACTGATGCATTCATCAAAGAAAATGTTAAAACTAAAAAGTTTCTGACATAAACAATCCAAGAAATTTGGGACACTATGAAAACACCAAAGCTAAGAATAAGAGTAGTAGAAGGAGATTGAAGGCCCAGGAAATAGTTTCAATAAAATTATAGAAGACAATTTCCCTAAGATAAAGAAAGAAATTGCTATAAGCATGCATGATTACAGAACACCAAATAGTTTTGAAAAAAACAAAAAAGAGAGAGAGAGAAATTTCTCCTGCCAGATAATAATCAAAATATTAAATATACATAACAACAACAAAAAGAATACTGAAAGTTACAAGGGAGAAAGTAGAAGTAAGGCACACATATTAGAATTGCACCTGACTTCTCAACAGAGACTCTAAATCCAGAATGCCCTAGACAGCTGTCTTGTAATTTCTAAGAGACCACAGATACCATCCCAGACTACTATACACTAAAAAACTTTAAGTCACCATAGGTGGAGAAAACAAGATATTTCATGACAAAACCAAATTCATACAATATCTATTCACAAATCCAGCCCTACAGAAGATACTAGAAGAAAAAATCCAATCTAAGGTGGTAAACTACACCAAAAAAAAAATACAAGAAATAAATAATTTTTAATTATTTACAATCATTGTAAATGGTTGCAATGATGCAAATAAATTCATACCAGCAAAATCAAAGGGGAAACACACTCACACAATTATCACCACCAATATCAAAATAACAGGAATTAACAGTTACTGGTCTTTAATATCTCTCAACATCAATGGATTCAATTCCCCCAATAAAAAGATGCCGACTATCAAAATGGTTGCAAAAACTCGTTCCATCTTTTGGCTACATATAAGAAACACACCTCAACGTCAAAGATAGTCAACACCTCAGTGTAAAGGTCTGGAAAAACAGTTTCCAAGCATAGACTCAAGAAGCAGGCTTGAATAGCCATTCTAATATCTAATAAAATAGACTTCCAATCAAAATTAGTCAAAAGAAATGGAGAAAGACCTTCATATTCATCAAAGAAAAAAATCTGCTAAAATTGCATCTCAATTCTAAATATCTATGCCCCAAATGCAGTGGCTCTCACATTTATGAAAAAAATTACTAAAGTTTAAATCATGCATTAAACCCAACACATTAATAGTAGAAGACTTCAATACCTCATTTTTACCAGTTGACATGTCATCCATGTCATGTCATGTCATGAAACTAAACAGAAAAATAATGGAACTAACAGATGTTATGACTCAAATGGACCTAACATATCTGTACAGAACATTTCACTCAAACACAAAAGAATGTACCTTCTTCTCAGAAACTCACAGAATCTTCTCCAAAACTGACCAGATATTCAGTCACAAAGCAAGTCTCAACAGATACAAGAAAATTAAAATAAAGCCCTGTATCTTACCAGGGCACCATGAATTAAAGCTGTACTTCAACAACAGAAACAATAGAAAGCCTATATAAACTCTTAGAAACTGAACAATTCTCTACTCAATCACCACCGTGTCAAGGAAGAAATAGAAGCAGTCATTAAGAATCTCCCCACAAAAAAAGAGCCCAGGACCAGATGGTTTTAGTTCAGAATTCTATCAGACTTTCAAAAAAGAGCTAATACCAATATTCCACAAAATAAAAACTGAAGGAACACTGCCAAATTCATTTTTGAGTCCACAGTCACTCTGATACCTAAACCACACAAAAATTCAACCAAGAAAGAGAATTTCAGGCCAATCTCACTTATGAAACTGAACAACTCTTTACTCAATCACCACCATGTCAAGGAAGAAATAAAGAAATTAATTCAAATTTCATTGAATCCTAGAATTCAATGAAAATTAATACATAATATACAGAAACTTATGGGACACAATGAAAGCAGTGCTAGGAGAAATGTTCATAGCACTAAGTGTCTTCATAAAGAAATTAATGAGATATCATACTAGTAACTTAACAATATACCTGAAAGCTCTAGAACAAAAAGAACAAACACACCCAAGAGGAGTAGATGGCAGAATATAATCAAACTCAGGGCTGAAATCTGTAAAATAGAAACAAAGAGAACAATACAAAGAATCAGGGAAACAAAAAATTGGCTCTTTGAGGAAATCAATATGTAAATAACATAAATTAAACTATAATCCCTAAAGAAATAGTAGCAGCCATTAAAAGTCTCCCAACAAAAAGGAGCCCAGGGCCACATGGTTTTAGTTCAGAATTCTATCAGACTTTCAAAAAAAGAGTTAATACCAATATTCCACAGATTAGTCCACAAAATAAAAACTGAAGGAACACTGCCAAATTCATTTTTGAGTCCACAGTAGCGCTGATACCTAAACCACACAAATATTCAACCAAGAAAGAGAATTTCAGGCCAATCTCACTTATGAACATTGATACAAAAATATTCAAACCTTATGCAAGAATATATCAAAAAGATCATGCAATATGATCAAGTAGGCTTTATCCCAGAGATGCAGGGATGGTTCAACAAGGGGTGGATGGGGGGAAGATAGGAGGGAGGGATTGGGAGGAGAGGAGGGAGGGGAAGCTGAGATCTAGATGTAAAGTAAATAAATAATTTAAATAAAAAATAAGAAAATAAAGTCTAGAGGCTTTGCAGATGTGGCTGCTGTCAGTCACATGTGCATCAGTAGGAGGCAGAGAGGAGAGAGGCTGTGCCTGTGCTCAGTGTTCTGACCTGCGAACATCTGAATGATTAGTAGCCTAACAGTCCCTGAAAAAAGCAAGTCTGAGATGGCCAACAGTCCAGCACCATGCAGACCTGGAGGTCTCCCAGAGAGGGGTGTGAGCCAGAGTCTAGGAGAACCCTGCCTGGACCCCTGAGCCCCAGAGGGGATTAAGCCTGAAACAGAGGACTCCAGATACTCAGAGACCTCTGGTGCCACTAAAAGGGACAAGTAAGTGATGGAGAAATGGAAGAGAAAGAGAGACAGAAGGGTGCGTGTATAGAGAGGCAGATGTTTGAAGAGAGGCAGAACAGGAGACTTGGGGTAGTGAGGAACAGTCTGTTGTTAGTAGCTCTCACACCCCTCCCTGGGAGACCTCCAGGTCTGCATGGTGCTGGACTGTTGGCCATTTCAGGCTTGCTTTTTTCAGGGACTGTTAGGCTACTAATCATTCAAATGTTCGCAGGTAGGAGAGCTAGCCCTCAAGGCATGAGAGATGACTACTCCCTAGCCAGCTGCAGTACTCAGAGAGGGGCAGGGTGAGGAAGGGAGCTGGGCCTGCCTCTCCTTTCCCATGTGGTGACAAGGATGAAAGAGAGATGCCATTCTTCCCTCTCTCATCCCTTGCCATCTATAGCAAGCAGGAGAGCTGGCTCTGGGGTCATGAGAGTGGAGAACTGACCATATCCCTCACCAGTTGCAACACTTGGGAGAGTGGGCCCTGCATCCCACCTGGGTAGCAGGATAGGGCTGGCTTTAATTGAGGGATGGTATTGCATGTGAGTCAGCCCCAATGGTGTGAGAGTAGGAAAGGTAGCAGTCTGGCCAGCTCAGATATCACTCAGGCCTAGATGCAGGGCTTTGAATTGGCCCATCCCAATATCTACCCCATCAATGAACTACTAGAGTGCATGAAGGGGCCAGATCTACAGATCCAAAACTACAGAATCTCTATGACTATGACAATAGGATATCCAAGAGTGGGCATGGCTCGTTTTAGTAGTGGTGTAGAGTCTGGATGTGAGGCCCAGGGAAGAAGCTATCTGTCTGGCTTCCATCACCAGATGAGCACTGGAATGGGCCAAATGCCTAGTGTCATCACGAATTTTAGATATTTTTTGACTCAGGACACACAGATATTGGATTGAAAGAAACTGGATGCTATTAGTGTCCATTTAAGCATTTTGACTGTGTCTAGAAGAAGGACCACGTTGGCACTCTCAGCCTGGAGCCATCTGCTTGAAAGGCAAGGGCTCGTCTTCCTAACTTACATGAAGGTAATACACAGCTGTTCTACAAAGCTCATGCCAAGGACAGCCATGTACATGCCTCTCTGAGGTGTCCACTGTGCTGTGGGTTCAGAATCATAGCTACCTGTCTCCCTTTCCTTCCATTTTATGAGCAATGGGAAGTTAACATAGCTCCCGTCACATGGGAGTATGTGGATTTAGAAAAACCAGTCTTGGAAACTGGGAGACAATAGTATCAGGAAACGTCTAGGTAGGTGACAGAATGGAGGCTAATCTGAAGAGGAGTGGAAGTGGACAGAGCTTTCATCTTTAGGCCTCACCTGTGTCATGAGAAACATTACATCATCCATACCTTATACAATGCCTGTTAGAAACTAGAGGATATGTGTTTCTGGAGTCCCACATAACAGAGACATGTCAGATATCTCTGTTAAACATCTTTCACTGTAAACACAACAAATACTTGAAGAGAGGGAGGGCAGTGAGCTGGTGCCCATTGACCTTATCTTTACAAAAACATTCTTCCTTCAACCACCTCAAGACAAATGGCAGACAAGGCTTGAATCTCTGCAAGTAAGACCATTCTGGGAAACTAATTTGGGCATTATCTCTTATAATTTAACATTATCTTGAGCAGAAAATGGCAAGGTTTTATTGAAAACCCCTTTTGGATTGATGTGTATCTGTTTCTGAACATTTCTGTCATCGTCTGATAAAAGGAATATTATTGAGTCAGGGCTTGGCAGAGGGGAGTGGTCAATTTTTTTTTTTTTTTTTTTTTTTTTTTTTTTGGTAAGGAGAACAAGGCATTTTAGAAAACCTTTTCAGACACTCCAAATTTTCTTTTATGTCTGGTACTCATCTCTTGGTCTCTTTCATGTGTTACATTGGGTGTTTTAGTGGACTTTTTCATCTGAACCATGTCCTATGGTAATTGAGACCCCTTGATGGTCCAGCCCCCTTTACAGCTCTGTTTTGACATTCCAGAGATAATAATTTTTAGACATTGGATTTCCTGGACTAACCTTTAACTTACTTAAAATCTTTTCTTTCATAAATTTACTGTTTTAATATACTTTTGATTAATTTTCAAAGTATTTTAATTAAGTGTCTGTGTCTATGTGTGGGAGTGTGCATGAGTGCAGGTATCCACAGTACCACAGGTACTAGATCTCCTAGAGGTGGAGTTACGAGTGGTTCAGAGTCACCCAACAGGAGTGCTTGGAACTGAACTCAGATCCTCCCCCAAAACAATACAAACTTTTAACCACTGAGTATCTTCCCAGTCCCTTGTCAATGAATTTTTAAAATTTTAAAACAAAGATTTACAGGAAAATAGGTATAAGAGAAAGGACTTTCTGGAAACCATTTGCAAACAAATGTAAACATGACAAGTTGTGATGTCTAAATGCTTAGGTGTATATTTTCTACAAATGAGTACCTTTGCCCATAAAACTCTAGAAAACCATAAAAATCAGATTAATAATGGCCACATTGTTAAACTTGTCAAGTTTTTCCACTTTCCTTAATAACTTCTTCCATAGCAAAAAGACCCAGTTCCTATTGCTCTGTCACAGTCTTTCCTTCTCCCCGGTTTCCTTCAACACAGTCTTTCCTTCAAGACCTTGAAAATTTTGATGAGTACAAGTTAGTTACTTTGTAGATTTTTCCCTCTGATGCCTTCTCAATTAGCTTCAGATCATAGATCTGTCAAAGAAGGAATATCATTCTTCAAAGTAGGAATATCATAGGAGAGCCGCCGTGGGGTTCATATTGTCTCCCACTGTGTGGTATAGGACATCTTTTTAATTTTTTTATTATTATTACTTTGATCATTTGGAAGTATCTTCCTCTTCCTGTGCTCAGAGTCCCCTGCTGTCTTGAGTACTCTTCCCCCATCCCTGTACTGCAGCCCTCCTGCAGTGGGCACCCTTACAGTAGCAAACCTCTAGTCCCCTTAAGCTTCAGTTAATGCTTTGAGCCACCAAGGACCCCTCCTCTAAGCTCCACACAGTGAGGAGCTGAGCCCCATTAATTGCTTCCGGAATGAATTGTACAGTAAAAGAAAAAAGAAGAAATCCTCTTGCTGCTCTCTGAAGTCTTTCCTCTCTTTGACCTTCCAACAGTTTTGTTAAACTTTAAAAACTTTATACATTATATTTCCCACCTTCAAGACCTCTTTATTATTATCTGCTTGTTTTAAATAACATTTTAATCTTGTTTAGTGGGGTATGGTATTTTTTACCTGCTGTGAGTTTGCTTTGTAGTATCATTTCCCAGATGTTTGTTTGTTTGTTTGTTTAAGAAAACACTTGCAGAAACAGATTATTCAAGGCTATGGTTTTAAAAACTTACAATGTGATTCTGAAATACGTTATAGTACCAGGAAGTAATAGAGTCCTCAAAAAATTGGGAGTACATGTCAAAAAGAGGGGAACTTACTTTAAAAAGCTTTCGATGGTGAAATCTAGAATAAGATTAGTCAACAAAATAATAAAATAGAATATATTCCATAAACTAAGATATCTATCCTAAAGTCCAAACTAACATGAATAAAAAATAAGTATACTCTCACTGTAGAATCTACATTTAAAATGCGGAATGAATGGTAGAGAAAACAAACCAGTACTTGGCAATTACCCTGGTAATAACTGTGATAAAACCAGAAGCATCCGTGGATGGCTACAATTCATGAATCAAAATCTGCTGAAAAACATAGTATTTTACTTTTTATAATAGATTTTCATTGCAAATGCAACCTTAGAGTGGAAAAAAAGCCTGCCTGGCATTCCCTTCCTTAAATGATGGACGTTGACCTCAGTGATAGTGAGACGTTTGGATAAGCTGTGCTTCCTGACATGGAAGGAACAGCCTCCAACGTAATTGGTCAATAGTCTTTTACGGTATCAGAGTCATTCAATGCAAAGTAATAATGAAAATCTGTCCTAAAGTGGAGCTAAGAGGATATGACAGAGAAATACAGTGCATGAGCCTGGATTAGTCCTGGTTGAGGGAAGGAAAATTGATGGCTTGACTGAGAGATTGTAAATTAACACTTCTGTTACTGTTTGGTACTGTTACTGGTTTGGTACATTTGAGGAATCTGGGTAGAGGATATATGGTAAATATATAATTTATGTATTTTTTTCTTTGTTGGTGGTCTTTTTCTCCTAAGAACCCATCAGTCTTCTGAGAGAGGATGGTGGAAGGGCTTGGGGTTTCTTTACTCAATATTTAGAATGGAATACAATGTTCTACCTTTCATTGAAACGTGGATCTCTAAGCTTAAAATTTTGGGCTAATTTCCCCAGAGAATACATCTCTTGTCCTTGTAATGAGTAGAGAAAGGTTGGCCCTCTGGAGCATGGGGTTAGAGAAAGGATGGCCTGAGCAGCCAGAGATTCTCAGATGAAGTCTTTACCTAGCCTGTTGTAAAGTACTCCAGCCTCACTCCCTGCCCTTGCCTTCAGAGGTACCTGTTGCCTGGAAACCCGAAGATGTTCAGGGCTGCACAGCACAAAGCAACTTGTTCCTCTTTAGCCAAGCCTCTCCAGTGGCTGGGTTTCAACTTTCTCTGTCCTCCAGTGACTTTTCTTTATCCTGATTTCCACAGCCCTTTTACTTTGCTCATATACTTTCTGTGATTTCATTTTAGAGTCCTTAGGCTGGAAGTGAGCACAAAAACATTCTTTTAATTTCTGAACTTTATTAGAAGCTCTCAGAAATACTTTGGACCGTTTCTCTGGGCGGGCCCAATATGATGCATATTCAAAGTAGACTGAATCTGACAGTAGTTTTCGGAAGATCAGGTACCTTCTTCAGACCCTTCAACCCTAAGACCCTGGATCTTTGAAAGGCCATTTGTTTGTGTGATTTAGAACAATGTAGGTTTCATTTCAACAAACAGCACTCATAAAGTATTCATTCAGGCCCAAGACCTCAAGGTGTGTTGTATAGGATCTTTTTCCCTGGATGTTTGCACAGCTCATTTGTTTGAGGGTGAAGTCACAGCTGCTACTCTAGAAAGTCAGAGCAAGGAGAAATTGAAGTGGGAAGAAAATAGGGCTAAAGCTTGCGCATCAGAGCTTTCCATCTGGGTTCAAACCCCACCTCGGGCATTCACTCCCCACATATCCTTAATTCTGAATTCCGAATGCTACAGCGGCATACCCGTTTTGCATGAGGGTCAGGTGGACCTGCTAGACAAATGATCCCAAATATTTTGAGAACTTGTAATAAAGCCCGGGAGTTAAAAGCAAGCATTTGTATTCACTTAGTGTCTTTAAGTTATTCACCTACTAAATGAATACGGTAATACCCCATTGGTTCATGGTGGAGATTAAACAATATAATATACATTTAAAAGCGTAAATGGTCTAACTTTTATTACTATGGCCTAATAAAATGTTTTACTTACTGGTTCTTCCATGGATGGCAGAAGCAAATAGTACAAGCAGTGTCTTGTGTGCATTCGGAAAGATGAGCTATGGTAATCTTGCCCTTTAGAACTGAGCTGTAAAGCATGCACATAAAACCGCCCCCTCCAAATGCTTTGATTTGGTTTTGGTGTCTGAGCCACTCAAGCTTCTGTTGCGGCAAAGCCCCTCTGAGCTCCTACCTGTGCTAATGTTTCCTTAGCAGACCAGAGTCTGATGAGGCTCCTGTTGGAAGGTCTGTTTCTGTTCTGTGGAGTCTGCACAGCAAACAGTCCCTGCTTTGTTCATTCGCGGAGCAGCTTGGGCATAAACATGGATGCCTTGCTCAAGGGCTTCCTCATATTCCAGATGGGAAACAGTGCCTACAGGAAGCAGCAGCATGTCTGGCCTGGGCAGCTGCTGCAAAGTGGGACTATCAAATAACTATCTAGAAACGTTGTGAAGAGCCTCGGGGGCACTCTCTCTACACCCCTGTGTCCCCTTTCCTTCTCCCCCTCTTCCTCCCTTCCTCCCTCCTTCTATTCTATTTCCTGATTATGCAGCCCACAGAAAGAGCAAGCCTCAGCCTTCAAGGTTAGCTGGTCCTGTCAGAAGTCTTCTGAATCACATAGAAAGCCAAGACTTTGTAACCTCCGCTCCTGGATTTCAGTAGTTCCCTCCAGGGATGTTATAAGATGCATCTCAGTGTTGCCAAGAAAGTTTGTTACAATAAGAAAGAGCAGCTGGTACCTCCAGGACCATTGTTTTAGAAACTCATAACAGCAAGCGCCTTGATTTTAATATTCTTTTATAGAGGGGCTTGGAGAAGACATTTACAGCTGGCAAATGCTTTCAACTATAACAGGGTGTGTGTTCACCAAGGAACATTGCAGAAACTAAGGAGGGTGCTGAGTATAACCGGAAGCCTTGTGATTGCTTCAGAGAGCAAAGAGATGTTGCCATAGGAGAGGAAAGCGTCCAAATAGCTTATTTTAAGAGCATATTTGGGGTAATAAGATTATTTTTATGCATGCACAAATCTTGTATAGTACACGCTCTTCCTTTCAGCCTATGGATAAAACCTAAAGCAAACAGAACCTGTGTGTGCAAGGGCAAGTCCAAAAATACCTCTTGTGATGCTTTTTCAACTCCAGCTGACATTTTTGCAGAGCTACTTTCAAGCCATAGAAGACTCCCTGGTTACAAATGGACATGCAAGTCTCTGTGTGCAGCATGAATGAAGAATCTGAGATCAAGCTTTGAGCTTTGCAGCCTTGCCACACAGTCCCTCCACTTACAGGAAACCACTGCATAAGGGCTACCAAATAGCTGATAGCATTAAAGAAGAATCCAAGCTGGATATGCTGGTTCGTGACTGTAACGACAGGCCTCAGGAGGGATGCTGAGAGTTCCAAGCCAGCCTAGGCTACAGAGTGAGACTCTACCTCAAAAGACTAATAACATTTAAAAATAAAGGAAGAACCAAAATCCAACACTGTTATTGAAAAACCAAGCATGATAAAGCAAACAAATCCATTGCATTGCGTATAGTCCCCAAATACATGAATCTAAGGAGCATCTTGAGTTAAATAGATAGAACTTGTATGATTTAACATGTAATGTTTGATTTTTAAAGCTAAGATCCAGCTAGGATTACTTCAAGGAAACACTTAAATGCTCAGCTGATGGTCCAAGAAGGCTTCCTCATGAGGTCATCTTTGTGTGCAGAATAGCAGGTGACTCCTAGCTCCACGCATGGAGGAATGTTCTCCAGACTCATAAAACACTGCTTTAGAAACACATTTCCAAAGGAATTCTGTATTGAAGACCCTGCTTTGCAACAGCCAGATTCTCAGCCCACCTCTTTGGATTTCTACCCTGCCAGTCTCCCCTGGAAACCATGAGGTCCTTCGGTGAACTTACAGTCAGAGTGAGGATTGTCTGGTCTCCTGTGAGAGGCCAGAATTGTCCCAGATCCACTAAAAAGGACTCTCCTGATTAGATACACTTTCAAAACCCTGGCTTGGGTTCTTTGTCTCCTGTCTCTGGGTCCCACGTAGAGCAGCAGTTCTCAACCTGTGGCTCTCAATTCCCTTGAGAGTCAAACAACCCTTTCATAGGGGTCACCTAACACCCCTACATATCAGACAGTCACATTACAGTTCGTAACAGTAGCAAAATTGTAGTTGTGAAGTAGCAATGGGAATAATTTTATGGTTGAGGGTTGCTACAACATGAGGAAGTATCTTAAAGGGTTGCAGCATTGGGAAGGTTGAGAGCCACTGCTGACAAGCCTTCGGTTCACATTTGTAATTAACAGGTTACAATTTCCAAAACTGGGAGCTAGCTGCATGCTGTCCCCCGAGCTCCGTTGTCTGGCCACCACTCTGTCAGCTTCCAACAGACCCACAGAACAAGGAAATCCCTTCCCTCAGTTCCCCAGATGCCCTGTGAGAGCTGCTTGCTGTCCCCTGAGCTCCCTTGTCTGGCCACTGCCTGGCCTGCCTCACAAGGAACATCCAGTCTAAGGCTTCCCACCTGACACTTGCTGCAGGGGGAACACTCTGATTAGGCCCACCTTCCAGACACCTGCCACACCAGGAACACCCAGGGATAACCAGATGGCTAAAGGCCAGAGTAAGAACACAAACAACAAGAGTCAGAAAAATACGGCATTTTCAGAGCAAAGCTATATTCCACTACAGAAAGCCCTGGATATTCTAACACAACTGAAGCACAAGAAAATGACCTTAAATCCTTATAAAGATGATAGATGCCTTTAAAGAGGAAATTAATGAATTCCTAAAGAATTTATTTATTATACAATCAAACAGGTAGAATTTAAAGAGGAAACTAATAAATCCCTAACAAAATCAAGAAGAAAATTAAGTAAAATACATCTCTTGGATGCAGAAATGGTTCAACATATAAAAATCCAGCAATGTAATCTACCATATAAACAAACTGGAAAAAAATCACATGATCATCTCATTAGATGCTTTAAAAGCCTTTGACAAAATCTAACACCCCTTGATGTTCAAAGTCTTGGAGAGATCAGGGATACAAGGTGCATACTTAAACATAATTAAAGCAATATGCAGCAAGCCAATACCCAACATCAAATTAAATGGGGAGAAACTTAAAGCAATTTTACTAAAATCAGGGACAAGACAAGGCTGCTCACTCTCTCCCTATCTATTCAGTATAGTGCTTGAAGTTCTAACTAGAGCAATAAGACAACTAAGGAGATTAAGGGGATACAAATTAGAAGAGTGAAAATAATCAAAGTATCGCTATCACAGGTGATATGATAGTATGTATAAGTGACATCTAACATTCTACCAGAGAACTCCAATAGATAATAAATACCTTCAGCAATGTGGCTGGATACAAATTAACTTTTAAAAAATCAGTAATCTTCCTTTATACAAACGATAAATGGTCTGAGAAAAAAATTAGGAAAACAATACCCCAAAATAATATAAAATATTTTGGTGTAACTCTCGCAAGTGAAAGACCTTTTGACAAGAACTTCAAGTCACTGAAGAAAGAAATTGAGGAAGATATCTGAAGATGGAAAGATCGTCCATGCTCATGGATAGGTATGATTTATTAATATAACAAAAATGGCCAAAAGCAATTTACAGATTTAACACAATACCCATAAAAATTCCAACACAATTCTTTAAAGACCTTGAAAGAGCAATTCTCAACTTCATGTGGGAAAAAAAAAAGCCCAAAATAGCTAAAACAATTCTGTACAATAAAAGTACTTTCTGGAGGTTTCACCATCCTTGATTTCAAGCTGTACTGCAGAGCAATAGTAATAAAACCACGTGGTATTGGCATAAAAACGGACAGACTAATCAATAGAATAGGACTAAAGACCCAGAAATAAATCCACACACTTACAGACACTTGATATTTGACAAAGATGCCAAAACCATACAATGGGAAAAGGATAACATCTTCAACAAATGATGCTGGTCTAACTGGACGTCTATGTAGACAAATGCAAATAGACCCATGTCTATTACCCTGCACAAAACTCAAGTCCAAGTGGATCAAAAACCTCAACATTGAACTGGACACACTAAATTTGATAGAAGAGAAAGTGGGGAATTGCCTTGAATTAATTGGCACAGTAGACCAATTCCTGAACAGAACAACAATAGCTCAGGCACTAAGACCAAAAATTAGTAAATGGGACTTCATGAAACTGAAAAGACTAAGGACACCATCAATAGGACAAAATTTCAGCCTACGGAATAGGAAAAGATTTTCACCAACTCTATGTCTGACAGAGGACTAATATCCAAAATATATAAAGAACTCAAGAAATTAGACATCAACAAACAAGGTAACAGATTTCTCAACAGAGGTATCTCAAATGGCCAAGAAGCATTTAAAGAAATTGTCATTCTTAGTCATCAGGAAACTGCAAATCAAAAGGACTCAGACTCTGAGATTCCACCTAATGCAGTCAGAACAGTTAAGATTAAAAAAAAAACAACAACAACAAATCAAAAAACAGAAACAAACAAAAACAAAACAAAACCCCTCAAGTGACAACCCCATGCTGGCAAGGAGGGAACAAGGAAGAATACTTCATTGCTGGTGGGAGTGCAAACTTGTACATCCACTTTGGAAATCAGTTTGGTGGTTTCTCAGAAAATTGGGAATATTTTGACCCCAAGACACAGCTGTACCACTCCTGGGCATATAACCAAAAGATGCCCCACTATACCACAGGGATACTTGCTCAGCTATGCTCATAGCAGCTTTATTTATAATAGCCAGAGACTGAAAACAACCTAGATGTCCCTCAACTGAAGAATGGATAAAGAAAATGTCCATTTACATTTTTGATGTACATTTACAATGGAATACTATTCAGCTATTAAAAACAAAGGCATCATGACATTTTCAGGCAAATGGACTCAACCTGAGACTATCATCCTGAGTGAGATAACCCAGACCCAGAAATACATGCATTGTGGGTACTCACTTGTAGGTGGACATAAGTCATAAAGTGCAGAATGACCGTGCTACAACCCACAGACCCAAAGAAACTGGGTAATAAGGAGGGCCCAAGGGATGATACTTTAATATCCCTCAGAAGTAGAAACAAAATACTCATTGGAGGTGGATGGAGAGAGGGAACTAATGGGAGACAAGGTGAGAAGGGGAATGGGGACAGCAATCAGGTGTGGGGAGTGGGGCAGGAGAGGGCCAGGAATGCAGATGGAAATCCGTGGAGGGCTTCTCTGGGACTATGCGGAGACCCAGGACAGGGGAGGCTATGGGGAGTCTATGGAGGTGACCCTGGCTGAGATTCCTATCATCAGGGAATATAATGACTGAAATGGCCACTTCCTGTAGCCAGATAGGATTCCAGTGGCGGGAAGGAACATCAACCCATCCACAAAACCTTCAATCCAAAATTTGTCCTGCCTACAAGATGTGCAGGGATAAAGATGTAACAGAGACTGAGGAAACAGCCAACACATGACTGCCTGAATTTGAGACCCATCCCATGTGAGAGAGTCAACCCCTAACACTGCTAATGATACTACTCTGCTATGCTTTCAGACAAGAGTCTTGCCTGTCTCCTGAGAGGCTTCATCCAACAACGGGTGGAAACAGTTGCAGAGACCCACAGCCAAATGTCAGGCAGAGCCCTGGGAGTCAGTGGAAGAGTGGGGATAGAATTGAGCAAGCCAGAGGGGACAAGGACATCACAAGAACACCTGCAGAGTCAACTAACTTGAGCCCAGGGAAACTCAGGGAGACTGAACCACCAACCAAAGAACATGCAGAGTTGGACTTGGCCCTCACACATTTGTAGCAGATGTGCAGCTTGGTCTTTATGTGGATCTCCTAACAATCAATGCAGAGGGTGTCTCTGACTCAGGTGCCTACCTTTGGATCCCCTTCCCCTAAGTGGACTACCTAGTTGGGCCTCAGTGGGGGAGGATGCTCTTAGGCCTACGACAGTGACTATGAGATATCCTAGACTGTGTGGGGGGAGAGCCAAGGGGGGGTCCCCCTTCTCTTTAGAGGAGGTAGTGGGGGAAGGATTTGTAAGGGTGGGACTGGGAGAAGAGGAGGAACAGGGAGCCATGACTGAGATGTAAAGTGAATTTTAAAAAATATATACAATATTCAAAACTGTAGCTTATCTTATTAAACTAAATTCCATTTGAAATTGGTTTTCAGGAGATACAGAAGAATGCCTGGACTGTTTATGGGCTTCCAGAGACTCCAGTTTGCTGTGGTGGGTAGCTTAGAGTGGATGAACAATTGAGTATTGGAGCATATTGATATTTTGCAATTTTTGGTTTTCCGAGACATCGTTTCCTGACCCTGTTTCTAAACTCTAGTACTAAATTTAGGGACTTCAGACTATTAGAAAGAATTTTTTTTTTCATATAGTCTATTTCCCAGGTCATGGGTGAAGCAGCTTGTTATAATTCTACTTAAGAGAACTGTATGCATCCAAAATCAATAAGAAGACATGAAACAATTCCATGCCTTGCCCTGTCAATTTGATTCACAGGACTGCAGCTTCTCAAGATTTGTCCCTCACAGGCCATGGCGGTGCATGCCTTTAATCCTAGCCCTGATGAAGCTCCAGGATCAACATGAGTCTGAGACCTGCCAGTACCACATAGTGTCCTGGCATACTCCCTCTGACCAGGGTTGTGCCTACCTCTGATATTTTTAGGAAAATCTTTCTTTGATCTGAAGAAAGTTCAAGAACACTAACCTTAAACATACATAAGAACATGTTGCAGAATGTCGGGAATCCTTAAAGGAAAAGCTTTATTTTCAAAGCTTTCGCCGCTTCTGTGTATTAGTAAAGATTAAAAGAAAAAAAAAAGTCATTTTGATTCTTTGTTGACTTCAAAACAAAAGGAGCTAGAGGCTAAGAAGATGGCTCGGCAAGTAAACGTGTTTGCTGTACAGCCACAAAGAACTAACCTTTAATCCCCATCCCACACACAAAAGTCAGGCATCAGCTGTGCACGTCTGTGACCCCAGCACTGGCAGGAAGAGACATGCAGACCCTGGGAGCTCTCTGGCCAGCAAGCTGAGCCAACAGTGAAGTTCTGGTTTAATAGGAGACTCTATCTCAAGGTACTAAGGCAGAGACTATTTGATCTGGTGTCTGACCAGTCAGTGACCTCTGTCTGGAGACTCTGTGACCTTTCCACAAAGCTCCCTTGAGTCCATGATTAAGCACTGAAGTAAATGAAGACCTGATAAAAACAGTCAAATGTGCCGTGTCAAAGTGTGGGCAACAGAGAGCCCAGGATGGAGAAGTAAATTTCTTCTGCTACCCTGAGTCAGGGCTGTGTCTGCCTCTGATAGTTTTTAGGAAAATCTGTCTTTGTTCTGGCAAAAAACCAAGAACTTTAAACTCTATGTGAGAGTGTGGTGCAGAATATTGGAAAGGCTTTAAGGAAAAGCTTTCTTTTCAAAGCTTTTTACCACCTCTGTGTGTTGCTAAAGGTTAGGAGAAAAAAAAATCACTTTGATTCTTTTTGCTTCTGTGATTTAAAAACCAAAACAACTTTAGGATAGTCATGTATCTCCATCCATGTTCTGAGTGTGGACAAGACTAAAATGGATTCCAGCACCCTGGAAAGGATTGTTCAGGATGATTTATTGGTAAAGCAAAGCTATGACTGCTTGGGCTTCTCTTGGTGGTGACAGTTGGTAAATGCATCCCTGTGTTTTGTGCCCCTGGCTTTTTTTTTTCTTTTTTTTATTTCTTCAATATTCTTGGTCTGCCTCTCGTCCACTGTTCTTTGTCTGATTAGACAGGGGTATGGATTTTATGGTTGATCACAGAGGCTAAGTCTCCTTACACTGCATCATGACTTATGGCTTGGGTGCTGAGCTTGATGACCAGACGGAGCTGTGCTTGTCAGTTTTCTGCCACATGAAGCTTCTTTTTTTCTTCTGTATCCCCACGTTGTACTTTGGAAGGCAGCCACGAAGCGCAGCCACACTTAAGGAATGAGGCATTATGCTCCTTGAGGGCAGAGAAGGCAAGTAAATTATTTAGGATGCTTCTGTGTGAGAGATTTATCTCTCTTCTCCCCTGCATATATTAATTTACTCATTCATTTTTATCACTCCGGACTCATGGATATATTTGTATTCTAATCTGGGACAGCTTTGTTTTATTATTCGAATTTTCTAGCACCAGTCTCTGTTGTGTTCATTGGGTCCTAGGTTTCTTTGACACACTCCCATCAAGGTAGATTTTGAAAAAGCTTTTGAAAGTATTTTTATTAATCCTATTAGAATTCCATGCCATGAATTTTTATCATTTCACTCCAGCAACTTGCTCCCCTCGGATTCACTCCCACCTCATGCCACCCCAACTTCATGTATTTTTTTAAATAATTCACCAGCTCTAATTTGTGAATTTCTGCTGCTCATATGTTCTCCTGAGTATGGAGCCCTGCACTGGGATGTGGTTAGCACTGTCTCTTGCGCAGTGTTCCCTGAGCCTTGCATGGAAGGAATGTGATATAGATGCCCGGTCCCTGAGCCCTCCTCTCCAAGCAGATTTAAAAATAAACTACAGTAATTGCTAATTAGTGTCATTTTAGTCAACAATAGATAGCATCTATTATGGTGGTCCATGGGTCTAAAATGGAGCTGAAAATTCCTATCTCATTATTATATTGTGGGCATTGTAATAAAACAGAATACATTGCCCATGTGTTTGTGAGGAAGTATTCAAGCAAAATAACTATAGCCAAATAAAGGTACAAACTGTGTACAGTATATGGTAGTTGATAATGATGATAAGTGACTATTATCAAGTTTCATACTCACTATACCGTACTTTTTAGTCATTATTTAAGTGCATTCAATCACAATAACTGTTTACTGTAAAACAGTACGCCATGTTATGCTGACAACAGATTCAATCTTTTGGTGTTTTCTACATCTCTCAACTACATTAAAAGTTCACTTAAAGTGGTTGTCCTATAGCATTTAAGTTTATGTAAGTCCATTCTATAAGGTTTATACAATGACAAATTCCCTAGTGACATTCTACAAATGTGTATCTGTCATTAAGTAGCACGTGACTGCATTTCCTTACTCTCTAGCATCACAAGGTTTTCTGCCCCCATCTTAGAAGGAGCCATTTCTCCAAGGGGCCTGCCTTCCTTTCATTGGAGAAAAGCACAGACTGAAGTGAAGTTGTACAATTTAGTTCCTTCATTTTGTTGCACGCAATGTACTATTACATAGATATATCAAAGGGTATTTATGTATTCTCCTGTTGATGGACATCAGAGTTGTTTGCAAAGGGGTTGTAATGCTAACACAACAATAATACTGGCACTGTGACTACTCTTCTACATGTATGGCCCATTGAGTGTATATGTAGGAATAGAATTTCTGCATAATACATTCTGCATGTAAACCATTTAAAAATTATTTCCCAGGCTAGAGGGATAGTTTAGTGGTTAAAAGTGCATATTGCTTATAAGAGGAAGAGAGTTCAGTTCTAAGCACCCATGTTCTAAGCTCACAACCACCTGTAAAGAGAACCATAGCTCCAGAGAATCTGATGTTCTCACCTGGCGTCTCTGGCACTCACATACACAGTCCCCATACATATACATACATAATTAAAAGTTGTTTTTTTAAAGAAGATACTCTCTAACAGAACAAAGAAAAAAGAAAGGAAAGAAGGAAGGAAGGAAGAAAGAAAGAAAACAGATCATAATAGTCTTAGTATTAAGGACACACCTTATTGTGGGAATATCATGTCTTCCAGGCCAGCTGACAGCACATTTATGTGTATATATCAATCTGCAAGTATATAGGGATCTATAAATATTTCAATATGGAGCCATCTGCATCTCTATAAGCTAAACACGAGTTCATACTGATGACTCCAAATCTAACCTGATAGCATATGGCTCGTCATAGCCTCATCCCATCGCTTATCCGTAAATTCCCACTCCAGCAGGGAGAAATCTGGCTTTGTGGGAAATTTATATGTAGATAAGCCAGTGCTAACATTTTGATATAAATTTTTCAGACATCTCTGCCTTTGTGTCTATGTTCTTGCTTTTCTGCCAATATTTTTCTAAGCTTATGTGTATGTACATATGATTATGCATACATCTATCTATATCTATGTATATATTTCTTTATTTTCACATAAATGATATATAGTCTCCCTGCTTTATACCATGCAATTTCCTGCATGAAACTGTGGACTAAAGCATCTTTTTGTGTTAGTCAATTATGCTGTGCATCTTGGTTGTGAAACGTGTGTATGCCATAACTATAGCTATTCTCTTAATAATGAATGCTTTCGTTGATCCCACAGTTGACACAATTACAAATGATGCCACAATGCAAAACCCTCTGCACATGATCTCTGTGGGAAACAGCCTTAGAAATAAGATTTATCTTGTGGAGTTGAGAGCCTTATTTTTTTTTTCAGAACGTGTCCAGGATTTAGCATTTCATTGGTTTGGACCAATTTCATTTGGTGCGCTGAGTGAGGGTGGAGTGGTTCTGTCTTGGTGTCATGTAGAGAGTGGCTGTCAGAGGAGCTGTGGGACCACAAGGCTGATGTTTTCCATCGTGTCACCATCAGCTCCTGAATCTCCCCAGTGACAGGCTTTGTGTCATTGTACTTTGTTATTCTTTGACATGGTCTGACCTTGTTCAGGGACAACTGTTCCAGTCTTCAGTAACCTAGTATTTTCTTCCCAAGCTTTTCTCCGTATAGATTTCTAGGTCAATCCAATCCTGACCTAATTGACCACTGAATGCCTCTGCTTTGCCTCCAACCCTCCATTAACACATTTCCTGAATGGACCTAGGATGGGTGAGCCAGTTGCTCACTTGTTCATTGCTGATCAAGACAGAAGAGTGGAAATTAGATTATATCTTTGTTCAGGACTTGGGAGAGAAGCCAGGGCAAGGCCTGCTAGGAAGTAGGAGGCAGAGGCTGTGTATTTGCACCCTGTTGTACTGATTTCACTAATCTCTCCCTGAGTCTTAGCTGTTAAGGCACTGACACCTCCTTAACTTAAGGCCAGGAAGCTACAATAAAGCATCTGCACAGCTGGCAGTGGGCCTCTGGAATGCTTACCCGGGGCAGGGGGAGTACTTACTCCTCAGGTATTTGTTGTGAGGGTTAAAGGAAACAGCAGAACAGTTGGCATATGGGAGATATTCAATAAATAGCAACAGTCTTAAGTAGCTGATACTTTCTTATACCTCGACAAATTTTCAAGTGCTTTAAATATGCTAATTCACTGTACCTGTAGTAGTGCTGTGAACTGAGTGCAGATGAGGAAACTCAGGAACAAAAGGAAAGCAACTGGGTAATAAGGAGAAAGGTCAAGACTGAGCGCGTCTCCAGGGCTTAAACTGTATGACAAACACCACCCCACTCCTCCTACCCCCACTCCACTCCACTCACTTGCCACCCCACTCCCCTCCCCCACCCCACTGTTTCATTCACTCTAGCCTTCTCTGCCCATCCTACTCCACCCCTCTCTACGCACTCCGCCCCACTTCGTCTTACTCCACCCTACCTTGTCTTACCCGACTCTGTCCATCTTGCTCCATCCCACTCGGTCTCACGCCATTCCGCTGCACTGGGTCTCGGGTGGCAGATCTTCCATGGAACGTTTGATGCCCTTGAAACTCACAGCAGACACTGCTGATGTCTTCCCAATAGTCATTCTCGCCTTTCTCTTTTGTAATGTTCATTTGAAAAGGAAAACCTCCCTCAGATTTCTTTGTAACCGGGATGGGCATGTGACACAGTTCTGGCCTGTGAAATGTACCCAAAGGGACAGACTCAAGCAACATCCACACTTCTGCACCACTTCCTCCTCCTGCCTAACTGTGGTCATGATGCCTGGAGGCGAGGGACCCTTCTTGTGAACCAGAAGACGAAAGTCACATATATGGAAAACCATTCAGTCCTATCCTGCTGACCCCGAGCCTTTCAGAGGAAGAGAAGTTAATTAATTCTGAGTCTATTTTCTGTTATCTACAGCCAGTAGCAGTTGTTATTGAAAGAAAACCTCACTGTCCTTGAAGGGTCTTCAGGGAGGGTGTGTATATGTTTGTGTGTGTGTGTGTGTGTGTGTGTGTGTTGTTATTGTTGCTTCATTAATCTCCGAGCCTTGCTTTATTTTAACGTTCATATTTCTCATTTTCTTCCTCACTGCATCTGGACAGGTAGGAATATAGGTCATTTCCAGTAAGAATGGAAAGAAGACGAGGAAGGAAGGGAAGAATTGAAGGCAGAAATAGATAGGAGTCACCCATAGCACATACTATCGGGGTTGTAGAAGGGTATCCTGGTTCTTGGGCTTGGAACCCCCAGACAGCAGGTATTCGGCCGTGCCCCCCAGAACCCAGGGCCCTGACTCGAGGTCTAATCTCCATTCAACCTGCACCCATCAGTCATATAGGGCACAGGTGGAGGGCGTGATTAACAGGTCTCCACCTCGAGAGATTTAAATATTAACGAGTTATCTAAAGGCTGGGGGGATAGCTAATTAAGTTATTCCCTTCCCTTTTTCCCCTCTCTATTTAAGCCAGCCTCCCCCTGGCTTTTGGGGGGCGCACACCATCTAGATCCATCCACCACGCCATGAACAATAAAGCTTCTGAAATCCCTTTTGGAACCAGACTTTTTATGTTATTGGAACCCTCCGATGTGTGACCAGTATGGAGGACTTCCCCTCGCTCCTGCCGGCGGAGTGCAGACCCTCCTCGTATATGTGAAGCCCTGCGCGAGCTTTTCCTACAACATACAGTCAAGAGGACCATGGTTTCCCATCACCTACACACACAGTCAGCCTGAGGTGGATTCTACAGCCTTATCTCTGCCCCCTTACTAGCCTTTCTTTCTCTCAGTCTCCAGCATTGTCTTGTCAAAGCTTCCTGTGATCAAAGCCAAAGGGACTCTCCATTTTTATTCTATCCACCAGGGGTGCAGGAAGGAGTCCCCAAAACTGTCAGTGTGGACATCAGCTCAGTAGCTTCTGAGATTTGCCAAAACTGACAGTAGTAAAAGCATGCAGAAGTCAAACGACATGGTCCGCAACCACTGTAAGAGTAGCCAGCTGTGTGTGTGACCTTGGAGAGGTGAGTCCAGCAGGGCCAAACATGGTTCATCCCTAGAAGGGAACTAACACAGCGTTACACACCATAGAATTTTGTTACTCTGTAAAATGTTTCGGAGAGTGATTCTTGGCTGGAGGAAAATTTTTCACCACTTCCTCTACCCAGAAGACACTGGAGCCAGGATGGTTTTGGTTACCATATGTAGGAGTGCCTTTGGCTTCTTCACAGTGGCTAGGCCTCAGGGATGCTTTAGTACAAACCCATCACAAAGAATTATTTCGCTTCAAGTATCCATTATAGTCAAGAAGTTCTGACTTCAAATAATGCCTTGCTCATGAAGGTGCTATATAATTAGTATAACATTGATATTATGATAAAGATTCCCTCTTGAATCTGCAGTGAGAGAAGTAAATAAAAATTAGAGGAGCAATGCCATATCTGTGAAGAGAACACTGGTGGGATTTGAAGAGGATTCCGAGGATTTGAGACACGTCTTTAGCTTGGTACTCAGTAGATGAGAACACTGGGAGCTGTTACTTTTTTATCCTTGGTCACAGGAAGAGCTATCAGTTTTTTTGTGAGTCAGAGTTAGCTTGTCTTTTCCTGGAGACTCTTAATGGCAGGATATGAGATGTGGGGAGGGTTTGGAGGCTGAGAGGTTATCATGGCAGCTGAGGAATGTGGCCTGCGAGGCCTTGAGTGGATTGCTGGAGTGGAACACTGGAGACTGGGTTAGGCAGGTGGATCCTGGGGGAGGGAACTGGTTACTAGGGTGGCTTGGGAAAACTACATCAGCCTACATCATCCTAAGGTTGTTTGCAGAAAGAGTTGGCAACGTGCTTCTGTGATGGGCCACATAATAGATATTGAGAGCTTTTGGCACAAAGAAGAAAATCTAAAGATATAATGAACATAATTATGTAACAAGAGAGAAAGAAAATTCTATAAAAATTTTGATCATAAAAAATTAATACTTTATGAAACCCAAACTTGAATTTTGCATAATTTTCACATATCACAAAATATTCCGTTCTGTTCGATTTTTTACCAACTTTTAGAAAATGTGAACTCCATTCTCATGTTTTAGATCACCCCAAAACAGGTGGCAGGCTGGGTCTAGCCACGGGCTGTAGTGTGCTGTCTTGTGGCCATCAGCCAGTGGCCTGTGGATGATTCCCTCCTTTGGGCTCTGTAATGTTTTCCACAAGCCCAGACTTCTTTGCCCATTCCACCCCTGCACCCCCACTTTTACCTCAGTGAAGAAGAGTCCAGGTCACTCAATTTCTGAAGATCTTAAACATCTGATTCTTAGTGTCCAGATATTTCCTGTAGACTTTGTGGAAACTCATCTCATTAGTTGGTAACAGACTACAATCCAAATGGAGAAATGGTCTGATTGCGCATGCCCACTGCTGTACTGCCAGCAGCATCCATGTGAGGCAAGGGCTGTGCCGCTCAGGCTCATCCACATGAACATCTTCCAGATCTAGCAGGTGAGTGTGTCAGTCTATGATGTCACCTCTCCCCCTCACTTACAAACTCAGTAAGGAGAAATGTGAATCCAAATCCCATGGGCATGAATGAGAGGACACAGGTCAGACTTCTAGCTACTGGACATTGGTTATTTTTCTCTTCAGGAGCCAACAGCACTAGAGATTACTCTGAGTTGGGCAGAGGAGGCAGCAGGGCATAGGAAGGCTGGGTGTCAAGCAGGCTAGTTGTATCCAGTCAGTTTTCCAGAGACGGTTTCTCCATGTAGCCCTGGCTGTTCTGGAACTTGGTCTGAAGACTGGCCTCCAGCTCAGCGATCAGACTGTCTGTGCCTCCTGAGTGTGGGGATTAAAGACTGTAGCAGGATATTTATCTGCTACATTGTATTTGCAGTGGAGCTTGGTGATTGGACAGTAGAAGAGGAGGTGGAGCTGGGAGAAGGAAAGAGGAAGGGGAGGAGAAAGGAGAGTTAGCAACCATAGAGGAGGATGGATGGGTCGAGAGCCATCCTGGGTAGCAACTTATATCAAAGGATAGATATTGGATAACTATTCTAATTATGTGGGCATCTTGTTAATTGAACATTTCAAGTATATAAATCCATTGAATAATCTTTAAGCTTTAAGAGTCTTCATTCTACCAGGTACATCGAGTATGGCGGGTATTGTCTGGGGCTTAGCAGAGAACCATAAGAGTGACAGGGTTGGCCCAAGATCGATGCTTTGGGGCATGGTCTCTATGAAGCTGGTCGGCAGAACCAGCCAAACTTCGTGGGGGCAGCATGTTGGATTGGCAGAGCCAGCTGTAATGAGTGAGAACAGCGGGAACGTGGCTGCTGCCCAGGAACAAGTCAGACTGGGCATCGATTTCTAAGTATCTCCCATTACAAAAGGCATGCACCACCTCCCGGAAAGTTATGTGACTTTCAAGACATGTATACAGCACAGCCTCAGAGCATGTGGCTGAGAAGCTAGAAGCTGTTGAAGAACAGACAACAGACGTGAGCCAAACAAGGCCTTGGTAGGTCCCTTGGGCAAGCACAGGAGCCTTTATGCTCTCCTGTCTTCTGGTCCTGCTCACAGCCTGACATTCTCTTTCCTTAAGGGAAATGCCAACAGTGGAAACAGAACACCATGGCTTAGACCTCCCTGTGTGGTACCTTCTCTTCTTGTATCCTTTCACCATTACCACATGCTTTGTCCACAGACTGAAGTATTCTCCGGGTCCAATTTCAAGCAGCGTAAAGCTTCACCGACTGACTCTAACATGCTCCTCCTTTCAGGCCCTTGTCCTGTAGCAGCAGAATGGAATCATCTTCTGTCTTCTCTGCTGAATGGTGAGCGAAGGCCAGCGTGGGAGCAATCTTCTAAAGCAGTATCTAACGTTCTAGGAGTTGATAGCTGCCTTGTAAGGTTTGGTTCATGGGAACTGGATAGGAACTCAGCATCTAAGTCTGAAGTCTTAGCACAATTTCCAAAGCAACGGGCACCTCAAAAATGGAGGGGTGTAAAAATGGGGTTCCTCAAAAGAAACCTTAGCTATGTACTCAGGAGAAATGAAAACATGCTCACACAAAATCTTGCTCTCAAATGTTCATAGCTGCAAAGCAAGACCAATCTGCATGTCCGTTAACTGATAACTGATAAACAAATGCAATGCATCCTCACATGGGGTATCACTCAACCACAAAACATAAGGAATATAGCTGGTACATGCTGTACTACAAGTGAGCCTCAAGACTGAAGGAAGCTGGGCACAAAAGGTCATAGATTATGTGAGTCCATCTATATAAAGAAATAGCCAGAACAGGAAATAGATAGAAATAGGAAGTAGACCTACAGCTCTGGGAACCGGAAGGAGAGGAAAGTGGAGTGTCTAGTCAATCAGGTTTCCTTTAGGTACTGTAAGCTCTGGAATAGAAACTAGTGATAATCGCACAATAAAACACACTCAACTCTCCTAAGCCTGAAGTTTTATATGATTATTACCTCAATAATAATAAATTTTTAAAAATGAAAGTGAGATCAGCTTTCAGCTTCCTGAGCATTAGAGCCAGAAGCGGCCTCGATGCTTCCGATGTCCTCGTCCCCTGACTCTTACAGCTCCCAAGGCCTGGTGGCCTGAGTCCAAGGCTGGCCTCTCTCCAGAGGAGGGCAAAAATGCAATGCTGGCTTCTCTCCAGTCCTGAAACAGGCAATAACTTCTGTCCTGTGACACCACAGAGACTGAGACGTACATTTTTATAGTCCATTTGTTATTCTGATGGATTTCACTGTTGGCCTTCAACTTGTCCCCTTGATCTGGAGGCCTGGGACATATCTGGGCAGATGCTGCAAGGCCCTGAGGAGAAGCATTACTCCTCTCTCATGCCACCAACTCTCCAATTCCCATACTCCCTAGCTGTTTGCACGTTCCTGTTACAGTCTGACATGAGGGCCCACAGGCTCACACATTCCAAGGTCATTGCTTTAGAGTTTTTTGCCAGGCACTGTCCTAGGCTCTAAGGATCCAGAATTGAACAAGACACAGCCCATGGTCTCCAAAAGCCAGTGGAAAAGGCAGGAAAAGAAATACAAAGATGCAATGTGAGTATGATGATTGACAGTTGGTGGGAGGTCCAGGGGAGACGTAGGAGCTAGGTCTGAAAGGACTAACACTCATCTTAAGACAAAAGAAAGAGAACTTTGAAAGCCAAGGGTGTGGGAAACGGCCTGGACCTTCAGAGAAGGTTTTGGGAATGGGGAAGAATAGGAATGGCCACTAGCTAGCTAGGTACCATTGGAAAACTAACCAGGGACAAGACGTGGAATGCCTTCTTTGCCAGCCTGAGTTTGGAAGCCGTTTTGATAGTGGAGAGAAAACCTTCAAAGGTTGTAAGCAGAGTGAGGGGTGGGGAGTGTCCTTCCACCAGCAGGTTTGTGTTTGGTTTTGGTGTATGTGAGAGAAAGAGACTGGGTGAGCGGTGGAGAGGATCCAGGGATTCTAAGACAGTCTATGCAAGAGACAGAGATGGGGACTGGGTGAGGGTCCTAGTGATGGAAATGGAGCACAGAGACAGAGCTGGCTGCTGTGTGATTGTGCACAGTGAAGAGGGATGGAGAGACAGATGAGGAGAGAGCAGTTCTGCCCTTCTTGCTTGGGCGAGGATCATTCTGTGCGAAGAGGTTGGGGCAGAGTGAGAGCTGAGTCCGAGTCAAGTCTGAGGGGAAGTGGGGAGCAGACCACCAGGGCTTGTGGCTGGGCTGAGGGCCAAAGTCTACACATGTGAACACATCCTGTTTCTCTCTAGGACTTCAACTTTAGGAGCCATGACCTGGAAGCTGCTGATGCCTGCCCGTCAAGGTTATTCTGGTTTAAGCTCTTTTTCCCTGTTGGCGTGTGATTTCATGCTTTTCAGCTCTCCCTTTCAACGGAAATGAATAAAATGATCTTCGGCCTCCAGTGGGGATTGAGAATTTTTCCCCTTTCAGCTCTGACACCTGCTACTGTTTCGCTCACTATTAAAGGTCTGTGTGACCGGGTGGCATGCCTCTGGCAGTGCTAAATGAGTACAGGAGTGCCTAGAGAAATGTCAGGAGACAGGTGCTAAAAAGTGACGCCCAGCAGCAGGGAGCAAGTAGAAGCATGTCGCCTGTGCCCCGGCGCCTGCACAGCACCACCTCTGTCAGAGGCTCTGCAGCTCTGATACCCTCCTTCCAAACCTGCTTATCACTCCTCTCCACAGACTGCTACTGGAAGTGCTGGCTTTGCAGGGTCCTTCCCTAGGGGAGGCTGCCCTCCTCTTGCCTGTTTAAAAACTCCGGACCTGTCTCAGATTCCAACAGTGCTGTAGCAACAGTGCTTGCTGCACACGCAAGCTAACACAATACAGATCTATCTATTATCTATTATCTGTCTTTTATCTATTAAATCTATTATCACAATTTTGAAATCAGAAGTGTGGCACAGGTTTCCCTGGGCTAAAATTCAAGGTTCTGGGAGGATGTGTTCTTGGAGGTTCTGTGTGAAGAATATCTGGTTTGGGTTTTTCTCTTCTTTCTTTTTTTTTCTTTTCTTTTCTGTTTTTGTGTTTTGTTTTGTTTTGTTTTTTGCCTTTTCCTAAGCTAGAAGCCACTCTCATGCCTTGGCTCTGGGCCCCCTTTTCATCATCAAGCCAGCTCTAGCTGATCAAGGCCTTCTTATCTGGCACTGCTCTGGTCTCCTCTCCTCTCTCCATTGTCTGTTTTTGAAGGGCCTGCATTTCTTCGTCTGTTTTGTGTTACGGTAGTAGAGTATCTTGTGGCTGGGTGATGATTTATAATGAGCATGAATTTATTTGGCTCATGTCTTTGGAGACTGGGAAGCCCAAGGTCAAGGATCCACAACTAATGAAGGCTTTCTTGCTGATCGCAGTCTGGTTGAGGGCATCACATGGCAAGAAGCTATGCAAGTGTGACCCCCTATGAGGAAGTCAAACTCACTTCTCAAACACGCCCACACTCCTGATGAACCCAGTCCTTGATGTCAACATTAATTCATTCATTAGAACAGAGCCCTCGGAATCTAGTCAACTGTAAAGATCCCACCTCTCAACATGACTGCAAGGGGGTGGAGGTTGTCTTCACACATGGGATTGGGGGATGGAACACACTGCAACTATAGCATGGTGTGGTTTGACTGGGCCCATTTGAGAACCCACACTCATTTCTCAGGTTTAAGAGCAGTTACTTAGCTGTTTTACATGGGTTGGCCATGAAACCTGTTATCAGGGGCCGGGAATTGTGATGTGTGTGCCTCTGGGGACTCCATCCCCCCCATTCTGTCTGCCTTTCAAGGTATAGCTTAGGCTTATTTCCCTCCAGAATTCTCCCTCTAAAACCTTCAACCATACCAGACTCTCAGCATTTGCTTTAGTAAAACCACAGCACGGTGCCTTTGCTTTCCTATTTCTCAGCCTTGTCTTACTATGGTTTGGATCTTAAGCGTTCCCCAAATTGCCCATATGTTAAAGGCTTGGTCACCAGCCTATAGTGCTATTGGGAGATGACAGAATCATACTGAATGAATGAAGTTAGGCCATTGTAGCTATGCCTTTGAAGAGGACAGTGGGACTCTGCCCCCTTCCTTGGCCACGAGGCAAAAAGGCCTCTACTAGGCTCTCCTGCTGTGATATAGTTATGATACAGCCATACCCCCAATGTGACAGAGCCAAGTGACTATGAACTGGCTCCCTGAAACTGTGAGCCACAGTAAGTCTCTCCTTCTGTTGCTTTGTCTTGAGTATTTTGTACCATTGTTAGAAAACTGATGGCAACATTTTGTTCCAGGCTCTATTGAAGGCCTCCTGAGACTGGGGCCAAGGTTCTGCACATTCTGGGTTTCCCTGCCCCCTAGCAGATCGCCTCCCTCCCAGAGGATAGGGTATTGTGAAACTGAGGACTGGCCAATTGAGGGGCCTCTTTACCGCTCACCATCACTCTATTTCAGAATCGCAGAAATACTGAGTTGATGATTAAAAAAATAATAATAATTGCATGTCTATCCAAAACACTCAAAGAAAAAAAAATTTCCAAAATGTAATTTACAAACATAGCAAAACACTCATGTAATTAGTAAATATGTTAGGGTGTGAGGTGATTGGAACTGTGGTGACCAATATAGGAGCCACTGGGCATGGGAGTCTGTTTACATTTAGATTTAAATAAATTAAAATTAGTTTATTAAGTATTCACTTGCCCATATTAACTGCATTTCAATTACTCAGAGCTATATGTGATAGGTAATTACCATATTGGACAATATAGATACATCATAGGGTTCCTGAAAGTCCTTTGCATAGTACAGGTTTAGACCTAATGGAAACTCTGCAGGCTATGCTGGAACTTGGATGTTGAGGTGGAGTTGGCATGTGGTAGGTCATAACTACCTTCAACCCTTGAGGAGGCATCATTCATAATCGTCACTAAGCTCTTTGCTGTGTAGCCAGTAGATAAAATTTCAGAAGTTTTTTCAGGTGAAACTAGTTATATCTGGAGCCAGTTTACCATGCTAGACACATTCAAATGTAGATTAATTAGATCATTCCTTTATATGTCTCTGGGTTCAATTGATAAATACAGTGTGTGTGTGTGTGTGTGTGTGTGTGTGTGTGTGTCTGTGTGTGTGTGTGTCTGTGTGTGTGTGTGTGTGTGTGTGTGTGTTGTGTGATGACAAGATCAAGCTACTGGCATACTTCTCTCTGCCTGAGGTAAGAGTACTTAATACTCTCACCCAATTTTAAAGATACTATATTTTGTTCTCAGTCATCAAGATGCCCAGCTGATTTCTTGACCTGATACTTCCTAAGTGAAATTCTGTGTCTTTGGTGACCCAAGCTGGATCATTTCTTAATATAAACAATGTAGTCACAGTCTTGACTAGGTTAGAACTTCAATATACTGTTTAGTATGCTTTGGGTGCCATGGCAAAGTCCCACAGACTGGCAACTTAAATAGCATACTTTGATTTTCTTACAATTCTCTGGGCCTGAAGTCCCGGACCAAAGTCCTATTTTCTTGACTCATAGATGCCCACTTCTTGTGCCTTCAGACTTATCTTTATATAAAAATATCAACCCTACCTCACTTGGCAGCTTGGGCTGCCCTGACTTCTCAGTGTGGAGGCAGTGACTATCACTATGATGGATAAATGTGTGATGGAGAGCTGAGAAAGATTATTTAAAAAGAAAAAAAAAAAACAGAACAGTTCCTACACAGGAGAGAAAGGTGAGATGTGGAGACAGGTGAAAAAGAAGGCTGAAGTTGACACGCTGCCATTGCCCAGCAGGGTTGACAGGAAGGTGTGGGAAGGCATATAACATTCTGGAGCTTACACAGGTGCAGGCTCAGAGCTTCCATCTTCACCCCCAACCCCAACATGTCGCCCAGCACCTGAATGCCCCTGGCTCTGGGCAGTAGCAGAGGCCTGAGACAAGGAAAGTTCACTTTCTGGATTGGACCTCCTCTGAGGACCACCATGGTCTTAGATGCCAGCACACATTTGTTGTTGTCTGTGTTCCATGCGGCTGCCCAAGGCTGCCATGAAGTCTGAGATCCATGTGGACATATGCAGTCTGTGCTGCTGACTTGGGCTTGGCATCTGGAGGTGGGAGGTGGCATGCTGATATGTGCCGCTTGTGTAGCTACCTGAGACCATGTTGAGGCTGGTGGTCTGTTCAGCTGCTGAGGGCTGTGAGTGGGTCAGTGGTCCTTACAAGGAAGCTAAAGGCCATGTTGATGTCCATGGCCTATGTTAGCACTGAAGCTCATTGCAGATGCCCGTGGTCTGAGTTGCCACCATATTGACATCCATGGGAGTGGGAGAGTTATGCCCACCCCTCACAGGAGAGCTGGCCCCACCCACTGCCAGCATCTGCAAGCCTCTCCTCAGTTGCTGGCTTATGGCATGGGTACAGGAGGAGGAAGACAAGGAATGCTCCTGTGAGGATATAGACAACACAAAATGGACTCTCACTCCTCCTTCGTTTATTGGCAGTGAGATTTCGGGAGAGGCAGGACAGACATGGGAGGAGTAGAAGATAGGTGTGATTGGGTGTGTGATGTGAGAATCCCAAATAGTCAATACAAAGTAAATAAATAAATAGACAGACAGACAGACAGACAGACAGATCAACCCTATAGTCTTAATGGATTAGGGCCCCACCCTCAATTAACTCCAGCTAACTCCTTATAGTCATTGTCTCTAAATATAATTTTTGGGGGAGAGATGCCTTTGTGTCTATGGTTGAATAGATAAAGAGATGGAATGGACTTGGAAAAGGCTATGTATACTAAGACATGGCCGAGTTTCAGGCAATGCCATGTGGATAGCATTGGACCTGTGGAAAGAACATTGATTCACAGATTCCTGTTGTCCTGAGGTTGACACTGCTCAGTTCTCTTAGGAAGAAAGCAGCAACACCGTATGTATGTTTGACCTCCATATGTAAGACATCATCTAAGGATGTAACATTTGGGGCTGCTAGTGTCAGCTCATATTTTAAGGAGTATGTTTACGCTCAGCATGGAGGCTTTTGTTAGGGGATCCTAAGCATAGTTGTACTGACTAGCATTTATTGAGCAATTGGTCTATTTGAATTCTTAGAATGGCCAGGTGACCTGATAGTATTCTTACACCCTTCATATGGCAAAGTACACTATGGTGGTTCAAAGTTTGTCAGAGGTTCCGTGAGCAGACTTCAAATTTGGCTTGTGGATGACAATTTGTGCCTGCTCAGCTCCACCACCCACCTGCTGACGCAACACACACACATACATACATACATACATACATACATACATACATACATACGTACATACATACATAGCTCCAGGTACAAATGCCTGGAGGGTTGGTTCCACCTGTAAGTCTAATCATGAGGAGAAAACTGTGGGTTAAAGACAGGGGCTTCTGTGCAGCCCCATGCTCTGGCTTCCATGAGCTTTGGGTTTTACTCCCCCAGCTTTGCTAAGGTACAGCATCAGGCAGATCCATCTTCCAGACCCAGAAAGTTTGCCAATTTGTTACTGTGCAAACAAATCCTGCCTAGTGGTGTCGTTGCTGTAATAGGTAGGTTCATCCATTTCCAGTTCTGCGATGTGGGCAGACTTTTAAAGGCTCTGTTTTCCATTCACATATTAATGTCCTTCCTGCCACAGCTCCAAATGGCTTCTGCACCTAAGCATGAGCCATTTTGCTCTGACTCAGGGTGGGGGAGTAATATTTCGTCTTTCCAAATGGGACAGGGATAAAGGAACTCATTCCTGCCCTGTCTCCAGACAATACCTGAAGGAAGCTAGAAAAAATAAAAATCTAAATCCTTCCTCAACAGCATTCTCTGTTCAGCAGATAAGAATGTTCTGTATGTGGTGTGTGTGTGTGTGTGTGTGTGTGTGTGTGTGTGTGTGTATGTGCATGTATGTGTGTGTATATATGTATATGTGTGTATATATAGGGGTGTGTGTATATATGTGTGTATGTGTATATATACATATGTATATGTGCATGTATGTGTGTGTATATATGTATATGTGTGTATATATAGATGTGTGTGTGTGTGTGTGTGTGTGTGTGTGTGTGTTGTACATACACAATAGAGCTATGAGATCTCAGGACCTTCCTGGAACATGGTCGGTATGTTTCCTTTCTTTCTTGAAACATTACAGGTCTAAGAAGAACCCAGTTCAAGATATGAACCCAGTCCTTTGTGTGCTCTTGAAGCTGAGGAGGAACGCATGTTTCAAAGTCTTTTCCCATTTCCCTCAGAAATCTCTAGGCTGAGCCCCTGCCGTTGGCCGTCCTACATCACAGGGCTTTGACTGATGTTCTGTCCCCCTAGTCCAGACTGGTGCTATGATATTATCTCATGCTTGACACATGGAGACAGCATGTCTTCTCAGACTCAGTGGGCAGATTCTATCAGAGTTAAGCTGCTGTGAAGCTAAGAAATAAAACCCCAGAGATTGCAAGAGTAAGTGAGACTCTTGAGTCCTCTTTGGAGGAGAGGTGGGCTCCTTTCTAGATGGTCTAGGCCATCTCCAGCCACTGTCCTCCACCTGCCCCAGCCACCGCCCCTTTTAGAGTAAGAATGAGGACTTCCAACCCAGAAAAGGAAATATAAATACCCTTCTCTGCCCGGACACATGGTTCATTAAAACCCTAATGTTTTAATCCTTTTTTCGGATTGCTTTTCCCAGTTTATCTCTCCCTCCCTATTCTGGAAGCTAGTGACTTTCAATTACTATTATCTGAGAGGTGCTGTGTCTGTGTACATAGCCAGCGGCTGAGATGCACTCATTATTTGCAGAGCGTTTTTTTGTGCTCTCTCGGGCTTGCTACGTGATGTTACTTAGAATCCACTGTGTGATCTTCACACTTTGGGTCCCATTTACTTGCGGGCATCTGGGCCTTCAGACCTGTGTGTCAACTCCCAGGTATGAATTATTCATAAACACTTGTGTTCTTGAGGGTTTTTTTTTTTAAGTTAATTTATTTTAACATGGGGGGTGGGTTTAAAGATGGATAGGTAATGTTGGAACTGATTCGTAAGCACAATGCCCTGTGTACTCACATGTTATTCTAGAAACATCATTGGAAAACCTCCCTAGAGCAAAGGGGCCCATCTCTTCTCCAAAGGGGACTCAAGAGTCTCACTGGGGCACATCTTGCAATCTCTGAGGTTAGACATTTTCTCTGCCTGGAAGGAACGGTCATCAAAGGCATCAGGCCGCATCTAGGGATATATTTCACGTTGTGATGGGATGAGAGAGTTAAATATAAACTTTATTATTGGATTTGCTTGGGTCTCAAAACTTACTTGAAGTTCCCTTGTGGCAGTCGCTTGGAATTCGGCTTCTTGCTTGTCTTAGAGTTGGAACAGCACCTGGTCTTGTGCTTGATTTCTCTCTCAAATGAATCAGCTACAATTTTGATTAAGTGGAATGCAGCATGAATGGCAGAGAAACCAGGGAATCTGACAAGTAGTGGATATTTCAAAATTAACAAGACTGCAAAACTGTTCATGGTTGTATAATATAGTTTAAGTGGCTTAATGTGAAAGCTCTCTCTCTGGTTAGAGAAAACCCAGGCCACATATCAGCTAATTGTCTTCAGGAATGCTATTTAATGTCTCTAAACCTAAATGGCCTTGTATGGCTGGAAGGAGGGAAAAGAGAGAGACACGAAGAACTTTTAAATGAGATATTCCATGTACATCAGCCACCTTAAATAAGGATTATTACCATTGGGTTTATGAACCAAGTCTTACAAATAAGACATTGAATAGGAAATAATTAGTAATCAGAGATTATATGTAGCTAGATGTACAGGGTGGTTGGTAGTGAATGAAGCCATCTCCATGACAACCATTGTGTATTCTACTTCACAAGCCCATCTGACAAATCACCTATGGCCCTATTTTACTTTCTAGCTCCAAGACTCCCTGACCATTCTGAGTGCATTAATAGGATAAACAAAAAGTTTCTTCTTTTAAACCTAAAAGTAGCTTTTCGCAATTTCAAGCAATCTATGAAGATACCCTCTTTTAAAAAAAACATTACAGATAAGATGGACACCCTTCATAAATCAACATTACAGATTAGATGGACAGCCGACATTTCCATTCTCATTTTTATCCCAGAGGCAGCTCTCCCTATCTGTTAAACGTGCCTTATGCATTTTACAGTGCATTAAACATGTATGATACCTATACCTGTAGAAAAACGTACTGTGTTGTGTGGTTGGGCTTTTTATATATGTTATGATAGCATGTGTCATTCCATAGCTTTGTCTTCTATGCTCACTCAGTAGTAGTTTTGGAAAACTTTTCCTTGTCAGTACATGTAATGTATTTTAAAAAATAAATCTGCCTGAAATGGGCTGGGCGCATAGCTCAGTGGCACAGTGGTGATGTGGCATGCGCAGGGCCCCTGGTTTCACGCCCTGCACTGCAATAAGCAAACAAAGATGTTGCTCTGTGTGTGTATTTTGGGATGAGCCAATGTATTTAGCCGTCTCCATTTGGGTGGCCATGTAAGTCACTTCACATTTTAGTAGCTGCTGTCAAATCACTGTACAAAGCTTGTAACCGTGCCGCCAGAATATGGAAATGAGTTGGTTTAGAATTTGTAGATGTTTTCTAGGGTGTGGGTGTCCATTTTTCCTGCTTGACAGTGAAACTGAGTACTTTTGCTGTGTGTTTATGGGCTATTTGTTCTTCTTTGTGAACTGACATTTTTATCTTTACAATATTTTCCTATTGGATTTTTTCTTTTTCTTTTTTTTTTTTTTTGATCACTAGAGAAGTTCTTTATATATTCTAGATACTGATCCTATATTGAAAGCGTTTTACCCTTTTGTCTCTTAACTATTTTTTCCAGCCATACAGTTGTTTTTGATATTAACAACTTATTAGTCTTATATGCCCTAGGGATTTTTGCACATTGTTTAGAAATCTCTATTATGCCAAATCGGTGGGCTGGGGGGAGGGGAGGGTTTCTTCCTAAATCCTATAGTTTCTTTTTGCATCTAAGTTGCTAAGGACTGAGGTGCTCTAGGCTAAAAGGGTCCATAAACATATTCCAGGTGTCAAAACAACCCTGCTGAGACTGCCAGCCTCATAGCTCAGAGGTGGCCCAGCCCTTCAGGCATAAGCAATCCCAGCAGTGTCCAGCAGAGGGCACTGTCTGAGCGGGTCTGCCTGTCTCCACCAGGGCCCGGAGGGTTCCGTGTCTCACCAAAGAGAACATTTTAACTGCTCAGAAATTAGTAAATGCCAGAGAGATACTGTAGCTGAGCCAGAAAAAAAGACCAGGAGCAAAGTCTTTCTCTGTGTACTCCACAGTGGGAAGTGAATCGGGCCAAGGGGAAAGTGTCCTGGCAGCTTCTGTGTTTTCATGGAGCCGAGAGCAGAGAGCACCGCAGATCAAAGCACTCCAGCATCACAGAAGGTTTTCTCCAAGGGAAGCTTCCACGTCTGATTAAGTCTGGGCCACACCCCTGAGACTCAAGTTTTACAGAGGAAATGCTATTTAATGGACAAACAACAGGCGGGACGGAGACATGTAATCCCCAAATTTAGTCTGATTTCATCAATAATTCAAAATCCTGTCTCCTTTTGTTTGAGGGGTGGGACAAAAAGAGGCCAGTGGCCAGAGTTACATCTGACTTCAGAAGGGAAGCCCAGGAATTACTAAATAGCACGCTTCAGTATAGTTCCCTTCCAACCTCACCAGTGCATGTACTGAGCTAACAGGACTGGTTTCTGCTGGTTTGTTTAATACTGGGCTCAACTACATCATGGAACCAGAGGAGCGTTGACAATGAAGCCCACAAATCTGCATAAACATGTTGTTCCACGTGAGTGTACAATTCTGAACAAGCCTCTGTGTTTATGGGTGGATTTTTCCTGCTTGCCTCTCGGAAACTTTGACCCTTCCTCTGCACCTAGTTGAAGGCTTGGTGAGAGAGTGGCTCCTTTTCCCTGCAGACTCAGGGAAGCATTCGGCCACAGGACTAACTAGGCACACAGTCCTTTCCCCTACTCATGCCTGGGAGTGTTGTTTGAGATTTTCAGATGGGCTAGGGTTTCCATAACCCCTTTTGGCTTCCATTAACTCTGCTTAGAAACAACCCCTTCGGTAATTTATCTCCAGCCATTTCTTTTGGGCGTAATCTTTGATCTCTGCTCCAACCTTGACTAACACAGAAACCTAGATCCATCTTAATTCCTCATGCTTAAAACAGGTCAAATGTACAGTCAATATTTACTGTAGTTTTGGACTCCCTCTTAGACACAAATAACTTGTTAAGTCCAATAGTAGCTGCCGCCTCCATGCCTTTGCAAGATACAGATCAAGACACTGTAAATCTGCCTTTAAAACCCTGCTGGAGGGACAGGGTATAGCTGGGTTGGGAGAGCTTGTGTCCAGTATGTTTGATCTTTGGCATTGCTCTTCACCCCCACCCCCACCCTCACCCCCAAAAAGCCATCCAGATACATTTTCTACCGTTCTCTGCCATGGGTTTCTCCAAGTCCCTTTCCCAAGGCTCACAGAAATGTCTCATTTGCTGTAAATATTCTCCAATTCAGTCGTAAACTTTGAAGGCAAGAACCTGCAAGCTGAAAGGACCAGAGGACCCAATTTGGAGGCCCATGATAGTTTGACTGATTCATTAAGGGAAGGTTGTAGATAGTTGCCAGAGACGTAAATTGCATTTATATGCTGCCCTCCCCTTCAGGGAGGGGATTGCTGTCTTGTAAGCTAAACAGGCAATAAACTGCCACTCTAAGTAGGTAAAGCCATTTAGTTCTCTCTCTCCAGCAGACACACATGACTAAGTGAGCGGCTCCACCAGCCCCCTACTCCTCACCGTCCACCTGCAAGCTGCAAACTTAAACTTAAGCAACAAAACCCAGAAACGGTGACAGAGGAGAGAGACCCCAATCCATAGGGTAACCCCAATAACTGAGATTTTTTAGAAACCTGCTTTAATTAAACCCCGAGCCCTTTTTGTCTCCCCTCTCTCTTTTCCTTGTGGTACTGAATATTGAACCCAGGCCCTGAGTGTGCTGCCGCTGGGCTACATCCATGACTCTTTTAAAATTTTATTTTGAGGCAAGTTTTCACTATGTAACCCAATCTGGCCTCAAACTTGAAGCCTTCCTGCCCCAGTCTCTCTAATGGCTGGGGTTACAACCCTGTGCCACGGTGTCCAGCTACTGAGTCTTACTCCCACAGACTGCCCTAGATTTTGTCACCTGTCCTTCCTGGCTGTTCCTTAGTCTAGTGGACTCTTCTTGCCCAGGCCACTTCCCACTTTGTTTTCAGCCCTTATGTACTGACCTGAAATGTCCTGACACCTCCCTGTCCCCTTATCATCTGTATTCAAGGACTATTAAAATCTCTGCATCTGCATTCTGCTGCCCACATCTGTCTAGAACCTGCTTCAAGTCCCCTGGGCCACCACGGTGCCTTCACAATGGCACCTGCTATCAGCGTGGCCTGCAAACCCGTGTGACTCAGTCCTCCCACCACATCTGTGTCCTCTGACGCCATGCCCCCATCTGCTGTTTGAGTTTCTTGCTTTCTCCGTGTAGTCCAGTGGTTCTCAAGCCTCCTAATGCTGTGACCCTTAATATGGTTCCTCATGCTGTGGGGACCCTAATCATAAAATTATTTTCATTGCTACTTCATAACTGTCATGTACTATTGTTATGAATCATAATGTAAATATTTTCTTTCTGGTGGTCTTAGGTGACCCCTGTGAGAGGGTTGTTCAACCCCGAAAGGGATCATGACCGACAAGTACCAGTCCTTACATCCGCCATCTTCTGTCTCCATCCACTTCTTTCTTTTGCCTATGAAATGCTCTTGAACAGGAATACCTGCTTGTACCCAGATGATTCCGATGCATCCCTCCGAACTTCAGCAAAACCTTTTTCTTCCTAGAGCCCATTCCCTGTCTGAGGCTAGGCCATGTTCTCCATTACACACTCTCCTAATGTGATTACAGGTTGTAATTATACACTCAACCAAGAACCCACGAGCGTCTCTTTCACTAGAATGTATACTGTGTGGGCCTGGGTGTAGTGTCTGCTTTTGTGTGGCAGGCATTGAAACTGGTAGAGATGACAACCTCAGCCAAGGCTTGTGACTGAATGAACACTGTCCTGCTCTTCCTATCCAAGTACGTGGACACTGATGGTGCCACCCTAGAATAAAGAAATCGATGCTCTCGGCCCGGAGAGAAGGAGCCTTGACACTATTCAGAGTAGGCAGTGACAGGCAGAGGCTCTGTGATTTGGGATCATCTACTCCTTCTGTGGACACCTCTTCCTCCTCTAGACTATTTTGTGCCAGTGATGCATTCATCTTCACTCCCAACCCGACCTTTGACCTGGAAGAACCCCTTCTTCTCTAGGCTTCCTGTGCTGTTGACTCTTGGGGCAATAAGCTGGGAAATCTGGCTTCCGTTCCCAGCTGTGCCTCCGGCCAGATGCAGCCACAGAACTTGAAAGCTAGCAGTCTCCGGGGACTTCTTTCTCTCCGTTAATTATTGGCAATGCAAATGAAGCATTAAATTACAGAGGAGAAGAGATTTTGTTCAGAAGCTTGAGTTTTAAGAACCATTCTATAGGAAATCAAATGGAAAAGTGAAAGCCAACAACATGGGTCTTCTACTCTATCAAGGGCTGGCCAAGGTTGCAATGTACGTGCTGTGGGCCTGGGAGGCTAAGGATCTACAACCTTCCCAGGATGCAGATCACCGCAGGGATTCTTCAGCACAGGTGTCCCTGCCTCATCCCTGGATTTCTTATTCTTATCAAGTTCCCAGATGCTGTTGGTCTCTGGGAGGCATCTTTGAGGCTCTTTAGTTCAGAACACCTCAATTTCTAATACATATCCGCCCCCCCCCCCCCAGGGATCCTGTTAGTATGGGTTCTGATAGAGCATATAGGAGGGGAGTTGGGGTCCCACATAAGCAGTTCTCTGGTGGACACAGGGAAGCAAGGTGTCCAGGCAGCCATGGTGTGTGAGACTTGCCTTCCTCTGCCCTCCTCATTATCTTTTCTTTTTGCCTTCCCAGGGCAAAAGCTTGCCCAATAGGAAGCCAGCAAGCTACCAGAGTCTCTTTTCTTCTCTTTGTCTTATTTTTCTTCTTGAGACAGGGTCTCATATAGCCTAAGCTGGTTCCAAACTTTCTTTGTAACCAAGAATAACCTTGAATGTCTAGTCCTCCTGCCCCCCCCCCCCACCAATGCTGGGACTATAGGCACGTGTTACCATGCCCAGTTTATGTGGTCCTGGGAATCAAGCCTAGGGCTTTGTGTACTAGACAAGCACCTCAGCAATTAAACTATGTCCCTAGCTCCCAGCGGAGGCTTTTGTCTGAGCTACAGCAGGAAACTAGGCTTTCCTTTTTTCTCCTTTGCTGGGGAGCCCCTGGCCCAGGAGGCTGACTAGTGTGAAGCAGAAATTCAGAGATAGCTTGGCTCTACTGGGACAACCACAGAGATGCAAAGTGTCCCTACTGAGTGCCCAGTCCCTACTGAGTGCCCAGCTTCATGGATGCAAAGCTCTCTCCCCCACACCCGCCCCCTTAGACCCACTGGGCTGTAGCGTATGGTTTGAGAGAATAAAGCCTAGGATTAAGAAATGAGAATTCCCAGCCTCAGGTGAAAGTATGAGGACAGTTTGCTACCACACTGTGCCAGTGAGAGTTTAGGGAATGACAGCAGTTGTCATTTTTTTAAAGGAGGAAGTTTTTAGTTATGGTAGAATCAGAATCCACATGAAAATAAAGTTGGCATCTTGACAGACTAGAAAATAAAATTAAAATTTCAACGTTGGGCTTTCTTGTGTCCCTTAGCCCACAGAAATAAGCGGCTTGTAGGCTGGGTTGGTAGAAGACCATACTGAACAAGCCCAGGAAGGTTGGCAAATGAGGGACATATGAGTGTATGGAAATCTTCCAGGGGAAGGGACTTGTGGAACAGCTGAGTTTTTAAATGTGAGACTCTCGTAGCCTATGTAATTTTGCTTACTTCATTTATTAAATTGGCAACTATTATTCTCTGTGGAAATGTGCAGTGTGTGGCAGCCGACATGGTCAACCGTATTACATAAATCAATGTTGTTCATTTAAACAAAGTTTAATGGCTGCCTAGTATTGGTTGGACTATGTCAACATCAACAATGAACCTGAGAATGAAAATTCTTGGGATGAGACAGGCTGACTCCATGACAGGCTTCAAATTGGCAGTTCAGGAGATTAGGCCTAAAAACCCAGGCTGAAGGCAGCTAGTCAGAAACTGCCCCACCACCTGGCCTGAAGCAAGAACAATGAGTCAGCAGTTTCCAGCCAGTTTCCTACCTAGGTAACGAAAGTTCCTTAGAGATAGAGTAAAAGAAAGCCCACCTGGCCCGGGAATCCCCTCGGGTGCTGTAAATCCGGCCTGTGAGCTCATTTCAGGGTCTCTCTACCTTGGTAATGGGAGACCCCAGCATGCTGGACGTCTGCAGAATAAAACACTCTTCGTTTACATACTGAGTCTGGGGTGTTGTTCTTCTGCGAATCATGGGCTGTTACAGCCTGACCCTCTGTCTGCTAAAAAGTTTCTGGGATTTTAATTATTATTTGACAAATGCAATATGGACCTCATCAGAAAGCTGAGTACAGATGGAGCCCAGGGAAGGCCTCCTGAGAAGGACTCACCTTGGCTGACCAGACAGGGAGCCTGTGAGCTTGGCTGAAAAAGAACAGGACTCCTGTCCCCCACCCAATCTGCTCTACAGTCTAATGCGTCTCATTTATTGTTAATGCTGTTTCTGCTGGCTCATTTGCAAATAGCCTGAATAAAACATCAGAGCCGAGTGGGAGGGGTCCTCACTGCCTTCCGTTACTGCCTCTGCTATGTGCCTGTGCTCCCTGCTTGCCTCTGTCCCTTCATTACTCTGATTAACAATCTTTATCTAATTGGCTTGTCTTGAAACAGCCAGATAGGACTCCTGGGCTCTCGCAGGGATGCTGAGAAAACAGTTCCAGTAAGCATCACCTTTGTTCCTATGCTTTAGTTTGTATGGACAGAGGAGGGGAAAAGCAAGCACTGAATTTGACCCTGATCTAGAGAGCAGATGGCTGCTCAGGTCATCTCAGTGACAGGCCTCCACCCATGGGCAGTATTGCAGCTTAGAAGAAAACCATTCAGTTCAACTGATATTAAACTGGCTAGGAAGCAAACTTGTACATAATCCTAAGTGAAGCAGATTAGATAAAGCACCACCATGGGCTTAGTAAAGTGTTCTCTTTGCAAGCATGAGGACCTGAGTTCAATCCCCACCAGCCACATAAAAATTGGACCATGGTAGCAGACGCCTATAACCCCAGCACCGAGGAGGCAGAAACAGGATCACTGGGGCTCACCGGTCACTCCACTTAGCTAAGCAATAAGCTACAGGTTCCGCTGAGAGACACTGTGCTGAAAACACAAGGTGGACAGCTCCTGAGAAATAACTCCTGAGGTTAACTTTGGTGTCTACATGTACATGCATCTATACATGCGCAGCTGCACACACATGTATGCACGCATGTACAGCTGCACACACACACATGCACACACGCAACTAAAAGGAAAAGCATTGCTATAAATTCATGTGATGAACATGTCTCTCAATTTGCATGCTTGACTGCACAGGAAGTATAGTTCATGTTATTCTCATTCATTTAAAATAATTCTTGAGTGACCTGACTCTTAAGCCAGTCTCTGTCTGTCTGTCTGTCTGTCTGTCTGTCTGTCTGTCTGTCTGTCTGTAGCTTTAATAAATGAAGGGGTCCCTAAGACACTATGATTTAGCCTTGACCTTTAAAACAATCTTTAAACTTTTCTAATCGACAAATCCTACCTCGATTGCCTCTTGTCAGTTTTCTGTTTGATGAACAGAGGCTCATGAAGTTTCCTACGGTCTAGATTTCGCTGATTACGTATTTAAAGAATGGCTCGATACTTTCCTTAGAGCCTGTATTTCCTGCAGATAGATACCTAGATTCACAGGCTCGATTAGGCTTAAATCTTGTCCCTTTGGCAAGACTGTATAAACGGTGTGGTGTTTCCATTAGGAGGAGACTCTTGCCTGCTCGGCTCCCTCTTGGTGACGTCAGCAGCTGTTGATGTCCAATGCCCACACCCACTAATTCACCAAGGGTGTTGGGAAATGGTGACACTCTGCCTCAGTCATTTTGTTTTATTAGCGGGAACCCTTCCATCAAGAGCTGTCACTCAGCTATGATTCTGTTATCAGGCAGTGCAAACGGTTTTACATCGAATACGAGCCGCTCATCCTCCAAAAGTGGCCAGTTGTTTTGTCCACCAAATATCACTGGGAACCTGTGGGGTTGGATATATTTGAATGGACTTTTTCTTTTGCTTCTTCTAGGGATTTTACCTCGGGCACCACACGTACTAGACAAGTTCTCTACCCTTAAGCTATATTACATCCACCTTTGTACTTTGTATTTTGGGATAGGGTCTCACTAAATCATCTTAAGTGGTCTTCAACTCACTCTGTGATGCAGACAGGCCTTAAACTTTTAGTTATCCTGCCTTAGCCTCCTGGATTACAGGCCTGTACCATCAAGCCCAGCTTGGACAGATTTAAAATACTTAAATGCAGGTATAGAATGTCGGGGTGGGGGTGAGGAAGCCCTGAGTGTGTGAAGTCCGCGTGAATGGATGTGTGTTATTGACATAGGCACGGCCATGTTAGGTACTTCAGAGCCCCAGACCTGTGGAGAGATGGCAGAGCTTTCTTCCTGGGCTGAGGTCAGAGGCGTGGCAAAGCTTTTCTGAGGTGACTGAGTCTCAGTGTTAACAGTGTGTGCAGAAGATGTCTACCATAGCTCTGTCCCCCCCTGGATATGTACAACCTGGAGACTGTTCCCCTGCATAGACCACTCCTACCAAGAGTGGCTACACCTGTCTCCTCAATCCAGTTGTATACCATAAACCCTGCTTGTATGTAGTAGCATGCCTCCTTGTCCAATGAGATGCAATGACTCTGCCACTCTGTCCTGTATAATAAACACATTGCATTTCTGGGGTTCTGCAGAATCTCTGGCAGAGAGCCCAGACCTCCTGATCCAGAGGTTCAGTGTGTCTGCCTGTCTCTGTCTTTTCTTCATTCCATCATTGTCTCTATTAAGTCCACGTCCCAGAGCCATGAAAGGGCACAGCAATGTTGATCCCGTTATTAGTACTAGGAGCATCTTGAGTTAGCTCTGCAGTTTTGTCTGTTGATCCCAGAATCTGTGATAGATTCCCTACTACCTGGAATAAGGAGACATGCTAGGTTCATCTTCTACTGCTGAAAGTAGCCATGGAGACTTCATGTTTATTGTGGGCTCTTGTCTTTCAGAAACTCTGTCTGCTTCCATCCATGTGAGTCGTTCCTCTGCTGTGAGCTTAGTGACTGCTTTCTGTCAGGCACAGCTGAGGGAGAAGAGTCTGAACATAGTGTGATTTGTTATAGCGCAGATTTCCAAAGCCCAGTTTGCTTAACAACTGACATATTAGGGTGTGAGTGGAGTGTTACACAAAGTTTTCATTTGGCTAAATACAGGTTTCAGTACAGGAGAATGACTGGTTTTGTGCAGAAAATTGGATCCAGTCAAATCAAGCCACACACGAAGAAGGGGGCAGGGGGGACAGTAATATTTTTCAAAGCCAAAGAGAAAATTCAGAGTACTTACAAAGTCTTCGACAGAAATGGCCAAACCCTATGGAAATGGCTCCTTTTAAACTGCAGGGTGACTAGTTTGGTGACTTTAAGCATTAGTTCAATTTCCAGAGTTTACCGGCAGGTGAGGTTTGAAGGCCAGAGGTAAAAGCAGCCGAAATTTACAGAAGGAAAAGCCTGGATGGTGAATCAGACATGAGAGTCTGATGGAACGAGTTATCTCCCAAATGCATACTTCAAAAGACTCCATCTTTCAAAATGTGACCCAGGACCCAGAACTCCTGTAAGCAAGCACGTTCGCTGGCCCATTAGTGCATTACAGTTTAGAGCATTGAGAACTTCAGGATGACCGCTTCTGTCTTCTTTGCTGCATGTATAGACCAGAGGCTCCAGGCTTGAAGGGGTAAAAGGGCCCTCTCAGCTAGCCTGCCTGCAAATGATCATGAAACTTGTGTTTAGTGTGGATGCCCAACAGAAGATAGTGAAGGATACCCACCCAATTTCTTAAGGGTGTATGTCATCCATTCGACTTGTTGAGGGTCTACTCAAATCTAACAAAAGTATTATAGGAATGGGGTCGATGCTTTTTCTCTTCTTGAGCTCAACCCTTCGCTTTCTGTTGCCTTTGAAGACCAGAGCTGCCAGCATCCAGGTCTTCCCACCCCAGATTTATGCTAATGTAAGTACTTTCGACAACTGCCACCAAACTTACGCACTGCTGCTAGCTGACTGCTTGGCACCGCAGCTGTGACATCAGGCTGTGAGACAGGATTGCATGGATTACAAGTCCACGCTCTTGATCTCTCAAGGTTTCTGAAGCCAACTGCACTCACAGTCCTAAATTGGTGGTAGCAACATAATACATATACATCCTGAATTGTTTATCTTCAAATGGCTTCCAGCCCAGACCTTGTCTGGCTCCTCCAAGACAAAACCAAAACCAATTAACATGCCCAGTAAGTGGGGCAGAAATACACGCATCTTATAAGTGAACTTGGAAAATAACCTGGACTACCTCGTAAACAGCCAGCCTCACTTGACAGTCAACAGATTTTATTTTATGTACAGCCTGTCGTATGGGGATAGGAGTCAAACAGTAAAACCCAGCCTTCAGGAAGATGCAGAGACACTAAACGGAAGCAGTCAGCTTGTGTCTGTTGGCGGTGAATCCTCCAGGGAAACCGGCCCATTCATCTTCCCCTGCTCTTTTTTTTCCCCCAGTAGTCAGGACTTTCAAAACTCTTTTAAGCAAACACATTCACTGATTCATTAGTACATTGCAATTTAGAGTAATGAGGACCTCAGGATGACCACTGCCATCTGCCTTGCTGCATGTCTAGACCGAAGGCTCCAGTTTGGAGGGTGAGAGGACCCTCTCAGCAAGCTTGTCTGCAGAAAAAAATCAGAACCTTCCAGCTCATTGCTCTGTGCAACAGGATTCACAAACTCCTCGTTTTAGAGACGAGCCAAATGAAGCCAAGTGCAGGGCGACTGTCTCGTCAAATTACAAGGGGTGTTCCACGAGGTCTACTAGTAAGAAACGAGTCAGGGCCAGCGAGACAGCTCAGCAGCTGAATACTGTGCATGCATACTGTGCAAAGATGAGAACCTGAGTCCAGATCACCAGCACGCACATGAAAATAAAGCAGGATGTAGTGATGGTGGCGTGTGGCTGTAATCTGTGCTGGGAGATGATACAAGAAGATCCCAGGGGGGCTCCTAGCCAATCATCGAGCTGGGTTCAGTGAGAGACTCTGTCTTAAAAGATAAAGTAGAATTGAAATGAGGAAGAAGACATCAACCCCTGGCTTCCCACACATGCATACATGGACATATGATCCCTCAAACAAACTTGAACTCACATATATACACCACACACAAACACATACATATACACATGGACATATAATCCCTCAAACATACGTGTACACACACACACACACACACACACACACACACACACACACATACATACATGCCACAGGCAGAAAATAAAAAAAAAAAACTGTAGAAAAAAAAAAGAAGAATCAGTTTGCATGGACCAGAGCTAGCGTGTGGCTGCTTTTGCATAAATTGCCTGCTGTGATCTCAGAGGATGCAACCCTGCAAACAGACACAACGGACCAAGGAAATGGTGTATCTTAATTACCTAAAGAACACAATGAGGAACAATTTTAAGCTAGGAGTGCTGCCATAACACCATAAGAAAAGTCAATATCTTGTTTAATACACAAATTAATTAGCATTTAAATAATAGAAATGACTATCAATTATAAAGCACTGCCATAAATTACTTGCTGTACGAAGCAGCTTCTCTTGCTCTTATTAATAATTCCAGCCACAATCTTCCTCTGTATGAAAAGTCAGGGAAGTTTACAATTTAAAGTCCCTTTCCCACCAACAGCAGTAAGGGGGTTCCGGAACCCCTTTCTCTTCTGTGCCTCTTCAGAGCTAGCTGCTCCCAGCTTCTGTTCTTGCTGTCAGGGAAACCTGAGAGAATCAATCACTTCGTATTTGCCCATTATGGGTAGAACTAACCTTAATATTAAATTCAAACACCCAAGAAAATGCCTGAAGCGACATTTTCTCTTTCTACGCATGGCTTGCTCCAATGAAATTATTCTGCCTTGTACAACCAGCTTAGTGAAGGTGGGAGGCAGGTTGCTGGGTAGTGCCTGACAGGAGTGAGGTAAGGTAATTTATTAGGATGCCTGGGCCCATAGTTTAGGTTCTAGTCTTCAGTGATCTCAATATGGGATTTGGGACAAGTCATTTAATTAACTTGAGACATTTCACAAACCAATATGCATGGGCTGCAGTGGCTCTTACTTCCCAAAATAGGAGAAAGGATAAGAGAAAAAGTTGTGCTTTATTTTTCTCTTATGAAATTAAATTATCTGTTAATTCTTGGGCTGATTATGAACAGAGACCAGGAATGACGATGCAAGCCTCAGGTGTACTTCACCCTCCTTGTCCTCTGGAAAGGCCACACATAGAGTCAGATCCTGCCACTCCATCTGAGCTGGCATTTGTATTTACAAAGAAAGCCCTCTCAGTGTCCTTACGCTTGCTTTGGATCTTTCCATTCAGTTCCCCCAGCAACTCTATGAGGTGAATTATGTGTGTCCTCTTTTTGAAAACTAAAAAACTAAAAAATAAAAAATGGAAATCTAAAAATTAAGGGTTACTGAACCAGGAAATGATACAGCCAAATGTATCAATCCAGGAGATTCTGTGTTAATGGTTTATTTTAATTTTAATTATGTGAATGTGTGGTAGGTCTGTGTGGGGGTATGTGTGTATGAGTGCAGGTACCACTTCAGAGGCCAGAGGTGGTTTTCCCCTGGAAATGGAGTGACAGGCAGTTGTGAGCTGCCTGATGTGCATACTGGGAATTGAACTCAGGTCCTCCCAAAGAGCTCCAGTGTGTGCTCTTGATTGATGAGCCGTCTAAGAGATTGTTAAACACACTATTAAGCTGCCATATACACACCTGTCACTCTTTGACCCTAAGCGTCTGCATCCCTTTTTGTCTTTTAATCTGGGCTTAAAAAGCTGGAAGACAGTTGTCTCACACTAAAGAGGCCTTCCACAGGAGCAAGCCCAGACCCCACCACCCAGAAAGCCTTCCTCAGGATGCTTACAGAGTCCCAGGCTCACTCTAGCCTCAGTGACCCCCATAGGACTGGAATCTTCTGGAACACAGAGACAATTCATTATTAGGTCCCTACTACCATCCTAGGTAAATATTTGTGCAACAAATAAGTCTCTTTCTCCTACACAAACTGCTGAAGAACAGTCTTCTCCAAGCATAGCAGATATTACCAACCCCAATCAGAACAGCTGTGGTGACTCCCAAGAGACTTTCACTATTGGGACTGCAGATATTCCCTCGTGGAAGAAGTGAGAAAGAACCTCGTCTGAGACCTCAGCCATTTGTTCCTCCCTGCCACCGGTATGTATGTCTGCCCCAGCTACAGGTGACCTCGTGATCTCAGCGAGTGCTTGAGTAGATAGACAGTGGAATAGTAACAGAAGGGAGACTTCATCTATACATCTATAGAGAAACTGTTATCCATGCTGGGGGCTGCTTTGGCATCACCCAGTGCTCCTGTAAGTAACAGCTCCCCCATGCTCTATAAGTAAGACCAGTTAATACACTGTTTGCCAAGATGAACTTTGGTGGAATCCTACTTTGGTCTGTCATTGATGTCCTCTTTAGGGTGAGTAGATACTTGTTCATATCTCCCTAGGAATACATAATACATACTCGCAAAGGCTGAAGCACAAAGGCTCTCTTCTCCAGAGTCCCAGGATACATTTCCTGAATTCTTTGATCTATGACCCATCCCCCTCACCAAGAGCCCCTTCTATAAAGAGGTGGCAGAGGGTAACTGTTCCCATCTGATTCTCCTGGGTTCATCTCTGATGTGGCATGTAGTTTCTGTTGTTTCTCTAATCCCTGACTCCTGTACCTTTCTCCCCAGGGACACTTGATCCCTTTCTCTTGGATTCTTTCTCTAAGAGACTATTGAAAGCCACAGAACAGAGTCCATGAGAACACAGAGAGCCTCTTCTCCACTGAGCTGCTTGGCTTGCTGGGGCCCATGAACTGTTCCACTCTGTCAACTACATCCCTCCTCTATCTGAAAAGGTGACTGCAGTGAAACAGGAAATAAAGAGCAGAAAGCCCGTATTCTTTGGCTGATCAGTCTTTGTAATAAATGCTATATGGTGGAACAGAAATACATTTATGAACTATCTGAGCTGCAGTTTCTTGATTTCAGAGTAATCCAATCGTGGGGAAATGTCAGTCCCAATTGAAGAGGAAAGCAAACCGAGTCCCTGGCATTCCTCAACTTGGGCAGCCTCTGAGGTGACAAATGTGACAGTTGTTTGAGAGCTCCTGTGCTTGCCTTTGAGGACTCATACTGTGTAGCAAGCCTTGCATACAACAGCTAATGTTCTACCTGCCCCCCAGTGTGCTCCCTGCCCAGTTGGGAAGGGGTGCTGGTAGGACAGCCACAACTGATCTTCGGAACTCAGACTCCAAAGCACAGGGAACCCTCCATTCTGTAGAAAACAAGAGCCACATGGATTCTAATAGAGAACCAGGCAGGATGGAGCAGAGGCCACCAGGGCGTTTAGAGTTTACTCAGACCAGTAAGAAATGAGCCAGAACTAGTCCCCTGGGTCCCTGATGGATGCTGCTTCCTGTGGAATCAATCAGCAGGGGCCCAGCCTCAGAGCAGAGGGGCCAAGGTGACATAGATTTGCTGTAGGAGAAGAAAGGTCTATTCTAAGCCTCTGCTTCCCAGAAGGATCAGGACAGAATAGTGTTCGAAGATGTCCAGAAATCTGCTTTTATTCAATTTTGGATGTCTCAACACACATCCGTGTCTAAGCTTGTGCCTAAGGCTTCACTAACTTGTCTGCCGTGGGGATTGTTTTCAGCTTCTTGGGCAGGGATGCTTCTCTTTTCCTTTATGGGACTGTAACTTCTTTGTCTTCTTCTCTCTAAGTTCCCTGCAGAGTTGAACACACTTCACCTTCCAGGACTCACTTTTGCTCCCAGTCACTGTGCTCCCTTGGCCTCCGTCCTTCTCTCAGCAGCGATTTGATTGTTGAATGCTGACGTCTTTAGTTGCTTCTCACGTATTTCTGGCTTCACACTGTCTTTCTGCATATTTCTATGCAAGCCTATTGCTTTGTGGTCTACATCTGTGTCCATGCATGACCCCAACTATGCCTGCTCTTCCTAGCCCATGTCTACCAGACACCTGTTTAGATGTCTTGAAGGCCTCAGACCCAACACAACACTACATCTTCTCATGTTCCTCATTTCGGTGAATCGGTATCCAAGGAAGACACCCATGGACATTCTTAACTTCTTAGCAAGCTTCTGTGTCCTGATACTTCTGAGTATCTTCTGGATCTCTGTCAATCACAGCAGTCTCCTGCTCACTCTCTTTCTAGTGGGACTGTCTCTTCAGTTAGCCATGGCTACAGTAATGTTACATGTTGCAGAACTCAGCATCACCGAGGCATACAAACCAAAGCATCTCATACTCCCTCATGGTTTTGGGAGCAGCTGGGCCTGCTCTGCTTCAGGCTGCACAGCTGGGGTGGCTGTGTTCCATTTGTTTCCAATCTTCCTACTGTGCTCAGCATGTTGACTGAGGCATGTTGTTCTCGTGGCAAATGCAGAGGTACAGGGAACAAATGGAAACACTCAAAATCTCTTAAGCTGGGCTTCGGGTGGCACATGGTCACTCCTACACACTCGTCAATAACCAAAACAAACATTGTGGCCTGGCCCAGAGTCGAGAGGTAGAGAAGCACACTTGTCTGACTATGTAGCCAGAGCAAGAGTATGGCTGCCAGGGACACGGAGACCAATAATGCAATCCTACCCTGGCCAGATTCCTACATCAGATGGCTCATTTCACCCTGAGACATTGTCCCAGAGATGGAGTTTAGAAACAGCATCTGGCCTCTGACCTTTCACATCAATAGTCACATGCTACTGCTGCTATACTGAAATATGTTTACTTTGAGAATTTGCTTGAACTTTTTTTTTCTAGATTTTTACAAAGCTGGTCTCCTTGCCTGGAGCACACACATCCTCTTTCCAGCCCCTCTCTGGTTCCTGTCCTGTGGATTACCTGCCTACTTCTCTTTCCCCCTCAGCTCTCTCTTTAAGCATTTCTTCTTCCTCCAAACTCTTCCTGGCCCCAAGGCAAGGCTATCTGCCCTCCTGAGAGGTGTCCTCCTGAGAGGTCCCCCTTCATTCCTGGCTCTCCCATACCCTTGACCACCCATATTGTCATGTTCCAGGAAGAGGAACATCTCAGATTTGGAAATTAACTTTGCTTCCTGAATGGAACTCTATTCACGCATTAGAACATTAAAAATAATCAAGAGAGCCGGAGAGAGAGCTCAGCTAGTCAAGGGCCAGAATCAATTCTTAGCACCCACAAATAAGCCGGGCATATGGTAAAACTCAGAGGAGAAAGGAGCTTCTTCCTCATGACCTTCTTTGTGGAAGATGTTTGATAAGAATTCTTATAACTATGGCATCCATTTTTACTAATTTGAAGGGGACACTGACCGAGTGCAAAATGGTGGGGAGAGAGAGAAAGCTGGGATCTTTGCTATTCCTGGGGTTGCTGATGCCATCCTGACCCCACCTGCTTCTGAACTTTGTTACAAGAAATGATTAAATGTCTTTGTTACACAAGCCACTGTTATGTGGTCACCCTGTTATTTGTAGCTGAAATAATTCCTGATATAAACGGCGTTGAAGTTTACCTCTCAATACCCCAAATTTCTCATTAACAAATATCAGAAACCACACCACTGCAATCTGTTATTTAACGTCGTCTTCTCTGGGGTCTGAAATGTTTTCACAGCTGGATTTATTGACTGTCATGGTCAATATATTAAAAAGTAGAACTCAGTAGGCCGAGGGTCTGCCACTTGCTTTTAATCCATGTTTTAGTGTCTATTCCCTTTTACATTCCCCGACACTTCAGAGAAACCAGCAAAGGTGGACCTAGACCCCATCACCTGATTTTTGAGATATGTCTTGGGAAGAATTTATTTATAGTGTAGGAGTGAAAATAATATCCCCCATGATTCTGGTCTGTTCCCTAAAACCTGGCAATATTTTACTTTTCATGGCAAAAGAGGCTTTGCTATGTGAGTGATTGAAGGTCGTCAAGAAGAGTCTGGATGTCCTTGCGTAGTCATAAGGTCCTTAGAAGTAAAAATGGTTGAGGCTGGAGAGAGGGCTCAGTCGTGAAGTCTACTGCTCTTACAAAGTTTCTAGCAACATGGATGGCTCACAGCCACCTGTAACTCTAGATGCAGGGGATCTAACACCTCTGACTTCATTGGGCACCAATAAGATATATCTATATCATATCATATCTGTCTGTCTGTCTGTCTATCTATCTATATCTATAATCTTATTGTTAAGGGATATGTGTCTGAAAGAATGGTCAGGTGGAATGTGGTCAGCTTTGAAGAGGGACCAAGTAGACATTAAGGTAGATTGCAAGCAGTCTCTGGAGAGTAAAAAGGATGAGAGCAGAGGCAGGTCAATGGAGCTGGCAGGTGGGTCGGGGGCACAGAGCATGGGAAAAGCTAGTGTCTCTTAGAAAGCTTCGGCTGTTTTGACATAATATTTCAAGTTTCCTTTGTAAGCTTTCTATGGAAACTATAGGTATCAATATTGCCAATAAACTAGTATAGACCAAGACTTGGGTTTCCATGTTTCCAGCCTATTGTTTCCCTGGAGAATGAATTACAGGGCAGGCAGGCCAGCAGCACACACATCACTGCGGCTGTATCTTTCTTCCTGGGCTAACTTCTT
>JANHMN010000022.1:7120497-7134470 GCA_030674055.1 Rhabdomys pumilio | reverse complement strand
ACATGCATGTGCATGCCTGTACGCTCGCACACACGCATAAACACACAAGCTTATTTATCTATTTATCTATCCATCCACTCATCCAAGTGGCAGGAAAAATGAATAATATTTAGATGCCTTGACTAGCACTAAGCAAAGTGCTGTTCTTCTATGACCACATTAACTGACGTACCCCCGAGTCTCAGTCCAGCTACAGTTAATGAGATTGGTAAAGTGTCAGGTCATGACTTCTAGAGACAAATGATGGCATGCACCTTTGAGCGGCCAAGCCCAGTGTCCACATTCAAACTGAGTAAAGAAGTTAGACATCAGTAACAGTAGGACACAATTGTGCAAACTTTAAAACTTTACCGTGTACACAAATTATGTAATACTAATTCACTTAAAATATGTTATGTGTCAGAAACTATTCTCTGAATAGAACTGTTTTTGTTCTCAGTCTTAGACATTTGAAATAACATGGCTTGTTTCTGAATTTTATCTGTCTCTAAGTTTTGTGACAGTTTCACAATGTAGGTGTTCCACCCTCCTCAGCTTCTGCTGATGGGATGCTCTGTTTATGTGGGTCCCCATTTATGCTTTGCGGCTCCAAAATCTGTCTCCTGGGTTTTCATTCACCCAAGAAATACTAATAAATCCGAGGATAAGAGGCCAGGATATTAAGGTCAAGATAGCAGTGAGACCCTCAGCTATCAGTATGCTGGCAATCACCTTGGAATCAGGGACTAAGTCTTCATGTTAGACTCCTCTGGGTTCAGAGTCAGGAAAGCCACTGAGTCCGAGGACTTCAATCATGCTCGATTTTCTCAGCTCTTCCAGCTTGGATAGAAGCTTTTGGTTCACTTTGTGAAAATTCAGCTTCTGCTTTTATTGTCAATAAGCTAACATACTGCATTTTTATATCTTTTTATCCTGGCACATAATTCTCTGTGTTTACAGGTCAATATTGGGGTAAATTTCTTTACCAAGTAATGATCACTGTAGTCATAACAAAAGGGAACATTTCCAAAGGTTTCCAAGTCCCCAAAAGAATGACCACAGAGTCAAATGGTTCTGTAATTGTGTTGTCCAAATGTCCCCACCAAATTTATTACCCATTTTCAGGTCTTTTGTGATTGAGAACAAACTCCTAGGTAACTAAGGACAGAAAATAATCAGTTGCATTTTCAAAATGGACGACATCTCAGAGACCATACTCCAGTGTGCACACTGAGGAGGCTAAGGGCAGCCTGCTGACACACCGGCTCAAAATCTTCTAGGTCACAGTCAGTAGTTTCACAAACTGCAAGCAGGAGTCCTGCCAAACCACGTGCTTGAGCCTTTTTGCCAGTTTATATTGCTTTTTGAGAAGGGCTGTTGCCAAAAGAAAATTTGTTTCAGATAGCACAGTAGACAAAAAAACCTAAGACAAGAACTTAAGTCTCCTTACAACCCAGGTCTAGCTCCCACACAACCAGGTAGAAATAAGTAACCAGGGCCATAGCTTGGTGGGGCCTCCTCTTCCTTTCCTGGACATTTGTCTTTTTTTTTTTTTTTTTTTTGGTTTTGGTTTTTTCGAGACAGAGTTTCTCTGTGTAGCCCTGGCTGTCCGGGAATTCACTCAGTAGACCAGGCTGGCCTCGAACTCAGAAATCCACCTGCCTCTGCCTCCCAAGTGCTGGGATTAAAGGCGTGCACCACCACTGCCCAGCGACATTTGTCTTTTTGCTGCACTTTGATAACTTTGATACTCTTCTATCTACAGACAGGTCTCTGTTGCTTCTCTGAGCCATAGATTCAGGCCATTGGTTCCTGTTTAGAAGACACTGAGTCTCTCACTCTCCCTGGGCATCTCTGGGAGGATTCTTTAGCTATTTGGTCCTCTGGAAACAGGCCAGCACTAACCTTTATGGAAAATGGGAAAGGATTAGACAGTTATCCGACAATATGAACTAAACACCTACCCACAGTATGGTGTGAAATACTGGCAGATAGAGTATTTAACAAAACAGATAGGCGTCTCTTTTTCTACCTTTAATTTCTTATCGAGAAGCACATGTTAGCCTAAAACTCGACAAATAAGTATACCTACTTAGGGTGTGTGAAGATGGGGACTGAGTTACTAAGAATTACACAGGGGAAAGTGCTGGGTTAAGTCTCAGGTCCGGGAACCAATGGGTACAAAGACTCCGAGGCAAGAAAGGGGTGCTTTGTGTGGCTTAGAGAAGTCACATGACCTGAAAGTCAATGGGCTCGGTCCCTGGCTGTCCTCTAGTGCAGTCTCAGTCTCTCCATTCCCATAGGCATCGCTACATCTACTGAAATTCTAAGCTCTAACCGCCATGTGTGATGTCCCTACAGTATGCCAGATTTCCCTCATTTGGGAGCTGCAGGGGTTAACATACACTCCTCTCCTTCAGGTGGTCAGAGTTACCTGGATCTCTAAAGTTGGGGCCCTTTTACTCTGTGACATTTGCGAGGAGGCAGAGGGTATGAGTTCAGGGTCTGCGTGCCCGTGCCCAGATGTGGCAGTGTGCCGTGAAGCTGGCAGATGTGAGTCTGCATCAGTTTGCTCTGCTGCTCCGCAGACTGTGCACACAGGTTGCAAACTCAGACAAAGGCTTCCCAGACAAGGCTGATGGGCCTTAACTAACAAGTTCAAGTGCTCAGAACACAAACCATCTGAACTCAGTCAAGTCAGCTATCCTGGCGCTTGGATTCGACTTGCGCAGCTCATCCTTTCTTATCTGCTGCTGTCAGCAATGCGTCTGCAGCTGGAAGTGCTTAATCCACAACCTCAAAGTCTCTCCCATTTCCTTTTGGGACCCAGAAGGATTAGACAAACTCCCACATAGACCTGGCCAACTTGTATGAGGCTAGGCCACTTGTAAGAGCATCTGCCTGAGCTGATTAGACCCTCTGTTCTCTGCAGAGCAGGTTGCAAGAAGGAATCTGGTGGACTGATTTCTTCCTGGGGCCATCTGATCAAAAGGCTTATTATTATGAGCCCCATTCTGGGGCCAGTTTGTAACTAACAGCCATTAGCTCTATCCCCTACCACTCCTTTTTTTCTCCTCTCCAAGGGAGATGATGGTTCTGAATTATCTGTCTCTGCCATTAAACGACTCCTGTCTTTTTAAATCCCCAGCTGCTACATGGCCCGTTCAGTTCATGGTTCTTCCTGTTAAATAAATTAGCACAGAGCTCCCAGATGCTTCATGGAAAGGCATTGAACCCCAAGTAACCATCCTGTCCTGTGCTAACCCACTTTCACAAGGGTCAGAGCATATACTGAATGTGACAGGGAATCAATCTACAGCCTCACTTCTCCCTTTGCTATACATCCACTTCTAAAACTATACAGAAGTCTCTTGAAACCATTCCAGCCCCAAGCTCTTCTTTCCCACTGTCTTAGTCAAGGTTTCTATTCCTGCACAAAAACATTATGACCAAGAAGCAAGCTGGGGAGGAAAGGGTTTATTCAGCTTACACATCCACACTGCTGTTCATCACCAAAGGAAGTTAGGACTAGAACTCAAGCAGGTCAGGAAGCAGGAGCTGATGCAGAGGCCATGGAGGGATGTTACTTACTGGCTTGCTTCCCCTGGCTTGCTCAGCTTGCTTTCTTATAGAACCCAAGACTACCAGCCCAGGGATGGCACCACCCAATGGGTCTTCCCACCCTTGATCACTAATTGAGAAAATGCCTTACAGCTGGATCTCATAGAGGCACTTACTCAAGGGAGGCTTCTTCCTCTGTGATAACTCCAGCTTGTGTCAACTTGACACACCAAACCAACCAGTACACCCACCTTTACACGGGACCTGAAGCCTGCATATACAGAGGACTTGGCTCTTCCAAACTTAAACCACAACCTCATGGTAACACATCTCAAGGGTAGTTGAAGCACTTTCTGACATTTTAGGCTTCCCCAGACACCATGCCCAACAGCAGAAGTCCAGACAGCACCCAGGAGGAACCTCACATACTGGCATACCCTCTACAAGATTCTCAAGTCCCCGATGCCTCCTCCCCCACCCTCGCTCTACGCACATGATCTTATTTCTAATACTTGAGAAAATTGAAGCAATCAGGCAGTTTCTTGCTACCACACTCGCCTCTCACCAGCATCCATATCCTCTGCCTCTGAGGATATTAGCTTCCATGAATATCCATTCTCCTTTGTCTTTTTCAAGGATACCCTTCCAGCAGTTTATCTTTCTCTCTCCTACATCATCAATTTTCTCTCAACCAAGTCATTCCCATGAGTATACAAACAAGAAGCTATTTATCTCATCTAAAAAAAATCTAGAGCAAAAAAAAAAAAATTCAATAGTCTTTAAGAAAAAAAAAGAAAAATCAACTCTGCTTTTTTTTTTTTTTCACTGTTCCCATTTTTTGTTCCAATTTGCAACAGAACTGCTTGGAAGAGAGATGGGCACTGGTTGCCTCCAGATCATATCCTCTTCTCTCCCCTAAATCTTCTAACATCAAAAACAAACAAACAAACAAACAAAAACCGTTCTAAACAATGATCCTCACTTGATTAAATCCAAAGATCAGCTATAGTCTTCACTTCCCAATCTCTTAGTTTGGTTTGATACAACTGACCCTTTATCTTTCTTCACGGGCTTCTAACTACGTATTTACTCAACACTCTCTAGGTTTTCTTCCTGTTCTGAAGGACACTTCTCAACCCTTTCATTCATTCTCTTCTCTGCTCCTGTTGGAGTATCCTGGTGCTCAACCTGAATCTCTGTGTCTGATGTCACTTCCTTGATGATCTTACTATATGTCATCTGTTTTTAGCCAGAGTTACTTTTCTTCTTATTGCTGTGGCTAAATATTATATATCTTTCTGTAAATGACTTAGTTAGGGTTTTACTGATGTGAACACACACCATGACCAAGGCAACTCTTTTAAGGACAACATTTAATTGGGGCTGGCTTACAGGTTCAGAGGGGCAGTCCATTATAATCAAGGCAGGAATATGGCAGCATCCAGGCAGGCGTAATGTAGGAGATGCTGAGAGTTCTACATCTTCATCTGAAGGCTACTCGGAGAAGACTGGCTTCCAGGTATTGAGGATGAGGGCCTTAAAGCCCACACTCAGTGTCATGCCTACTCCAACAAGGCCACACCTACTCCAGCAGGGCCACACCTTCTAATAGTGCCACTTTCTAGGTCAAGTACATACAAACCATCACAGGAAACAATGTAAAGGAGGAAGGGTTTGTTTTGTCTCACACTCCATCACAATGGGAAAAGAATGGCAGCAGGAGGCTGACACAATTTATCACTGTCACCACAGTCAGGATGCAAAGAAAGATCAGTGCTGATAGTTAGCCATTTTTCTCCTTTTTATTTGGTCTTTAACCTCAGACCATAAACTGGTGTCACTCACTTAAGGTGGCTCTTCCTTCCTCTGGAAATATACTTATGACACCCAGAGGTGTGTCTCCTAGGTGATTCTAAATTCTGTCTAGTTGACAATGTAGACCAACTATTATTATTCAGAATCCTATTATGTAGCCCAAGCTGGCCTTGAACTTGAAATCCTCCTGCCTCAACCTCTCAGGTATAAATGTTGTAACTCCAGGTATGTATTGCCACCTGGCCAACTGAGTAATTATTAAATAATGTAAGTTTCTTTTCTATAGTTCTATAAACTATAAGAAGCAGAACTGAGGTGCCAGCAGACTGAGTGTCTGATCAGTGGTACTCTCTGCTTCAGAGTTGTGCCCTTATTTGGCGTATGAGGGGGGAGTGGCTGCCTTTGTCATATTTTTGAAAGATATTAATTCCAAACTTTGTGATGACATCAGCATTTAGACCATAGAGCAGTGTTTCTCAACCTTCCTAATGCTGCGACCCTTTAATACGGCTCCTTGTAGTGTAGTAACTGCCCCCCCCACACACACACACTCTACAAATTTATTTCATTACTACTTTGTTACTGAAATGTTGACACTGTTGTAAATCACAATGTAAAATCTGTGTTTCCAATGCTCTTGGGCGATCCTGGTGAAAGAGTCTTTAGATCCCCAAAGGGGTCAGGACCCACAGTGCAAGAACTGCCGGTGTAGAGCAAGACCTAACTGCACCTCATACTCTCCCAGACTTCTGGTTTACCAGCAGCAGGTTTGTCCTTCTCAGAAAAGGTGACTACATTTTCCTAGTTATTCAGGTTCCAAGCTTTCTAGGAACTGTACTCCTGTTCCTCAACTACCTTATCAAATCTTTTAACAGGCGCTGTTAGTTCCACTTTCAGAAACACTCAGCACTGACCCTGTCTCACCAACGCCACCAATAACATGTTCACCTGAGTTAAGATGGTCTCCCACAGGGGTCATTAGCACAGGCTTCCCACTGGGACCTCATTCTGCTATATTTTTTTTTCTTGTTATTGAAAGAATCCTTGTATCATTTGAAAAGGTAACTGATGTCAGGTTTGCTCAATAGCATAAAGTCTCTACCAGTGGTAACCTTGAAACGCTGGGGAAAAAAAAATGTCCAAAGGAAGATATCCAGGTTCTAATCCTAGGAACCTAAAGATAATTCAGAATCTTGATGTGAGAGGCTTGTCTCAGATAAGCCCCTAAGTGTGATCACAGACATCCACATACAGAGGAGTGGGTGAAAAATATAGAAAATTCTTTAAAAGGTATAGAAAGTTTTCTCTATGTCTCCTAGAACTGAGCCAAGAATATAGGCCAGCTAGTTCCAGGAACTAGCTAACCACAAAGAAAGATGCAAGTCATCTGGGTGGTTCCAGGAACTAGCTGACCACAAGGTGAATGATTGAACAAGATTATATTCTTGAGAAAAATGTGTATACAAGATGTTTTCCACGTGATTGACTAAATTATGGGTTGGGACTTTCCACTATTTTTATATGTTCCATTGGTTACCCTCTCACTCCCCCCACCCCCAGGTTGTGGTTTCACCCTTTAAAAAGTCCTCCTCTCCCTGGGCCACTTTGTCAATTCCTCTGCTCCTGTGTGAGTTATGAGTTGACCATCAGCAGGTTAATCCCGAAATATACCTCTTGCTGATTGCATCAAGATCAATGTCTTGTGAGTTATTGGGTGGCTGCGAATTCCTGAGGCTTGGGTGAAGTCCTCCCATCTTGGGGGTCTTACATGGGTAGACATTTACTCAGTAGAGGAAGAAGAGGAGACAGTGGGGTCATGGAGGCAGAAACTCAAGCTACCAGACTCTCAAAAAGCAGGAACAGATTTTCTCTCAGAGCTTCGTAAGCACTGATTTATTTTATTCACACCTTCACTTCAGTCTAGTAAAACTGACTTTAGCCTACAACTGTGAGAAAATAAATTTTGCTGTGTTGAGCCATCAAGTTTGTGGTAATTTGTTACAGCAGCAGCAGTAAATTAACCTTTGCTTACAATCGTTCTGAGTCTAGAAACTCAATATGACCCAACCCTGTTAAGTCTCTGACTACATCCTTTCTCCACCACCCTGTATTCTAGGTACCCTGGCCTTGGCCTGCTTCTGCTCCCACACAAACCTTGACCCCACCTTTTTACATGACATGGCCTTTAATCTAGTTGCCCCCTCAAGCTGATACTCAGGTCCCTCCTTCACTCTCCTGGTCCTGGTTTGGGACCATGCATAAGGTCTCTCTTGACTACACTGATACCTCACCCTGCTCTACCCTCCTCCACATTCTGGATCCTCTGCATCCTGATCCCTCTCTGTGTTTTTCTACATCACACATCCCCTCTAAATGCAATGCAATTCACTTCTTGTTATATTATTTTCTTGGATTGTTATCCTCTGGCCAACTTGAAGACTCTCAAGGGCAGAACTATTCTGTATTGCGTCCTGGTTACTAAATTAGACCTGACACATGCAAGCATTCAAGCATTTGACATGTGTGGAAAGCCTTAGAGTTCCTAGGGTGATGATGCAAATTAAGGGCACACCTCCTGCTCCATTCTCTGACCCCGCCTGACACTCACTGTACTGGCAAAGCAAATAACATTGATGAGGCAGCAGGGGTTTCGATCTAAAACATATGTTTTATAGTTTCTCTTTAAATACCTTGTGCCCTATTCTTTCTCTTTTGCTTTCTTCCTTTCTTTCTTCTTTGTAAAACGTATGTAGTTGCAGCTAGTCTTGAACTCCTGATCCTCCTGCCTCTGCGTCCAGAGTGCTGGGATTACAAACATGTGCCACCACTGCTGACTTTCTTCTGTTCCGTTTCCATAGGGTCAGGAAACAGCTTGGATCAACTGATGCACATACGGTTCTTTTCTTTCCTCCCCTTCCCAGCCTGGGGCCTTGCCTAAGTGGGCTAACACAGTGCTGTGGATCCAGAGCCTGGCGTGGAGGGGTCTGACTAAAGTACCTGGCTTTTCCTTTGGAAGACATTAACTCTCCAGAGACTGTAGTTTGCATGAGTTCCAATAAACACTATTTTCTTTCCTCAGTTAAGAGACCAAATCCAAATACAATAACTGTGCATATGTGAGCCACACTTGGGCCACGTTGGCTTAGCTGCCTGAGCCGTTAGGAGATTTGAAAACTTTTTAAGAAGCACCACTAAGTACCAGGCTCTGGGAAGTTTGAGGGTCTAGACTATCCGCCCCATGGTTTTATATTCTGGAGAAAAATCCAAGTCGTGGATACAAATACAAGCAAATGTAGAGGGTGATGTAGCCTGCTATGAGGGGAGCCAGAGCAAGAGGAAGGTCTTTCTAAAGACAGTGATGGCGCTGAGATTGAAGGATGAGGAACCAGCCATGCAAAAAACCTAAAGAAACAGATTTCTAAGGGGAAGAGACAGAAGTTCCAGGTTTGAGACAGGCATGAGTTTGGCCTACTGTCCGCATTTGAAGGTGTAGGGGAGCATAAAGAAGGGAGTGTGGCCAAGCTGCTGGGGCACAGCCAGGTTAATCAGGAGCTTCCTGCTGGCTGATTTGTATGCAAAGATCTCAGGAAACCATCTCTACCCACCTCTGCATCTGCTTATGGTCCAAGTCCCACTCCCACCACCCTAGGAGAATTGGCCCAACTGCTGTCTGTCTTTCAAGTCCCCAAAGCCTCTGGTGTTTATTTTGCCCACCTTTGTGTTTAGCTGGGGATAGGGCAGAATGGAACGTCCTCCCTTAGAGGCACATTATAACTTTTTGCCTGGTCTGGAAAACTTGTAAAAGACTTAGGGAAGGGGAAGATCAACTAATGGGCATCCTAATAAGAAAATCCTTCTGGATCTTCTTAGTGAGCTACCAAACTATTTACAACTTTGTCAAGATGTAGAATTCTAGTTCTCAGCTGAGAACTCTTACCCATAGAAACTCAAACCCTGCTTAGGGAAAGTTGATAGTTGGCTAGAGTCAACGACTTTTATATATATACATTCTTATGATCTGTATATACTTGTTTAAAAAAATCTTCTTTTTAACTAGTTTAATGTCTTATTGGTTTCCTCATTATTAAGCACATACATACTGTTAAGGATTCGATTAAACTTAAAAAATAACTGCCCCAGGACACATCCTGGGAGGAGCACATTCCTTAGTCCAAAGACACCTAATCGATTACCCTGCTGGATTAACAAAGGAAGAAGGGATTAACATTCTTCAGACCACAGGAAAGAGAACCTACCTGCCTGTGGGGATTGCCCAGAGCATGCAGACACATTCCACAGGATGCAGGACAGACCAACCCTCCCCTCAAACTGTATAAAACCAGCTCTTAACCTCAACTCAGGGTTCTCTTGCCTACAATGCAGGGGAGCCATGGTGTACCAGTATCATTAAACCTCATGTTGTTACAGTGAATCTCGTCCGTGTGAGTTTCTAGGGGAACCCGTCTTCTGGTTTTGGATTTTACAGTCCAACAATACATTTTCTCTTTTCGTGAAAGTTGAGCTTTTATATTTTACGAGAAATTTCCTTTGGCAGCTTTATCAGCCATCCTCTCTATTTTCCCCGCTTCCTCTTCTGCTTATCCCCTTGTTCTGAACAAACACAAAACAGGGAGAGAAGGCAGCACAGAGGGCATCGTCTGCTGTGTGCATGAGGAAACAGGAAAGTGGAGTCACCCTTAGATACCTGGCTCCAGTTCTAGAGACGCATACCCGACAAGAGGGGAGCAATGTCTGGGATACTGGGAAAAAGAGCGGTCTGTTCCCAGGAGAGTAAATGTCCTGTGGTGCTCGGTTCAATTCTCTAAAGGAAGACCATTCAAATGCTAGAAGCAGCCAAGGGAGAAAACATTGAACAATTTCAGTCTAAAGAATCTTGCTCTTGGTACCTTACTGACTATTCCTCCAGAATCCTGCTGGGACCCAGACAATCATCCCATTCATTCATCACACCCCCAAACTACACTTAGTTTCATGCTCTTTCTATAACACCCTTACTGGAGACAACAAAGGAAAATGAATGAATAAATAAATAAATAAATAAATAAATAAATAAATAAAGGTAAATAAAGGCCTGTAGCCTTCAGTAAAGGTCTTTCTGTTGAAAGGCTTTTCTACTGAGAACTGAATTAAGTGTATATTGTTTTTAAGCTCCAACTTCCTCCAGTAAGATTTATATTCTTGTTTTGCTTAAGATTCACATTTTAATGTGGTAATAAAAACAAGTGAGATGGTCTCGTTGTGAAAGACCCTATTTAGTTAATTATAAGACCCCATGCTGCAAATCACAGCACTGAGCTTATCAGACACAAAGAAAGCTGCTATTGCTCCCCCTCCTCCTCACATGGACCACAGGAGCCTGAGAGACATGTTGAAGGAGAAGAGCTGGGCCAGAAGTGGTAGGAAAGAGAGAGGAGGTCAAGGTAGTTGCCATGTGCTATAGAACCCTAAATGCAAGCACCTGCCCAGGGGGCATGGTGAGTAGAAAGTGTTCAGAGTCTGGAGTCAGACCTGACCCCTCATCCCTACCATCTACCAGCTCTGTGGCCCTGTTCTGGATACTCCATTTAACATTTCTAAAGTTCTCCTCTTCCCCATATTGATAATGGTGCTCTTTCAACCTCCTGGGTTTATTTTGAAAAGTAAACTAGGTAAAGATTTAAAGAACAGACATATACACAGACATACACACAGACATATGGACAGACATATACACAGCACCAAGTATATGCTGGATCTTTCCCGGACAGAGGCTGGCAACCCTGAGAAACATCCAGCACAATGTACCTGACTTGCTGTCAGTTGTTGGAACTACAGGCAAGTAGACAGAGGCCTGCAAGCAGACACTGGAGCAGGGGAGGTGCTGTGGACTTAGCAAGTGTCTAAGTGAGTGTGGTTTGAACAGGCCTATGGAGGACAGAGAATGAACTGTGGTGGTTTGAATATGCTTGGCCCATGGGAAATGGCACTATCAGGAAATGTGGCCTTGTTAGATTAGGTGAGGCTTTGTTGGAGAAAGTGCATCACTATGTAGTCAGGCTTTGAGGCCTCCTGTGGTCAGGCTCTACCCTGTGAGGAAGAGAGCCTCTTTCTGGCTGTCTGAAGAAAACTGTCTCCTCCTGGCTATCTTGGCTCCAACAGCACCATGTCTGCCTGCAGGCCACCATGCTTCCTGCCATGAAATTAATGAATTGAACCTCTGAAACCGTAAACTAGCCCCAGGTAAATGCTTTCCTTTATAAGATTGGTTTGGTCATAGTATCTCTTCACAGCAATGAAACACTACCTAAGACAGTGAGTCACAGTAAGACCCAGGTGGAAGAAAGCCATCTGAAGTCAGAAGCAAAAGTGGAGAGATTTTAACACGTTTCTAAGGCAAGTCTAAGAAGTGCACTGACCACAATGAAAATAGGCTTTGTCGCCTGAGAAGAAAAGCAATGTGAATGAGGTTGAGGGTCACCAGACAGAAAAGAGAGAAATAAAACCCTCTGCAGCACCACTCAGTATGGAGACACATGACCTATCTTTAAAGAGACCTTGGTTTTGGACTGTTCTCCCACTCCTATTTAGGTGGGTAGTGCTAGGGGCAAGGTGGCCCCAACAATCTAAGGAGGTGGCCATCAGACCTTCATGCCTTCATGCCTTAAACATCAGCTCGAGGGAGCATTTATGCCTTAACAATTATTTAGAAACCCCTGAGGGCTTTATGCCTGGTGAAAATGCTAAACAATGATAGTGACTGCCTGGACCATTGCCTTATGAGATATTTTGAAGGTCACTTTGTAGACGAATGCTGTGATTGATTATTCATGTTTACCAAGGGTCCAGGAATGATGAGTGAAGACAACTCACTATCTTTTTATCTTGAGGCGGTCCATCCAGTTCCTTCTAGTTAGCAGGCATCTGGGGGCATACTTATAAGGTGCCTGAGTTTGAGTTTATTCGTTGATGTATTCCTTCCTTGAGTAACCCTGGCATACTGTGCACCCGTATCACTGCTGTGCTGGAGGAAGTAAGGGAGTCCCATGGGACAAAGTTCTAAGACCAGAGGTCTTTTCCAGACTTCTCTGAACTTCATGTAGATTCAACATCAGTGAGTAATCCTCTAAAGAAGGAACTGTCAGCTAAGCTGTTGTAAGCAAGGAAACTGAGTTTCATCTGAATTTTGGAAGCAATAAATGAAGTAATTCCTATTATCATTTCAAACGTAGACTTTTGGATCTTTCACTAAAGGCATTGAGAAGAAGGGGACCCTGCTAGTGGGAAGCATCTGCCCTCTTTGTCATTTAAGAGAAACCTTCCTGACATTGGCCTTCCCTCAACAAAGCTCCGAGCATTACCAAAAATAGGGGAATGTGTCTGCAGTGAATTGGCCCATATTTTACCTCTCTGCAAAATAGCTATTTAAATATCCACCGAGTCTGCACTTTCTGAATCATTAAGGCTTCAGGGTGCATCAATTACACTAATTTGGGAAAGTGATCAAATTCATGCAAGGTTGTTATTTTTAAAGAAAAGACATTTCAGCATATTGAAGGGGAATTGGTGTCCGGAGTACATAGATTTCCAGTTACGTCCTGTCATGGCAAGAGTCCATCGGTTTCCTTTAAAAGATGGAGAACACATTATGCCTGGTATTAACCAAGATCAATTTCAGTAAAGGAAGCCATTCAACACAAGGGAATTGAGCTGAGCTGGGAATAAATGACGTCATGCTTGAAGCGATAAGGGATAAGTCATACGGGACTGCAAGTTCTTGTGTAAATGATGATTGAATGGAATTTCTGTCCTGGCTTTTCTACAGGAGGTGATTTTTCTTTACTGTAAAGTATAATATATCTATTTGGCATTGCCCAGGAAGTATGCAGTTCATAATTAGCCTTCTTAAGGATTTCAGGTTTCTTTGGTCCTAACGTAAAGGGAGGGTCTTATCTTGCCCACCAACTCGTCCCTGCTCTTCAAACCCCAGTGACAGCCCTTTATAAGAATTCTGCTTCTGCTGTTATCTTTCAAGAAAACTGCATTCTAAACTTCAATGCAGTGAATAGTTACAAAGACACTACGAGGATAATATGGAAGATGTTGGAAATGGAGTCGAGATAAGCTTGCTGCTGAGATGTGAGATGAAATGAAAAGGAGGAAAATGAGATGAATGGAGGCAGCTCAGGCACAGGGTTTCTGTCAGCGTCGCTGAGAAAGAGCTGATGAAACTTGGAGTTTTGTTGTTGTTGTTAGTAGTTTGGGGGGTTTTGGTTTTTTTGTTTTTTGTTGTTGATTTTTGTTTGTTTGTTTGTTTGTTTGTTTGTTGTTTCTCTGTGAATGAATTTCTTTAGGTTTTATAAAAAGCTACTAAGCTATTTGAGTATATTCATTTTTAACATTTACAATTGGGAGACTGAGGTTTCTTAACAAGACAAATTAGTGTGGGTGCCTGACTCATAGAAGCCCCCTGTTGCTTCTGCCTTATCTGAATTGCTCAGCTGCTAACTTAGAACATTTTAATTTTTTAAAAGGAACATTATTTCAATTATCTCAATTTTGATTTTCAGAAATACACACACACACACACACACACACACACACACACACACACACACACA
>JANHMN010000022.1:7108330-7119239 GCA_030674055.1 Rhabdomys pumilio | reverse complement strand
TTGTTCTTGTTCTTGTTCTTGTTCTTGTTCTTGTTCTTGTTCTTGTTCTTGTTCTTGTTCTTGTTCTTGTTCTTGTTCTTGTTCTTGTTCTTGTTCTTGTTCTTGTTTAACATTAAATTAGGCCAAAGTAGCCCTTCTCTGAAAGTTTGTAATTCAAATAGAGTACTAGCCCAATTCTTTCCATCACCCAATTTCTCAGCAGGTGTAGAACTCCAGCCTGAAGAAAGGCTGTTGGTCAGGGAGCACGTAGAGTTGTAAAGAATGGCTGTGTTTAGCTTCTCCACCTCAGCTTACTTTTATACAGCTTGACTGTGTGTGTGTGTGTGTGTGTGTGTGTGTGTGTGTGTGTGTGTGTGATATTTACAAGATTTAAGTGAGGTGGGAGAAAGGAATGACCCAGAACAAAGAATATCCAGGCATTTTACTTCTTTTGCTTCTAATATTTTAATGTTTATGGGCCTTGCCCTATGGGAGAAGATAAACAATAGTAAGGGTTTTTTATTTGCTTTTTTTGATGCAGTTTTTAAGAATCAATTCTTATTATAAAAGTCAATAGATCCTGTGGGCAAGCAAACCACAAAGACCCTACAACCAATGAGACAGGGTTTATTCAAAATACTCTCAGAAGGGGAATAAGACCTTGAACAATGGTAAATGAACAGACAGACCACAAAAGCCTAGAGCTTTTGGCCAATGGGAAGGCTGTGTCTAGAGTATCTCTTCAGACATAGTTACTGAGCTATTCAGATGTTTAAGTTGAATACTGTAAAAGAATGGAAGAGATAAATCTGTAAACGTGTTTCTATTCTTTGAAGAGCCAGAATTGTTGAGATTTGTTTCATTGTTATGTGTTGCAATGCTAAGTGCAGGCCCCCAAGACCTGGTTGCCCCAGAGACAGGGTCTGCTGTAGACCACCAAGTGATGCTATACTGTGGGTATGGTGGCTGGAAACTCAGAAAGTTCCTCCAGATGGGACGTTAGGTGCTGCGGCTATGGCTACAGCTACAGTGGCTCATTAAAGGCCTTCTCCATGGTTCCTCACAGGGCTGCCCCAATGACGCAAGAAAGTCCATGGGTTTCCAAAATGGCTTTATTGGCGTGACAGATGATGGTTGAATCTGGATGTGCACCCCACGTGAAACTCAGGACAGACCTGAGTTAAATAGGGAGGGAGAGAGGGGGTAGGGGATGGGGAAGAATGCTTAATTGGCTCCGCCCTCTGGCCTTCATGTATCTCATTAGTATGTAAATCTCTTGAGGCTGAGGCCTGTAGTCACACCCTCTACCTGTGCCTTTTGGGAGGGGCTGCATCCTAGTGATTGAACAGTGAAGGTTAATGGAGTTCCATGCCACATGTTAGGAGCCTGGATTCTGGAAGCTCGAAGGAATAGATGCCTGTCCCTTATAGGGTCTCTAGGCTACTTCCAGCCAGTGCTTCTACCAAAAACCAAGACCCCTTTCATGGCCCTACACTATATGACCTTGCCCTCAAGTTATTTCTGGTTGGTGAATAAAGATGCCAATAGCCAATAGCTGAGCAGAAGAAACATAGGCAGGGTTTAAAGTTCCAGGGCCTAGGACTGGGGAGAACCAGGAGGGGGGAGAAGGTGAATAAAGGAGGAAGTCACTGTGGGTTAGGTGAGTCATAAAACTATGGCTATATGGGTAGGCTAATGGGAGTTAAGAGCTGTCTAAACAAAACGTGGCAAAATATACAATGGGACTATTGGCTGGGAAATAAACATAATAACATAGAGAATAGATATCTGACCAGCTCTTGTGTTCATTAAGGCTTATTATAAATATAAAGGTTGCATGTGTCTTTTATCAAAAAAACTAAATGGTTAAAGGAAAGGGTAAAAACCCCCAGATTGGGATTAAATAATTTCTACACCACAGAATGCTTAATCTCAAAAAACCTGACAAATTATTCTGATGTAAAAATTACTAACATTTGTTTTGTTAGTAGCAGTTTAGTCACTGGATTATTTATGATAAATAAATACCTATTTCCAAAAGGGGTGTTAAGGGACTAAGTGAGAAGCTTGTACTTAGCAAGGAGCAAGGGTTCTCATTCAATCACTGCAGTTATTTCTTTCCTTTCCTTTCCTGTGCTTTGCCTCTGTCTTCCTGTTTCTCCATGTGAGATCCTTTCTCCCCTACTTTTCTCATCCTTCCCTTTCACAAGCCTTGAGTTGGTGCCCAGAAACCATTAACTGTGCAAAGCCATTCCCACCCCTGACCCTGCCCAGTTCTATCTATATTCATGAGGTATTGTCATTCAGCCCCTGCCAGAAGATGGCAATGAAGCAAAGGTCCCCTTGATTCCGGGGTTTGTTTCTCCAACCCCCTACTCCTTCTTCTATTCTCTGATATCTGATAGTACTTCCCCTTGGCACAACCCAACTATAGGCCAGAGGGCAAGGGGGTCCTGATGCCATCTCCAGGAGGCTGCTTTGAGGGAAAAATGATCATTTGATGAAGGTTAGAGGATGAGTGGAAGCATTGCTGAGGGAAGAAAACAATACAGACCTAACAGGGAGATAACTCCACCTGTGACCACCATAAGACTGGTCAGCGGAACAAGCAGCAGACATTTTAGTCCTTTTACTTCAGCCCTTTTCTCATCTCCAAATGGCAGAAGAGATTCCTTTCTTGATGAAGTGTAGAGAGCAGGACCCAGTGTCACACTGAAGAATCTATTTATCTCATTCTCTTCTCCTTTGTGGGTGGTTTGTTGTCCAGAGCAGTCAACAGAGGCCTCACCCCCCCTGCCTGTCCCACTGGCAGCTCCATCTCATGCCTCCTCCCATCTTCTTCTCATCCAAATGCTAGAAAGAACCCAAGCTCTTGGAACCCAAGGTCAGAATGTCTTAGCTGACTTAGCTTCTGTTAAACTGTCTGCTTGTATGGAGCCCCACTGCAGCTGTCAACTAAGATACCAGGATGTAGTTTTTGCCTTAAAAAACAAATAAACAAATACCTGTTTTCTGAGCACTAGGAGGCACACCCTAGTCTCTGAATACTGGGGTGTGTGGTCCTGGAAGCTGGAATAAAGACTTTCAGTTGGCTATAACCTATGCCTGAATGGTCATCTGTAACAAAATGGCATCTATATCTGGGACATTCTTCTTACATGCATCTGCCTGTCACCAAGTGCAAGTGACATGAAGACGCTAATGAAATTGGTCTTCAGTATCTCCTCCTTATTCACATAAGTTCTAACAACTGCCTAGAAATGCTACTTTCGCCACTTTTAATTGTTTTTCTTATGGTTGGGGGGAGGGCTCAAAATACTGTGACCTACAAAATCCCAACTCGTCTTTTGCCATGCCTCTGTCCACAATGACACCTTTTCTGCCTGTGAATGGCTGGGAGCGTTTACAATAACTCAAAGGAGAGTTCAATCATGTATGATAGACCTATTGGCAGAGACTCATCAGACATACTGCCTAGTCAATGGGCTCAAACCAAGAACAATTGCAGGGCATTACACATCCTAGTAACACTGTGACAGTGAACATAATGGCTGACACTGATGGCAGAGATAGACTCAGAGTCTGGCTAGTCACAAACAAAGCTCTGGTGCTCCCAAGTTTAATAAACCTTTCATGTGACACTGTGAAATAGTCATCTCAGCTGCTGGCAGCCCAACAGGCACACCTGCTTTTGTGGGAGGTGTGGTCTAGAAACTTCTGGACAGACCCTTCCATTATGGAACTTTCCAGGCTGTGGACAAGGAAGCCAAAACCTTTGCACCTGGATGTATTTAGAGACGCCAGGCTTAGGACAGCCCTAGATATGTCTCCAGAGTTGAGTCACAAAGATGAAGTGATGGCTCACTAATTCCAGCCCTAAGTCACACTGCCAGGTTTCCTGTCATCCATAGCATGCCTGCTGTGTCTCATGTCATTAGCTTCAAGAACAAATGCTTTAATCAGAATCTTCCTTCCTAAAACAGCAAGCCAGAAAAACCCAACCTAGACTAAGAACCCACTATATGCATGCACTGGAGAATCAAGAAAACATTATTTACCACTGAAAATATTTGCCTACATTTTAGAACCTCCCAACCCCTTGTTTAGAGAGGAGAGGAATACAGAGGAAAGAAGAGATGACAGCCATGGAGGAGACAAAAGGAAATAAAAAAGAGACTAAGGGCAAAGGTTCCGATAAATGTATGATCTAGGACAAGAAACTATCCCTGTCAAAGCTTTAGTTTCCAATCTGTAGAATGGGAATAAGGTAACACCCATGTGCTAGGGCTTCTGTGACATTTGGATATGCTAACAAGTAGGAACCCTTTGAGCATCATCCCCTGGCTCACAAGGATAGTTTAGCAGGTCTGAACCAATGTTATCCTACATCTTCCTGGGTTGCCTCTCAGGTTGTCTTTGAATAAAAAAGGACTGGAAACCTGAGCCTGGGAGTCATGGGACTGCTTGCTGTTGCTTGGTTGCTCCCCTCCATGTCTCTGTCCACAGATGGGGTTGCTGACAATCTCCATTTTATCAAATATATTCTATGTAACAAATGAAGCTGGCCCCATGCATGAACTCTCATTCTCTGTGAAGGACAATGGAAGGGTTATAGTATTTGGAAATTACGAATTACAAGTCTTAGGTAGCTGTATACTTGCTCACATTGGAACCTCTGTCCGTACAGTTTCTCCATCCTGAGATAAAGGTTTACTGTCATAAATGGTGTCTTAGTCAGGGTTTCTATTCCTGCACAAAACATCATGACAGAGAAGCAAGTTGGGGAGGAAAGGATTTATTCAGCTTAGACTTCCACTTTGCTGCTCATCACCAAAGGAAGTCAGGAGTGGATGCAGGAGCTGATGCAGAAGTCATGGAGGGATGTTACTTACTGGCTTGCTTCCCCTGGCTTGCTCAGCTTGCTTTCTTGTAGAACCCAGGACCACCAGCCCAGGGATGGCACCACCCAATGGGTCTTCCCACCCTTGATCACTAATTGAGAAAATGCCTTACAGCTGGATCTCATGGAGGCATTTCAAGGGAGGCTCCTTTCTCTGTGATAACTTCAGCTTGTATCAAGTTGACACACAAAATCAGCCAGTACAGATGGTCAAGACCCTGAAGAAAAGTCAATCCAACTTCTATAGTCCACATGATGCTACAAAGATTCCCTTCCGGAACATTCACTGCAGGGCTGGCACTCCTATGTGGGAAGGGGTTGCTGAGGAATCCCCAGAGCTCTTGCCTCATTGGGACACTTGACAAACTGGTTCCCCAGGGCCATGAGGATGGGAAGAAAGAATGACTGTGTTCCAAGCCTGGAGGACAGGCCCACTCTGGCACACACTCTGCCTGCTCCTTTCCAGCTGGCGGGTCTGCCTAATGAACTGTGCTGAAGCCACAATGAAAGGGGCTTTTTGATGGGCAGAGTTATTAGCACTTCATTTTAATTATGCCTCCTGGTGTTTTCCCCATTGCTTTTCTTTCACTTTACCTGACAGTGCTATTAGTGGCTTCCAAATACCAAATGGTAACAAGTAAATTGAACTACTGTAAATGGGGATGAATTATTAGGCCGGTTGGAAAACAAAGGACATTAATCTAGTTCTTGTGTCAAGTGAGCAGGCCCTGCCTCCTTGGGAGCCCAGGAAAAGCCGTCCTATCTGAGAGTCACGCGTGTAGGAATAGAGTCTAATTTTTCACATGGAGTGAAGAGATCCTACTCTAAAAGTACAGAGAACTCCGTAGCTTCTCCATGCAGTTTCTACATGAGGTAGAAGAGAGGGGGCAGCATACCTACTCCCTCCAGGGAACCCTGAGAACACAGAACTAGCAATACAGAAGAGCTGGAAGTAGTCAAGAGAGAAGGCAGCCTGTTTATGGAGAAATTCCATCTGGTGCATCTCATAGCCAGTGTACTGCCTGAGATCTATTCTCTGGGGAAAAGGAGGGTTCACAGGAGAGATTATATAGGAAGTTCTGCTGGCATCAAGCTCTTCTGACACTTCTTTGAAAGATACTCTCCCCTTTTCTGTTTCCCCAAAAAATGGTTTCACAGACATACTAAGCTTCAGGGCCCTTAGTTTCTCCCAGCCCTTTAGAGACACGGTCTCTTGCTGCTGGCTTCCTCTGTAGCTGCTGAGGAGGTGATGTCAGTCCATGAGTGTACCTAAGATCTGACTTTCTCCTCCAGCTACTTTTGAGGTTTTTCTCTTTGCCTTTGGTGTTAAAATGTTAAAGATGTTTCACCACAATTATTTATTTATTTATTTATTATCCTGGTTGGAATTTGTTACAGTTGCAAATCCGGAAACTTCTCAGCACATATTTTTCTTCTAGGATATCTCTCCTATCTGTTTTCTCTGCTGTCTCTCTCTGGAACTGTGTTTAAACTTGTATCTGCTTTCTCTGTATCTTTCTCAGGACTTTATCTGTGGGAATCCCGAGAGAGAGAGGCTGTTTGTCTGTGGATGTATGCCTGTGTGTGTGTGATGTGTGTGTGTGTGTGTGTGTGTGTGTGTGTGTGTGTAGCCTATTTCTTCAGAGACGGTTTGCATTGGCTCTGCTTTCAGTGCAGGGCTGCTTTAACTAACTGCTCACTAATATTAGTCCTTTTGTTTTGAGCGTAAATACAAGCCGTGTAAAATCAAATCCAAAACTTCCACGGGACTCAGGCCTTAGCCACAAACCTTCATCTCCCTTGTTTGTGCAGTTTCCCCTAGTCCATTCCTTCGCTGAGGGTAGTACATGTAGAGATACCTATTGTTCCATCTCTTTACTCTGTGGGGACCTAGTGCCTGCACACACTTGCCCCAACATGGCCATGAAAACTCAAGGCTCTAGAAAAGAGAGCAGCTGTAGGCTTCCATGGCTGTGTTATTTTCAAAGCCCTTCTGTGCTGTCTCAGGTTTATGAGTTTTTAAGAACATTTTATTCCCTCTTTAAAGGTTACTTCTTGTTTGATTTGGAAAGGAAAGAGATTGCTAGAAACAAGAAGTCCAAGAAAATTCCCTCTCCTAACCATTTTCTAGCTTCTGACCTTCCCTCTGCTTGGTATGCCTTCACACAAGTCCTTAAAGAAGTTTCTCTTCTTGCCTGTGACCCACCTTCATAACAGCGAACCTAGCAGGCGATGGGAAGTCGAAAGAAAATACTGTGTTTGATTGTCTGTCTCCTATACCTTAAGCTTCTGTTTTTATGTATGCTTCATATGTGTGTTGTACATATGAAGGACATGTTTATAATGTGTGTATATTATTAATAATTGTACATACACATGCATATATACATACATGCATTTATACATGGAGTTATTTAGTAATCAAAAGTTTCAGGACTCCACTGCCTTGCAAAGCCATTAGAAGCACATTGCTTATGCTCTTGTGATTTTTTTTCAACAGTTAGGAAGAGAATATTCAGAATAGTATACATATTAAACTCTATTTCTTCCAATGAAAACCAAAGGTCTGGCAGGGTTATGGAAGCAGGATGTGCACCCCAGGGTGGAGGTGAGCCGGTAATGCTCTTGGCAGGCCAGAGGTTGACAGGCTGGCTGACCCTGCATCGTACATACCCTTTTTCTGAGACTCATTTCTGTTTCTCTGCTGCTGCTCTCACTTTCCCATCTCAGCATTTCTCTCCGCTGTGTAATATACTTCTTTATGCTTTTCGATTCACCCTATTGACACCACAATAGCATAGTTTCTCTGTTTAAAGAAAAACAATCTGACTGCTGTGAAAAACACCAGAACCTGCAAAAACAACTGACAGCACATGGCCCCCCTGTCACCAACAGGAGCTTCCCTCAGTTATCTGACCTCTGGGGATCTTGCCTGGGTTTCTAGTCAGCTCTGTCTATTGTCATTTTCCTCTCTGTGTCTGTCCAGATTATGTGTTTAAACTTCTGAGAACACATTTCATTCTGGTGCGGAGCACAAAGACTAGAGATCAAGAAAACCGGGCCCCCTGGGGCTGAAGAGATGCTCAGTGTTTAAGAGGACTTATTGTTCTTGCAGAAGACCTGGCTTCAGTTCCCAGAACTCACATGGAAACGCATATCCCTTTTAATTACAGTTTCAGGGAATCTGATGCCCTCTGACCTCTGTGGGTACTTGCATACATGCAGTGCATATAGACTCATGTAGGCACACATGCATGCACATAAATTTAAAAAAATAGAAGGAAAGACAACTGACTTCATGAACACACAAATAAATCTGTAAAATAGAATTCAGAGCTTTCTTCTCCACTTTGAAACAGACCTGCTTGGTTATTCTTTATTATAACAGGACCCTCACTTCCAATATTGAAACATAGGACCCCCATATTGAAATGTAGGACCTCAAGTGGAAGTTAGAAATATGTTATAACAGTCTATGGCTGTTTTCTATTTGAGATCTTAGAAGGTAGTAAATAGAAGTCTCAGAATGAAGTGTGTGTGTGTGTGTGTGTGTGTGTGTGTACACATTGGTACAATCCTGGTGATAGCAAGATCAAACTTCACACAGTGACAAGCTTTGAGGTATGGAACTGTAAAGCTCTAGTTTACCAGTTCTGAGAACACATGAGACCCACAAACAAGACATTTTTTGCTACAATGCTATATGCACTGCTGCTCCTATCACACAAGCATGAATTGTCCCCGTCATAGCCGAGTCACTCCCAAAGACTTGCAAAATGGAAGCCAGATCATTTGTCTTCCAAATCTTTCAGAACCCTGAGCCCATTAGTGTAGACAGACACAGACTCTGATCACACTGTGCCAATGGGCACTATTACCCCCTGTTCAGTCAAGTGAGACATGCTGAGTCTCCAAATTGGCTGTGTTTTCTGAGGTAACAGCCCTCCCTGTCTATATTTCCTCCTTGAGGGAGACATTTTTTAAAAGCCTATTTCACACCATCAATTTTAGTGGGCCCTTTAAAATGGGAGGAGATCTGGAGGTAGTGCAGTTTGTTTTCACAGTGACTTTGGCGTTAGTGGATCATGCCCCCATATGGCAGTCATTACAGACAGAAAACTTGAAATGCTTATTGCTCTGACATAGGTAGTAAAGAGAATTGAGGACATTTTTATAGGACCTAAAGATTGTGCCAATAAAAGGAGAAAAAAAATCAATTTGTGCATGATAGGCAAGAAGAAGAAACCTGTGAGGAGCTAAAAGACCCTAGCTTGGCAGTATATAAGGTAGAGAAAAATTTGATCTTGAATACTCAGCTAACTGTTTACTGAGCAGTTATTAGTTCCCAAATGTGGTGACTTCTGATGATACAGTGACTAACAGGATATCATCCCTGCCTGTAGGAATGTCATCCCAGACCTTGGGCTAGGAACAAGGCCATTGGGTGTAAGGGGAAGGACTAAGTAAGAACAGTTGTTTGGAGGACATGGGAAGGCCTCTCCCTGGCCTGCCAGGACAAGACTTGGATATTTTCATTTCAGGATAGGGCTGAAGGTGTGAAAGATCCAAGAAGAAGAAAAAATAAGGTCTCTTTGAGAAACTTCCAAGAAGCTCCTTACATTTTCACTAACTCGAAGAAGGAACCATCAGGAGGGAACGCTGAAGAAACAAGCTAGAGCCAAAATCACAAATTAGCCTTCCATGATTCCAGTCAACAGAAAAACTAAGCAGGAGATGAAAGCAATCAATCATATTTCTGTTTTGATAGACAGTGTCCTGGTTTGTTTTTTTTTCTTAATTTGTCCCAAGAAAGAGTCATTTGGGAAAAGGGAATCTTAATGGAGAAAATCTTCATAAGACTGGTCTGTAGGCAAATGTTTGAGGGTATTATCTTGATTAATGATTGAAGATGTGTGAGTGAGGGAGTACCACCTATAGGTAGGTGTGTCTGGATGATGTAAGAAGGTAGGCTGAGCTAGCTATGAGAAGTGTGGACTGGAAACAAGTTGGGAGCCTGGTGACGTAATGTTCAAGGGAATGATTGGAGTAGCCTGGACTCAGTCAGCTGGCATGGGATGGAGAGATGTAAACAGACGGAAGACAGTGTAGGAGGTGGAGATTAACAAGATGTGGAAATAGGTCAGAATAGGAAAAGAGGCGAGAGAGAAACTAAGAGGACTGTGGCTTCAGCTGTTGGAAGGAGATGGTACCGTTCACTGAGAAGTGAATCAAGAAGGAAGACCATCCAAAAGAGGCAAATGGTGAGTTAGATTTGAGACCTCTCCTTTTTTGTTTATGGCATATCGAATAGACTCCATGTGTCTGGAGCACAGGGGAGGGGACAGACGAGACCAAGAGACTGGGAGTCTTTGCTCTTTGCCCTATTCTTGTGAACACAGTGACGAGGTAGAGATGAGTTTACTCTGTGTACAAGGATAAGAGAATACTCCTAGGAAACAAAGTAATACCTAAGAGGAAAAAATAAGAATGCCCAGGAGGCAATGTGAGAATCGGCAGAGGAGACCCAGGTGGGGGTCGTGTCAAGGGAAGGAAAAGAGGCTTTGGGAATGAGTTGGATTGTCAAAATGTCGAAACCTGCAAAGATAGCATGCGTGAAGTACAAGAAACTCAAGCTTTTATTCACTATATTCAACAACTCAAAACCCATGACTAAACCAGAATGAGCAGCTCCAGTGATGTGTTGGCGGGGAAGACAAAGCTGCCTTCAGTCCCAGAGTTGATGGGGAGGGGTGGGGCGGGGGGCGGGGCGGGTGTAAAAAGCGACATTTGCCAGTAGGAAAATCTCTCTCAAGGAGGGAGTGAGACAAGATGCTAAAAGGAAAAAGACTTGGGATAGAAGACAATTATTTAGGAGTCAAGAGCTAGAGGAAAGTAAAGCTGTTTCAAATGCTGATGATAATGGGAGAGAGGGAAGGAGTTATCCCTGAGACGGGAGGCAGAGGAGGTGATGATGGGGCGGTGGTGTGTGTGTGTGTGTGTGTGTGTGTGTGTGTGTGTGTGTGTGTGTGT